>CM076571.1:489554167-490230641 GCA_034641835.2 Pinus albicaulis | reverse complement strand
TGAAATGTTGTGCTCCTTCTTCGACTGTCCAATTCAAAATTTTTCTGATAAAAAAATTCTCTTATATCTTAATCAAGATATTTGGGATAAGTGGGGCATTGTCTTTAATTGTTACCAACTAGGCACATTAAAGTGTTCTCCAAGCCGACCTGATTTTGAGAACTAAAAGAAGAACAGTCTACACAATTTGACAGCGGCTACTTTTCATCCCCTTCAGGGATTAACCATAGAAGAAATTGGTTTAGTGGCAGAAAATTTATTGAATGGAACCATTTGGTTTTCTATTCCACCTAATCATCCAACAGATGCCATAAAATTGAAAGATTATTGTTCTAAATTGAAAACCAACAGAACAATATTGGATGCAATGGTTTCATATTGTCAAAGTCATGATGAGAAATTGAATGATAAGACTCTTACCACATTCAATATTCTTGAGCATTATGGAATTAACGAGCTCATATTTTCCAATTTCTGCAAAACTGTGGAGGGGTCTACTTATGTAAAAGGAACATGAAATACAAAGATAGATTCCCTTTCTAAACAAGCATGTGGAGTCCTTGATAGAATGATAAAAGAATCAACAAACATTCAACAGATTGACAACAATTTTGAATTTGGTTGTCATTTTGGAGGGCCTGATCTTTTGTCAACACTTTTGCACTCTTTTCCATGTCAGTTGCAGCCATTTTTACATATTGACCTTGTTGTTCTGGATAGTGTGGCTTTGAAAAAAGAACCATTCCATAAGAGCTATTATATTGAATTTTTTTTATTTCTTATCGAAAAAAACGAGTTGAATGACTTTACTATAGTTCTCTTAGTAGAACTTTGGTTTTGTAATGATGTACGTCAAACTTTGGAAATTTCCATACAGAACTCCAAGTTCAAATATAAAATGACTACTGGAATTTATCAATATATGTCCCAAAATAATTATAGTTATGATATAGTTTTGACTATACATTTCTATACTTCAGAATTAAAAATGTTCGAGGCTTCAAAATACTCTCACACATTTGAAGACACACTTGATGAAAATGAGAGAGATTATGGTTTCTGGATAGATTTATTGGAAAGACATCAACAATGTAGTGATGCAAAAGTGGTCATTTCTCTTTATGCGGGGGAAAATTTAATCAAGGCTTGTTGTACATATAGAAGAAGAATTGCATGTGTTGTGAAAATAGAATCACAAAGGACAATAATGTTGAATAGTTACAAATCTTTTCAACTATCAAACCAAGGATCCATTAGCTTCTTGGAAAATTCAGGTACTATAGTTTCTTTGTTGTTTCTCTTATAATACTTTGGATACTATTTTGGTCAAATTTCTTAGTTGTCAAAATGTTTACTACAATGACTAATGATGGGGATTCTAAAACAGGGAATGATGAAAGTGGGAAGAAAACAAATAATCAATATAGTGCACATGATGTTGAAACAAATTTAGAGATGGAAATAGGAGGAGAAGATGTTATTATACCAGGTACATAATTTGTTTGGTTATTGCTCGTGTTACTTTTTTAATTTATTTAATTTTCATATTTATAACATTTTCGGATGTCTATTATAGGGAATTATGAGAAGAAAGGAATTAATCAAGACATTGACCATGAAATGATGGAGATAGAAATAGGTATTAGTCTCTCTCTCTCTCTCTCTCTTTATATATATATATATATATATATATATATATATATTTTAAAGAAAGTATATAATGACAAGGGAATGTCCCAAGAAACTACAACTAAAACCAAAATATTATATGGATGATTAAAGATGATTCATTGTTTATATAGTTGATTGATGCTTTTATTCATTGTCACAATTTATAACATATTCGTTGTACATTATAGAGACAAATAATGAGAACGAAGACAATAATCCGAAGATTGATAAACAAAGTTGTAATCAAGAACAAAATATAATATCAGGTACTTGTAATTTTCCCATTTGCTTTCCTTATTATTTAATATTTTTATTCATTTTCACAATTCAAACTATTTTATATGTTTAATGTAGAGACAAATAAAGAGAACAAAAACGATGATGAGGTGAAAAGTTATAATTATGAAGATAATGCCATATCAGGTACATATTACTTGTCTTTTTGTTTTATTATTATTATTATTATTATTATTCAAATTCTAATGCTTCTATACCATAACATTGTATATGTTTATTATAGGAAAAAATAAAAATAACAAAACTAACAATCAAAATAATGTTAAAAGTGCGCGGGTGTGTATTTTGTAGGTTACATTGATAAGGCTTTTCTTTAATTGCGAATTTTGTATTGAATATATATTTTATTACATAATTTGATCATATTTAATTGAAGATTTAATATTTTTAACTCCAGGTTCTGTGAAGATGATAAAAGAGAAGATTGTTTCATCTATAATTAGTCAAAAGAACACTCATGGTAAGTGTATTGTTTTGATATTTTTTTAGTAATTTTTGTAACAAGAATAAAATGGTTTGACTAGACTATTTTTTATTGTATTGTAGCCTAAAAGAAATTAGTTATTCTTGAATTAAGGGACATTTTTTACCATAGCATCGATGATGAAGCAACAAACAAAGGACATATTGAGAAAATGGGAACTGATGCAGATTACAAAATAGAGAAAAAGTTATTTTGGATTCATCCACATGCAAATACATTTTTTGAAATGTGTTTCAAAAATGAATATTTTGAAATTGCAATTTGGACGACAACTTCAAAACAAAACACAACAAGAGTTCTAAAAAAGTCCTTTTCAGAAAAAAATACAAGATAAACTTGTGTTTATGTGGACTGCTTCAGAGTGTAAACCAAAAAAGGGACATAAGGCCATTAACAATCCAAAAAAAGGTATACACACTAAATCATTGAAAAAAGTGTGGGAAATGCATACCCAATATGATGCAACCAATACTATTATAGTGCATTGTTCACTTGAGAGAATGCAAAGAAATCCAAAAGAAAATGTGATTATTGCCCCTCAATTCATTGGAACAAATAAAGAGGATGATTGGTTGATCGAAAAGCTATGGAGAATGTTGATTAAATGCAACAAGGCAACAGATGTGCGGGAAAATTTTGAAGGATGTTCAATAACATCTAATAGTACCTTAAGAGGATTGGTGTCTATTTCATGTCATAATATGTATGACATCATGAATTATTACTATATTTTGTAGCCCCTTTAAATTTAAGTTGACTTCTATTTTACAATACTAATAAAAAAATTGTTGATTTGGTTTGTCAAAAGTAGAACACAATAATTTTATGTTCTTTATTTTTGTGAGATATTATTGTATTGATAACAATTATTGATTTGAATGGTTGTTTAATGTTTTCATATCAAAATTTATCATGCTATAGAAATTTTTACAATGGATTAGATTGTATGTAAAAATTAATAGATAATTGTTCTATTTGTATTGAAACATTACAATTATTTTTTTCAATTGTGGTTTAAGTTATCATTATACAGGCTTTGAAATTAGTAATGCAAATGATGGTTCACTGCATTGTTATAAATTTTTTTATTTCATATAAGTTGAAAAAATATAATAGGATGTACGTAGCCCTAACAATAGACATAGAATCTTGACTAAAAGAAGCACCAAAAAAAACTAAAGTAGAGACTCTAGAGCGTATAATTAAGTAGGTTTGAAATTTAAAAATTGTATTATATTACATGTGGAAACTAATATATAATTAGTTTGTTTAATTGCAACCATTGTAATTATATCTTTCAATTCAAATTAAACAAATCATTATAAGACTTAAAATCAATGATTTAAATGGTGGGTCAATGTGATCCTATAAGACTTGCTTATTCCAAACAAATTAAATAAAGGTATTAGGTTGTACGTATAAAGTAAACATATGATTAGTTTATTCACTTTACTGGGGCTAGTAATTATAATTTGTGATTACTGTTAATTCATAATAAATACTAACATTATTTTTGAAATGTTAGGTTTTTATATCATTAAGCAATAAAGTGTTGAAGTGGAGATATGTTAATATCATATGTGTGGTTGCAGTGCAATTGCAGACTCAAATGAGCATCACTATAAGTCAAAAGATGTTGTTGATATTTGAAATGGAAGGAGTTTTCTTCCAATCGTACACCAAAGATGAACAAAATTGTTATATTCAAAGAGAAGCAGACTGGCAGTTCGGTGATAGGTCCTATTTTTTAAGGCCTTTTCATTCAGAACTTTTAAAATATTGCTTAAAAAATTATGATGTTGCAATATGGACATTAAATGTCACTGACAAGTACATCCGACGAGTACTTGAAATTTCAAATATTGATATAGAGGACTTTAAATTCACATGGAACATGTCTCATTGTCATTTGCAAACAAAATTAGAAGTAGGGAGGAGAATACAATTTTATGAGAAAAGGTTGACTGATGTGTGGTCCCAATATGGAGATAATTATGGAGAATCGAATGTATTGCTAATAGATACAACAAAGCATACTTCTCAATTCATTGGATATCGATCAAACCACATCTTGATAAAAGCCTATACAGGAAAAGAGCAAGATACTTGGCTTATGCATATTTTGTTCCCCTTTCTTAAGACTCTTCATCGTATGAAAGAGAAACGTGAGTACATTCGAATGTTCAATAGAACATGTACTTCATTGTAGTGGATGAAGATATTTTTCTTTATAAAATTGTTCACAAGTACATTCCAATTTTTGAATGCAATTTGAACATAGTTTTTCTGAATCAATTTGTATGATTTTATATCTTTTGGAATCTTATATGGGAATTTTCAATTTTAATTTTTTGTAGGAAAAAAATCAGAACTTTGTATTAATAAAAACAATTACAATGGGAATTGTCAATTATATTGTTATATATTTCTATTATTATTTATAATTATTTTTGCAATGACTTTGTTGTATCAATTCTTTTTTGCTAATATGTGTGTGTATGTGTGTTCTTAAATGAATTATTTTCCATTGAAATCATCTTACATGAACCATCAAGGCATGATTGTATTTTTATTGACTTGTATTTACTTATGTGAAATAAGTTTTGAAATAGAGCTCATTGCAAACAAAAGTGCAATTATTATTGAATAAATTATTATAATTTACTTAATAAATGCTACAAGCACTATTGGCTATTCAGGCTAATGGGAAATGTGTCATAAGAAAATGATTTGAAATGTTTGAAGCATAAGATATCTGATTTCTCAATCCATATTTTACATAAATTTATATACTTGAATCAATTAATGGTTGTAATTAAAATCATATATCATATAGAAAATCAACAACACTCAAAGTTCATTATTGACTTTTTACCTATAAAATGCATTAATATGAGTGCATAAATGTGATATTTATTGTTTGAGATAAAAATCTATTATAAAAAATTTTTCATTTTTAAATTAAAACATATAATTAATGATAATGATTGCTAAGTGGACTATCAAGGTTTGATTGGACGCTATCATAGATAATTATGTCTTTGAACTTTATTTTTATTTATTTTTATTTTTTCTTCATATTTTAAATAAATTGAAATCAAATCATATGAGCCATAATTTTATTTTATTTTTTAAATCAACTATTTGCGTATGCAATCATCTATCCCATATAAGTTAATAATGAATCCATTTATTAACCTTTATTTGTCTACCATAATGAGTATTGATTTCATATTGTATTTTAAAAATAAAAATAAAAATTCATGTAAAACAAAAAGCTCTTCTTAATAAAACATGGAAAAATTAATTAAAAACGTGTTAAGTGGCCCATCTAAATTAATTAAAGAGATAGATGATAAATGTTTGTATTTAAACTTTTTGCACCATAAGACATTTATTTTCCCATCCATTTTAACATATTTTCATTTTCAATTCTTAAATAATTTACTTGTAATTTAAACAATCTCATAGAATCCACCATTACTCGAAGCTATTTATTGTATTCTCTTTGGTTATATGCATTAATAGAAGTTTATAAATGTGATATATTTTTGAAATGTAGCTCCTAATGTAAACAAATATATATTTTTTATAAAACAAATTAAAAGTAATGGATACTAAGTTATAAGTAGTCTATATAAAGCCATTTACCAACTTTTATTTGCTTATCATGAAGTTTAATATAAGTGTATAAATGCGACATTATTTTTTTGAAATAAAACTCCATGTAAAATGAAATGATTTTCCTAACAAAATATGAAATAATTAATTGATAATGAATAGTGAATAGATTCCTCAAGTTCTCTTAAGATATTGGTCATAAATAAATGTATTTAAACTTTTTACAACATACACCATTTGATTTTCTCATCCCTATTAGCATTTTGTAAATTTCCATTCGTAAATAAATCATTTATAATTGAAATAATAAAAGCCAACTAGACATAAAGCATGACATATTAAATTCTATTTAGTTATATGCATTGATACAAGGTTATAGATGTATTATATTTTTGAAATAAAGCTCTTAATGTAATTAAAGATACATTTATTAGGAAAAATAATAATTTAAAATCAATCGATGATGAGTTCTAAGTGGTTTATTATATTTTCAATAGATAATTTTTTCTATCTATGCATTTTTAAATCAATTACTTTTATATACAATCATGCCATATAAGTCGATAAGTCAAGAAACAATCGATTGATTTTTATTTACCTATCATGTGGTTTAATATGAATGTATAAATGTGACATTGTTATTTCTAAAAGAAAACTCTATGTAAAAAAATATTTTTTATTAAAACATGGATTGATTAATTCATAATGTCATGCATTAAGTAGAATCACAAATAAACATATTTATTACCTCTCATGTGGTTTAATATGAATGTATAAATGTGACATTGTTATTTCTAAAAGAAAACTCTTAAATGTAAAAAAATGTTTTCTATTAAAACATCATTGGATTAATTAATTCATAATGTTGAGCATTAAGTAGTCTATTCAGGCTCATTCAAGAGTTGCGTCACAAATGAACATATTTAAACTTTTTTCCACCACATGACACGATTTTCCCATTAAGATTAACATTTTGTAAAAATCAATTATTAAATAAACTATTTGTAATTAAAATAATCTCATAAAAGCTAACAAGGCATGAATCTATTTATTGTATTCCATTTAGTTATATGTATTGATATAAGTTTATAAATGTAATATTATATTTTCGAAATAAATCTCTTAATGTAAGTAAAGATACATCTTTTACAAAACTAATTAGAATTTATTGATAATGGGTTTTAAGTGGTTTATTTAGATCGTGACACGGAAAATCATGTGCAATAGAAAAATGACTTTTGGTACATATTTTATATTCAAAATTAATATTTTAATGATAAATTATTAGTAGTTACATTAAGTATTTAATAATCAAAGAGCATGAAGACTATATAAATTTCAACTAAAATCCATATTAAGTTGTGTTTCACACTTAAATATTCCCCATTAACAATTCTTATAATTTTCTCCTCTTGGTGAAAGTACAATAGGTTGTGGGAAAGGGGGTTAGAGTCATCTAACACAAAAATCAAACATCGATGGCTCTATTATGTTATCCATAACTATAATATATTTCTTGGATGTTAGGCATACTAATATGATTTACCTTAAATAATTTGTTTCTAAGATTTCTGTTTTACACTCTTATTGTGAATTTATACTATTGTACCTAATAACCCCATGTTTGACCTATTCATGTCTCTAATTCGTTTGACATTGCTAAATTATTTTTATCTTAAATTAAGTTAATATGATGATTTACAAAAGAATGAATGTTGTTGAAGGCCTTGTAATAGAATACATCCAAATTTAATGAAATATGTGTTCTGGCCTATTTTCAGTTACTCATCCACCATGATTCCTGAATGGAATTACTGAATCACTTTAGGAAAACATCCGTTGTCCATATCTCGGACCATCTCCACGAATGACGGCAGCGTTGTAGTTTGTGCAAAGCCAAATTCAATGATTGAGTTCTGTTAGACCTGTTCCTAAAAACTGTCACCATAGAGATTTCAAAGGATGTGGTACAAAAAAAGCCCATATCCAAAGAGGATGCCATCAGTAAGGCCCAACATCTCGAGCTGATCTATACGTAGTCAAGGTATATTTAAAATATCCTACCTAACGCCCCGCGCTTGCAAACATACAAATAATTTCCAGGTGCGTCAAACTCCGTAGACGGTTTAGTTGGGTCATTGACCCAAAATCACCTAAGCAACAACATTCCATACCCTGGTTACGCATATGATTCTACCTAAAACATACCACAACACGGCTACCAAAGGCATCCTGCGCCTCCACAAAATTTGACTAGTAGGGTGTCATCGTACCACCATCAGCATGGAGAATCCTATCCTCTAGCTCAAGGGACCCAATACACAGCTATACATGCTGACGAAAGATCTTCCCCCCAACAACCATTTATAAACCAGGGACAAGGACCACAATATGCCCAGTCCCCAGCACAAAACATTAGGGGAATTTTGAGGTCTAAAATGGGCCTCCTAAGAAAAATGTACAAAAAAATAGACTTTATAAGAACCAATACGATTCAAGATGATGATGTCAACCATGGGGGATGATTCACCATTTTTTAAGTAAAAGGGTAAAAATATTAAAAAATAATAAAATAATAAAACTACTTTTTCAACTCGTGTTTTCAACTTATCTCCAAAATTTTTTACTCAAATTTCGAGTGGGAGTATTTGTTGGATGAAAAATTTAATTCCTCATCCAAGGAGTACCCATGTTTCATACTTTCGATGGACCCTGCTACATGAAAAATGAGAAATACATAAAAACACGTGATTACAATCACGTTTTTCATGTATTTCTCATTTTTCGTGTAGCTTGACCCATCAAATGCAACATGGGTACTCCTTCGATGAGGAATTAAATTTTTCATCCAATGAGTACTCCCGCTCGAAATATGAGTAAACACTTTGGGAGATAATTTGAAAATATGAGTTGAAAAAGTAGTTTTTTTATTTTTCCCTCTACAATTTGATGATGTCATCAAATCTTATTTTATTATTTCCACTATTATTTTATAATTTCCTTAGGAGGCCCATTTTAGACCTCAAAATTCCCCTAATTCCCACCCATGCAGAACAATGCATAGGTGAACTTTGTGCAACCTTCCCAAATCCAACTGCACCAACCATACAATCAGGAGAATCCAAATTATCCTCTAAATGCAGCTAAGAAAAAAGGAAAAAAAAATACTAAAGTAAATCCTGGACAGGGGGGAAACAATAAAAAATTCCCTCCGTGATCTCAGGCTGGAGGCAACTCCATCCGAAATCAAAACCAGGAATCAAGTAACCCCAAAGGCAGAATAAGAGGGAAAATCTTCGAACAAACCACTCTTGTTCAATTTGTGATGAGTATGGCCATTACACTCACCACTATCCAGACCTCCCTAAGCTGAAGAAGCTTTAAGGTAACTGTGGACAAGGGTGATCCTCCCAGCAGATAGCAGTTATAGCAGATATTTCCCCCCTTCAAGGGATAGTTAGCACTCAACAACGCCAAAAAACTCTCGAAAATTTCGGAAAGAAAAACCATGAAATCTACATGACTGGCGAAGAAATTTCTTTTTAGACACGAAACCAAAATTACGATACCCCACCAAACACCATTTCGTCAGGGGATAGTACAAGTGCACCAACAACACCTTTGATCATATCAAATATGGCTATTGAACCTTTGCTAAAAATGGCTAAGGGACCAACTAGGCGGGTAGGAAACCATTCCAAAGCAACCCATAGATATAGAATTTTGGATGATCTAGCTCAATCTCCTACTGCTATGTCAGCTTTGGAGGTGTTACAATCATGCCCAAAGAAAAGGAAAGCCTTACTTTCTACAATAGGCACCATCGACCCTGCCGATTCACGTCTAATGGCTTTTGATTTATATAAAGCCATCCCTAAGATTCCCTCGATGCTCGCCATTCAGATACCAGTGTTAGTTTAAAACATCACCATACACCGATGTATAATTGACGAGGGTGCATCCACATGCATCATTTTAAAGAATTTCTGGGAGAAGTTAGGGTCTCTTGAGCTAAATCCATTACACATCATGCTTGGAGCATACGATGGATGCCCTTCAGCCCCCATCGGTCTCTACCAAAATGTCCCAGTCTGCTTAGCCGGAAAGACGTTCCTTATATAAATTGAAGTCTTGGACGCCCAACTGGAGTACAATATACTCCTTGGATGGAGTTGTATGTATGCCATGTCAGCCATAGCCTCCTTCGTCTTCCGAACTATGATGTTCCCCCATGAGGATGACATCATTGCTGTCGATCAGTTGACACACAGTGAAAAGCGACCCCTAAAAAATATTGATGTCATTCTACCCTATGTGGAAACATCTGCCAAGATGCTTACACAATACTAGGAATATGGCCCCGACCAATTCAAACCGTCGTCCATCCTTGGGTCATTCTTAGGAGATCCCCCTGTTATCCCAGAGCCATCATCTAGCATCACAGAGGCTTCAGTATGCATGATGTCTACATCTAGCACTGAATCTAGCCAAGACATGGAGACGAGTAGTAATGACACCAATTCCTTGGCCACGGTAGCCTCTCTAGCCTACGCCATCTCCAAAACTCCTTTCCTCTATTCCCCAGCTGGTTTTGTATCCCAGCAGGTCTTGGCCACCATGGTGTTACCAAACGTATCTTTTGAAATTCCAGTTTGGTACCTGGTCCCACCTACAAGAATAGGAGCCACATACATCACCTCTACAGGTCTAATCCCCCTTAGTCCTAAGGATCCCCTACCTAGGCAGGAGACTGTCACAAACATCCCTGCGAAGGCGATCCCCATCGCAAAGGTGATGATTATGACCAAGAGCATCAATAGGAGAGGAAATAAGGTGGAGAATCACACCACACCACTAGAATCACCACGTTGCACCATATGTGACATAGTAGGCCCCCCTACCCACATATGCCTAGAGCTAGATGAATTAAAACCGCTCCTTAGCTCTACGGTAGACATCTTGACAACAAGTTCCTGTAAAAAGGAACCTGCCACCAAAATTCAAGGAAAATCATTGCGTACAAATCACGCATGCGATATCTGTAGAAATTATGGACACTATACCCATCATTTCCTAGATATATCACGATATAGGGACACCTTCCTTGCCATTGAGAAATCCTATCAAAATTATCCCCCCATCTAGTCTGCTAGAAATGAATCTCGTACCATGCTATACCTATAGGAGGAACGACAGTCGCCTAAAAGATTTCTGTTCATATTCCCCCCTCCTATCATATGCCATACACTTTGCGATGAACGTGGCCACTTCATCGAGGAATGTGTAGCCCTGAAACTCATCCACAAGTGGTATCCGATAGAGTGTGTTTAATATGTTGGTTTACGGGCAACAGAATTCACTTGTCCTTTATGTGTTGACAACCACATTCTAGAGTAGTGCCATTATAGCCCCTGACTCTGCTTAGCGCTAGCTAGTTTGTGCTTGGCCATAGTCCGCCTCTCCCAAGAAGATGGCTCTAACTCTGAATCCATGAACAACTCGACAACCCAAGAAGATGTGATGAGTATATCCATCCTCTTTTTTTCAGCTAAAAAACGACCAATTAGGGAACCCTTAGTTACCCCCAACTGCCCTCTGTAGAGAATACTAACATGTATGTTGTGTAAAATTCCCAATCACGTGGTCGCCACTTGCCCTGACTTAGAAATGCTACGTTTTTGGTACCTAATAATGTCGTCAAGCGAGCAAGACAAGAACCCTATATATAGGATTTTTTTCCTAGTGTGTTAGGGCAATCACCATGAGCAGATTTGTACTTCTATTCCAGGATTTTTTCCTCTAATTAACATGATACATACATTAGAGAAGAAATGCGAAGATATTCTCAACCAATATAGAAGGCATAACACCCCCAGGCAATCTACCCCATACCCACATCAGCGTAATGGGCAAGCCGGGAAGGCGCACCAACCAAGCAAGACCCAGGGTCAACCAAGGATAACATGCACACTATGTGACCTTATTGGCCACCGGGTCAATTAGTGAAAAGAACTCAAGCACCCTGCAAATAGTTTTCGCATATTCTCTTCTCTCCCGCAAAGACTTCTCTCTAACCAAGAGAAGATCATGCACAACTATTGCCGGATTTTTTCACACTTCCATCATACAATAAAATGTGAGCATCTCCCAAATCTTAGAGCGACAAGATAAGCATTAAGTCTTCACTACCCAAAAGAGTTAGACATACTCCAGACAAAAATTCAGAAATGGAAGCAGAAGACCTCATCTTGTACATCGGATCCTTTTCAAGCATCCACATCTGGGATGAAGAGTAGTGTTGATTCCCACACAATCTACTTATTTGGCACAGTGGTACCATGCACCATTTTCACTAGCCATAACCACGAACTAGAGGCATGGCCGCTAATGGAAACATTCAAGCACCTTTGCAACAGACACAATTTCCACCTACCAAAAATTTCCCATCCTAATGAGGGATATAGCCTTGCGCTCATGCAAGCTCCCATTACGGAAATCCCCCCTCCCCCAGCCAAATTCTGATGACACGATGCACCCTATATGATTCATATCGTCATGTATTGGAACTAGGACTCAGGATGCCTGTGCATCTTGGGTTTCCAACCCTATTCCCATCGTATAAAATAAGGGCACCCTACGCTTTTGCATCGATTTCCACAAGATCTTGAATTTAAATTCCACCACTGAGCTCCTCGATGATACCCAGTGTCTAGAGCAGCATTTAGTACAACTAGAGTTCATCAACAAAAGACAACGGTAATCGCTGCAACACAACGAGGCCCACAAGAAACAGGTAAAATCATCGTCCGACCACCTCATAAACCCTCGCTAATTCATTGAGGGAGTGATATTCCTCTGCTACGATGTCGCAAAACAATCCCTAGGGTGAGGAAAGTTCGAAACTTTGTGGAAAGAACCCTACATCTTAAAACATTGCCTCCTCAAGGGGGCATACATCTTGACTGAGTCGGACGGAACATGCCTCAACAACCCCGTCAACGGCCTTTATCTCAAGAAATTCTACCCATAAGGGCCGAGAAGGTTGTTTGGTCAATTTAGTGTGTCCTAAATTGCTACATTTAATTTGTCAATCCGGGATTCGTAAGCTGACGAAGTGTGGCGCACTATATGTGCAAGATAACCCATCTCTTACTTTTTTGTTGTTTTTGGATTTTTGTGAAATTCTAAAAGACAAGTATGGAGACAAATATTCAAGACAACAATGTCTTTCTAATGATTTTCCAAACTTCAAAAGAATTTTAAAAACACACAATGACAAAATTAATTCTTCAAAGAAAATGAAATTGCATCACTACTCTAGTCAAACAAACAATGAACTACTAATCATGAAACTCATTATTCTTACTGTTGTTCAAACACAAAAGAAACTATGCTGAAAGAAATCCAAAAGTTGCAACAAAGTAAATCTAAATCAAATTACATCAACTTATCTTCTGATCCCTCATCATTAGTCCAACTATGATTTTCGGAGGTAATCATAAACAAATTGAGTAACCTGATATCTAACTTGCAGAAAGTAAACTAATATCAAACTACACATCCATGATTCAATCCCTCACCATCAGTCCAGCTGTGGCTTTCGGAGGTAACTGAAGATGTTATGAGCAATTTAATATTTCTATTTTGCAGAAAGTAAACTAATATCAAACTACACATTCATAATTCAATCCCTCACCATCAGTCCAGCTGTGGCTTTCGGAGGTAACTAAAGATGTCATGAGCAATTTAATATATCTAATTTGCAGAAAGTAACCTAATATCAAACTACACATTCATAATTCAATCCCTCACCATTAGTCCAGCTGTGGCTTTCAGAGGTAACTGAAGAGGTCATGAACAATTTGATATATCTAAATCTAACTACTGAAACAAATGTGCAAGACTGAAATAAACAAAGCAGTACTGAAATTAAACAGAAACTAAGAAAAGTAAATTAGCAGCAGAACAATATTAGTTCCATGTCATTAGTCAAAAAGTTATGCAAATGCCCGGGCTGCCTATTTATAACCTGAAACAAGAACACTGATCAGTTTAACAATAACATAAAACATGAAAGACAGAAGTAAAATGTAAAACATGAAAGATTATAAACATAAATGAAGCATATATACCATGAAAGATGCAATGTATAAACATGTGAATGGATTATGGCACAATGAGCTTAAAGAAATAAAACAAGAACTATACAATAATGCACAAAACCTCAGCGTGTGCAGGGGCCCTCTACACCAGCCTTGGCAACAGACTTCAAGTACGAATTATGCTTGGAAACAGAGTCTTCTTATATATTAAAATGCAGTCATAATAGAAAGGTGATATTACGGCATAGTGGCAACGTAATTACATTACAGAGCTATCTGGAAGCTAATGGAGACTAATCTAATATGCGTATGCAAACACATTATTTATAACAAAGGAAATATAACTAATTCCCTAAAGTTTGTGTTGATGGAGAACACGTAAACCATTACGTCCAGAGATCTAGGAGCATGGCCGCGTTGAGAAGTAAATCTATGAAGAGTGGATGTTTGAATTCGGCTTATGGAGCCATGTACAGGTGTTGATTTGTCTCCCACAATTCAGAAACGGCCATATAAATCTCCACGTGACGAGAAACAAAGTCCTGTCACCGTGGGACTCTACGATTGACTTCCACTTGGCCACCTTTGACCGCAGCCTCCCTAGATGAATTTTCCCAAGCCAATAGGACACGATCTATGTCCACATCATTTCTGACTTGCCCATGTGGCTCGTTTTACCTGAAGACACCTGTAACATAGAGTTTCACAAAATGGCTGCGGAAAGTTGCAGCAGCTGCGGAAAGTGGCAAGATTCCGCCACTAAATGAGAAAAATCTAAATCAAACAACAGACACAAAAATATAGTTAAAAACCATTTTAGATGCTCTTTTGCAACTAATATATAATGATATTGACAACTTGGGAGGTTCAGGTGAATGAAAAAGGTCTAGGAAGATGTATAAGAACAATGCAGATTTGAGGCTCAACATACCCCCACTGTGAAGGTGTTGCATGTCCTCATGCAACCAAAATTTTGATAATCCTTCTTCAGTTCATATGCCTTGACACTTCAGCCAGTACATCCAATCCTATCTTCTTCTTCCTTGGTGCTGCTAACATCCTAGGCTTTTTCATTAAGCATCTAAATTTGATATTAACCAGTGCTCTGCTTAACTTCTGGCATTTCCTTTTCAATTTCTTGTTCTTTTTCTTCCATATTCCCAGATGTAGCATGGTATTATCATGAATGATTTTGTCCAATTTGCTTTGTTCCTTCAATGTCTCATTTTCATTTTTAATGTGTCTATTTAAAAGCTCTAGCTCAAAGACTTCCTGTTTCAGTGATTGGACTAAATCATCTTGTACTGTGTGAGGTTGAATGGACGAAGTACTGGGACCTGTAGCTGCTTTTTCTAAAGATTCTATATAATCATATACTTCCTGCTGCTTGGGGTCTATATCAGGTGTCATTTTTATTGGGCTGTCCCCAAAATGCCGTGAAGGAGAGTTATCTTCAAAATTTGGCTGAGAAGGGTTCACATCAACATCTTGCTGAGAATGGGATGGACTATGTTCAATATCTGACTGAGAATGAAATGAACCAGGTTCACTAACTAACTGAGAGTGAGATGGAATATAGTCAGCTGGGGATTGTTCAGATGTTTCTTCTCCCAAATCGATGAAATGGGGTCCTTTCATTTGCGTTTTCCTCAATTTCTCCTTAAGTCTGGAACTTCTTCTCACATGCTGTGGAACACTGTCCTTTTGCTTTTGTTTTCCTTTCTCTTTCTTCTTGGCTATAGATAACTGTTCTTGAAGATGAACCAATCTTTCAGATAACACTTGATGATCTTCTTCTTCAGAAGAAGGGGTTTGATGTATAGCCTCAATACTTTTTCTCTCTTTTGATGTTATTGGCTTTTTACCCTTAGTTTCTTTCTTCTTCCTCTTTGACAGTCTCTCTTCCCTATTGGTTCTTTCAATTGCAGTAGTAGGAGTATTTTGAATTTCATCATTTGTTCTCTTTCTCCTACTCCTTCTTGATGTGTTACCTTCAGGAATTTCTTGAGTAGGAGTACTTTGAGTTTCATCATTTATTCTTTTTCTCCTACTCCTTTTGATGTGCTACCTTCAGGAATTTCCTGAGGTTCAAAGAAATTTCTAATCAAAAATTGTTCCCATGTGTCTTTCTTCTCCTTTAACTCTTTTTCAATCAAAATTTTTACAAGACTATGGTGATATAGATGTGGTTCTACATCTCCTAAATGCTTCTGAACAGTCACATAATTTTTCTTCAAACTATTTAACAGAAAATATGGGAGATTGAGAGTTTGATTATCTAGAAAATTCATCAGCAATCTGGTATGGTACATATACATGGACCCAAAACGGCCTTCACAGGTAATGAATTTTTGAACAACTAGCAGCAAAGTAGCCCATTCCTCTTTCAAAGCATGAACAGGAATTCCTCTTTTAAAAATAGTTATGTCCATACCTTAGTTTCGTAAGATTATTCTCCAGGCTTCATCACTAATGATTTTATTCTTAAACCATCGTTCACCCTCTTGAAGAAGTTCTGTGGCAGTTGCTATAGATGCCTCATTCACCGCAAACTTAAGGTCTCCAATCTCTACTTCCAGGCCATTGAACGACCTTGCAAATGCTTTTGTCACTTCTTTATGGTAGCCTCTGAACTTTTGGATAAACCGTAGCCACTTTGCTTTCTTCAATATATCCCTTACTTGCGGATATCCTTCCATGAATTTAGGTCCTTCTGGTTCTGCTCTTAAGAATTTACCCATTCTTCTTTCTGCTCTTCAAAAATTTGCCTGTGTGAGGGTTCAATGGAAGTAGAACGGTTGAATGCACGGAAATGAGCACAATGACTGTAGGTAGATATCAGAGAGTGAGTATACAGACTGTAGCGTAACAGAGAATGAAATGGAGCGAGGCGGAACAGAGAAGGGTTACATGAGCATGACAGAAATGCGGCTGTGAGATTAGTAGAACAATAGGAAGAGTATAACACATCCGGCAAAGTTTTGATATTGGTGGCTGCAAAATAAATGTGAGCATGTTTAAACAACGGTTATGGATTTATGCGGCTGTAAGAGGCCGTAGTCAAATAAACTACGTCTCATTGTCACAGGTGGAGTATTGGAGTTTGAGTGAAGATCGGAGGTTTAATTATGGGGACCGTTTGAAAATGAATGCGGAAGGATCATATGAAGATCGTGAAAGGGTTACGGAGTTTGTCAATATAATCATTGCACATAATGGATGGAGCTTATGGTTTAGAACTATATAAAAATGTGTTTTCAATGCTATTTGAAATGAATTTTACTCATACCTTGGAATCTTTGCCTTTTTCTTTGGTCTTCAATTAGTTGCTCCTCATTGATATCTTGAATGCTCCATGTCTTCATTTTTGGTCCTCTCACCTGCATTTAATTTCATGATTATGGAAATAACATTTGGCTGTACATTCTTTTGAAAACAGAGTGGTAGCTGCGGAATCTGCTTCTGGCTGCGGAAACTGGAGTCAGCTGCGGAAACTGACACAACTATTATTTGGGTGAATGAACATGAACGGATGACAAATGACTAGATGGAAATGGTCATGAAAAATAATTTTATTGGTGAAAATGGAATGAAATAGATAAAATGAAGTGGAATGGAGTGAAATGAAGTGGAATGGGTGGTCACAAAACTTGTGAAATGAAAGAGAGATTTTTTGAGTGTCAGGTGTTCCTGGTTTTCACCCTATATTTTATGTATAAGACTGCCAATCAGTGATTGGTTTTCAGGCTTATACAATTTTTTTTATTTTTTTTTTAATTGAAAGAACAAAAGCTAGGCTGGTGGAGAAGATGAATTCTTCTGTACCAGCCTGATTGCAGAATTTTCTTGAAACATTTTGACAAAATCCTCTTTTGAGAGTGGCTTATGATAAACTTTCAATCTGTGGCCATTCACAATAAGAGGAGTTTGAAACTCATCAATGGTCTTGATTCTTACCGCTCCATTGCTAAAGATCTTATCAATCTCATATGGCCCAAGCCAATGAGTCTGAAATTTTCCTTGAAAATCTTTAAACTTGGAATCAAATAACAATGCCCAATCTCCTTCTTGAAACTTCTCTTTGATGTACTTGTCATGCCATTTAGTTCTTTGATATTGAACTAGATCAGTTCTTAAAATTGCTTCTTGTCTGATCTCATCTAGCTCATTCAACTGCTCCATTCTATGCTTTTGGGCTTCTGATAAGTCCATCCCCAACTGAACTACTATCTTGAAGGTCTTGACTTGGAACTCAATGGGGAGAAATACTTCTTTCCCATAAACAAGTTCATAGGGAGAATGTCCTGTTGTATTTCTCCATGTAGTTCTGTAGGCCCACAAGGCTTCAGGAAGCCTTTCTGCCCAATCTCTTATGTGTAGATGAACAGTTTTGGTGATGATACTTTCAAGAACTTTGTTTGTAGACTCCACTTGACCATTTGCTTGCGGATGGTAAGGAGTAGATCTTCCGTGCTTGATTTTGTATTCTTCCATCAACTTCTCCACCAAGTTGGATGTGAATTGGCTTCCTTGATCTGTCACAATTTCTCTTGGAACACCAAAGCGAGTAAAAATATCCTCATAAAGAAAATGAACAACTGAATTTTCAGTAGCAGATACTAATGCCTTGGCTTCTACCCATTTAGTAACATAATCAGTACAAACCAATATATACTTCTTTTGCTTAGATGGTGGATTAATAGGTCCAATGAAATCTAAAGCCCATTTTTTAGAGGGTTCAATGAGTACCTGTGTTTGCAATGGCATTTCATTTGAAAGGGCAGGTTTCCCTACTCTTTGGCAGCTGTCACACCTTTTGACATATTGTTTTGCATCTTTGAAGAGGGAAGGCCAATAATATCCTAAAGAGAGGATTTTATAGGCCGTCCTTTTGTCTGCAAAGTGTCCGCCGCATGGTTCATCATGACATGCCTTAAGAATATCAGGCATTTCATCTTCCCCGACACATCTTCTGATCACAAGATCTGGCCCTGTTTTAAACAATTTGTTAGAAATCCATGAATATTTTGAACTCTCCTGAATAATTTTTCGTTTTTCACTTGGAAATAAATGTGAAGGCAGTTTCCCTGTAACCAAATAGTTAGCAATATCTGCATACCAAGGAGTCCTAATAGTTACTGCAAACAAGTATTCATCAGGAAACTTATCCTCTACAGGAGAATCTTCTTTAGTATTCTGAATCCTAGACAAGAAATCAGCTACTGTATTCTGTTTTCCTGGTCTATCCAACACAGTAATATTGAATTCTTGCAAAAGTAAAAGCCATCTTGTCACTCCGCCATTAGTAACAGGTTTGTTCATTAAATATCTAATTGCAGAATGGTCAGTATGAATAAAAGTTTCATAGCTTGTTATGTAATGTCTAAACTTATTAATTGCATGAACAACAGCTAAAAACTCTTTTTCAGTCACAGTATAGTTCAACTCTGTGGGAGTCAAATTTTTACCGGTATAATAAATGGCATAAGGAACTAAATCTTTTTGACCCAACACAGCTCCTAGAGCTGTATCTAAAGCATCTGTAGAAATATGGAAAGGGAGTTTCCAATTTGGTCCTCTCAAGATAGGTGCTTCAGATATTCTTGTTTTCAAAGTTTCAAAGGTTGATTGACAATCAGGATCCCATTTGAATTCACAGTCTTTTGTAAGAAGTTTGAAGAGTGGAGATGTTATTTTAGTGAAGTTTTCTATAAATCTTCTATATTATCCAGTAAATCCTAGAAAACTTCTAACATCTCTTTGACAATTTGGAATAGGCAACTTGGAGATGACTTCAACTTTTGATCTATCAACCTTAATCCCATCTCCTGAAATATGATGTCCTAAAACAATCCCTTCAGTAAACATCACAAAGCATTTTTCATGGCTTAATGAAAGGTTTGTTTCTTTACATCTTATGAGAACTTTTTCCAAATTTTCTAATGCCTCTTCAAATGAATTACCATAAACTGTAAAATCATCCATATAAACCTCTACACAATCATGGATTAGATCAAAAAAAATTCCTAGTACTGCTCTTTGGAATGTTGCGGGTGCATTACATAACCCAAAAGGAAGCACTCGATAGGCAAAAGTCCCCCATGGACAAGTAAATGTGGTCTTATCTTGATCTTCAGGTGCTACCTGAATTTGATTATAGCCACTCAAACCATCCAAAAATGAAAAGTAATTTTTGCCTGCTAATGTATCTAATACCCGATCGATAAAAGGCAAAGGAAAGTGATCCTTCAAAGTTGCTTTGTTCAATTCCCTGTAATCAATGCATACACTCCATTTACCATTCTTTTTAGGTACTATAACCAAAGGAGAAACCCATTGGCTATCTGAAATTGGATAAATGAAGTTTACATTGAGTAGTTTTTGGAGCTCTTTCTCTTTCACTATCTCCTAAGATTTGGATTCATCCTCTTGAGGTTGTCTCGATTGGTCTACTATTTTCTCAATATAGATATGATGGATGCAATTCTTAGGATCAATACCTTTCATATCAGTATACTCCCATGCAAATGCAGTAGAATGTTTTTGCAAGATTTTGGTTAGTTCTTCCTGTTGTGGTTTTTCCAAATTTTTGTTTATATTCAATGTTTTTCCTGGAAAAATATCAATGGTAGAACTACCGAACTCTTCCATAGAGTAAAGAGACATTTGTCTTGATGATAAATATTCGATGTCAGATTCCAACTAAAATTGTGTGGGGTCATATTCCGAAGATGTCTCAAAATTTTCTAATGTGTTCAGAATTTGACTATCCTCACTGATTTCAGAAATGGTAAAGACAGGTTGTATAGTGTCCTCATCATCGATCCATTCATTGTCTCCTAATTCTCGTGATTGCTTTTGTCAGAGGATACAAATTGAATTTCTTTGTCGAATTACCATTAGAAATGTACATATCCCTGTATCTACAACTAATAAAAGCATCACCGTGGCTAGCCAAGGTCTTCCTAAGATAAGTGGGTGCCTCCTAAGTTACTCTTGGGAGTCAAATCATAAAATCTACCTGATATTCCCAAGAATCTAAGGAGATCGAAATATCTTCTAATACACCATCTCGTTTAATAATTGAGATCGACCGCAGTTGCAAAGAAAGTAGGTGTAAAAAGAAGATTAGGAAGTTTTAGCTATTCCATAGTCTATCTACTCATAATGTTGATAGCAGCCCCTAAGTCAATCAATGCGTTTGGAATTTCTATCCCATTTATATGTGTCTTGAAAATTGGACTACCTGGATCTACATACTTCTGCATGGTAATTTTTCCCATCATGATATCTGCAATTTTTCCTACCAGGTGGATTCTTCTTGTATCTTTTAGTTTCCTTCCTGGTCTTTTGAAACTCAACTCCTTTATTGTTTTTGCTAGAATAGGAATCTCTCGAATGGCTTGTAGCAAGGGAATCTTGTTACAAACATTCTTTAATTCATCTAGAAAATCATAGTTAGGCAACAAGATTTGTTTTTCCACCCCTTTATCAATTTTTAATCTTTCAGGGAAAGGAGGTGTGGATGAAGATGCATGTTGCTCAACTATAGGAGTTGTGGGTGTTAACTTTTCTTTTTCTTTTTGAATGTTCGAGTTTTGAAGAGATGTTTCCTCAGGACCCTTATTGGCTTTAAGAGAGTCCTCCTCAAAGGTATCTTGCTCTTGGACATCTATAGAAGGTTTTTATAAAACTCTACCAGGCCTGAGTTGTACATCATTGAGAGGAACAATAATATAGGTAGGAAATTGTTGTCCTTCTATCATGTAAGTATTCTGAGGATTTTATTGTTAGGATTTGGAAATGGCTGAGCTGGAAGTTGATTTGTCTTTTGTTGGAATGGAAGCATGAGTTGAGGATTTGGATTTTTTTGAGAAGGTTGTTGTTGTGGAAATGGCAATGAAAGTTGTGGATTTGGGTTTGGAAGTCAGGAGCTTGTTGGTTTTGAAAAGATGGAGGATATTGATAAAATTGAGCAAATCTCCCATAAGGATTTGCATCCTTTGTACCCATGGGCCGATATGGATTTTGATGTTGGGCCCAAGGTTGTTGCCAAGGATTCCAATTTGGTGGGGTTTGAATATTCATAGGGTTACTAAACCCTTGAGATTGTTGTCCCTGCCAAGGTCTCCTTGCGACAAAACAGAGAGATTCTACTGAGTTTGGAAGTTCTTGAAAAACAGCTTTGAGTCCAGGGATTGAAGGACAATCCTTGATCTCATGATTTTCTGAGAAAATCATACATGTTTCTACAACTTTTGCATCCAAGGGACATTCCCTTAAAGCATGTTTCTTCCTACATTTTGGACAAAGGATGGCTAAAGCATCTATTTCTGCTTTCTGCTTGTTTTGGATTTTAAGGGTGTCTAGTTGTTCACTAAGGCTCCCTAAAATATACTGGGCTTTGAATCCACTGCTACACAACAATCGCCCTACCATCGATCCGGGTACTGTAGATTTGTTAGCCCTAATAAAAGAAGGATCCCTAAGGCCTTTTCCCCGTTTTAGATTTTTCCCCTCGAGAGATGGACACATAGTTCGTTATATCATGAAGTGGAAGTTGAGAAATGTCTCCTTTCCCCATCATGTTTAAAATATCTATCCATTCATCTCTAATGGCTTTTAATATGAGGGCTTTCAAGGTTTCATCATCTAAGTTGCTCATCTTTGCTCTTCAAGTTGTATTGAAATCTTTCAAGTAAGTCTTCCAAATTTTCATCTTCTTTTTGCATCATTTTGAATACCTCATCCTTGTGATTGGTGGGCACAATAGTCCAAGTATCTATCCAAAATGTTTGTTTCATATCATTCCAAGTCCTAATAGATTGGGTGGCTAATCCCATGAACCATTTCAAAGCAGCTCCCTTTAATGTTGAAGGAAACAGTTTGAGTTTTTGAGAGTCTTCCATATAGTCATAAGTTCGGCACACAACTTCAAACTCAAATAGAAATGTTTCAGGATCCTCACTTCGCAATCCATAAAAGTTAGGGAGGACAAATGGTGAGATATTTTTCATCATTGTATGATTTTCCTCATCAACTATAGGGAATCCAAACAAGTTGTCTCCTTCCCTATTTCCTTCACCATTGTTGTCTCCATTGTTTCCTCCTCCTCTACCTCTACCTCTAAATCCATCTATTATTTCCTCTGCCATGATATTTTTTTTAGAGTCCTTAAAGTCCTCTAGTTCTTCTATCAAGGGAGGATGAGAGGGAGTCTCTTCCTTTTCTAAATGAGATTTAGTAGGTGGTATAGGAGAATCCTCTAATTCAGCTACTCCTTGAATTCCAAAAATCTAGGGGCTAGGGGCAGTATGGTGGTGAATCCGGTCTATGCCTTGAAGAAGATGGAGTTGTGAAAATCGAACTCTTGGCTTGGGGCCTATAAACCTTCCCTGTAATCTCTTGCTCTGATGCATGTCATTTTTTTATTTTTTAAAAAAGTTGGGCTAATAATCCTCTTTCTGATCTTCCAGGTCACACTAGGTGCAAGAAGAGAGCATACTTAAGAAATTACTAAACCAATAACTCTATTTTCTGATCCTCCAGATCACACTAGGTGCAAGAGGAGAGCATACTTCAAGAAGTTATCAAGTTTTCCTTTCTTTTGTTATTTTGTTTTTTTTTAAGAAATTGGCTACCTAGTTACACTTCCCCGGCAACGGCGCCAAAATGTTTGTTCAATTTAGTGTGTCCTAAATTGCTACATTTAATTTGTCAATCCGGGATTCGTAAGCTGACGAAGTGTGGCACACTATATGTGCAAGATAACCTATCTCTTACTTTTTTGTCGTTTTTGGATTTTTGTGAAATTCTAAAAGACAAGTATGGAGACAAATATTCAAGACAACAATGTATTTCTAATGATTTTCCAAACTTCAAAAGAATTTTAAAAACACACAATGAAAAAATTAATTCTTCAAAGAAAATGAAATTGCATCACTACTCTAGTCAAACAAACAATGAACTACTGATCATGAAACTCATTATTCTTGTTGTTGTTCAAACACAAAAGAAACTATGCTGAAAGAAATCCAAAATTTGCAACAAAGTAAATCTAAATCAAATTACATCAACTTATCTTCTGATCCCTCATCATTAGTCCAGCTATGATTTTCGGAGGTAACCATAAACAAATTGAGTAACCTGATATCTAACTTGCAGAAAGTAAACTAATATCAAACTACACATCCATGATTCAATCCCTCACCATCAGTCCAGATGTGGCTTTCGGAGGTAACTGAAGATGTTATGAGCAATTTAATATTTCTATTTTGCAGAAAGTAAACTAATATCAAACTACACATTCATAATTCAATCCCTCACCATCAGTCCAGCTGTGGCTTTCGGAGGTAACTGAAGATGTCATGAGCAATTTAATATATCTAATTTGCAGAAAGTAACCTAATATCAAACTACACATTCATAATTCAATCCCTCACCATCAGTCCAACTGTGGCTTTCGGAGGTAACTGAAGAGGTCATGAACAATTTGATATATCTAAATCTAACTACTGAAACAAATGTGCAAGATTGAAATAAACAAAGCAGTACTGAAATTAAACAGAAACTAAGAAAAGTAAATTAGCAGCAGAACAATATTAATTCCATGTCATTAGTAAAAAAGTTATGCAAATGCCCGGGCTGCCTATTTATAACATGAAACAAGAACACTGATCAGTTTAACAATAACATAAAACATGAAAGACAGAAGTAAAATGTAAAGCATGAAATATTATAAATAGAAATGAAGCATATATACCATGAAAGATGCAATGTATAAACATGTAAATGGATTATGGCACAATGATTTTAAAGAAATAAAACAAGAACTACACAATAATGCACAAAACCTCAGCGTGTGCAGGGGCCCTCTACACCAGCCTTGGCAACAGACTTCAAGTACGAATTACGCTTGGAAACAGAGTCTTCTTATATATTAAAATGCAGTCATAACAGAAAGGTGATATTACAGCACAGTGGCAACGTAATTACATTATAGAGCTATCTGGAAGCTAATGGAGACTAATAAAAAAACTAACAGAGACTAATCTAATATGCGTATGCAAACGCATTATTTATAATAAAGGAAATATAACTAATTCCCTAAAGTTTATGCTGATAGAGAACACGTAAACCATTACGTCCAGAGATCTAGGATCATGGCCGCGTTGAGGAGTAAATCTATGAAGAGTGGATGTTTGAATTCGGCTTATGGAGCCATGTACAGGTGTTGATTTGTCTCCCGAAGTTCAGAAACGGCCATATAAATCTCCACGTGACGAGAAACAGAGTCCTGTCACTGTGGGACTCTACGGTTGACTTCCACTGGGCCACCTTTGACCGCAGCCTCCCTAGATGAATTTTCCCGAGCCAATAGGACACGATCCATGTCCACATCATTTCTGACTTGCCCATGTGGCTCGTTTTACCTGAAGACACCTGTAACATAGAGTTTCACAAAATGGCTGCGGAAAGTTGCAGCAACTGCGGAAAGTAGCAAGATTCCGCAGCTAAATGAGCAAAATCTAAATCAAACAACAGACACAAAAATATAGTTAAAAACCAGTTTAGATGCTCTTTTTCAATTAATATACAATGATATTGACAACTTGGGAGGTTCAGGTGAATGAAAAAGGTCTAGGAAGATGTATAAGAACAATGCAGATTTGAGGCTCAACAAAGGCCCACCCCTAGATTCAACATACACAAACCCAAACACTTTAAATTTTTGACAAAAATATTTGTCACAAAATGCAGTCTAGTGTCACAATGGATTACCAACCCAACCATTAATTCAGATTTTCTGATGGAGCATCGTGATGGTCTCAAAGTTTAGCAACATCCGCCTGGGTTATCTATCACCCTGACCAATCACCACTCTGCATCAATGGTGTTTTTATCAGGTCAGCAACAAAAAATAAAGCAGAATATGATGTCATCATTGGACTTATGTGTGATTCCCTCAATCAGGACATACACCATATGCATATCTACCTCGATTCCCAGTTAGTAGTGTCACAGTTAAACCAAGCATTTGAGATACAAGATTCACATCTGTTTAGAAAATACTTGCGTGCAAAAATATTAACCTGATAGTTTGACCGCATTACATTCACACATGTACCAAGAAATCAAAACCAAATAGCTGATCGCATAGCTAACCATATTCTAAACTAGAATTCATCTCAGATAAACCATCATACATAAAAAGAAAAAATATAGAAAACATAGATATCCATCAGCATAGCATAATCCATACAAAAAAGTAGGGGGCACACCATGTAGAGCCGCAAAAGATATCTCTCGCATATATACCAAAAATATATGTGTCTAAGTACAAAAATTAGTGTCTATGATCCATAAATCAACCCAAAAGATACAAATATACAAGTCGAAAAAATAGGAGAAACATCCTCATAATGGGTTCTTTCCCTATGGTTCTCCCCCAGGTGGGGCACCTAGACCCATAGCCACTCTCGGTACCAATACTGGAGGCACCGTCAAAACGAAGATCATCACCCGACATAAAACCGGCTGATAGCCCCTCTCCTAGGCCATCAATGTGTCCAACCACGCATCCTTGAGCTCTGACCTTTAGAGTAGCCACCTGCTCTATCAACTCAGCTATATGAGCCTCTACCACATCGGCACGAGATCGCTCAACAGCAACCGAGATGCTACCCTCCCCCGAGGGACCAACCCCTCCACACGATGCTCCCCCCAAAGGCTGCACTGGAGGTCCTCCCTGTCCCTCACGAGTTCCTCGAGGTCCCCCAATCAGATGGTGTCCCACCAACCAAGCCACAGGACGTCTGACCTCGCCAAAATCTGCAAGAGTAAAAAAACTATGTTAGTGTCATCATAATACACATACAAAGCATAAATACTCAAGTAAATGCAGAAAACACAAAAAAATACCTGGTGGCCCCCAAGCATATATAGTAGGAAGACCCATGTCTGGATCTCCTCGGAAGTCCATCCCTGCATAAGGGAATGGTAGGAACATCTAAGGATTGGCCTCAAACCAAGCCTCCGTGGTGGCGTTCCAGTAAAGCCCCACCATACCTCCCCCTCTGCGAGGCATCATAGGGGCCCACCTCCTCATGTGAGGCCCTTGTGGCCCCCCAACTGGCACCGCCACCATAGGAATTTGTAACACCACCCACTCAAACATAATGCTACAAATAATTCTAGAATATGTGAATATATTTGATCCATCTCGGGCCTTAGAAAGTTGAGCCAGCATCCCGTCATAGAAAAAACGGGAGAAATAAAAGAGGTGTTCGGCCCTTAACCGACGCAGAACACCTATATGTGCACCCGACGCTCGATGAGGTGTAGACGACCCTGCTAGTCATATAATAGCAGCCAAAGAACCCCGCTCGGCCAATTCAGTCACAGTATCAATCGCTATGCGCCCCTTGGTAAGAGGCACCCCACCACAATGGCCTGCTGAAAATCGCTCAGGATCCACTCTCCCAGGAGGAAGTGAATAAGGAAGTGCCTCACCCTGAGGAAACAACCCGGTCACGAAATAGATATCTGTCTCGAGAAGGATAACAAGGTCATACCCCTGCAACACCATCACCTTACGGTGCATTTTCCAACATCGGATCAGGTAGCACAGAAGACGATCTTGTGATCGTAGCAGGTCATTCTCCATAAATTTGAGAAGACCCCAATGCGCTAAATTTTGGCATGCATGACCATTAGCAACAAAAGTGGCCTAGAGATCAGGCCAATCACTCTCCCTCCAAAAAATCCTATCATAAAATAGGCACTCATCAGCCACACTGAAAACACTAAAAAATAGACAAAAATTCCCAAATTTTTTGCAAGAAATAGCTTCGGCCCTCTGCGCGCCTGTTCCTTAGACAGGCATGAGGAGAGCACGTCTGTATTTCTCACAGACGCACCAAATGCGTGCCCAAAGCTAGGACATGCACGATAAATTCATGCAAAACCTTATTTTTTCTTGCAAGTTGCGCACCTGTACCATGATCACCAGCGCGATCAAGGCAAAAACTAGCCTAGGATCCATACAAACCCATCCTATACAGACCCTGGCACCAAAACACTAAAAAATTAAAATGCAGAACTTCATGGAGCCTACCTGACTCAAAAATCGCTAGTCCTGGGTACTCAGGCTGACCGCAATGGCAAGAAGAGCTCCGCAGAAGCCTCTCACCTCTCAAAACCTCAACTTCTCAACTGACACAAATGAGCTGAATTGAGCCATATTCGTCTATATGTTGCCCTTTTCAGTAACTTTGTAGGATCATAACTAGAGCTCAGAAGGCCAAATTAAAGGACCAAAAGCAACATTGTGATCAACAATCCATAACGCCCAAGGGCGGTGCCACGCATTTGCACCCCCGAAAAAATAAATTTTCAGTGCCGATAGGTATGCCCTCTCTCATCTTCTTTTTTAAAGCACATGTCTTTCAATAATATTTGAATAAATAAGATGCTTTAACTTGGGGTATTTTTTTTTGCAGGTAGTGTGCAAACCGTCCACTACTCCATCCACTAAAAGTTCTAGAGTAGGTGTCATTATGCCCTTAGCATGATAGAGTTTGAGAAAAACTCTACATATCCTGACATCATTTCTCCATCAAAAATTAACCATAGGTTCCAAACACCCGACCATGTTTATCATCACCCCACTTTTCACATGATAAACATCCTCGTTGGTCCGTAGAGCCTCTCCTCAATGGCCCTCGTCACCCAAAGTAGACCATATTTCACAAAAAATAGTGATGCCATGGCCATACCACTTTAGTCCAGGAAGCACCTCATGCCTATTCACCCGCCATGTATCAAGTCAAGTTTTATCATATCGAAATAAAGCCCCTTTCCCAGAATACCAGGTTTTTCAAGCAGATCGAAAGTGCACTACTGCGCCTCCCATTTGGCCTACCATACCTCCATTAGCATAGCCCATCTGTGACATTTTCCATCTGCTTCATCGACCCCACACACGAGACCAACCAATGGGTCCCCCACCCTTAGCAAAAACACCTTCCTCACATCATCAGTGAGTGAACACTTTCATGTTTTGGGGTACCCATCTCTATCTTTTGTATAAACCAAACCCCATTATTTTTTTATTTTGGTAGGTGTACAAAGACTACAAATGATGCACTATGTCCCCCACTCACCCATCCATTTTTTCTCCCATGGCAGCAGTCCCTGGTCACCCTTGGTCTCGAAGTATCACACCCTCACACATAAACCACCATGACATTCATAACCAATATATACCCACCCTGGATGTCCTACTGACTTCAGGGATTTCCCCATCAGAAATAGTCATGATTTCCGCCACGCTGCTTTTTATATACTCCGACCCTGGGCCACTGAATCCCCATCATTAGTTTTCAGTCACCCCTCGACATCATGCCTATGTTAAAATCATCACATCCAGGATCTTGATCCCCTATATCTGCGACTCTCTCATTTGGTTGAGGCTTCATTTTTGTTTACATCAACATCTATTTTCCAAAAAGGAAGTGGTACCTTAGATCACCCCTCTCCACAAAAGGGACATCCTTGGACGGAACTGTGCGATACATCATTTCCCATAGATGTCATCGGTCCTCCTGAAATTTAACTACAACACAAGCTTTCATGTCAAGATGGTATCATACCTTACAACCATTGCACTATGATAAAATTCGTCGAAGACCCATGCCTTTTTAAGCATATTTTTCAGAAATTCTTACACGAGAAGGTCCCAGCCATACACCTATGCATACAATGCACATTTATATGCCATGGCAAGTTTACGCATATGGGTACCACATTCCACTTATTTTCAAAGAAAAATGCCCCTGAGGGCGTCAACAGTCATTTTCATCAACCAACAGGTCACTACCATATTTGTGACTCAGACAGAATTTATATCTCTCAAAAAAGATTTGTTTAGCTAGCCAAAGCATCACAAGCATGGGACATGCCCACCTCGTAGAAAAATTGTATTTATTATATTATACCATTGCTTCATTAGGGGAATTTTGAGGTCTAAAATGGGCTTCCTAAGGAAATTATAAAATAATAGGGGAAATAATAATATAAGATTTGATTACATCATCAAATTTTAGAGGGAAAAAAAACTACTTTTTCAACTCATATTTTGAATTTATCTCCTTAAGGTTTTACTCAAATTTTGAGTGGGAATACTCGTTGGATGCAAAATTTAATTCCTCATCCAAGGAGTACCCATGTTGCATACTTTTGGTGGACTTTTCCACACAAAAAATGAGAAATACATAGAAAAAAGTGATTACAATAATGTTTTTTTATGTATTTATCATTTTTCATGTAGCAGGGTCCATCAAAATTATGCAAAATGGGTACTCCTTGGATGAGGAATTAAATTTTGCATCCAACGAGTATTCACACCTAAAATTTGAGTAAACCCTTACGGAGATAAGTTGAAAATATGAGTTGAAAAAGTAGTTTTATTATATTATTATTTTTTAATCCTTTTACTTTTTTTCTCCAAAAATGGTGAATCATCTCCCATGGTTGACATCATCATCTTGAATCATACTGGTTATTATAAAGTTTATTTTAGTTGTACATTTTTCTTAGGAGGCCCATTTTAGACCTCAAAATTCCCCTAATGGTAGGGTTCCCACAGGACATGGTCGCTCTTCGACCCAGTGTAAGGTGTCTCCAACTTCGTGCTACACGCAGGTCTCTCTCTCTCTCCGCACAGTACACAAATAATAAAATATAATGTATTTAGGCTATAGAGTTATTCCTAGACCTCACACATTAGGGAGCAATTGCTATCACTGGAAACTCGAACAAGCAATGATGACATTATTAAATTTCAGGTAGAAGGATTTACAGGGCTGAGGCACATCAGAGAATATGAAATATTTAAAAATCTCTAAGGTCGAGAAGGAAAATCAAATTGTGCATTGAAGGAACCAGTAAAATGCACCTTTGCGCGCACTTTTCTTCGATAAACGCACCTTTGCACGACTTTTCCTCAAAAAGCCGCATGGACCTGAGAGTGGCCGAAGTCACTTTCCGGTACCACAAGGCACACTCCATGACATTGATCCCACACTTGAGGCTGCCTAAGGACAGCTGCCCAAGCCTCCTTAGGACCTCAAGGGAGCACAAAATGGAATAAATGTGGGACACAATGGAATCATCCTCCTCTCTTGGGTCACCATCCATCAATGTACCAAGAGAGGGAAGGAGAGTTTGAATTCTCCTATAAAAAGCCACCAAAATAGGAAAAATAGGAGAACATATTTTTATGTTGACCATAATTTCCCCAAGAAATCCAACAATGTGTGATCCGGAGCAGAGATAGAGGGGACTCATTTGTTGGCCATCCAACAACTCCACTCCTTCGGAGTAGAGAGAGGGAGACTTTGCACCAAGGTAGCTCGGAAGTAAAGACATCCTTGCATCAGGTCTTAGAACTCCCTAGTTATAAGGGCCACTTAGCAAGTGGGTAAACATTTCGTCCTTTATTCCTACTAGCACTTAATAAGATAGGATGCAAGTGCCATCGTTTCGATTATTGAAGTTGTTTGACTCTATTTAGAGCTTTTGCATTATTTATTTTAGTTTAGTTTTTATGTTTGAATATGCATGATATTTCACTATTTATTATGTTTATGTCTTAGCATGTTCCCTAACTTAATTTAATCCATTTATTTTCTTCCTGTGACCAAGAACTTAAGAGGGAAAAACCACTCCTCTTAAGCAGGTGTGATTTGGTACATTCGTGCACCAAACACACAAACGCAAATATCATTGTTGATTTGTATCTGATAAACATGGGAAATGGGTCAAGTGGTTAATGTTATATTTCAATTCGGTCCAAATCCCCCATGACCTGGTTAAACTAGACATCATCCCCAGGACCAATGAAATAGGGTCTATCATCCCCTATCATTTCAGTTGCTACATGCCCTAATACAAGAACAGATAATTCATAACTTATATTGCAAGATTTCCAAGGTTTGAAGTATATGTTATATCACTTATGATCTCACCAAAGTTGCCTCTCAAGGGACTAACTTTATTTCATATGCAGCTCCCTCCATTCAAGGGTGCACTACAACGCACTTCCCGACATTCAAGAGTGCGTTGGTCAAATGGGAGTGAAATTGTCATTGTTATGGAATCTTCACATGGCCAGTGCATTCTAGAAGAGTCCATATGTGTCGAAATTAAAATCTAAGTGTCCATATAACACCTCTGAGCTTGGGAACATGTCTTGCCTATTATTATAAATTCATTTATTGAGAAACTACCATCAGTTGCAGGGAAAATTGAGCACAGATCCTAGTGCTAGGGAAGGAAGAAATTTGGTAAAGAAATGTTGTTGGATTCTCAATTGAGAGAGTGAAAGAAGTGACATGTTACTGGTGAGATTTTGATTGTGATGAGGTTGGGATGAAGCTGGAGCCGGTGACATCAACTCGATCATTGGTTGTAACCTCCCCCTTCTACTCTTTAATAAATATTGATGTTCATTTTCCCATATATATAAATCTGTTTATGTTTTTATTTCTCATGTAATGGATTCTTGAATGATATATATGTTTCAGGTTCAATCGATTTGATTGATTAAGATAAATAGGCATCTGTATATTGCAATCTCTTTTTTGTTCTCTGTTTATACTTGTAGGAATAAATCTGGCGGTCTAAGTTGGATTGGAAGCTACAACAAAAGTGCCAGAAGGAGAATAGGAAGCGCTTGGATCACAAGTAGGTTATTCTATCTTTCTGTGTGTATATTTACTCTTAGAGAAAGTGATAGAAAATTCTTTAATCTGTTGTTCTAAGTGCCTAGAATGAAACTTAGCGAATTTTATTTATCCGTAGATCATAATTCTGCATAAAAAATTGACGACTCCATTGGGGAGTTTCCTTTCATTCCTTGTATTTTTGCCTTTGCTTATCCACCCAGTAGCATCTACTTTCAGTTATTAGACCTTTTAATCAAAGAATTGCATTATAAGCTACGTTATGTAGCTTGAATTTCAATCTCTGTTGTGCCCAACGCACTGTTGGTAAAAACATAGTGCACTGAAGTGCACTGTCTCCCACTCATGGGTCCATTGCAATGCACTGTCTCCATTTAGAGACTTCGTTTCCCCCTTAGCCAAGAAAATTCCATTTGAATTTTTCATTGCCATCATTCTCAGCCATTTTTTTACTGTGTTTTCAATTGTCTGATACCTCCTAGAGACCTGTAAATCTACCTGATTCTTCCTCCTTTGAAAAGTAAGCTTGTTCAATGTCTCTTTAAGTGTTTTTATTTTTCATTAACAAAGAAAATTAAAAGTATTTTATTTATGCATTAGATCCAATTGTTTTCGTAAAGGAAATTGTCATTAGATTCTTCGTTTCCTCTAGGAAAAATTGTAGTTCCATTCTTTGTTTTTCCTAAAATAGAAATTATTGTTAAATTCATCGTTTATCAAAGAAGAAAGAATTTGTTTTTTTTTATTCGACGCAGATAGTTTCCTTTTTGCATTCACATTAAGGGGAATGAAAAGAAAAACTTGCATTTGAATATAGTGAATTGTGTGTTTTTCATAGGAACAAGTTAGGAAAGTTGCATATTAGTTTGTGCTCTTTGTTGTTTGCTCTCAAAAATGATTTCTCTTTCCTTTAGAAGCTAGGATTTTCATTGAAAAAGATAAAATTGGAAATTTTTCTTATCATTTTGGGAATTTCCATCACATCACATGGTGAACCTTGAAAGGAAAATTGATAAACGAGATCAACTTAAAATTTACATCAATTTACATAAAAAAGCATTGGAACCATAACGACAACATTTAGAAGGTCTAGGCTAGAGATGTGTTCCGGCATCGTTAAACATAACATCTGTTGTTAATTGCCTACGTTACATTAGGAGTGTGATACCTCACTCCACGTATGTAATTATATCGGAGCTGTAATATTCCTAATTAGCCCAAGCTAATAGGAATGTGCAATTTTGTTTTCATTTTCTTATTGCAAGAATAAAATTATAAAGGAGGATAAATTAAACTCCTCAAGCAGCAAAATAAATCAATGCCCATGTGAACAAGGCTAAATCTGGGCTGCCTTAGTTAAACTCCCTTATGTGTGAAAGGGATTGAGACAATTGACTGGGTCAACAGGACCAAATCCACAGCACTGTCCAGATGTAATGTACCTCCTAGATGCAGAGTGCATTTCTAGTTGGAGGCTACACATGTGAAAGGAGCTAAACCTTTGAGATGGTTTAGGGTTTTTCAAGGATTTTATCCTATAAAAGGAAGAGGAGAACAACAGAAGAGGGTTGTTGAACATATTGTATTGAAAGGATTTGTCTGTTTAGACACTTCTCATTCTCTACCTTCTTTAGCTTAGAATAGTTCTGTTTAGCACTTGGGTGTTCCTGATCGGGAATCCCATCTCTTCCCTTGAGAGGCCTCTTAGAAGAGTCTTGAATTTCTTGTCCACTATCAGGAATTTGGCCAAGCTTTTACCTCCAACTAAAACACAGATCCTTTTGAGGGTTTGGTTATCTTTTTAAGCAGCAGCAAGTGGAGGCTAGATTTTTTCATATCTAAGCCATTCTAGTGCCTATTTTCACTGGGAAGGTCTTCTATCCCATTGGAAAGAGTGTAGTGGATCATTAGAGAGCTTCGGATCCATACCTTGGCATCAGGCCAAACTGTTCATCAAGTCTACATCGTAGTTTTTCTTCCAGGACTGCGTTATCTGCAAGAGGAAAGTTGCAGGGAGTTTTGGCAAAATTTGAGGAGTGATCTCTAGTAATGAGAATATGTCTCTCATTGTGGTGATCCATGGATTTCTATTCATATCCATGTAATATTTAGATCTGATCTGAATAATCCTGCATAAGCTTCAGGAATTATATAGAAATATGCAGATCTTCTGCATGAGATCTCATATCTACTCCATATGCTTCATGTTTTGCTGAAAACCCCAAGGGGTATGTAAAATAGAGACAATATAGTGTACAGATCTGATATAGATCTAATATTTTGTACAAATATCTATTCTAGATCTGAGTTGTAACCTACAGCTATTGTATCCTCTTAAAAATAACGTTGTCAAGGCTTTGCAGTGAAATATATTGTTGCAACACCTCTTTTAGAGGGTTTTTCTTCATAAAAGTCTCCATATTTCTCTTGTACATTGTATGGGCTACATTTCAAATCTGATTTACTATTTTATAAGCTATTTTTGAGCTATCATATTGGTATTCTACTATTTTTCATTAAAACTTCATTATTTCTGAAGTAGTGTTGTTAAATATTGCTGCAGTCCCTTACTTGGGCAATTTTCCAGCTGTACTAAGTGTGGGAGATATGTTTAACCCACCTAGAAAGATTTGTTTCTGATCCCCTATTGGATTTGGGTCTTAGATGATTAGATCTAAGCGATCCAAGGGCTGATCTTGGTTGTTGTAGCATACATTCATGAAAAATGTGTTTTTCAGGCATGCTTTGCTAGCAGTCCCAATTTTTGGGATATTACACTAGTATCAGAGCTACTATCTTGGCAGAGCCTATGATTTGCTTATTGAAGAGCCAATATGTATTTTCATGGAAAGAAAATATTGATGAAGAAGTGTGGTTGCACTGAAGACACAGAAGACAAGGGTCCAAACCCTTTATCTGGAAGATTGAAAGGGAAAGAGTTTTCAAAAAATCTATTCCAAACTATGTATGAGCTAAAGAATGAAATCAGGGGAGTGAGGAATGAAACGAAAGCAGATATTTTGAAAAGGTTTTCACATGAATGAAGCCCCACTACTTCATATGATGTGTGTGAGCATTCAGCCACACAATCTAATCCACAACGTTGTAGCATGCCTACATTCCTTGCAAGAGGAGAAGAAGAAGGAGAGACACCAAAAGAGGAGACTCTTGGTGACTATCTCCAAGAATATGAATCTCAGTCTAAAATATTTAGAGAGCATCTAACCTTCCCAGATTTTTGTCGACTCAAAGAAGAAAGAAGATCCAGCGGAATTATGAGAAGAAGAGAGTGCATGCAACACACCTTGGGTAGAAATTTTCTACCTACTTTTGATGGGTCACTTGAGAGCTCAGCCAAGTGTTGGGTAAATAATTTGGACACATATTTTCAGCTACATCCAATTTCTGAAGAAGAAGCCATAAGAGTAGCAGCGCTGCACCTCCAAGGTAAAGCATATGCCTGGTGATTATTTGAGTCTTCTTCATTGAAAAATGTAAACATCTCTACTTATGCAAAGTTCACTAGGAGGTTAGTGAAAGGGTTTGATTCTATGCCATCTGAAACTTCTTTAGGTAAACAAACTAAGCCCAATAAATCAGAACCTTTGCATGAGATGGAAAGATCCATGAAGATAAATCCATTTCAAAACATTGTTGAAGGGGTTAAATATCTGCTACATTATTTTCCAAGGGCAAAGGCCCCACTTCAGCAAGAGAATTCTTCTCAAGAATAAAACATGGGTGTTCCTTTTTCAAAGAGAGATCAAGAGAAAGGATCTCTTATTGATGAGGCATACTCCATTGATGAGAAGAAGAAAGAAGAAGAACTGAAAGGTTCCTCCAGTGTTGTGACAACAGGAGGAGATCTCCTTTTATTGAGAGATGGAGATGAAGTTATTGCTTCCACTAAGAGGGTTGTTGTATCTTTTCAAGGGGGCCCCAAGGATCCTATACATAAATAGGATGAGCATCATGTGTCTATGATGATATAAAAAGAGGCAAAACAATGGAGGAAATGTGTTCCAACACTGCATCCAAATTTTGGAACACACACTATGATGGACCAGTCCTTTGTGATCAAGACTCTTGACACCGAGGAGATGATGGGTGTTCATGAGTTAACTGCATCTAAAGGGATCAATTTAGACTGTGAGATCTTGCAAAAGGTGGGTGATGAAGAAGAATATGGGAGAGTTTCTCCAACTTCTCCTTATCATGATACTTCCACACAACAATTAGAGATGGATTTGCACAGTGGAAGAAGTCATATTATGTTCCCATCTATTTTTCACATAGGAATGATCCATGAGACATCATTATCTTGTGGTATACCACCTAGGAGATCACCTGATTAAGATTTGATGAAATATTTTTCATGCATTGATGCTCCTTTCATAGATCCAAGGAGGGAGGGAGCATTAGAAGACTGTACTTCAGCACTGAGAGTATGGGGAAAGTACAAGGAGAGGGGAAGCATTTTTCCCTTAACATCACTATCCATTCTCTCATCCCATATTGCACTGAGAAAAGATGTTGCAAGAATGAAGGATGACACCATCGTGAAGCAAGGAAGGCAATTCTTGAATCAGGAGACAAGCTTGTTTGGAGGATCCTCTTCCATACATGGTGAGAGATGGTGGTCACACATACATACTTTCGAAAAACCAAGGAGGTTTTGGATATCTAATAGCCTTCCATGGGAGACTAACTTCTAGGAACTTCCATTTTCTTTTGAGCATGTGCATGAGCAAGAAGGGCAGCAAGGAAGGACTAGCAACCTTCCACCTTGTACCTTTGTCATGGGAGATGTCAAGGAGGAGGAAAATGGGAAGCTTGGCTTTCCAACATACACATTTGACATGGGAGATGTCAAGGAGAAGAAAAAAAACATGGCAGACACTTCAGATGACACACTATCAGCGCTGTCATTTTTGGGCACATTAGATCCCTATTGGAAATCCCAACTGTTGGTGGAATATTCCAAGGATATTCATACTTGCATGATTCTTGATGACTGGCTACATGAAGAGAGCTATTCAATCCTTGATGGAGTCATCTATAATCACGACAGGATCTTCTTGTCTAGAGCTTCCAAGCTCAAGGAGAAGTTACTACAGAGGGCTTATGAAGAGTTCAATTTCAGCCACACCTATTCTATGAAGCTCAACAATATCATTTTGAGGAGCTCTTATTGGGAGGGCTTTGAAAGAGAACTATATCAGCATTGTCAGAGATGCATAGAACTTGTGGATTTTGAGCAACAACATGACTCTAACGAAGAGTTAAATCAGCCCTCTCTTTCTTCCCTATAAGGAGGGAGTAGATCTATGCATCACTCCATTGATAGGAGGAGGATTGTTGGTGAAGAGCATGCTCTTAGTACATGTGTTTTATATTCTAATTTCATGCATTCTTACACCATGTTTTTGTAGGCCATGACTCCAAGGAGGAGTAATGTATCATGTAAATCTCATGGCAAATATTGGGCCATTAAAATTTCTGAATTTGGCCACTCCCTTGATGAGCCAAGGGAGATTTTTCATCATGATGGGTGCTTCCCTAAGGCACCAAATATATCTCACACTTTCAGCCATGGTGAGATGGTATGGGTAGAAAGTAAGTGGTGGGAAAACCACTTACCATATCTAGATCTGATGCATGCAGGATATTCTCTACAATGGTTCCACATGTGGGACTATGACCCACCTCCATATGCAAAAATTTCTGTTTGTATGTACATTGTTTTGATTCCCTATATGGATGATGTACTTGTACATTTTATAGGGATGTATGGAGGAAGGAGGGAAAAAATGCATGAGCCATATGGAATGGCTACTCCCCATGTACTTTATGTATCATATTTCAAGGAGAACATTGGGCAAACCATGTTTGTTTCCTATGATGTATTGTATTCTTATGATATGAACTATTTGTGTCTCATGAGAAATTTGGTGGAGCAAGTCATGGAGGGTTGGATTGGTGAACACTTAGCTTGTGAAGAAAGCTTGATCCTTGATGGTGTCACCAATGGAGGAGGAGAAGTGTTGCAACACTCACCTTATCAGTTGCTTGAGGACAAGCAACATTTTGGAGGGGAGGACTGTAATATTCCTAATTAGCCCAAGCTAATAGGAATATGCAATTTTGTTTTCATTTTCTTGTTGCAAGAATAAAATTGTAAAGGAGAATAAATTAAGCTCCTAAAGCAGCAAAATAAATCAATTCCCATGTGAACAAGGCTAACTATGGGCTCCCTTAGTTAAACTCCCTTATGTGTGAAAGGGATTGAGACAATTGACTGGGTCAATAGGACCAAATCCACAACGTTGTCCAGATGCAATGTACCTCCTAGATACACAACACAGTTCTAGTTGGAGGCTACACACGTGAAAGGAGCTAAACCTTTTAGATGGTTTAGGGTTTTGCAAGGATTTTATCCTATAAAAGGAAGAGGGGAACAACAAAAGAGGGTTGTTGAACATATTTTATTGAAATTATTTTTCTGTTTAGACACTTCTCATTCTCTAGCTGTTTAGCTAAGAATAGTGTTGTTTAGCAATTGGGTGTTCCTGATTGGGAATCCCACCTCTTCCCTTGAGAGGCCTCTTGGAAGAGTCTTGCATTTCTTGTCCACTATCAGGCATTTGGCCAAGCTTCTACTTCCAACTACAACATAGATCCTGTTGAGGGTTTGGTTGTCTTTGTAAGCTGCAGCAAGTGGAGGCTAGATATGTTCAGATCTATGCCATTCTAGTGCCTCTTTTCACTGGGAGGGTCTTCTATCCCATTGGAAAGAGTGTATTGGATCATCAGATAGCTTTAGATCTATATCTTGTCATTAGGCCAAATTTTTCATCAAGTCTATATTGCATTTTATCTTCGAAGACTGCGTTATCTGCAAGAGTAAAGTTGCAGAGAGTTTTGACAACATTTGAGGAGTGATCTCTAGTGATGAGAATCTGTCTCTCACTGTGGTGATCCATGGATTTATGTTCTATTGTAGCCTCTGAAACACCCTCCAAAAAACCCCAACTTTAAAATTTTTGGAGCCCCTTGAGCACAAAGAAAAGTTAAGTTAAGAGCCGGGTGGGCTAAGTCGCTGAGTCGCAAATTTAGAATTTGTGGAAAACTGTGACCCCACGACCTTGCGACCCCGCGACCTAAGGTCGCAAGGTCACAAGGTCGCGAGGTCGCATCCCTCTTAGATCACCGTTCCATGTGACCCCGCGACCTCATTAATGGCCCGCACGTGCGACCTTTTTATATATAGGAGGTCGCTAGGTCGCATTTTGCATATGCAGTGGATAGAAAAAAACGCCTCTGACAGGTCAACTGGAGCGCGATTTTCCCGGGTAAGTTTCTTTTTTCCTCCTGTTGTTTCCTTTTTTGGTTATTGTTGCCTAATCTTTGTATTCCTCAGCCTTTAAATTTCCCCTTGCCTTGGCCATTGTTTTCATTTGTCACTTAATGTTCTCCCTTTTGACTCTACCATTCACACTGCTTGCCCAAACTTATCACATTTCCTCATCCAACCTCTCATGGCCTGTATCCTGCTCCAAAAGTTATCCCCTTTCTCTGTCTGGGCCCATTTAGTCTTGCGGTTTTCAAGTTAAATGGAAAAGGACTTAACACGGCACGCGGCAAAACCCCGGCAAGCCCTAGCGCAACTTGCGACCCTGCGACCCTGTGACTCAGTCGCTAAGTCGCCAGGTCGCAAATCGCTCTTCAGTTTTTTTCTCGCGACTTCGCAACTTAGCGACCTTGCGACCCTGTCGTAGGTCGCAGAGTCGCTCTCCCGCCGGTTTTCTAGCATTTGCGACCCAGCGACCTGCGACCTGGTCACAAGGTCGCACTTCCGTCATTTCTCACAACTTGCGACCCAGCGACTCCACAACCTAGTTGCAAGGTTGCAAGGTCGCACTTTTGTCAATTTTTCACCACTTGTGATCCATCAACCTTGCGACCTAGTCGCAAGGTCGCAGAGTCGCAAAAAAACTTCAAAATATCAACATCATGAATATTACACTAAAAATTGTCACCTTGACTTTCTGCTAACTGTATGAGCTCATTATTACTCATACTTCCCCCTCTGCAAGTCTAAAAATGTTAGTTCGTCATGTCAAGCCTTGAAAGTCAGAGAAAGTTCCTAAAAGTCTCCTAAACTTTGGTATCGCACTTTCTCGCTATCTTGCCTGTGGTCCCGCACCCAATGTTCAGCTATCTTGCGTACCTGAATGCACTTTATCTTTGTTATAGGTGCAAACCCCTGTAAGATCAAAAAGGCGCAAGTAAATTCCAAAAGCTCAATAAAAGTAAATTCTGGAAGCTTCTAAAATGGATCTTGCGGTGGCAGAACCACTCTTGTGAGGTGCATCAATCCCTTACCTTATGGAGCTAACCCCTTGATGTGAGGAGCTTATCCCTTTGAATGAGGATTCTATCCCTTCATACTTGGAACAGAAAACCTCCTCTTTTCCACTATAAAAAGAGGCATTGGGTAGCCTCAAAGGGAGGTCAAGCTTAAGAAGATTTGAGGTTAAGTGCTGTTGAGATTTAGACTCAGTTGACTAAGAATTTTTGTGAGGAGAGATTACATACCTTTATTTGTCTTGGTTGGAAGAGTGCAAGACTTATCAAAGTAGTGGAGATTCCTGCTTCGGACCCCGGGAAGGCCTTTCGAACATCAAGGCTCAGGTTGTAAGGTTTTCCTTCTTTTGAAATTAATACAAATATACTCATTTTTCTCAATAAGCTATCTTTTCATGGTTTATTTCATAGATTCCTTGATCACTATGATAAGCATGGTTTATGATGATGTCTATACAGGTGCTATGTAATATTTTGCTTGTTTGTGACTACAGGTTTATGAGGAAAACTCCTTCAAGTGCACGAGGGACAACAATGACTTCAAACAAGCACTGGACATATGGTAAGTCCTTAACACCTCTATAGAGCTTTTCATAGATCGTATATGCTTAGAGAAAGATAAGTCTATTTGGTTGTTTGTTGCTAGATACTTTTAGTACTAGGGAGATCGGTATTGTCCGCAAGAACGATTTATCCGGCCAACAAAATGGCGACTCCGCTGGGGAAAGAAACTTGTTGTTTTTGGTTTTCTTTTATTTTGATTTGAGGAAAAATTTTTCCTGGTTTTTGATTGATGGATATATGCCTGGGTAGCTTAGGTTTTCTTTGTTTTTGAAAATTTTTAAATCTTTTACGTTTTTCTTGAACTTTTCTGGGGACCGCACTTTGTTCTTTTGCATAGTGTGGGCAGTTTCGCACTTTCCTTAAGTAAACAGTGCAGGACCGCACCTGTTACTTCTGGAAGCCTGCGGACCCTGTTAAATTTTGGAAAAACTCTAGATTTATTTTTTCTAGTTTAGTTTAGATTTGATTTAGGATTCTTAGCATCTACCCAGATCTGTATTTTTCTGTCAAAAATCTCTTGTTTCTGAATTTCTTTCAGCAATTCTTCATCTCATCAATCTCCATTAAGTTAATTGGGTGTTTTGAGTCTCTTTTTTGAGAAATTCTTAATTTGATTTCCTTTTTTCATTACTTGGAGGTTTGTCTCAGTCTTTTCACAATTTTTCATATTTTTGCTTTTGTTTTTGCAAAAACATTTCCCAATTTTGTATGAGTGTTAATCGCCTTTGAGTGTTTTTTGATCTTTGGAACTCTCACCCAATTTTTTTGACTTGCACTTGATTGGTTCTTATATTACATTAGAATCATCTTGTGTTTGAGAATTCTCTTGCATAGATCACATTTGCATAATTAGAATTCTCATTTTCAGAATACGAATGAAAAATGTGCATAGATTACATTTGCATACTTTTCATGGGAATTGTGCATAGATCACAACTGCATAGTTTACATTCTGAAAAATCAATGATAAATTTAGATCAATTTTCTTTGATTTGAATTTAGATGTTTTCATGCTTGTTTTAAAAACACAAAAATAAAAATTGTTTTGGGATTGATTTGCATTAGTTTTTCTTGATGAAATTAGTGCATTAGAGAATTTGTTATATTTTCTCTTATTTATCAATCTTTGCATTGTTGGAAGTGAATGGAAACTCTCTCCTTACTTTAGTTAGGATTCATCGAATTGAAAAGATTACATTATCATATTTGATTGCATTCAGTTTTGGGTCGGGTCATAACACCATTGGTTTCGTATCCATTTACCCTTTTGAGTAATAACAACCTAAATAACACAGCGCTTAATTAAAATTCATCTAGTAATTTTTACATTTTTAGGGCTCTTTCCACCAATCTAGCTCAGGATTACTGCTTTGGAATAGGTTGTAGTTAAATTTCCAAAGAAACTAAAACAAACAAGTAGACAAATCTTGTCGTAGGAAATAAATCCAATTGTAATTTGTACAATCTGAGAAACTTCTCTTAAAGAAGTCAATCACGAGATCATATCGGAACCTTTGAGACAATCAATTATGTTTCATGGGGAAGATAGAATATTTTGTGCACATTACAAACGGTAAACCTCAGATTAACCATTGTCGAGGAGCCTGGGGTCACTTGTCGGTAAACCTCAGATTAACCATGTCGAGGAACCTTCAAGGGGATTGAGCTTTGTTACTCTGCCCTTGCGCGTGGGATCGGATCGTAGACTGTTCCCCCAGTTGTATTTGTTATTGTTGGTAACCTTAGTGTCCATCAGCTTAATATTATTTCCTAAGGTGATGGTGAAGGAAAGATCTCACTGTACCTGGAGCAGACGTTGACTAGACTCACTTGGACTCTCTTGGGGGTTCTCTTCACACGAGATGGTTTTGTGAGGAAACTTGTGCCAGTTTGTTTCATTAAGCAGGTTGTCGGGGTAACTGTTCCAACCGCCCTTTCTGTATTAAATTCTACAAATTTCCCAATTGTGTATGAGTGTTAATCGCCTTTGAGTGTTTTTTGATCTTTGTAACTCTCACCCGATTTTCTTGACTTGCACTTGATTGGTTCTTAGATTACATTAAAATCATCTTGTGTTTGAGAATTCTCTTGCATAGATCACATTTGCATAATTATAATTCTCATTTTCAGAATACGAATGAAAAATGTGCATAGATTACATTTGCATACTTTTCATGGGAATTGTGCATAGATCACAACTGCATAGTTTACATTATGAAAAATCAATCATAAATTTAGATCAATTTTCTTTGATTTGAATTTAGATGTTTTTATGCTTGTTTTAAAAACACAAAAATAAAAATTGTTTTGGGATTGATTTGGATTAGTTTTTCTTGATGAAATTAGTGCATTAGAGAATTTGTTATATTTTCTCTTATTTATAAATCTTTGCATTGTTGGAAGTGAATGGAAACTCTCTCCTTACTTTAGTTAGGATTCATCGAATTGAAAATATTACATTATCATATTCGATTGCATTCAGTTTTGGTTCGGGTCATAACATCATTGGTTTCATATCCATTTACCCTTTTGAGTAATAACAGCCTAAATAACACAGCGCTTAAATAAAATTCATCTAGTAATTTTTACATTTTTAGGGCTCTTTCCACCAATCTAGCTACGATTACGCTGGAATAGGTTGTAGTTAACTTTTCAAGCAACTAAACAACATTACCTGAACAATCTTACGTTAGGAAATGAAATCAATTGTAATTTTATGCCAAATTAAAACTTCTCTTAAAGAATTCAATCATGAGATCATGTCCGAACCTTTGAGACAATCAATTCTGTTTCATTGGGGAAGATAGAAGATTTTGCGCGCATTACAAACGGTAAACCTCGGATTAACCATTGTCGAGGAGCCTGGGGTCACTTGTCGGTAAACCTCGGATTAACCATGTCAAGGAACCTTCAAGGGGATTGAGCTTTGTTACTCTGCCCTTGCGCGTGGGATCGGATCGCAGACTGTTCCCCCAGTTTTATTTGTTATTGTTGGTAACCTTAGTGTCCATTAGCTTAAGATTATTTCCTAAGGTGATGGTGAAGGAAAGATCTCACTGTACCTGGAGCAGACGTCGACTAGACACACTTGGACTCTTTGGGGGGTTCTCTTCACACGAGATGGTTTTGTGAGGAAACTTGTGCCAGTCTGTTTCATTAAGAAGGTTTTCGGGGTAACTGTTCCAACCGCCCTTTCTATATTAAATTCTACAAATTTCCCAATTGTGTATGAGTGTTAATCGCCTTTGAGTGTTTTTTATTTTTGGAACTCTCACCCGATTTTCTTGACTTGCACTTGATTGGTTCTTAGATTACATTAGAATCATCTTGTGTTTGAGAATTCTCTTGCATAGATCACATTTGCATAATTAGAATTCTCATTTTCAGAGTACGAATGAAAAATGTGCATAGATTACATTTGCATACTTTTCATGGGAATTGTGCATAGATCACAACTTCATAGTTTACATTCTGAAAAATCAATCATAAATTTAGATCAATTTTCTTTGATTTGAATTTATATTTTTTTATTCTTGTTTTAAAAACACAAAAATAAAAATTGTTGTGGGATTGATTTGCATTAGTTTTTCTTGATGAAATTAGTGCATTAGAGAATTTGTTATATTTTCTCTTATTTATCAATATTTGCATTGTTGGAAGTGAATGGAAACTCTCTCCTTACTTTAGTTAGGATTCATCGAATTGAAAATATTACATTATCATATTCGATTGCATTCAGTTTTGGTTCGGGTCATAACACCATTGGTTTCATATCCATTTACCCTTTTGAGTAATAACAGCCTAAATAACACAACGCTTAATTAAAATTCATCTAGTAATTTTTACATTTTTAGGGCTCTTTCCACCAATCTAGCTCAGGATTACTGCTTTGGAATAGGTTGTAGTTAACTTTCCAAAGCAACTAAAACAAACAAGTAGACAAATCTTGTGGTAGGAAATAAATCCAATTGTAATTTGTACAATCTGAGAAACTTCTCTTAAAGAAGTCAATCACGAGATCATATCCAAACCTTTGAGACAATCAATTCTGTTTCATTGGGGAAGATAGAAGATTTTGCACGCATTACAAACGGTAAACCTTGGATTAACCATTGTCGAGGAGCCTGGGGTCACTTGTCAGTAAACCTCGGATTAACCATGTCAAGGAACCTTCAAGGGGATTGAGCTTTGTTACTCTGCCCTTGCGCGTGGGATCGGATCGTAGACTGTTCCCCCAGTTGTATTTGTTATTGTTGGTAACCTTAGTGTCCATCAACTTAATATTATTTCCTAAGGTGACGGTGAAGGAAAGATCTCACTGTACCTGGATCAGACGTCAACTAGACTCACTTGAACTCTCTGGGGGGTTCTCTTCACACGAGATGGTTTTGTGAGGAAACTTGTGCCAGTCTGTTTCATTAAGCAGGTTGTCGGGGTAACTGTTCCAACCACCCTTTCTGTATTAAATTCTAAGATGTTGGATTTCATCACCAACTAGTGTTTTTAGTACGGGAAGTTACTGTTTGTGTGTGGTTTGACTTTTAGATTTGATAGCGCGTGTTAATTTGTTTGTTTTTACTTTTAGAGACCATAGGTGTGAATTGTGAATTTTAATTTTTAGGTGTGAATTGTGAAGTGTTAATTTTAGTTTTTAAATTGTTAATAAAATTCACTGAAGTTGAATATAATGGCAACTGTTCCGGAATTTACCAACCAAGGAACCCCTCTTAACGAGAATCCTAGTACTTTTCGTTGCTTTGGAAATGTTGGTGCTCCTTATATGGCTACTTTGTCATTACCTAGATTTACAATAGGTTTACCGATATGGTTATTTTCAACTTCGTTGGCCCCGAATACTCCAATTGTTCCACCTCAACCAGATGCTTCACCCCAACAGAGTTCACCATCTCAACATCACCAACCTTCTGTTGACCCTTTACCTTCTTCACCTAATATTTATTCCTCCATTTCTTCCTCTTCGCTTGGTAAAAACCTTGACGCTAGTAACCAGGTGGCTAAGAAGAAGAAGAAAGGGAAGAAGAAGAAGAAGAAGCAAGATAAGGAAGAAGTCAACCAACCAACCATGGTTGTAAGTGTTAGTTGTGTTGAGGAAACCTCCAACATTCATCGTAAACCCAAATACCCTTACAGGCTTTGTAAGGGTGACCACTTCCTTATCAATTTTCCTGGTATTCCAAACGTCTTGGAAGTATGGTCAGAAAAATCTCATCAACACATTGTTGATCCATCAACCAGTGATATGAAATCAGTTCTAGGAAAAAGAGGCCAGAGATTAGGGTTTTGCTTATAGAGATATATAAAGGAGAGTGTGAGACTACATTTTCCCTCACATGGATGAAGCCTCAAAATTGTTGGAAAACCTTACTGTTCCACAGCAAGAATTTCCAACTGGTTACCGTAAACTTTCTCCCGACCTACCGTCAACTGATGGAGTGATTGATCTAATTTCAAATACATTCAATCCCACTCTTCCATTGGAGAGTGAAACTCATATCACTCAGGTTGATGATCCATTAGTTGATCAAGTGGTCGATTTTATTTCACATTCAATCGATCCCATTCTCCTTGTAGAGACTGAACTTCATACTGCTCAAGTTCTTCTTGTTACATCAGATTCTTCTATGCTAGGGGGAATTTCACCTGTTTCTACATAACCCCCTCCAAGTATTGAGGTATTTTCCTTTGATTGGAATAGACTGTCAGAACCTCGTCTTCCTTCCTCCATCCCTTTCCAAATCGTATCGAAGTTGGGTGGTTAGCACCTGCACGCTGCAGTGGAGCTGAGTGATTCCCAGTATTTTATCCTCAAGCGCTTGGAAAGCTTTGGGTTCCCACTCGACTTGTCGCCTGTTATTGAAGATACGACTTTCTGTGAACCATTAGTGAACCTTTAGGGATCCCTTCCTAAGTTTTCTATTACTTTGGAAGGTAAAACTATCTATATTGATCTTATGGTAGTTCGAGGTCCCTTGGATTTCAATTTACTCCTTGGGCGAGACTATGTATTTGCAATGAAATATGTAGTATCGACACTCTTTCGCTTGATGTCTTTCCCTCACAATGGAAATATTGTATTTGTGAGCCAGCTTTCATTCCCTAGTCTTGGTTCGGCTACCAATGATCCGACATCCCTGAATGTTCCTCATACGCAAGTGGTATCTACCCCGCCACGGGTTAATTATGTGGCAGCTAGTCCCATGTTTTCAATTACCGATGTAAGCGAGCCTCTCACTGTTTGCTCGTCTTCCTTTGACTTAGATCCGGTAATTGACATGGAAAACTCTATGGGATTATTTGAACACAATGTTCTTATCCCTTTTGAGTCCCTTGACATGTATTCCTTCCAGAGGAATTGTTCTTCCTTCTGATGAAGAACTCTTAGAAGCCATGATCAAGGTGTGTCCATTGACGTGTTTCTTCCTGTTGGAAGCCATGATCAGTTTCTGAGGAAAGTTCCTTTTGCTGTGTCAACCTCGTTAAAAAATTAATTAGTGAGACCGAGGATAGTTCTTTTACTGTGTCAACCTTGTTAAAAAATGAATCAGTGAGTCTGAGGATAGTTCCTTTTACTGTGTCAACCTCGTTAAAAAATGAACCAGTGGCTGGTGAGGAGAGTTCCTTTTACTGTGTCAACCTCGTTAAAAAATGAATCAGTTGGTGATGAGGATAGTTATTTTCTTGTGTCAACCTCATTAAAAAATGAATCAGTGGGTAGATTGTAGAGAGTAGATTAATAGATTAGAAATAAGTATTTTCCGAGGATAGTTTCTGTTACTGAGTCAACCTCATTAAAAAATGAATCAGGTATGAGGAAAGTTCTTTTCCTGTGTCAACCTCATTAAAAAATGAATCAGTTGGTCAGAGGATAGTTCCTGTTACTGAGTCAACCTCGTTAAAAAATGAATTAGGTATGAGGACAGTTCTTTTCCTGTGTCAACCTAATTAAAAAATGAATAAATAGGTTATATAGGTAGATTGTAGAGAGTAGATACGAGGATAGTTTCTTTTACGGTGTCAACCTCGTTAAAAAATGAAACATGTAGAAGAGGAAAGTTCCTTTTACTATGTCAACCTTGTTAAAAAATGAAACACGTTTCCATGAGCATATTTCTTTTCCTATGTCAAGCTCGTTAAAAAATGAAACAAATCTTCCCCTAATTGAGTCGAGTCTTTGACTAGATCTCGTAAATGTTAAGTCATATATTTAGGTTAGTTATTTCAGTTGTTGCATAATTTCATAATTTCATAATTGCATAATTTCCTCACAAGTTTTAGGTCGGGTCTTTCATATGATCTCGTAAATGAAGTTTCATTCCATCCAACTATTAATTACCAGTAGTATACTTAGTTGAATGAAATGAAGCTGGGGGGGCATGCACTCTAGCAGTTACACGTAGGGGGCATCAAGCACAGTTTTCTCTCCGTTTCAAGCTTGTGTAAAAATGAAACCACTCTGAAGCATAGTTTTTCTCTGTTTCAAGCTTTTGTAAAAATGAAACCTATCTTGAGTCAATTTTGGTTATTATTTTAAAGACTCATTAAACTCATGAAAATCCCGAGATTATTTTGCTATCTTTCATTCTCGTAAAACACATGAAAATGCCGAGTTCTTTCCGTCTTTTCCTGCTCGTTAATTAAATTGAAATTCGGCCCCATGAGTACATTTTTATCCCTTTTTCGAACTCGTTAAAATTTACAGAAAAAGAGAAACTACTGAGTATACTTTTATCACTTTTTCAGACTCTTCAAAATTACGAAAAAGCGAAACCCTGGAGCCCTCTTTTAAGCCCTTTTCAGACTCTCTAAACATGAAAATATTGCCGAGTACTTGATTGTTCGAACTCGTTAAAGTAAATGAATAATCGTCCCTTCAGTATAAGTTTACCCCTTTTACGGACTGAAATGGACTACTTACGAAAAAGGTATACATTGACTAATTATGGTCAATAGAGTTCTCTCCCGCATTATTTTATCCTTTTTCGGGCTCGAGAGACTAAATTTACGAAAAAGTACACCCATGGAGTTTTCTTATGTTTTTTTCTTTTGACTCCCTAAAATTGAAAAACACCGAATTTCTCCTATACTGGACTTGTTAAAACTTAACAGTAAAGGACCTGTTCAATTTAAAACAGGAACGAACCACTCCTTCTTAGGGTTCGAATCTTAAAATAAGTTGGACTCATATGAAGGATGAGCTTATAAACAAGCAAATTTTATCCTCCTCAAGCTTGTCAAAAATAAATAAGTACTTGCCAGAAATGGTGGGGGAAAAGAGAGAAAAATGGGCGTGTTTGTTGTATTTTGATTTTTCGGAAATTCAGTCAACCACTCTTGAACACAACACTTTCAATCACCTGGGTTGGGAAATCCTTTGCCTAATAGTTAATCGAACCTCATTTGAAAGACTTCATCTGGTTTCTGGGTATTAGCTTTGGGTCAACTGCTACCAAGCCATCTGCAGTGTCGTTATGTGTTTAAGAGGACAGTTCAAATGAACCATTCATTTGCAAAATATCCGTCATCCATTTTTGACCATCCCTGAGTCAGTCCTTGCCAATATATTTTCAAAACTTGATCTATGATTTCGTGTTATGGGCTTGCCTATGACAGATCACTTTCTATCGATGAAAATTCATTATCTAGGAAGTTGATCCAGAAATCGTCAGTACCTTGAAATATGCATGCCTCAATGGAAGATTTCTCGCCTTCGACGACAGGTTGCATCATTGACCTTCGATCGGATGATTCCATGACATGTTCGACTTCAGCTCATTCATTCACATTTCATGGATTGTACTGGGTACTTTGAGAGCCATTGACATTAATGGTGGTTTCTCTCACACTTGTTAACAGTTCGCATCATTGACTGGTAATCAAGTGGTTTCTACCATGTTCGACTTCGACACATTCATTCACATGGATAGAATCGTACTAGTTCGAGATGCAAAAATCAAGACCCTGGATCTAGTTTCTACCATCCAGGCTGCGAGGAATTTTGTTATCATTGATACAATAGACTATTCATAAACAGATGGTTGCATCCATACTGTGTCTACACATGTCTATATTGATGTAATATTAAAATCATTCCTATATCATAACAGTTTGAATTAGTCTTTAGTTAGTTTTGATCTGAGTATGGGAATGCCTACCTCCGCGATGATATATATATACTTTGCATTGAATGTTTTTACAGGTTCTGACTGGGGTGACCACAGGATGATCCTTGAAATGATAAAGTACTGCACTCTTCATATATGACAGACTTCAGTTTCATCTATTCCAGACTTTGCACTTTAGGGGGCAATCTGTTACACTAAAAATTGTCACCTTGAATTTTTGCTAACTCTATGAGCTCATTATTACTCATACTCCCCCCTATGCAAGTCTAAACATGTTAGTTCCTCATGTCAAGCCTTGAAAATCAGAGAAAGTTCCTAAAAGTCTCCTAAACTTTGGTATCGCACTTTCTCGCTATCTTGTCTGTGGTCCCGCACCCAATGTTCAGCTATCCTGCGTACCTGAACGCACTTTATCTTTGTTATAGGTGCGGACCCCTGTAAGATCAAAAAGGCGCAAGTAAATCCCAAAAGCTCAATAAAAGTAAATTCTGGAAGCTTCTAAAATGGATCTTGCGGTGGCAGAACCGCTCTTGTGAGGTGCATGAATCCCTTACCTTATGGAGCTAACCCCATGATGTGAGGAGCTTATCCCTTTGAAGGAGGATTCTATCCCTTCATACTTGGAACATAAAACCTCCTCTTTTCCACTATAAAAGGAGGCATTGGTTAGCCTCAAAGGGAGGTCAAGCTTAAGAATATTTGAGGTTAAGTGCTGTTGAGATTTAGACTCAGTTGACTAAGAATTTTTGTGAGGAGAGATTACATACCTCTATTTGTCTTGGTTGGAAGAGTGCAAGACTTATAAAAGTAGTAGAGATTCCTGCTTCGGACCTCGAGAAGGCCTTTCGAACATCAAGGCTCAGGTTGTAAGGTTTTCCTTCTTTTGAAATTAATACAAATATACTCATTTTTCTCAATAAGCTGTTTGTTCATAGTTCATTTCATAGATTCCTTGATCACTATGATAAGCATGGTTTATAATGATGTCTATACAGGTGCTATGTAATATTTTTCTTGTTTGTGACTGCAGGTTTACGAGGAAAACTCCTTCAAGTGCACGAGGGACAACAACGACTTCAAACAAGTGCTGGACATACGGTAAATCCTTAACACATCTATAGATCTTTTCATAGATCGTATATGCTTAGAGAAAGATTAGTATATTTGGCTGTTTGTTGCTAGATAATTTTAGTACTAGGGAGATCGGTCTTGCCCGCAAGAACGATTTATCCGGCCAACAATGACCTTGCGACCCTGTGACCTAGTTGCAGGTCACTGATTCAGCTCTGCCTATGTCCCCTGTTGAAATAATTAATAGTTGTACCTAGTTCTGTATCATCATGGCATCTTTCTTATCACGGGATTCTTTCATGAACATGATAGGTGAATTCAAATCAGACTTAGAGTGTATCCCTATCCCCTCGGATTCAAGCGACATGGCACCTCCAGTGTCTCGAAAAAAGGGCAAGAGCTTGGAAGTAGAGGACATAGAGATGGAAATACCAATGTCCCCGCCCCCGATTTACAGAGATACCGTGTGCACATTTTCCAAAGGGGACAGTATGCGTTAGTACCAGGTGTACTAGGAGTTCGATCGACAGGAATTCCCAGAGGACCTTCCTGAGTGGGAAGTATACATGTAGGTCAAAAGGTCAAAGCTCCATCTTGCAAGTGTCCATCTGGCTGTATTCCCCTACGCGGAGGTGATAGATTGGATTAGACAGGACACTGACCCCAAGAAATTCATAATCAGGGATAGCGAAGGCAAGGCTTTCGCGGCTCTCAAAGGCTTAGACGCTCAAGTTTACTATTCATTGCCTGAAAGAGAGGAGGACTTTACAGAAGATTGGGCCATCACCCATGTAGTCCCCATAGTAGATACTCTAAAAGGATGGTGGGAGGAGCCCGATAAATTCAAAGTCAAGAAGGATCAAGAATATCCAGTGGTAGGCCTTAGGAAAGTATATAAATTGGTGGCTGCTATGCTTTGCAGATTGTACAGGCGCCCTGATGCCACCACCTTCAGCGGCAAATGGGCAACCCTCATGGAGTATGTCATGGTGCACGACACTCGGTTCAACTGGCCCAGCATATTGATGGCCTCCCTTCAAACAAATATATCCTTAGCATTGGTACCAGATGAAGGATTTCCTTATGAATTCTACATGGCTTCTTATTTGTTGGATGTTGTCTGTTCAAGGTGCCACTTTGAAGGATGGGTGCACAACTGGGATCCAAAACAGTCCCGTGCAATCCACTTACAAACCAAAGTATTTTGGGATTCCAGATATAAGCAAGACATAGAGCCGATCTCTCAAGTGTTCATCCCAGCTCTTTACAGAAAATTGTTCAGCCAAGACACTCCTTGCATGTCTTGGCGAGCCATGGAGATGCTAGGCAAGGTGCCGCATTGGTTCCCATTTTCCGAGTACACATTCATCCAAGTCTTTGGCTCGTTCAAGGCCCCACATGCTATGCCTCGATATGTCACAGAAAAAATTCTCATGCAAGAGGTCTGTTTCCAAATGTCTTTCGGTTTCTCCAGGGTCCTGTCCAGGGGTAAGAAGAAGCTGTGGCCTACGCTACCCCTCACTATCGGTGCTTACACAATCAAATATTTCAGAGAGGTAGAGGCAGAAGCAGAAGAGATGAAAAGTTACCACCTTGGGGAATTAGACCACCGGACATATGACCTGGAAAGGATAGTCCCTGATCATTGCAAGCGGGATAAGTTAAAATGGAAATATCAGCACACGGATTGCCCCGGCGAAGATGAGAGAAGAAATTGGTATAATGCAGACCGAAAACTTTCTCCGGGGGCGGACTCTGATCAAGAAGACCTAGATGACCAAACATTGGAAGATAGGAGCTGTGAATTGGGAGGCGCTTCTTCTTCTCTGGCTAAGAAGCCTCGAACTAGTATAGGGCACAACACTTCTACCTAGCAAAAAGAACTAGAAGCTAAAGCCCAGCAAGAAAGGGAGAAGAAGATGAAGGAAGATGAAGACAAACGCACAAAGAGTCTAAGGTAAGAGTAGAAGAAGAAGCAGGCCAAAGAAGATAGAAAAAAGAAGGAGGAACAAGAGGCAGAGGCTATGGCAGAACGAAAACTTAAGAAAGAATTAGATCAAGTGGAAGTCGAATGCCAGAAGAAAGCAGAGCAAGCCGCAGTAGCTGAGCGTAAAAGGAAAGCTGAACTAGAAGTAATGGCAGAAGCAGCACGCAGACAAAAGAGAGAACTTGAAAAGACAAAAGCCATACGCCTCTGAAAAGAAGAGGAAGAAAAGAAAAAGAAAGAATAGGAGGATCAAATGCCAGAGAACATCGAGGCATCTCCTCAAGGCGCAGGATCACAAACTGAGCTACCTCCCCTCGAGGTACCTGTAGTCGACACACGCACTACACTCTCCGATCTGAGTTCTTACGAAGGGCAGGAAGAAGAGCTTTTCGATCTCACCAGGCTCACATACGATCAATTCTCCTTCAAGATCCGACAAGAGAAAATGAGATTCATGGCGTGAAATCCTTCTGCCCCAGCCATAGTTGCGACGGAGAAGGACATAGTCTTAGACACTAGTACTAACCCGGTGATGATAGCATCGATCGGCATAGCTTTCGCTGCAGCCACAGAGGAGAATGTGAAAAAAATGAGTAGAGAGATCTTCTCTCTACAAAATAGGTTGCAAGAAGTAGAGCGGAAGGAGGCAAGGGCAGAACAGGAAAAGATAGCATTGAGAGAGGAGATTCAGCAACTCCAAAACAAAACTGCCCCTATCAATGAAGTGCCGCTCGCCATTCAAAGGGAGTCCAATATATTAAAAGCCACCATGTGACAAGTCTATGGGGAGATGTTTACCATAAAACAAACAGTTTCCCTCTTGGTGAGAGCCCAAATAGAAACCAAGTAGAAGAGCGAGCAGTTGAAGGAAGCCTCATCTGCCTTAGATAGGATGATGGATTGGAAGATGCGGTACCCCCAGGCTCCTAAAGACCTGCCAAAGAAAGACTGGATACACACACAAGATTCCAAGGTCCAGATCCGGATGAAAATGCAGTCCAAGGAGAAGCTATCCAAGGACCTAGACAAGGTGATGTCCGCTTACGAGCATCTGATCAGCAGCATTGATTCAATGCACATCCTACATCATATTCCATTGCTGGGTGCATTGAACGAAGAGAAGACATGGGAACAGGTGGATTAGGAGGTCCAGGCATTTTTGCAGCCCATTAAGCAAGTCGCTGCCACTTCCGACCTTACAGCGTCACAAGAGAACCTGGGCAAGTTTCTTGTCACACCGGTCTGGGTCTACACTAAGCTCGCCTCCCTGTCCAACCAGGTCATGCAGAAGAAAGAGACTCTAAGTAGCATAACCTCAAGAAGACATTTCTTAGCAAGAATATAAGTCTGGCATAACCCAGTATACCTAAGATCAGCTCAGTAAGGACTTAAAACTCTCAAGTGGTCCAAGATAAATAGGATGAAGAGATTCAAGAGGGTGAAATGTAGATGTCAGATGGATCAGAAGTTATGGAAAATTATTCATGATAAGCCCCGGATAGACTGGAATGTTGATGATCTTCAAATTGATCTCTTAGAATCATGAAACCTTAGAATACGTCTCCTCGCCAGTATAGCACAAAAAATATGGGAAAATATTTACAGTTTCTCCCATAAGAAGTCCTCCAAGAACAAAGATGGTCATTTCAAGGTCATCATCCATGTGATCAATGGTCACACTTAGAAAATAAGGTTTAAGGCCTCGATAAAAGGTCAATTCCACATATAATTGTCTCGCAGGAAGAAAACCCTAGGATAAAAAGTTTAATGCATGATTCTCAAATGTATGAGGTTAGAATAGAAGATCAGTATCAGGTACATTATTATAAAACTCAAAGGTGAAAGTAGGAGTGAGGAGAAAATTCTAAGAAGAATTAGAAGACACTAAGGAAGTCTTATTGAAATATAATATTCAGACAAGAATACCATGCTTGTTCATAAGAAAATATTGAACATGTCAAGAAAAATTAGACCAAAGATGATAAATTGTGAAAACATTGCCACGAATACATTAAAGTGGGATCCATGTGGACTTAATAGATAGGAATATTTTCACCACTGAAATATAACGGATTTTTATGTATCAAAAAGATACATCATATAGGGACTATGTGATTAAGTTTATAAACAAAGAAGCGTCTCAAGATAGTCCTGCAGACATGAATATATACACCCCAAAATATAGTCTGGAGGATTCCATATAAGAGTGAGAGGTTCATAACTTCAGGTCTTAACATAACCCCTATAAGATGAATATACATCATGTGTTATCACTGCCTTGAAGGAAGAAAGGAAAGAGCTCCTAGGTAACTAATAAACCCAACTTCTATGCATCTAGCTAACTTTGACCAGAGAGGGTTCTCTCTTTATGACATCTTTGTTCTTAGGAATGAAGAAGGGATAGATCCAAGATGGTTTAAAACAGGGAACTGACAAATCAAGGGGCATGAAAGTTTTCTACTTCCATTGGCTAGTAGAGCCAAAGGGATGCTTTAGTCGGATTTTCATTCATGTACATTGGGATACTAAGGTATAAGATGTTAACAGAGAACAATCCTTAAAATTTAGAGTGGATGGGATGGATTTAGTTGACAGAAAGGGATCCATGAATCTTTTCAGAAAAAAAAAAAAAAGTAAAAAATTGAAAACAAAAAGAAAGAAATGAGATGACTACAAACAAAGATAAATGAAGAATTCTTTATTATAGTAATCAGAACAATAAAATTAGCAGCAAGAAATACTTAAGAATTGCATATAACCTAATCAGAGGAAAACATTAAGAACAATCACATTCAAATCGTAGTACAATTAAGTAAATTTCGATTCAATCCTTTATGTAAATTATCTAAATGGACATAATGATGGCTATAAATCATATAAAACTTGGCATTATAGGGTAGAAAGACTTATTGAACTCATAGTCCACACATGAATCCTCAAAAGTCTTGAGCTTCAAATTGTCATCCATAGTTATTAAATAAACTTCTCCAAAATTGATTCTATCTCAAAATCCTCAATGTTACAAGAAAGTAATAACTACACTCAATACTTTGAGGTTTATTTATACAAAAGACTAAAAATCACAACTGTAGCCAAGAATTAAGACTAATATAAATAAGAAGAAAAAGGACAGACAAATGGTCATAAATAGACAAAAGTAATTGCTGTGTGTCAGTTTTCACTTATGACGTGTTTATATGTGTGCTATAATAGGCTCCTCGATGTCAAACTTTGAGTAATGGCTGATTGTCTGATAATTTTGTCATTACTGATAATTTTTAACCTGTTTGACTGATACTCTTTAATCGTTTCATCATTTATCCTTTATAATAGTAAAAGATAAAATTCTCAACTCCGAAGATAAATTTCATAAAATTTCCAATAAGTCATTCCACCATTGATCCGGTGCTATTATCGTTTTAAGTTTCCTCAACGTTTACCGCCTCCGTGAGTTTGTAAAAAGTGGGTCGATTAGGGAACAAATACTTTATTTCATGTTCAAGATGAAATAAATTCTTCAACCCGTCATAGAGATTTCTTCCCGTTGGCAACGTTGTTTCGGCATACCGATGAACATAAATAATTATGGCGCGGATATCTATTTACTTGATATAGGTTTCCAAGTCCATTATCCGGTCCTATGAGGAGCATAGACTAAACAACCCATCGTCCAAAACCAAATTTTCCTCTCAAAGTATTAATATCAAATTAAATATTCGAGCACTTCCTTTCCAAATTCCCGCATAAAAGCCTTGATGAAAACTTTATCTCCAAAATGGTGCTGTCCGTCCCTCAATTCCTAATATCAGTACGTTGCTTAGTTCGTGTTCAAAAATTATCAGTTGGATTGGCCCGCTTTCGGCTCACTTCTGTCATCTCTTTGTTCTGCTTATTTTCCGAGCTACTTAATCAAGTCATTTTGTTCAAAATTGTTTGTCGCAGGGCCAAATACTTTTATTAATTCAAATTTATATTACTCCAAAGAATTTATTTATTTCTCTGTATGTTTTTCAATGAAAGATTCTTTTTTTCTAAAGCCTTAACTAATCTTTCTAACCTTTTAGTTTCCATGGTATTATCAACAACTGCCTTCTTCAGATGTATCATATTTCTGCCTCCAAGTTTTCTAACTCGCAATTTTGTGGTTTGGAAGTTATGACTCTTAATTTTAAACTTTCCATTTGTTTTGTCAATCATCGTAACTTAAACTGTGAAGTGTTTACCGCACGTTCGTTTGTTGCTTTGCCGTTGTAGTACTCGTGGTTGTAGTAGCTTCTATGGTGGATGCCCGCATGATAGCTTCTTTTTCCCCGTAAAGCTTGTTCCAATCCTTCTCTCCGTTTCACCTAGTCGCCGCTCATCTTTAAGAGCAATTCCATTATCTCTCTTTTTGTGAATTCCCCTTCAAAACTTCGGGTCCGGGGATGCTCGAGGCCGGCAATTTCGCTGTTTTCAAAGGTGTGCCTATGTCATCATCTTTATTCTTAATCGTTGCCTCAATAATTTTAATATCTTTGGGATTGTGACCCGGTTAATGATTATGTCTTCCAAGAGACTTTATTCTCGTTATCTTTGGCCCGAGAAGAGGCCTTTTTCAATTTGCAATTGGGTGTCTGTGTTATTTAAAGAATCTTGCAGCCTTAGGGTCAGCTTACATTTACTGTAAGAAGAGTGGAATAGACCATTTCCCGCTTGTTTATGCAGCTCTATCTCGTCCAAAGGATGAATGCCCTTGGCTGGGACCAAAATTTGTTCTAATATAATCAAATGGCTGCCATGGGTTTTGACACTTTAAGACTTCCAAAGGGTCGACACATTTTTAAGCTGTGAAATGTCAAATGGGCCGACATTAACCTTTCCCGATTATGTATTTACTAAACACATCATATACTTTCATTCTCAATGGATCATTCTCTTTGCCTTTATATTAATGAGGAAGGGTTCTTTTTATATCCCCTATATCTCATGCAGGTGGTCTAAAAGAGGATACTTCGCATCTGAATCGCTTTTTGCAAAGCTTTTCCTTCGTTCAGGAAGAGCTTACTCAATCAGGCCGCTAGTTGACCGTCTTCCCTTCCATCATCAAACATTTCATCAATGATCTACATCCGAAGTGGATCTGCTCTGTTTTTGGCTTGATGTATCTCCGAGGACTCTTTGGAAGGAGTAGTATCCGGAACATGCCTTTTCTTGCTCATTTCTACATTGGATGGAGTTTGTAATCCCGAAATTTCTAGATGATTTACTTGAATGGGAGAAACTTGTGTTTGATCGTGTGCTCGAGGTTTGAGGTTTCTCTCGTCATGACTAAAGCTGATGACTAGATTCAGGCTCTTTCTGCCTTTTGACTCCGCCGTGTCCGATGAATCATTTCCCGTAATCTCGTCGTAGGTTTGTTGATGAAGAAGTGCCTATGTGAGGTACTCCGGTGATCTTGACCATAAGATTCTAGGTCATACTTCTTCGGGACTGCTAATTTTGTTCATTTTGGTTCTTCTATTTCTTCTTCAACTAGTGTTTCTTCAACCCATTCATCTTGGTTGGCATCGGTTTCATTTCAGGAATCTTGTGTAGTATGTATGTATGATTTGTTCTTTATTCTCTTTTCTGCTGCATAAAAACCAAATGGATCATAAGGAACTCCAACGAAACTTTTGGAACTTGCAATGGTTTTGTAGTATAATTTCTCGCTTCTCGTCAAAGATTCCTAGTTGCATATGTGGTGTGACCTAATTGACTTCTTAATCTGAAGTTGGGCTTTCTTTTTTTCACACTACAAAAATGAATCATATCTAAATTATTCATCTGCCCGGCATCTTGTTACAAAAAGTCTCATAAGTACATATCTTGGCAACTTGAATGGATGTAATTCACATCCATAGATTCTCAAGGACTGAATGGTTTGATACAAATACCAATCTCCAACTTTATAAGTCCTCGAAAGCCGCAAGGTCTTCTTGATTTCATTACCGAGCCTTGGGAGGGATTCCTCAGTCACGGTAAAGGCAGGATATACAAAAAGATCGATGAACTCAGTATAGGAATAGGGAGAATAATAGGAAAGAATGAATTATGGGAGACCAAAATATAACTGACCTAGGTTTCCCTGGCATCAAGATTTTTAACAGGGAAAGGGAACTTCTCTGATTGATAAGTTATACAGATGATGAATAATTGAGGAATATTTAAAAATCCTCTTCATCATTCATTCATGACCATTTGATCTTATTGGCTATGAAAGAGGCAGTCATATTTAACTTCGTGAGGTTGCCCGTGAGTAACACAGACAACAAAACCAAAGGTTATCTCATCAACATATCTACTTGTATTGAAACCCAAGACAAAAGAAATCATATCTAGGATGAGCCTTCCAATTTAGTGAAATAATAAAACCATAGGGAGGAGGTCCCTTAGGTTGATGTTCATGCAACATGAAATTCGGCAAATGGACTCCAATTTTCTGGGTCAATTGATTAGACTTTTCAATCAATTCTTCCATAGACAAAGGTGCTAGTTCTGATCCGTTCAAAATGTAGTATTTTCAATGGATAGCCTGGGGAGTAATGTGGTGAACACTGCCTGTGGGATATTATAGCTCTTTGAGTGGGATCATAGTTAAATGGCAATGGATAATTCCTGGAAAGTAATGATCAGAGGGGATGAGATATCTGGGAGATTGGATTCAGCCAAACTTAAGGATATCTGTCTTCTAGCATCTGTCATAATGACAATAACTGGGGAAGGGCTTTCATCAAAATGAAAGTCTTTAATCTGGTAATTTTATCCACCAGGCAAATATCTTAACTCCTCTGTGGGGGCATTCAATGGAGTTACATTCAAGTCATTGGTTTCCAGCTCTTGGTCTGTAGTCTGTAAACAGTTTCGGGTTTTTTTTACAAGTTTCTGGGCATGATTTCAGTTTAAATGAGGAAATAGCACACCGCAGCTTCGGGGAACAATTCACAAGCAACCTCAGGGAATGATCTTAGCGAGATAAAATTTGATCACTAATCCAAAGGGGAAAAACAAGGAAAATCAGATTTCTTTTGAAGTTCAAGAAGGATAAATAATTGCCTGAGGCAACCGGGTTTTGGGGTACTGTGTGGTAGCACGAGGGATGCTTGAACATCGGTCCTGGGCTGAATCTGGAGAGAAACGAGACGAAGATTTCAATAAAATCAATTTCGTAGTTTAAGGCAATGCGTTTTCTCGGTCAACGAAAATGACATAAAAAACATGAAAATTTGTTTTATTTCCAAGTTAAAAGGGATTTTTTATTTTTCGAGGATTGACATTATCGATGTACTGGCCGACGTGTTGCGTGGGTCGGCGGTAAGCGGTAATCCCCGCACCGCTTATGGACAAGAGTGGTATTAAACGAGTGGGCAACGATTCCATTGGAGCATTGACACGTGGACTGAGGACTAGTCCAATACCACCAAGCCCCCGCTCGTTAATGGATCTGGACAAGGACGGCCGCAATTGATGTAGAGCGTTGATCTTCGAGGGAGATCTGGCTGGTGGAAAGGACGGAGATGGTGGGGTGAAGAATACGTCGGGCCCAACACAATTAGTGTTTAATTAATCATTCCGGTGGCACATAATTGGTGGAGAAAAGGTTACACTGTCCCGATAACTAATTAATCCCGTATTTATAAAGGGTCGGGGTAATGAACATTGCGCGCGGGTCTTCATTACGGTTAAAGTGTCGGGTGGGGTGCCAGGTGGATGAGCCACGGTGGCATGGGGTTTTTCCAAAGTTTTTTATTTTGAATTAAAACTTTGGCTTTATTTATATTTTTGTGTTAAACATACATATCATATGTTTAAAGTTTTTTTTTCTCATATATGTTTTTTTATTATATGATAAATTAACCGATATAATTAACTTATCATAAGGGCAGAGATATTACATAATGATATATTTTAACCAAAGGGCGCAAAATGTGGGTTTTCAATGAATAATTGGGAAATAAATACTTTGGTTAAAATCATAATAGAGGGCTTTTGGGATATTAATTTAAAAGGATATATACTTGAGGATAAAGGATTTTCACTAGGGATTTAGCAGAATTTATATTAAACATTAATATGACAAAGGGATTAGGCAACCTAAAATATTTTGCACATCTAAAAGTGGCAATTTCAAGTAAATTGCTAACATATATCATCTTCAACACTTAAACTTAGAATAGTAAGTTATTTTGAGGATTTTTATGGAATTTGTATGATTTTCCTAAGAAAAATGGGATTTTACTAGGAAAATATTGAAAGTGAATGATAATGGATGATTTTAAGTACTTAGGTCTTTTGATCACGCCGAGGGTCCGGTCCCTCCAAAAGGTCAAGCTAAAATGCTCTCAGCCCCTTTGATCTCCAAATACCTTAGCACTTTGGGAAATTAGTAAAACTAGGAAAAAGTGATAAAGTTAATGATTTGATTTTCTTTTCCTCAGGAATTCTTCTGCTGCATTTTTCGAGTACTTGTGATGAAGGTAAAGGATTAAACATATTTAAATGAAGCATCATCTAACACATGAAAGTTTCAGAACACCATCTACCTACCCTATCTACTTGACACTACCATTTTCTTCTTTATTAGGGGTGCATTTGACTCTAAACTTATCAATCTTCTTTTCTTTTACAAGGAAAATCTATCTAATTCTACTCCTTATTAATTCAGGTCAGATTAAACCTGAGCACCTTTTATTAACTCTACCTATCTACTTATCTGCCAAGATTAAACTGTTTGGTCGATATTTATTCTCTAATCTACAACTTGAAATTGAAAATGAAATGAGTCAAGCTTATAAACAGCTTGACTATTCATGAATTGTGGTATAAAATACAAGGTAATAATAATTTGTTTATTACATCGTAGTAAAAGCAGTGGCATTTGGATTTGCACACTTTCCTTGGTCTATTTTTTGCTCGGGGTTCATTTCTTTCATTTTCTTCGACCAATTTATTTTTCACCTTTGATTTTCTTTTAGGTATACCCTCTTTACTTTTTTTAAAATTTTTGATTTTTTGTTTTTTTTTCAAGAATATGGAACACCTTATCAAGAAAAATTTGAACAATGTTGAATATATGAGTTGAATTCGAACATGGTAGAAACCACCTGATTACCAACTAATGAGGTAAAACAGTAACAGACGTGAGGGAATCCACCAATGAGAAAAATGGATCCCAAGGTACCTAGTACAGTCCACTAAGTGTGAATGAATGAGTTGACATTGAACACCAATGAACTCGACTGATCAGGAGTCAATGATGTAAACCCATTATTGATCATGAAGAATCATGCCATTGAGGTTTGCAAGCTACAAGGTACTATTGGTTCTTAGATTAAGCTCCAAGGTAATGATTTAAAGTCGACAAGAGAAGATCCATCTTAGGAGGGCCTTGATGTATCCCCTATAAATTGACACAGAACATACCCGGATGATGTGATGGATGGATGAAGTCAATAAATAGTGAAGTACAACTAACACAGGGATGGTTGGCTCAAAAAAGGTCAATAGGATACTACATATGGCCGACATAGGCTGATACTGCCCTTTAACACATAACGAAATGACACAAGAGTGACTTGGAAGCATGAATAATGAGCACCATGTGATAACATGCAACGACACAAGAGGCATCGAGGCATGCTCCATATGTTTGGAAGAGTAACCAATCAGAGGAGTATAAAAACTCATATATATGGTACAATTCCTAGGAAATATAAAACCAACTGTGAGATAATGAAATAGACAAGTGTCATGTTCAAGGGCGATGAAAAGGATGCTACCATGTGATGACTAATGGAAATAAATGTTCCCTTACCTTTATCTTTTTAAAAGTTCCTTTTTCATAAAGTTGTCCCCCAAGCCTAAAAAAGAGAAAAAAATATACAAGGGAGAACCTCCTATTCATAGTATACTGGGGTATTCCTTTTTCGTAACTAGTCTATCCCAGTCTGGAAAGGGGTTAAACTTATACTAGGTAGATGACCTTTCAAGTAATTTAATGAGTGTGAAGGAGAAAATTTCACTCGAAAATTGTTTCCAAATTAAGGAGTCTTAAAAGAGCTTAAAGGAAACTCCTCTTGGAGGAACGGGTGGTATAAAGGATAATAATTGGTTCCGATGATGATGGAACTACTCATGACATAATGAGGACAAGAGGTTGGCTAATATGAAAAATAATCATAGTAGTTCCTCCAAGAAAGGGTGAAACACCAAGTGAAATCAGATGGTAGGCCAAGAAGATGACGACGATGGAAGAGAGAAACCAAGGCTCATCGTGTAGAAGTAGGGTAATAAAAGTGAAAATCACAAGGGATGAAGAGTGGAATCCTCCTAGGGTATGGCTAGAAATATGACAAAGAAGGGGACATGAGCCTCAAATTCTAGTTCATGGTGGGTCATAAGGAGGGATTTCCAAAAGAGATAGGAATGACTGCATGGAAACCAATACGGAAAATAGGTGTTAACTAGGGTATCCATGATCATGTAAGTTCTATTGCCAAGCTACGTCATGCATAAAGAAGAGTGGCTAAAGTCACAACTTGATGGGGTTGGACTTAAGGCATAAAATATGGCAGTGGCGATCAAAATGCAATGAGGACAAAGATAATGACCTACCCCTATATTCCAGTTTGAAGAGAAACATGCCTAAGGTCCATGGATGTTGCAACCCTATCATGTAAAGACCATCCAGAAAGACTAGACACATGGTTAAATCACATAATTAAAGAAATAAACATGGATGAGGTAACATCGGGACCATATATATATATATATATATATATAGTTATGATTTTTTTTTTGGCATAAATAAGCCATGAAAAATACTCACATCATATACCAAACCAAAAAAAGAGATAAAGCATCACTCTCTAATGTACAATATGTACAAGTGCAACACAATCCAGTAGATCACGCTAATGTGTGCCCATAACCAAGTACAGGCCAAGGATTTATATACATGAACTCATGGAGGGTGAGAGGGCCATATGGCTCACTAATGTAGGGCCATGCCAAAGGAAATAAAACTTCCCAATTGAGAAAGGTTGACCATGCCAGGGACATTCTAACATAGTCATGCTCTTAAAATTAACCTGAGGACATAAGGGAGGATCAAGACATAAATGGGGTATAGTATGCTCATCAATAGGTGGAGAGGAATTGGACAATTCATTGGTGAGTTCAGCATTATAAACCCAAGACTTGACTCAGTCCATGGGTGGAACTTACAAGGAAGACCGAGGAGATGCCCCATGGATCGATTCAAGATTTTGGATGCCAAGATATATCTTTTCCAAATAGGGGAGACTAGAGGTAGGAAGAGGCATAATCTACCTAGGATTATTGATGGGAAGCTCCATGATCTCCAAGTTGACTAGACAGGGAGGTTTGTCATCGAGGGAGCCACATGGAATAGGAAGAGGGATGGCTCATGTGGGAAAAGGAACCTAGTCATATTCCATATTGTGATGAATTTTCTGACCAGCGTCAGGAGTTACTGATAGGACTACCTAGGAGGAAGTATCTTCCACTAAATTTTGGAGAGGATGCTCACTAGATTGATCAACTTCCATAAGATACCCATGGATCAAGAGTTTTATGGGGTCCACAGGTGTCGAAAGATTCATATGCATAAGAGCTTTAGAAGGGGAGGAAGGAGTTTTGGGCGATGGTAATTGAGAAAATGCCCCAATAAGAGATTAGATTTTAAACAAGCTCGTGCCAACACTCTAATACTAACCAGGGTTATCTCCCTCAAGTGGCACTAAATTCCTCATAGTGTAAATTTGGGCCGATGATACACAAAAGTCAAGATGATCTATAGTGACAATATTAACTTCATGAGGAAAGCACAACAAACATAATACAAATGAGACGATGACAGTCATGGAATAGAACCCACTATGTCCGAGGAACAGGTTGTAATCTAAAGTAGTGTCAAAGACTTCAACACCGACATATACAATTTCCCCCCCTAGATCAATGGAAAACTTGGCAAGAACTCCCTTAGGTACAAATTTTTGTCCACCAAAGGATTGAAGAGTGGTGTTGGAAGTAGTGAGTGTTGGAGAGCCAAGAGCCTTCCAGCATGATGTTGACATGACAAAAGTGGAAGATCCTTCATTCACCTAAGTGTGATGAATATTCCTATTGAAGACATGCATGATAATATGGAAACAAATCTGGTGGGAAAGTGGAAAATAATCATTGTCAAAATTAATGATGATTGAATTAGAGGGATATATTCCACCAATTACAGACAATAAGGCCTTGCGTTGTTGAGAAATTTTTTGTAAATCCTGTGGGGCAGACGTTGCACAAGGAGCTTGGGTAATATGTTCAACAATAATGTAATGTTGAGCGACCAGGGTAGAGGGATTGCATGTTGCCTTATGAACATCACCCTTGGGGTGAGATAAATTGGTTCCAAATACTTATATAACATGATAGGTACAATGGAAGGAGGTGGACCAAGTGAGTCCTTAAGAGAATAACTTGACTCAGGAACATCATAGGACTTAATACACGTAGTTAGATTCATGTCTTATTTGCACATAAATATGGATGAACTATTGATCGGATGAGGAAATGACCCCTTGTTTCCCCCTTGTTGAGGTGGAGGAGGTTGAGCAACAATTTGTTCCTGAGATTATGCAGGAAATGGATGAGTTAAAATAACAAGATGTTGGGTAGACTGTGGTGGTGCAAGAAGGCTATGAACTTCATCCAGCTGAGGGAATTCGTGAGTGAGACGTTCACCTTGACAAATTTTATAACAAGGGAATTTTATCTTTTGACGACACTCACTTGTGCCCCCTCCCTGATTCTAGGGATATGGTTGATATTATTGACCAATTTTATTCTTTTGTTTATTCATTTTATTATTATTTTTACCACCAGGTTGTTGGTTTTTCTTAGGTGTTGTGGACTTCACCCTCAGAGGGTAGGTGGACTACTCAAAAGAGGGTACTTTAGAAGATCCAAACACACGTGTTGGGGCTTGTGATGTAATGATCAAGTGCCCAAGTTGAGCATCAAATTAGCTCATGGAATCATAAATAGACCCAATTAGACCATCAACATGTGGGCCTGGAGCAAGTTTTGGTGGGTCAATGGAAGGCCTGGGAGCATTAGAAAGAAATTCATATAGCATTCCTGACTGCAAATAAATTATATTGAGTTATTTGGCATCTATAATATCTTGCTCCTTAGTAACGACTCGGAACATATATACATCTTTGGCAATACAAGGTCTTAGAGATCAAATGAACCATTTTTATAGAATCTCATCAGGAAGCTGGATGCTAACCAACCTCTTATGACGATGCCACTTGTGAATATGGTTAGAAATTAGGATGTCATCATCTTGTTTTAAATTTGACAAGAGGTCAGAATCGATAACATACCTTTTGGACAGTTGGAAGTGTGTTGAGAATGTCTAAGATAAAGAGGAAAAGTCATTGTAGAATGATGTATCCAATTTTATTTACCATTTGGAAGCATCCCCAATCAAATAATTCCTTTGGAACTAGCGAAGTTTAATCGAATTTTTCACGAGAAATTTGGATGAACACCATAGATGATATGTAGTGATATGAGTGATATGTAGTGATATGAGTGATATGTAGTGATATGTAGTGATAGAGATAGTCAAAGTTCTAAGGTTGACTTGGTGATGTGGCTGGTTAAGGAGGCAACATTTTCAGAGAAATCCGGCGACCGGATTCTGGGCGAATTTGTGGGGTCATTAAAAATAATCCTTCGGCCTAAAATCGAATAGGATATTTTAAAAATATGTAGTTTTTTTTTAGACAAATTAAATATTAAAAAAAGGTGGCGGGGCCACCAATCCTGCCACCTGACTGAACTGAATTAAAAATTAAAAAATTATTAAAGTGTCGGCGGGCCATGACCCCCTCCGGACCTCATGACACCTCAACCACTGTTTAACACATTATATTTAAAAAAAGGGGGGATGGGTCATGACCCCCACCCCCTCCCCTAACGCCTTGACTATATAATATGGTGAATGGGTAGGGTCGGGTCGGGCCGCGTGGAGCAGACCCGCCTACCCACCTTTAACCCTTATTTCAATAGAACGGTTATAAAAATATATGTGTTGGAACAAATGCGGATTTTTGGGGGAGGCGGGATTTGATCCCCCGACCTCCCCTTAACCAATTAATTTTTTACCGTTCCGACAAAATATTGGGCTTTGTTAACTCTGCCCAAATTTTTATACATAAACCCAGTTCCTCAGTGCTCCCAAGCAGCAGAGGAGAAGCATGGATCTAGAGACAACATTGTTTATTTCCCAGTGCAGGGCCGGTGGAACCATGATTGAGCCTCATTTCCAGAGGGGCCAAAATTTCCCAGTGTGAAAATTGGAAAAATTTTATATGGATTTTACACCTCTCGACGACACGAGTTTGATGGAAGTGTAAGTTTCTACAACAGGGGTCTCAATTTTTCGGCCATCTTCTAGACGAGGATGAAAATGTCAGATTTCAACATGTGGACAGTCGATTTCACGCCATTCGACACCACTCTTGTGATAGTGCTTTCAGATCCAGCGATTGAGCAGCCTATTCTTTAGCCAACAGTAGAGTTGAGGTATATGAAGTGATGTTGCCATGTAATTCATTGATTATTGTTGTACGATGCTTTATTTCATGTCAATTCCTGCTAGATGTATAATGCAGAATATTTATGTTGTTGTTGATTTGTTGATTCTTGTTGATGTAAGATGAAAAATATTTATGTGTATTGATGTGGTATGTATTTATCATGGATGGTGATTAATGTTGTGTGATCCATTTGTTTCCTTGATGGCGGGATAGTCTTGTAACCATGTGTAAAAGGTTTCATGCGATGGGAGGTTTGTGATGAGTGAGTTCATGTGATGGAACGTCTAGGTGCCCATTATCACTGTGTTCATGGCCAGATGAAGCGGAAAACACCATCGAGACACCGAGGCCCGAAGACGTAGTCCAAACTGGATGAACTCCGTTATTAAATGAATTTATTTTTGTTGTGGGATTGTTGACATGTGTTCCTCTTGATTATATCTGCATATGTGTTCATTAATGCTTTGATAAAGGGAAATTCTAACACATCAGCCAACGTAAAAGTTCTTGGTTAAAAGGGTATCATAAATTTACCTGGATCAAGTGGTATCAGAGTGGTCTTCTTGCTAATGTGAATTGAAGGCATTAGCCATTGAACGTGCAGCAATGGAGGATGTCAAAGACATGTATGAGACCATGATAAGGGTGTCCTAGAAATCAAACATGTTGTATGAAGCTTATGAGAAAGAAGCAATATATAACGTTGAGTTGAAAACACTTCTACAAGAACAGAAGGATGAAAAACATCGATTGCAGCTTCAGTTGCAAGACATGACAAAGGCATTGGACGAATTGAAGCACAACGATCAAATTCTTCAAACATATCATGATGCATTAAAGAAACTTCTATGAGAAGAGAAGGAGGAGAAGCAATGATTGCAGCTTCAGCTACAAGCCGCGACATAGGCCTTGGAGGAAGTGAAGCACAATGAAGGCTCAGAGAAGCCCTCTTCACCTGTTTCAAAATCAACATCTAAGTAAACAATAGTGCTCATTCTTCAATTTAATCTTCACATGCTATTATTTTTTTTGGAAATGTGGAGATCTCCATTACAGGAACTCGCATGAGATCCTTACCAAGATGGGTTACAAAAGAAGAGGACTTGGCATTCATGGCCAAGGCATAACTAAGCCATTCAAGGCTGTGCAGAGACCTCACTATGTAGGTTTGGGATACACTGAAGGAGAATGTTCAAAGGTGTTTGAAGCTTCCATGACGTTGATGAAACTGTCGATGAAAAATAATGATGGGTACACTTCACCATCATCTTATGGCAGCGCATGTTGCAGATAGAAAGTTGATGCAAGTTCTCATCGCCATAAGGACATCAAAGGAAAACATACACTATTGAACTCGTCCGGAGAAATGATTGATGGGAACACTTTACCATCATCCCATGGAAGTGCATGTCACAATAGAAGAGCTGAGACAAGCTCTCATCACCATGATGGCACCAGAGACCACCAGGGAAGGTATAACAAGTCCAGATATTCTCAAGTTCATTTTGATTATAAGCATGTTGCTAATCATGAACATAAATCATGGCATAAGAAAACTGGTCGTTTTTGTGGTTTACATAACCATGTCATTGCTAAGTGTTGGAAAATAATTGCATCACAAAGGAGGATGAGGTGTGAAAATCCTTCTCCACTGCAGGGAAAGAAATTGGTTAAGCAGGTATGGAGGAAGAAGAATCATTGCAGTTAGTGCAACTGAAGTGGCCATCAAAGAGCCACGTGTTGGAGACTCCATCCAGAGCAGCATCTTAAGGACAAAGCGCCCATGTAGAAACCAATCAGTGAAAGTGTTCACTAATAAAATACACCACATTCATGGTGGTCCTCTTTATTAGGAAAAATATGGTTTTCCTCAATATGGTAGTGTGTCATGGCCATGTTTTGTAAATTGTGTTGCATTTCTTTTGTAAAAGTGATGATGTGTTTTTCCATCACTTGCAATGTGACAATGATATTTTTGGCCTTGTATTGATAGCTGCAGTATTATTGATTCCATTTTGATGTAAGCTTGACCACCGAGTATGTGTTATAAACTAGTGGAAAGTATGGAAATTTTTGGGTCATAGTTGGTCATATTTGAGCATATAATTTGCAAGATATTGTACTAAAGGTTTGCAGGGGATGTAGGTTTCGGTTCATCGCTTATGGCTCCAAAGGACAAAGGTGAAGGAGAAGTAAGGGTGACCTTTCAAGACACTTGTGGTGAAAACATAGTACAAAATAGTTGCAAATTATTGTTGATGATTTTGGAGGACCAAAAGCTCCTCAGTAGGGAGGAATGATCCAGGTGGCTCTAGAGACACACACAGGACAAAGAGGGCTTATGAAAGCTAAAAAATAGAATTGATCAGAATGTTTTGAAACTAGGACCAAAGCGTAGATCTTGTCTTCCTGATCACAACGGTGCGAATGGTTTTTCAAACCGAGTCCGTATGCGAAAGTTAGAGTTGGTCAAAGTTCTAAGGTTGACTTGGTGATGTGGTCAGTTAAGGAGGCAAAAATTTCGCAGAAATCCGGCGACCAGGTTCCGGCCAGCTCCGGCCGAATTCTGGGTGAATTTGTGGGGTCATTAAAAATACTCCTTCGGCCTAAAATTGGATATGTTAAAAATATATAATTAAAAAAAAAAAAGAAATTAAATATTAAAAAAAGGTGGCGCAACCACCAATCCTGCCACCTGATCGAACCGAATTAAAAATCAAAATATTATTAAAGGGTAGGTGGGCCATGAACCCCGCCAGACCCCATGACACCTCAACCATTGTTTAATAAATTATATTTATAAAAAGGGGGGACGGGTCATGACCCCCGCCCCCTCCCCTAACGCCTTGACTATATAATATGGTGAATGGGCAGGGTCGGGTCGGGCCGCATGGAGTGGACCTGCTTGCCCGCCTTTAACCCTTATTTCAATACAATAGTTAAATAAAAATATATATGTTAGAACAAATGCAGATTTTTGGGGGAGGCAGGATTTGATCCCCCGACCTCCCCTTAACCAATTACTTTTTTACCGTTCCGCCAGACCATTGGGCTTTGTTAACTCTGCCCTAATTTTTATACATAGGCCTAGCTCCTTAATGCACCCAAGCAGTAGAGAAGGAGCACGAATATTGAGACAACATTGTTTATTTGCAGGTGGAACCATGAGCCAGATGCAGGGCCAGTGGAACCATGATTGAGCCTCATTTCCAGAGGGGCCAAAATTTCCCAGTGTCCAAATTGGACAAATTTTATATGGATTTTACACCTCTCGGTGACAAAATTCTGATGGCAGTGTTAGTTTCTGCAACAGAGGCCTCGATGTTTTTGCCATATTCCAGATGTGGATGACGGTGTTAGATTTCACCACGTGGACAGTCGATTTCACGCCATTCGACACCATGTTTGCGATGGTGCTTTCAGATCCAGTGATTGAGCAGCCTATTCTTCAGCCAAAAGTAGAGTTGAGGTATATTAAGAGTTGTTTCCATGTACTTCATTTATTATTGTTGTAGGATGCTTTATGTCATGTTGATTCCTGCTAGATGTATAATGCAGAATATTTATGTTATTTTCCGTTGTTGATTCTTGTTGATGTAAGATGCGAACTATCTATGTGTATTGATGTAGTATGTATTTATCATGGATGGTGATTTATGTTGTGAGATCCTTTGTTGCCTTGATGGCAGAATACTCTTTGTCACCATGTGTAAAGTTTTCATGCTGATAGGAGGTTTGTGATGAGTGAGAGTTCCTTGTAATGGAACGTCTCGTGGAGAGACTTTGCCACTCATTTTGAGGGCTTTTCCTTGTATGAAAAGTAAAATACATCCATGTATATTATCAATAGTTACAACGCTGAATGAAGTGGCCAACACCATCGAGACACCGAGGCCCGGAGACGTAGTCCACACTGGATGAACTCCGTTATTAAACGACTTGATTTTTGTTGTGTTATTGTTGACACGTGTTCCTCTTGATTATATCTACATATGTGTTCATAATTTTTTTGATAAAATGCAATTCTAACACATCATCCAAAGTAAAAGGTCTTGGTTAAAAGGGTATCAAAAATTTACCGGGATCAGATCACGTTAGATGGGGTCATTAGTCAACTTAGCTAAATCCGATAAATAAAGAAAAGATAAAAACGGATTGTGAATTTGGCTAAACATATCAAAGGTAGGAGAAGCCCTGACCAACCTTGTAGTCCCCCCATATAGGTATTATGATGCATGGATTATTGGTGAAGGTATGCGTTGGCCCCGACATATGACTTTTATGAGTCAGAGTAACTAGTGAAAGGATTTACCCCCCCCAAGGTATGTGCCCTCGGAGAGAAAGGGACCCCTAAGAACATGAATTATCACATGTTTGTAGTCAGGATGATGAGATGGACCAGCCTGTATAGTATGACCGACATAAGAAGAATAACCAGTATGGGTGACGACACTAGCAATAAGCTTGCCTTTAGGTAAACTAGTCCCTCCAGGAAAAGTACTAGTAGGAGGCATCCCTCCAAAAAAAGAACTATATCAGGCTTATGACATGCTATAATTAATGTTTCCCCTAGGCTGACTAGGAACAACAGATAATACCCCCCATACATTTCCATAAGTAACAACACCTGATTGAGGAACATGAATCGTTGGTTGAGCAAATTTTGGTGAAAAGTCTCTTGACCCTATTGGCTGATTAGGATTAATAATCGCAGTTGGCATAGAAGATGAAGTATGCATGGAAACATTTGGGAATTTTTTAGTAATTATAGAGGAAAATAGTGGAATGCCCCAAGAAGATGTGAGAGGTGTAGACGGAGGAGTAGGTATGGCCCCACCAAGAGGCGACAATGATGACATGGAAGCTAACACTACCAATGCAGAGGGTAAATATGTCTCGAACTATGCCATAGGAAAAATTATTGACAATGGTAAAAATGTATAATCTGGTGTGGAACCATCAGGGTTCAGCCGCAACAATTCAGGTCCTAGTGGATCGAAAGGAGCAGTAAATTCGTCTGCAAAGTTTCGATATAAATAAAGTGATCACTACCAGAAGGAATAGGCATAGAATCCAATACTATGTGTTGTTATAAGTCTTGAGCACCGACAGGAACTATTCGTGCAGGAGTGACAAGTTCACCCCATTTAGGAGGCAAACCGTGAAGACGACGTGACTGACAGTGAATAAATTAAGCCGGGGTGAAAAATTATAGATTTACATAGTTATCTTAATGTAAACACCCTAAGGCCAAAACTATTGTTTCAAACCAAAAAATACACTAGAAACATCCTAAAATATATCACATGTAAACCAAAATACAAAGAAAGTAGCGGTGGAATAATTATACTTGCGACCTGCTTCCCAACTCTTTTAGCTGCGAACTCGGTCCAAGTGCCCTCACTAGTCGTGGAACACCCACCGATAGGACTAAGAGAGTATGGATAATATTTTTCCCAGGTACGGAGAAGACGAACCTGACACTGCACCTGTTTATGAGCCCTAGAAGATAGGACACTATAGTCACCATTGAAAATAACACGTCCTGGGGGAACAGTTGTGGGAAAAATCTACATGTAAGGGAAAGACACTTAGCACAAAGAAATAAGACTGAAACCTCCTTGAGATTTACCTCCTAAGTGGTACCCAAGTGCTACATCAAAATGATAATGCTATATTGCACCACCCGAAACTAAGTGAAATGTGTCATGTCACCCCGCCTAGCCCAATTGTGATCTTGTGCTTAACCCTCTTGTTATAAGGGTTTCCAAGAAGGAAGTACTACAAGTAGATTTTATCTCCCTACCCCAAGCTTTTAAGTTTGTTTTGTAGTCTTGGAGAATTTGACGAATACACCTATCTCCAAGACCCCAGATTAAGCTAGTGTTGGTGTACTACCAGTAAAAGAAAAAGACGAGTCTAGTTGATTTTATTATCACGTTGATTTTAAGTGGATATTGTTTACATAGTTGGGACACAACGTGAAACTTAGATGGTGTGAATGACCCTTGTTAGTAAACCTGATGCAACTATATGCAAGTTTTTATTTTCACTTCAATGAATTCTAACTAAAGGAGGGTAAGAGTTTTTCACAACAGACCAATTCCTACTATAATGCACCTATCACTAAATTCTTAAATGAAAATACCCCAAATTTATAAAAAAATTGACCCAAGAATCAAACCAAAATGGAAGAAAAAATAACCGAAAAGAGACCGAAGAAAATTCCCCACGCTAGAACCAAGCACTTCAAAAGCGTCAAAGCTAGGAAAACAAATCCAAAGAAGCAAACACACTCAAGCGATAAAAAAGAAATCCAAAAGTGAAAAAAGAAGGCAAATTCAATAAGCTAAGGCTATAACATAATGACTCAACAAAGGCTAATGTTTTATAAAGGTCAAAACCAAACCCTAGAGGAAGGAAGGCCTAAACAAGATCATATGACAGCAATAAGTAGTAATGGAAACACACTCAAAAGAACTTTTCTAGATGACAATTGCACAACCAATAAAAACACCACCAATTGTGACAAAAAAAATCAAGAGAAGGAAGATATCACTCGAAAACAAGTGACAAAAACACACAAAGGCAAAGTAGATGTGAAAGTGAGATATGAAAGAGGTTTAAAAAGTCACTGAAAGAAGCCAATCAAAACTGAAAATGTGATCTAGAGGCCAAAGCCAACCCTCCACCTAAGGCACCCAAAAATATTCAAGAACACCTTTAAAGATAAGAGTGATGGAAGACCCTAGATTAAATGTTCAAATATGGGTCAAATCAGGCATAAACAATATCTAAGCAACAATATAAAACCATATATCTAATATATCTCCAATTGAACGAAAAAATATCGAGGAATCAAATCTTTAAAAAATCCAAAAACTTGCCTCAAACAAAGAAAATCCAAGAAAATGAAATGAGACACTAGAAAACAGATATGTATTAGAACTAGTAAGCAGACAGAGGGCCAACTCAAATCCACAACAAAAAAATAAATTCAACGGGTGAAACTCAATTTTTTAGGGCTAAAAGGCCAGTCGCTCGGATGTAAGGGCAAGCCAGCACCCGATCGCTCGGATGTAAGGGCAAGCCAACGAACAGTTGCTTGAATGTAATGGAAATCTAACAACCATAAAGTTACAGTCGCTCAGATGCAGTGTTGTGTTAGCAACTAGGAAAAAAATATAAAAAAAAACAACTGAAAAACTCGTGCTCAAACAGAGAAAAATATTGAATATTCAAACAATTAAGCCCTGAAAATGGCTACAAAGAATCGAAAAAATTTGAGAAGATCAAAAATGGAAATAGGAGAGAAATCATCTAAGACCCAAGGAAAAGCAGACAATAATAAGAATTATGTCATTAAAAGCACCAGTTCTATTGCATTCAATTATGAAAGGAGATGTTGCTCCACAATGTAGAAATTCCTTGTAGATTCAAACTACTAATTATAATTTACTAAAACAACATACTTGAATCTATTCTACTAATTGCGGAAGTAATTAAATGATCACGAAATCATGAAGCATATAAGAGAAATAATTCAATCACACACTACACAATGATTTCTAGGGGAAATCCACAACTAAAAACCCCTCCTATCTGTATATTTTATTAGTCATAAAAATATGAGAATATTACAATGCTTTGATCAAGCCCGAGCAACCTCTTCACTATCTCTATCTATCGCTCTACTTCCTAGACAAGCCTTGGCCATTCTTAACCAAATTTTTTCTTTCCCAAGTCCCTATTTCCTTGCGCCATTTCCTTGGCAATTATCCCCTATTAATTAGGGAATTTCATCATCCATAATTGTTCAATCCTTCATAAGCCTTCCTCTGACTGCATGCACCACCTATACAATTTGGATGATTATAAAACTGATAGTACATTGTCATTGAACTCCAATCTCAACTGGGTAACTAGTAGATCACACATGCATTAGTTATTTATGGTTGATTTCTCTGTTAATTATTTGAACACTAAAGTTTCACTCCACTAATAGACCTTATACTAGTTCCTCCAATAGTTGGAACTATTTTGACTGACTTTAACTCAGTTTTACTAAATTAATTAATTACAAATAAAAATAAAATCAACCTAGGATCCTATAAAGTAGGAATCACTCTACATGACTCAAGTTAGGCCCTCAACTCGAATTAATTGAACCAACTAAGTCAAACTACCTTAACTCATACAAGTTGTCACGTGATGTGGAATTACAATTTTCTAATCTTTCTTGGTGCCATTTTCATCACACAATTCTCTGTCCGAAAGAATTACCAGACAAAAAAGGAATGGCTAGTGGATAGCTAGATAGATCCTAATCCAATGATCACACATGCAACATACAAACAGATCTAGATGTTTCAATAAGAAAGTTTGCATTTCGCCTCTTCGCAGATCATTGAAGGGTTTTGAGTTCGATGCAGAATCCAAACACTCTAATTGAATGGTCTACTTCTTCCACACTCGATCTCAATACCTGCACACAATCACAAACATGAAAAGATGACAAGTGATCTTCCTCGTAATTTCATTAGCTCAAAACACCATATATATAATAAGAAATATTTCTACAAATACATGGATACAGAGAAGGAACAATAAATTTCTATTAATCCAAGATCAAAGTACAGGTATACCTTCGCTCAAGGCATCCTCTCCAAAAACCGGCAGAGTCTCCCCACTACAAAATGAAAAATATGGACTCTAGCAGCATAACCCTCATAATATTTGTCTCTCTCAGCAAGAATCTAAGTCTGAAGCATAAACTCAGTATACCCAAGACTCAAGCTCTTTGTGTCTGGCCTGACCCTCTCAAGTGGTCTAGTATAAATAAGATGAAGAGAGCTCCTAAGAGGATGAATGTGGATGCTCAAGATGACGAGAAGCTAGGGAAACTTCTTCATGATAAGCCCTAGCTAGCTTGAATAATTCATGAGTCGAACTAATCTCCTAAGAAACATGAAACTCTAGAAGGATTCCTCAGTCGCAAGCACAACAAATAAGGGAAAATATTACAATTGCTCCCATAAGGTGGTCCTGTGAGCAACTAAAAAAATATAATCTCTCTCACAACGTCATCATTTGTGCGATTGGGTGTCATGACTAGAAAAATAAGGTCTAAGGCCTTAGTAACAATACAAGGAAAATAACCTCTAGCGGAGGTTATAAAGGAGGTTTTTAGTGTTATAAAATTGGCCAAAATTGTCAAAAAAACATTTTCTAGCAATAGTTTTATGGATTCCATTGGAGGTTTTTAATGAGAGATTTCTCGGAAATTCAACACAAATAAAAAAAATGGGCGGTCGGAGGTTATTACGGATGTTTTTTTCATCGGTGCACACTACTACGCTTTAGCATACGGTGAGTACATGTAAGAAGGCGCCGGGGCGATCGAAGGGAGAATGCTGCTTGGTGGGTAGGTATAAACCGCACGGGCGTAGTGTTGGTGATACAATGCATGGGGTTGTTCTAATTGGTCGTGGGATTTGTGCGATTACTGTAGGTTGTGTCAGTAAATGGCAACGTAGACTTATCGAAACATGGCAGTGCGCAGAATATCATAGAAAGGCACTGCAAGATTTATAGTGGTATCAATATTAGTGTGCCGGTGCCACTTAGGTCATACAAATGCATGATTCTTATAGACACATAAATGCCTAATTGCTATTTAAAGGAATTTTACTTTTTCATTCCTTCTTTTTTGTTGTTGTACGTTTTTGCTATTAAAAGTCTGACATGTCTCATTGACCAATTCTCTAGAAACTCTTTCTATAGTTTAGATAAAATTTGGTTCTTGGAATCATTGGATTGATTTTTGTATTGTAAGTGGCCTAGAACGTCTATACATTCGTTCCACTAGATCCCTCAAACTTTTGTAAAAGTTTTTCCCCCTTTTGTTAACTTCTAGCACCACTCCAGATGAGTTAAGGAGAAATTCATTTTCATTTGCATGTTCTATTTTTTTTTTCTTTTATTAGAACAAAATTCCTTTTATGAGTTGCTGGTCCTTGTAGAACATTAAATAGATGTGAATTAATATATTGTTTGACACATGTTATCTAAATTTTTTAAGTATATTATTAATTATAATTAAAAAAAGAAACTCATATTGGATTGATAGTATTTTTTCATTCACCTAATTCATCCTTTTGTAATTTTTCCATCAAGATTTTACGCTCTTCTAGTCCTAGATCATAAATAATCTTATCGAGCTTCATCATTTTGTGGCTCTGCATGATACATAGTAAACAATACATGTTAGTTAAACTTATATATAGTTCAAAAATAATATTTTTTATAAAGAATTTACAAGAATTTTCCTTTTTTTTTTTTTTTTTCTTGATGTGTTATCAATATTTTTGTTACTTGATCTCTTGTCAGTCATTTCTTTATCAATGTGAAACCTGTACCATATCATTCATTAATATATTTATAAATAAATTGTCAAATTTTTAGGTAAAAAATAAATCTCAAGACACCAATGCGCCTTTCTTGATGTACGCACCGCCGGTGCGTGGGGGTATTACCAACACATCGCTAAATAGTATAATAGACTGTACGATGCATGGGGTATTATAAGTGCACCGCAAAAACAAATGTAATAGACTGTACGGTGCTATCCTCGTAAGATGGAGCACTGGTGCCCTATTTAAGATATGGTGCACTGATTTAAAAAAAATGTTTTCAAAATTTTTATTACACAGTACTTGTGCGGTGCGCTTTATAATACAACACACTAGTGCGTTAGGTTACGCAGGGCGCACCGATAAAAAAAAAATCCATTTTTTCCAAAAATTCATGCAATGGCCAAATGGATTTGGATCTGACTATGCAAGTCGTCCCATGGGTTGGATGTCAATCTAAAATGAAAATCCCTAATTCTGAAATCACAGAAACAGGGAGAAGAAAGGGAAAAAACAAAAAAATGAAGGGTTTAGGGTAAAAATGGATAAAACTGTAGAAAAAGTAAAAAAATTGTAGAAAAAAGTAAAAAAATAATCAAATTTAATCACAAGATGGTTTGAAATTCTATGATACAGGGTTTGAATCACCAGAGGTTTGGTTTCTAATTGTCTAAATACTTCTGTTCGAACGTATTTCGCTGCTCCATAGTGCCCTCGTGCTCTCTTGCTCCAGGTATGTCTCGCGCAAATATGTGGTTGAAAATTTTAGCAAAAATAGTGAAATAATGAAAAGTGTTTAGTATTTAAAGAATTATTTTATGAAATTAGATTTTCGAAAATATTTTGCTGCCCTTTCAATTTGCTGCTTTTTTTTCACTTAAATAAAATAGAGTTGCACTTTTTTATGTGCGTTTATTCGTCACCGGTGTGTCACTTAATAGCACCGCACCAATGCATCTTTTTGTAACACCGGAACCGGTGCGGTTATATGTATTGTAGCACCTATTTGTTGTTAAGGCACCGAAATTACTTTTAGGTGTGTACACCAAAATTTAGTGAAATCCAACCATAAAAATTGAGAATTAGAATTTTGTTTATTCTTGAGAATTAGAATTAGAATTAAAATTGAGAATTGGAATTGGATAAATTCTTAATGGAAATAAATATTCTTCCAATGCATTTTGTTTATTGCAGGAGGTCCCCACTGATTATGTGGAGAGAATGCAATGTGGGGCATGTGAAGATGCAATACTATAGGGCCTAAGTGGGCAATTGTGGCATGTGAATATGTTATTATTGGCACTTAACTATTTGCAACCAATATGTTTTAGAATATAATCTGCAGATAGATGGATGGTCTGCCAGCAATTAGGACATATAATATGCAGATAGACGGATGACCCGCCATCAATTAGTACATATAATATGCAGAAGGGTAATGTTTTGGGAGAAATGACAATGAGTCCTTCATTATGCATTTGTTAGCAAAAGAAGACCGATTTTAGAATAGACGATGCAGTTATTACATGTGGAGGCAATGGTTTCCCATAGAAAATGAGTATAGGGTTGAGCAGAGGAAAGACATTGTAAAATAGGCTATTACATTAGTTTTTCCAATGTGAAACCGATTTGCAGGTGGAAATATGGTAGTTGCAGGTATTTATGCTTTTCTTCCCACAGAAATGGTCACTATATTTCCATTTATAATACAAAAAATTTTTTTATTGGTTTCATCCACAGGACCATAGCTCAGACAAGTTAGAGATGCCATTCAGGTTCAATTGGAAGTCGAAGATGTGATTTTATGCGACGTCAGCTTTGCCGGTAAAAGTTTATGTAAGCCAACTGAAGCTCGAACAATACTCCCAACTACTTTTAAATGCATTTTGTAGAATATTTCCCTTTATGGGACCTACCAGCTCGATCAACAACATCAATTGATCTTTCTCTATTGTCCTTTGAGAATCCTTCCGTTCATGGTGCCTCTTGGCTTTATTAACTGCCTCGATTTATCTTTCTCTACCATCAACTCTGCTCTCCATTTCTCCATCATGGGACCTCTTAACCCTATCGTCGACCTCAACTGAATGCTCTTTTCCGGTCTCAACATGTACTCCTTTTGTACTCTGTCGAGCTCTGTAGCCGTTTGCATCCCTGTAAGCGTATTTGCCTGTATTTCTGTTTTAATCACTCATTTTCTCTACCATAAACTTCTCAACCAAAATTTGAACTCTCATCTTTTCAAACCCTCATCTCCTCAGAAAAATTCTTGCCCGTGATTCGAACCCTCTGTTGCTCCAATACTACATTTTACAGAATAACCCTATTCCGGTGCCCGCTGTTTTATAGGCGCACTGGGGTGGTTTGTAAGATCGAGGTTTTTGTTTTGGCGTGGTTTTTTATGACGCACCGGTGCGTCTGGGTAATAAGACGCATTGGTGCGTGTTATGATGATAAGTGCGCTGGACTATATAAAGTTCTTTTTTTTGTATGTAAGATCATAATAAAATAATGATAAGTACATAAATTTATTTGCATTATTTTCTAAACTTTATTATGTTACAAAAATTCATATTATTGTAGATTTATTATTTTACAATTATTTACAAATTTACAAATTTTAATATTTTAATAAAATCGTTTCACATTAATACAATTAAAATTTTACAAATATTTTACATACAATTAGAATTATAATTAGAATTACATTTACAATTACAATTACAATTTTACAAATATTTTACATAGAATTACAATTAAAATTACAATTACAAATACAATTACAATTTTAGAATTTTATATACAATTAGAATTACAATTACAATTTTACAATTTGTCGTATATACAATTACAATTAAAATTACAATTACAATCATTTCACAATAAATTAAATATTACAATTACAATTAAAATTTTACATCAAATATTTTACATACAATTACAGTTAAAATTACAATTACAATTACAATTACAAATTTACAATTTCACATACAATTACGATTAGAATTAGTATTACAATTTTAATTTTACATACAATTACATTTACAATTAAAATTTTACAAATATTTTACATACAATTAGAATTAGAATTAGAATTACATTTACAATTAATCACAATTTTACAAATATTTTACATAGAATTACAATTTTAGAATTTTACATACAATTAGAATTAGAATTAGAATTAAATCAAAATTACAATCATTTCATAATAAATTAAATATTACAATTACAATTAAAATTTTACGTTAAATATTTTATATACAATTACAGTTAAAATTACAATTACAAATACAAATACAATTTTACAATTTTACATACAATTTAAATTTAAATTTAAATTACAATCACGACATAATATTTAATAAATATCATGGTCATTTAATATTAAATTAATTAATAAACATCACGATCATGATAACCATCGTACAAACATCATATTCGACTAAAAAACACATTCAAACATAAAATTAACATTATATATTAACATCATCACAACACAAACATCAAATATACATCTCATGTCAAATAACTCATGCTATCACATACACATCTATCTGCAAGCTGCACATTAAATGAACATATCTAACATGACCTAACAACATACACATCATGATGATCACCAACATGTAAATTAAGTACAAATGCAACATGAACATAAAATACATGGACCATATATATATATATATATAACTGAATAATGTTAAAAATATACAACTCTAATATAAATGTTATGGATCAGCTGGTGGTAGTACAACATCATCAATAACAATACTAGTGGAGGCCTGATCAGTCAATGGTGCAGCCTTGACGGTCGATGGTCGAGCCTGCTCATGATCATGACTAGTACTGATGGATGGATTAAATGGTGGTAGTACAACATCAATATAAGCAGTACTAGTGGAGGCATGCTCAGTCAATGGTGCAGCCTCGACGCTCGATGGTCCAGCCTTCTCATGATCATGATTAGTAATGATGGATGCTGTGGGTTGCTGACTGGACATGGCCGATGGTCTAGCCTCATCTCCATGATGACTTCTAGATGCTAGTGGAGCCTCATGCTCATCAGGTGTGACGTGAGGTGAATGATCATGAGATGAGTTGTTGCTCGCCGACTGTCCATCACGTGTTGTGGCTCGACCACACTTATAACATGCAATAGTCCTCCTCAGTCACGTAACAGTTGTCATAGCTCCTACGACATGCCGCATCAGGCTATACATGTAACGCGACATGCCTCTCAAAATCCGTAATAGCCTATCATCGGCCTGTATGTCTCTGTAATGAGCAGGCTTGATGCTCGCCTCAAAAATCAATGCGCTGAGTTGGTCACCCAACTCCATCCTGTATCTAGTATCAGGTTGACCGGGCCTAGAAAAAGGTGGTACCAGTGCACCAACAAGAGCATGTCTCTCTGCACTAGCCTCCTGATCATGATCCTCAGCATCTGCCATGTCCTGATCGTCATCAGGATCCACACCTATATCATGTGGTGGTTTCGGCATCTCCTTGCCATTAAAAGAGACAATGTATGCAAAATGTATACAAGTACACAACAATAATTAGACAATTTCAATACACAATTTAATAAAAACAAGTTAAAGAACATGTTAGAATAAATATAAATAAAACAGTAATATTACCTCTATCATCTGGCGACTCATCATCTGTGAATAAGATGTTGGCATACCCTCGCCAATCCAATCCAGCATAAGGACAGTGGACCATAGTGAAGGGATGCAGCTCGTCAACAATGGCTAGTAAGTCCAGTGCATCATGTGATATCCTGGCTGGAAATAGAGTCTCTCCCCTATTGGGCATCATCTGCCCCCACATGTGCATCCGGGCCTCCAAATTTGGCCTACAATGCTGTCGAACAAAAGCAGGCCTCATCTCTAGAAACCTCTCAAAAAATAAACAAAAAAGCTCTGAAGCAAAAAGAAAGTTGACCCTCCCTTGTGCATGAGTATGACATCTATCTAAGGCCATACAAAACTGCCGCAAAAAAATGGCATACCACCTAACAAGTCATGGCTCTTGTATGAAAGAATCAACATAATATAGAAGCGGGAAACTAATGCATTTCCCATCACTGGTGTTGTGTGAAACAGTCGAAATGAGAAGTGAGAGGCAGTGCACGTCCTGTCTACCAATGCACCAATACGTAGCTGACCTCCAGGGACTTGAAACTATGAGGGAGATAGTACATCTGCTCCAATGTATCTCTCGGAGTAAAATAACTGACTCCCTGCTACACAACCAGCTAGAACCTCTGGGAACAAGGGAAAATCCACCCCTCTCCTCGATAGCCTTGTCATGAAATAAATATTCTCCTCAGTGGGTGTGTACCACTGGTCAGGACCAACCTGGAAAGCCTGTTAGTGGGCATTCCACCTGCGGATAAGATGTCTCAAAAACACACTATGGGCCTTTACGGAAGTAGCCTCCTCATAGAACTTGAGGAGGCCTACCTGCCTTAGGATCCCCTGGGTATTTGTTGTAATAGGGCAAGGGTACGCATCTCTCTCCCTCTCTCGTGCGTTCCACTGGCGAAGCCTGTCATACTGCTCCGCCTGTTGTTGTTGTTGTTCCTCTTCTTCTCTTTGAATCATTGACATATTAAATATTTTTTTTTTATTAAATCAGACATGTATTTAGGAATATACATATATAGTTTTTTTTGGAAGAAAAAAAACAGACCAGTCGATGCGCCACAAAAACAGTCATGCACCGGTTCCGGTGCGGCTTTTGTTTGTAGAGCACTAGCGGTGGTGCCCCATATGACATAAAATGCATCGTATGCGGTGCACCTAAAATTTTTTCAAGCACTTTTGACTATATATGGTGTCAAAAGAGCGGTGCGCCGACTAAAATATATGCCCCGGTGCCTATAGTCATGTCAGCGCATCGACTTCCTAACAAATTACATAATCAATGGTGCGTTCTTTTACTCGGCTGCAACTTTGACCTTGTCGGAATGACGAATGCAGTGTGCTAACAGGTGGATATATCCGTCAACACACTGCGTTGCTATTCCCATGGTGAACGTTGCATCTCGCTAAATGACCGCACCGCAATTTTTTTAAAATTTTAAAATAATTCAGGGCGCCTTTCGGTACCGCCCCGGACACAGTGTGGATACCGTTAGCAACGGTTGTGGTGCAGACTGTATGCTTACTGGTGCAAGCCGAGTGGCTCGTGCGCACCGCACGGAAAAAAAAGAAAACTCTTTTTTAATGGTTAATTTTAAGGTTATTTCAAATTCTAATATGTAGAAAGCTTAATTATGGAAAAACTAGAAAAATACTTGTACATTTCACCGTCGAGGAGGCATATTAGCTGTAGAATTTGCAAAAGAAAATTTTCCCACCATTTTGCAAAATGCAAGCTGGATATTGGTGGCCAATGCACAACAGTAGTGCGTGCAATGGGTGCAATGGGAGCATCGATGTCAGGGCGACTCAGAGAAGGAGAAATTGCATCGGTGCTTGAGAGCTCTGGAGTACTGAGAAAAGTGAAAAAATGTGGTTTTTTGCTGTAATTTTTTTTATTTAACCTTGTTCCGGTGTGCAGGGTTTTATAGGCACACTGGTGCGGTTTCTTAAGACCACACCAGGTAGTTTCAAATTTGGCGCGTTGTTTTATGATGCACTGGGGCGGTTACTTAACATCGCATCGGGCTGTTTCAGTTTTGGCACAGTGTTTTATGATGCACCGGTGCAGTTTCGTAACACCGCACCGGGCAGTTTATGTTTTGGCGCAGTTTTTTATGATGCACCAGTGCGGAAGAGTTGTGAAGCACTGGTGTGTTATAGTAATAAGACGCACCGGGCAGGTGTATATGGAGCGCACGGTGTCTAGTATGCCAATTTTTTGTGTGCATTGGTGCTTTATCTTGTAGAGCGCACCGGTAATTGAGAACTCTAGAGCACTGAAAAAAGTGAAAAATCCAGTTTTTTTGCCGTAATTTTTTTTTATTTAACCCTTTTCCGGTGCACATAGTTTATAGGTGCATTGGTGTTTTTTCTTACGAACGCACTGGTCGGTTTCTATTTTGGCGCATTGTTTTATGATGCACTGGTGCGATTTCTTAATACTGCACTGGGCGGTTTCGGTTTTGGCGCTGTGTTTTATGATGCACCAACGCGGTAGAGTTGTGAAGCACTGGTGTTATATAGTAATACAACGCACTGGGTGAGTGTGTACGGAGCACACTGTGTCTGGTGTGCCAATGTTTTGTGCGCACCAGTGCTTTCTCTTGTAAGGAGCACCGATGCGATGTTGAATGATAAGCTCATCGAGTGGAAAACATTCGCAAAACCCTCCGCCTGCGAACCTCCTGTAGTAACCTCCGCTAGAAACGGATATATGGGGTATTTTTATAAGAGGTTTCTCAAAAACATCTGCTAGAGGGTCTTTTCCTTGTAGTGTAATAGGTCAATCAACATAATTTCTCAAAGGCACAAACCTTAGGGAGAAAAATAGGGTGATAAAAATACAATAATGTTATGTATGGCCTAAAATAACAAAATATTTTGCATTAATCATAATAACAACAACCCACTTAGACTAAGATTGTAATGAACTAGGACCTCGTCCCAAAAGAAACTATCTAAATGAATAGTCATAAAATGAAAAATAAAAGTTACAAAATAACAACTAATAATAACACAAAACATTGAAGTCGAAGCATATAAGCGTTCCACCTTACTTCGTTATCAACTTTTGAAACAATAGAAAACATATAATCCTATTTTCCGAATAGGTAACGTTTAGTTTCTATGGGTGACATTTATCTATATGCATCTCTTTAATTCCTTGGCCATAACCTATGTCAATTTAAATCGTCATTGATTTAGTTGTTACTCTATTTCAGGTGTAAAATATTATTTTCCCTCTTGTAGCTAGAGTGTGCACAGTAAAAGAAAATTTTAAATTCTTGGAGGTGAACTGGGGCCAACTATAAAATTAAAAGAAATGTGAATCTTAATGTTAGCATTTGTTACTAAGAAAAAATATTCCAACAAATAGGTATTTTAGTGTTTTATTTCTCTTAACATTAAAAATATATAAGATAATGAGTTAAGGCTCAATCTTTAGAAAATCCATGTAGATTCAAACTACTAATTGTAATATGCTAAAACAATAGACTTGAATCTACTCTACCAATTGCGGAAACCAATTACGATTGCAAAATCACAAAGCATACAAGAGAAAGAATTTCAATCACACATTACACAATGATTTCCTGGGGAAATCCTCAGCTAAAAACCTTGCTATATGTATATTGCATAAGTCAGAAAATGTGAGAATATTACAATGCTTTTTTCCAAGAAAAGAAACCTCTGCACTATCTGTATCTGTTTCACTGCTTCTTAGACAATATTAGGCCAATACTTAATCAATTTTCTGCCCTCTAGGATCCCTATTTACTTGCGTTGTTTCCTTGGGGAATTAGCCCCTATTAATTAGGGAATTTCCCAATATGAATTGCACAATAAATCTAGGTCCTTCCTTTGACTGCATGCACCACATGTACAATTTGGATTTTTATGCAACTGATAGTACACTGCCCTTGAAATCCAATCTCAACTGGGTCTTTCTTTGATATGACATGCATGAGTTATTTATGGTTGATTTATCAATTATCTGATTGATCACTGCATGCGGTTCAAGTTCAATTTCCACACTTTGACCTCTCACTCTTTACTCCATTAGTTGGAACTAGATAAACTGAATTTAAATTAGATAAACTAAGTTAACTAATTACAACTCAAAATAAACTCAACCAAGGCTCTTATTTTGTAGGAGCCACTCTACATGACTCAACTTAGACCCTCAACTTGAATTAACTGAACCAGTTAAGTCAAAATAACTTAGTTAACTCCTATAGCTGTCATGTGATGTTGAATTACAATTTTATTCTAATTTAATTCAAGGAAAAATTAAATGTGAATCCTTCTTGGTGTCATTTTCAACACTCCCTCTTAGCAAGAAAGGGATTATCTAATACCTCGATCCTGCCTCTATGGAACTCGAACTTGCCTCTTGAGAGTGCCTTCATCAAGATGATTGCATAATTTTTCTATGTAGGAATGTACTCTAGCATCCTCATATGCCTCTACACACAATCTATGAGATGGTGGTACCACATGTCGATATTTGTGGACCTATCATGAAAAATTGGATTAACCGAGAGTTTGATGCAACACTAGTTGTCATAGTAAATCACTGTAGGATCCATATGTTGACCAAAGAACCCAACAAGAATATTCCTCATCCAGGTATCATCACAAGTTGCTTGAATATCATCCATGTACTATTCTTCTTTCGAACTGAGTGCAACTAATCTATGCTTCTTAATGTACTAGGAAACCACTGTTGACCCAATATTGAAGATTTTGTATGATGTGATCTTCCTGTTGGATGGACTCCTTGTTCTTGCATTATAAATTGCGAGGATTTGTTGCTCCATGACCTAATGTCTAATTCGATCACCAGACAGACAAAGAAAATACTAAGAAGAAAAAAAATATCCTAATCTCATATGATCATCAACCAGCATGCAATCAATTTTACACTATGAGGAAGGGAAATGGAACCTTTCCTCCTCGCAGATTGGGGATGAATCTAGAGTTCGTAGCATATTTTTTGCGCTGCACTCAAGCGATATGATTCATCTGCACTCTCAACAACTACACACAATCACAAACACTCAAGGACGACAAGTGATCTTCCTCAGAAGATCGACAAATTACCAACGATACAAACTAATCACAAGATTCATTAATCATATGAAATTAACAACTCTTATACCTTCGCCTCAAATATTCCTCTCCTCTAGCCTGTAGGATGGTATCCTCTCCCATTATAGCAGAGCTCTCGCCCTATATTTTGGATACTCTCCCCTCTCCCCATTTCCTCTTGGTGATATTATAAAGGCTCATTCCATCCTTTGGGAGAATGTATCTAGAATCCTAAGGGTTTCAGAAGTTAGGAAAATTATACAATAATGGACCCCTAGCCAACTCATATACAAGTGGGTCAAGTTAATCTCCTTGGGAATGGGAAACTCTAGAAACCTTTTTCATAATCATGATATTTTTCTCAATTATATCAATTATGAAATAATTATTATCTAGTAATTATAATGTTTTGGCAAAATAATTATGATAACTTTCTCAATTATGTAATTTCACCATTTTACAATGGGATAAATCTCACATAAGTAAAAGAAAAGGTGAAAAGGGATGCAATTTAGCCAAAAAACTGAGGTAAGTTGATATTCGGTTTCTCTCACAATAATGGAGTGGAAAATAGGGTTATAATAGAAATAAATGCACATCATAGGTTCTAGTCTCATTGCAATGGCTTGGTTCTTGAGGTCTTCAACTTGTTTCACATAGTGTTTTTGTCATACTAAGGGTCATGCTAAAAAAATCCAGTGTCATATTCATTGGTGAGAGATACAAATTTATTACAAGGAGAAACAGTTCTCCAACTATGTGGGTTGTTAGTTTTCCAACAACTTATATATTACATGTTTACAACTAAGTATTGTTCATCGTAATCTTGGAAGATTAAGGTTTCTAAAATTCCCCCTTAATTTGAAGCGGTGTTTGTGACCTTACTCATTATTCTACATTTTTCAAATTTAACTCTTCCAATTGTTTTGGCGATGATGTATACAATTTACTCATTCATGGAAAAATTTCTTAAATGAATAGTTTTTGCCTCTACATGGTATCAAATCAAATTTTATTTAGTGTGTATGTGCTTAGTTCATCATGGAATCTTGGAATATTGGCCAACTTGATTGAAAAAGTATCGTCGACAAGTAGAGGAGTTGAGTTCTCTTGTTTCTCCTACAAGTATTCAAGTATTTTCCTAAGCCACACAATTTCCTTTGTTTCTTATGTGGTCGCCACATATTATGTTGTTTTGTGGATTCTGTCGAAACTAACTATTTGTGTGACCTTTAGGAGACAATTGTTGATACTAGACTCATGATATATCTTGAATTTAATACTCCATTTTCCTTTTCCCCATCAAATTTTGAATCAAGATTTGCAATAAGACTAACATTTTCCACCTTAGTGTACTTTATTCCATAATCTTGAGTTCCCTTTAAGTATCTCATAACTCTTTTTGTAGGATACCAATGTCCCTCACATGGTTTTTGCATGAATATGGAAAGAATGCTCATAACATCTGAGATATCTAGTCTGGTTGTGGTGAGGTAGATGATACTTTCGGCAAGATATTTGTACTTTGTTTCATCAAACTCATTGCCTTCTTTCAATGTAAGCTTCAAGTTTTTTTCCATTGGAGTGGAGGGAGAGTTTCATTTTGCCATGTGAAATATGGTCAATAATTATCCAGTTTACTTCTTATAGGAAATGAATATGTATTTTGGATTTTGATTGACTTCAATGCCCTAGTAATAATGAAGTTTTTCATTTCAAAACCTTTCTTCAAATATTTATTCATGGATGCAATATAGGTTTCACTATTTCCAGTTATTAACAAATCATCTACATACACTACAAGATGCACAACTATTTTTCCAACCTATTTGATAAACAAAGTTGCAACATTAAGATTGTAATGTTTGAAATTTAGCAATTTAGAAGATGCTCGATTAGATTTTCGTACCATGTTCGTGGTGCCTATTTTAAACCATACAAGTATTTGATGAGTTTTCATACCTTTTTTTCTTGTCCCTTCACAAAAAAACCTTAAAGCCAAGAAATAAAAACTTTTTCCTTCAAATACCCATTCAAGAAATTTGTCTTCGCATCCATTTAATGGATTTTTCATCCTTTATGTGCTTCCAAAGAGAATATGGTACCGATGGTCACACATTTTGTTGTGGGAGCAAATTTTTATTCATATTCAACACCTTATTTTTATGTAAATCCTTTTGCCATGAGTTTTTCTTTGTCCTTGTCAAGTGAGTCATCTAATTTATCCTTGTTTTTGAAGACCCACTTGTAGCTAATTGGTTTGGTTCTATATGAAGGGTACACCAACTTCCAAGTCCCATTTTTTTAGTGAATTATATTCCTTTTGCATGGCTTATTTCCATTCATCATGCGAAGCAATTTATTTGAAAGAAGTGGGTTCAAAATTAGTAGACAAATTCAGTTCACAATATTACGAAATATTTGTATCATCCACATCACCTAAATTTTCACCTCCATTATTATATTTTGTAGAAATATTGGTTCCATTCTTTCCGTTATCATCAGGAGGGACACTTTAAAGTGTCTTGACCAACCACTTTGGTTATTTTCAAGAAGGACTAGATGGGTCATTTGAGGGTGTGGCATCATCAATGTTTAACTTCTCAATTCTACTTATAACGTCATCCAAATGTGATGATGTGTCTAGAAATTATTCATGAGGAGGAATTGTTTCTATTTATGTAAAGGATATTCCAATTATTTACCCAAAATTGGTATCCCCCCTTCAACATTTGGAATCTCATTGTCAAATTCATGACATGTCTTCATCAGAGAAATCCTTTCGAGGCAATCAAGTTCTCTCAACATAATCATCACTTTTAGTGGACTCAAGGAATATGAAATATCTAGAAAGTATGGATTTATTATTTGCCTCATCATAAAGATGATAGGCTTTAATGGTATTCAAGTACCACAAGAAAATTCATTTACAAATCCTTTAATCAAATTTCTTTCTTTGCTTTTTTGGAATCAAGGCATAGCAAGAGGAACTAAAAATCCTGACATGCCTGATGGAGGGGTGGTGTCCATACCACATTTTGTAAGGAGTCTTATTTTGAAGGGAATGTGATGGACATTTGTTCTTTAAATAAATTGGACACAAAAATGCTTCAACCCAAAACATTAATTTTACATTCTTAAATAACATCATGGAATGTACCCTATTCAGCATTGTTATCTTGATCCTCTCAGTTGTGTCATTTGGTTGAGGATTTTATGGAACTATTTTTTGATGTTGGATCCCATGTTGTCGAATATAGGATTAAAAATCATTATTAGTATATTATTTTTCATTATCAATACGAAGGGCACCAATCTTAGTTTGTGCTTCATTTTCAATCTAGACACGAAAGTTTTTAAATATTTTAAATGCTTTAGACTTGTCTTTCAACAAATATACCAAACACATTTTGGTATGGTCATGAATAAATCTCATGATGTATTTATTTTCATTTGTAGAAAGGATAGGCATAGGACCACCCTAATTTGAATGAATCAAAGCAAGTTTTCTACAAGCTCTAGAATTGGAGTCATGGAATGGTTGTTTCCTATGTTATCCAAGAATGTATGCAAAAAAATTCATTGGTTTTATAAGAATAGTTGGAAAACCAAAAACACCATTATTTTCCATCAAACAGAGACTATCATAATTAATATGTCCAAATATAACATGCTATAAAATGCCTCAAGACATTGTACCTTCATTATAATGAGTGAGATGGGTAGAATGTTATTCAGAAGATGTAGATATCCCTTTAGCTTCAAAAACCTATCTTCTTCCTCTCCAATCATCATGATCCTATTGTTGGAAGTCCTCCTTATCTCAACCTTTCCATAAAAAATATGAATGGAGTGTCCTTGTTGACAAATGTACACAAAGGATATCAGGTTCCTTTGAAAAAAGGAAGATAGAGAACATCACATAGGAAAAAATCCGATAGTCTGGTATAACATCCCCAGGTTAAAATTTCATGTAATAAAAGTTAATAAACGCAAAATAAGACCACGAGAAAGGGACACTTATTCCAAGCTAAATTTTGGGAAAATATCCTAGTGGGAATCACTTGTTGTGTTTATGGGTAAGGGAAATTGGAAAAGGCAACAATTAAGGCATTGGAAAGGAAAAGAGGTATTTTTGGCACATTATTTATGAAAATAATTGAAATTAGGAGAAAAGGAAGGTGAAAGGTCACAAGTTGCATGTGAGGAGGAAAATGAAGGAAAATAATGGAAAATTGAATAAATTAGAGGTCTCATCAATAAAAATACCTCAGAGTATCAATTGGTGGCCCCTTTGTTAGTTCAATTTTAGAACTTTTCTCAAAGAGGAGAAGACCACCAATAAGAGAAAGAAAGCAAGCAAGCAAAGGAAGGATAAGGAAAGGAAATGAAATCAAAGGAAGGACAAGGAAATCAAAGGAAGGCAAAGAACAAGTAGCTTCAGCGGGAATAATTGCAGGTAACAAGTTTCATGTATGATTTCCTCGATGGTTTTGACATGCATGGTATGTGCATGTTGGTATTTATTTCTTTTGGTGTCATTGGCATGGATTTTTTTGAGTTTTGATCGTGTATTTTACCATAGAATTTTCATTTCTGGATAGCCATGGTGTCATGGGATTGTTCTCAGTTTGAGATTTGGATTGCTATAATATTTTTTATTCAGGCGAGGTGGTCTCGGTAAAATTAATAAATGATTAGGAATCCCTTGATCAGTAATAGCAAGATACACGGTAAAGCCTGAGGGTGGAGACGAGAAAATTCCTTAAGGTATTGATCAAGAAATTTTGAGGCATCCAAGCTTGGTTCAGTTTTGTGATCTCAGTACCAGTTTTAGATGATACCAGCTTAACCTATGGATTCCCTTGGTTGTGTTTGGATTGGTTTATCACATGAGATCCCACATTCATGCTTGGAATATGGCATGGGGGTGATTGGCTAAAAGAAATAATTTGGTTCAGCCAATCTATGGTCGGGTGGAACGTGGAAGTCTCGAACCCGATCGGAATTTGCCTATGCTTAATAAAAGCTAAGTTTCTCTTGCTTTTGATAAGGAAATGTATTGGTGATTATGTGGCTTTAATGGTTGTTCTCTTATGGTTATTTATTTGTTTATATGTTGGTTATAAGCATGGTTTAATGAAAATGATTAGTTGTGGCTCTTTTTATGTTTTTACTTATAACTAAATGAACAATGAATGCAAGACCGAATTTGTGTTATAAAAATTAATGTGAGAAGGCAGTCACCATTATTGTTAAACCTCGACTAAGTTTTAAATCCCTTATGATCATACTTGCATTCATGACCTGTAGGTTGCATATTTACCAAGTGTTTTACATAATGTTAGTCCTAGTTGGGGATGGTCAGGTCAAGTCTTGGTTTTAGTTTTTGGTTTACAAGCATTGTATCTGTGTCATTTATCTTCTCTAGAAGTTTCACCGAGTTTTGGGCAGAGACCTGAGTCATGGAACTGAAAAAGTGGCATAGAAATTGGAGTCTATTGCATAGAACTGAGTATAAAAGACCATAGTCACATGGAAGCAGGCTTACGAGTGAGATTGGGAACCTATAGTTTCATGGAGGCCCTGGAAAGGGAGAAATTTGGGCTCTAGGTCAGGGAAAAAGTGAGTTGTATCAGGGGTTGGACACCTGGAGGGGTTGGGTTACACCTGCAGGTTCTATGGCACCCGAGGGAAGTCAGTAAGGTCTTCAGTTGTTGAATCCATTTCCTTAAGCTCACTTAGGAGGTTGAGTCATATCATCGTGACCCTTAGCTCATGTTTACCTCAAGAAAGCAGGTGAAAGTGGGTAAATGTGAGAGGAAGCGTTACAAGGTGGTATCAGAGTGTGGTTTCACTCTCTTTGGGTAACTTCTGATGTTATCAAGGTTATGGTTGTCATGCATGGGGTCATGGTTTAAAGTTGGTATGGTCATGCATGATGGTGTATGTTGTTGTGATATTATGTTATTATATGGATATGTTTATTATTATACATGTACATGCTAATATGGATTGATCTTGCAGATGAGATAAGACTAACCTGAATATTATTGAGATGGATGGTAATATTTGTGATCAATTTATTTCTATTTTGATTGATCCTTGATCTAATTATAGTTAGGTTAATCCTAACCTCATGAATAAGTGTGGCTTGAGGAAAGAGGTGCATGCAGAGTATTGGTTGGTGCAGTTTGCTACAGGTACTAAGAAGAGAGTTCATGATTGGGTAAGAGATTGTGCATTTGAGTTGAATGGTATGCCTACAACAACACATTTGAATGTACTTCCATTAGGATCATATAGCATTCTTTTGGGTATGGATTGGTTGTATCTTCATAGGACCAAAGTAGATTTATATGACAAGGATATTGAGTGCCTGGATGATAATGGACAGAAGAGAATCTTGCAGGGAAAGAATAAGCCTACATTTGTGAGGATAGTCACAATTATGGAGGCTAAGCATCATTGCAGGAAAGGGTGTGTGATGTTTTCAGTTCATATTTCTAATGACAAGGGTAAGGATGTCGAGGATGCTTCAAGAGGTACCCTATATTGTAGCAATTTCAGGATGTGTTTCTAGCAGAGATTCCAGAGTTGCCTCCGCACAGGTAAGTATACTTTTCTATGGAGTTGGTACCAGGGGTAGCACCAACATCAAAGATACCTTACAAGATTAGCACACTAGAATTAGTAGAGTTAAAGTTGCATCAGAAGGCAATTCTTGATAAGGGATACATTAGGCCAAGGGTATCGCCTTGGGGTGCAACAGTATTGTTTGTGAAGAAGAAGGATGGTACTCTTAGGTTATGAATTGATTATAAGCAGTTGAACAAGGTGACGATCAAGAAAATGTACCCATTATCGAGGATTGACGACTTGTTTGATCAATTGAAGGTAGTATTTGTGTTCTCAAAGATCGATATTTGATCAGGATATCGTCAAGTACACATCGAAGAAGAGGACATATAAACGAATTCCTTCTGGATCAGGTATGTGCATTGTGAGTTTGTTGTAGTTCCATTTAGTTTGAATAATGCTCTAGCTACTTTTATGTGTTTGATGAATGGTGTGTTGCATCCTTATCTGGACAAGTTTGTTATTGTGTTCATTGATGACACTTGGTATATTGTAATAACGAGGAAGAGCATGTCGAGCATTTAAAAGCAATATTGAGATTTCTAAGAGAGCATCAATTGCATGCTAAGCTCAGAAAGTGCAGTTTCTTTCAGACAAAAGCATACTAATTGTTACATGTTATTTCTAGGAATGGCATAGCAGTAGATCCAAAAAATATAAAGGTTGTCATGGACTGGGAATCTCCTAGAAATGTGGAGGAAGTCATATCATTCATGGGATTAGCAGGTTACTACATGAGGTTCATCGGGAAATTTTCATGCAATGCATATCCTATTACACCATTACAGAGGAAAGGTTAGAAGTTTGGAAGGACACAGGAGGGTGTAGCCAGTTTTTAGCAGTTGAGACAGTTGTTGACAAATGGTCTAGTGTTAAAGATTGCAGATCTAGATAAAGAGTTTGTAGTGTGTATAGATTCTTGCAAGAGAGGACTTGGTGGAGTCCTTATGCAGGAGGGACATATGATATGCTATGGGTCTATGAAATTGAATGAGCATGAGCAAAAATATGTGACTCATGATCTTGAGTTGGAAATTATTATTCATGCTTTGAAGATGTGGAGACATTATCTTCTTAGCAGGAGTTTTGCATTGATGAGTGATCATAGTGGTTTGAGATATATGTTTGACCAACCAAATTTGAATGCTAGGAAAGCTAGTTGGTTGACTACTCTTAGTGAGTTTGATTTCAAGATTAGATACATCAAGGGTAAGGAGAACAAGGTTGCAAATGCTCTCAGCAGGAAAGTACAGTTGAACCATTTTGCGACAGTGATATCATATGGGATAGATTTACAAGATCAAATATTACAGGCAGGACAATAGGATGACAGGTATAGGGAGCTTATGAAAAGGTTACAACAGGGTACATATGATCAGGATGTGGACTATCATCTCAAAACATATTGATTGGTGAGATTTAGGGATGTGATCTATGTGTCAGATGACAGTGATATTAAGAAGCTTGTCTTGATGGAGTTTCATGTAAAAACACATTCAGGTCACCCAACATATCAGAAGAAATTTACAACAGTTAAGAAGTTCTAATATTGGTTGGATTTGAAGAAGGAAGTGGCAGAGTTTGTGGTGAGATGTTTGGATTTTCAACAGGTGAAAGCAGAGTGTAAGCATCTAGGTGGGTTGTTTCAGCCTATTCTTATTTAGGAATGGAAATGGGAGGTCATTTCAATGGATTTTAATATAGATATTCTGAAGACATTGAGGCAGCGTGATTCTATCATGGTTGTGGTAGATAGGTTGAGCAAGGTAGCTCGCGTCTTTCTAGTGAAGACTACTTATTCATCTAGTTAGGTAGCACGGGACTTCATCGGGGAGATCCTGAGATTGCATGGTATTTTGAAGAAGATGGTTTCGAAAAGGGATGCAAAGTTCACTTCCTAGTTTCTGAAAGAGATGTTTGCAAATTTTGGGTACATAGTTTTCCTTCAACACAACTTATCATCCACGAACATATGGACAGATAGAGAGGGTCAACACGATACTAGAGGATATGTTGAGGATGTATGTCATGCATCAACAGAGGAGATGGTAGGAGTACCTTCCATTGGTAGATTTCACCTATAATAATGGTTATCAGGAGTCACTGAGGATGAGTCCGTTTGAGGCACTCTATGGGCGGAACTGTAACACTCCCATCAGTTGGAGGGATCCATTAAACAAGGTAATTATTGGACTGGACATGTTGACAAGCATGGAACAGGAAATGAATGTTATAAAGAAGAATCTAAAGGCATCACAGGACATGCATAAAATTTATGTAGACCAACACAGGGCATTTAAGGAGTTCCATGTTGGGGAGCATGTGTATTTTTGCATCAAGCCCAAGAAAAGATCCTCAAGGATTGGATCATGTGCCAAGTTGGCACCACGGTATTGTGGAAATTTTGAGATCCTTGAGAAGATTGGACCAATGTCCTACAGACTTGCACTGCCTTTGATAGTGAAATTCCATGATGTTTTTCATGTTTCGTATCTTAAAATATATGTAAAGGATGTTGATCATGTTATTAATTGGTTTGTATTGCAGGTGGAGCAAGAAGGAGAATTCCAGCAGGAACCTCGATGCATATTGCGGTGGAAACATCTCGTGCTCCGAAGCAGATAAATCGAGAAGGTTAAAGTGCAATGGAAGCACTATGGGACCAATGAAGCTACATGGGAGATGACTGATCAGAAGCGAGTTATGTATCCTTCATTATTTTGGATTGAAGGCAAATGAGTTTTGATATTGTACACATTTATGTATGGTTGTTATTGTAAATACTACAATGAGTTAAGTTATAAATATCCAATAAGCGGTATGGTTGTCATGTTATCATGCTTTACATGATGGTTTTTATTTTGAGCAGGATGTTATTGTAAATATTGCAATGAGCTGGGCTATAAATCTCCATAGGTAGTATGTTTTTTCTTTTGGCAGTTTTGTTGGGTATAGGTGTGGTTTAAAATCGAGGATGGTGTTCCCCTAACGGGGAGGGGTCTATAACAACCTCAGGTTAAAATTTCATGTAATCAAATCTAATAAAAGCAAAATAAGACCATGGGCAAGGGACACTTATTCCAAGTTGAGTGTCGGGAAAAATATCCTAGTGGGCATCACTTGTTGTTTTTATGGCCAAGGGAAATTAATAAAGGAAATGGCTAAGGATTTGGAAAGGAAAAAAGGTATTTTTGGCACATTATTTATGAAAATAATGGAAATTAGGAGAAAAGGAAGGTGAAAGGTCACATGTTGCATGTGAGGAGGAAAATGAAGGAAAATAATGGAAAATTGAAGAATTTAGAGGCCTCAGAGCATCAGTGGGTGGCCCTTTTTTCAGTTCAGTTTTAGAATTTGTCTCAAAGAGGAGAAGAGAATAAAAAAGAGAAAGAAACTGAACAAGAAAAGGAAGGAAAAGGAAAGGAAAGGAAGGAAAAGGAAATCGAAGTAAGGACAAGGAAAGAAAAAGAAGGCAATGAACAAGCAGGTTCAACTAGAATACTTGCAAGTAACAGGTTGCATGTATGATTTCCTAGCTGGTTTTTACATGTATGGTATGTGCATGTTGGTATTCAGTTCTTTTGTTGTCATTGGCATGGATTTTGTTGGGTTTTGACAATGTATTTTAGCCTAGCCTTGCCATTTCTAGATAGCCATGGTGTGATGGGATTTTTCTCGGTTTGAGCTTTGGATTGCCGAAACATTTTGGATCTAGGTGAGGTGGTCTCAAGAAAATTCCCAAAGGCCTAGGAATCCCTTGACCAGTAATGGCGGGATACATGGTAAATCCTAAGGGTGGAGATGAAAAAATTCCTCAAGGTATTTTTGAAGAAATTTTGAGGCATCCAAGCTCAGTTCGGTTTTGTGATCTCAGTACCGGTTTAGGTGATATCATGTTATCATGAGGGTTGAGGTGGTTTAACCTCTGGATTCCCTTGGTTGTGTTTGGATTGGTTTATCACATGAGATCCCACACTGATGCTTGGAATATGGAACAGATATGATTGGATGAAAGAAATAATTTGGTTCAGCCAATCTATGGTCGGGTGGAATGTGGAAGTCCCGAACCCAGTCAGCATTTGACTATGTTTAATAAAAGCTAAGTTTCTCTTTCTTTTGATAATAAAATGTACTAGTGATTATGTGGCTTTAATGGTTGTTCTATTATGTTTATTTATCTAGTTATATGTTGGTTATAAGCATGGCTTAATGACAGTTCTTAGTCATGGATCTTTTCAAGTTTTTACTTGTAATTGAATGAATAATGAATGCAACACCTAATTGGTGTTATGACAGCTAATGTGAGAAGGAAGTGACCCTTCTCGTGAAACCTCAAATAAATTTTCATTCCCTTATGATCAGACCTGCATTCATTACCTGTAGGTTGCATATTTACCAAGTGTTTAACAGAATGTCAGTCCTAGTTAGGGATGGTCAGGTCAAGTCCTAGCTTCAGTTTTTGGTTTAGAAACATTTTTTTTATGTCATTTATCTTGTCTCGAAGTGTCACCGAGTTATGGGAAGAGATCTGAGTCCTGTTCCTAAAAAAGTGGCACAGAAATTAGAGTAGTTGGAATAGAATTGAGGAAAAAAGTCCATAGTCGCATGGAAGCAAGCTTATGAGTGTGACTAGGAACCCATAGTTGCATGGAGGCCTTAGTAATGGAGCGACTAGGGCTCTAGGTAAGGGAAAAAGTGATTTTTCTGAAGGGTTGGACAGCTGGATGGGTTGGGTTACTCTTGGAGGTCCTTTGGTACCTGAGGGAAGTCAGTAAGGTCTTAAGTTGTCGACTCCATTTCCTTAAGGTCACTTAGTGTTTATTTTTGGTAGCATCGTAAGTGCATTAAGTCTCTAAATTTGTGGAGAGGCTTAGGCACATGTATTCCAAAGAACCCAAAAATCGTTTGTGAAAATTCCACTCATAATGTGTTTTATTAAAATAATTAATTATTTTAATCTGAACCTAAGTTTAAACTTAGGAAAATTAAATAATTAAATGGTATTAATAAAACATAATGTGAATCTTCTAGAGAACATGCATCAATTCAAGTTATAATCATAGTCATTGATTGGAGATCTAATCTTGGCCAAAGTTAGTTACAATTGAGTTGTTGGGACTCAGAAATGCCGTATTTATTACACCATTACTATTCACTTACATTTTAATATCATTACTTCCCCATTTATATCATTTTCATAAATACATTTTGGTTTCACCTTCTTATTTTCCACTTTATTCATTTTTGTATTATAAGTGAATTTATGATTAAATATTAGAAAATATACATGTTTTTATATATATCTCAAGAATGTGTGAGCTTTTGTGTAGCTAAGATAACGAAGGGGTCATTCTAAGTTGAGCTATAGATATCTCTACTATATAAAGGGAATAATTACTTCAAGCCTATTCACAAGAAGATCATGGAGATTTGATTGTACCTTTAATCAGATATCATGAAGATGTGGAGGATTCAAGGATAATATCACATAATAAACTAGGAAAAATAATTGGAGAGTGATTGAATGAGATGGTTATCTTCTTCATGTATATAAGAGAGTGCTCCCTCTTCATTTTGATAAGTTTTGAGTTTGGAGAAATAGTCTTGTAATTAAGAAAAGGGGATTCTTAGCTTTGATTCATATTCTTTTATTGTTACGCTTTCATGATTTGTCATTTGATTCTTGTAATATAATTTGAGATAGCTTTATTGTTGTGAGCTCACATATGTTGTTTTTCATTCAACTCTTCACATGTTGTATTGCTTTTCCCTTATGCAATTTCCTGCTTTCCTAGTTAATGTTTCAATGCCTTCCTAGATTAATTTGATTTCAGCAATTTAGATTAGATTAGTTCCACTTCCGTCCTGCATATATAGTGCATGTGCTTCGTAAGCCTACGAACCTCAGATTGACAAATTAAATGGTTGGGAAAGTACTACAACAGAATTAAAATGACATTAGTTTCACCCAACATTTTAGCGCCGTTGCATTTTAGCTAATGTAAATTTTCATTCAGAATGCCATCAATGTCACAAATTCTTTGAATGTCGGGTTCCTTGGCACAGTGGGATGTCATGTCAGGAGTATCAACGACGTGCTCCTCAGTTGTAAACATAAAGAAAAATCTTTAATATTTGTTCGTAACTTGCATGTTGAAACTGTGCTATAGAGCCATAATTTGTAAAACATGTTTCCCAATGATATGGTTGAGAGTGTGATTTTACAGGTTGGTCAGAGTGGTTTTCAGCTGGCAGACAAAGGTCTTTTATTTATGACAATTTTCCATTTTAACGTTTTTCAGGTAGCTTAGATTTGGGCAAAGGCAGAGAACACAACAAAGCCTATTTCTTTCACTCAATAAATTTGTTTGACAGTCGCAACATCTATCAACAAGACACGACAATGGCTTCAATGTCAGAAGAGGAAGAGAATGTTGCCGAGCATTAAGATTGGAGAATAATTTTTGATTCTTATGCTTATGCTGGATTTTATGCAGGAAACTGATTGTTTTTTTTTTGCTCACTATCTCCATTAAACTAATGTTCATGATGCCAGGAAACTTAGGAACACTGATTGGATTATCAGAATTATCCGTCACTACTTGATGATTGTTACTGGATACTTAGGAACGCTACAATTGAATGGTTTGAATATTCAACTATATCTGACGATGTACAGGTCCAATCTTGCAGAGAAGTAAGTGACATTATTGCAGCAAATCGATGCGAATCATACTCTGCCCAACTTCCAATTGCTTGAATGAATTTAACGGTGCATCTAAGAAACTGAATCAACAAGAAACTGAAGATTCACTAGCGCTGAGACAGTATTGCTACACTTTGCAAAGCATGCCAAGAAATGGAGATCTGACTTTAATTTTTCTTATTTTGTTTTTCTTTTTGCCTTTTCTTTCATGAAAATTGCAAATGGACCTTTTAATAAATTCCTGAAAACAATATGAATGCATGTTTTTATGCTTAACACTAATTTGTTTTCTTAAAATCACTTTGACAACGATCGATGATGAAATCAGCGTAGGCGACAGGATTCAGAAATGATCACATTTTGCTGCTGAAGTGATTTTCAAAGATCACAAAACTTTGTAAGAAACATGCTTTCATAAACAGCTTGAAGGAGCTGTAACTCACCATAAACATCATGATGTTTGCACCTCTTGATGTTTGCTGTTACACAGCGACCATGCTGATACACCAACATTTCCACTTTTTCCATTATCTATGCTGTAACACTGTAACATTTCTCCTTCAAAGTCGATTGACCATCCTTGTGTTGAAGCCCATTCTCCATTACCTTATCTTTCACGACTTCATGCACAATTTTTTATTTTATTTTATTTTTATTTTTTATTTTTTATTTTTATTTATTTTATTTATTTATTTTTATTTATTTATTTATTTTTTCCTGAATCGCATACATTCCTCTATCCTTTTCAGTTTATTTTCCTTCTAGTTTTCCTTCTGCATAAAACTTATCCCCTTTCCATAATTACATTGCCTTGCTTTCCTCGCCATGTTGATCCACACTGCTTGTCCGTGAGTTCTTTCCATTTATAGTCCTACCAAATCTCTTTGTACAAAATCACGTTGACTGATGTGGGATTCCTTAAGGCCCACCTTTCAACAAGTCTTGCCCCATCGACCTCAACACCTTATCTAGGAAATAGACTAGAGTTCCTTTTGGGTACCTTGAGACTTGCATGCCTTAATGGCAAGTTCTCTCACTGACAATCATGGGAATACATCAATGTCCCTTGATCGTCAGATCTTGAAAATGGCTCGACGTCAACCCCTCTATTCGCATTTCGCAAGATGTACTCGGGTACCTTGGCACTCATTGACATCAATGGTGAGTTTGCCTCGCATTGGTTAACGACATGCATCAATGGCCAGTAATCCAATGATCTCTCTTCATGCTTGACATCAACACATTTTTTCACATGATTAGACTTGTACCATCAGTTTTGTAGCAGACAAATACTATACACTTTTTCATGACTCCCTCAGCAGTTACTGCAGCATGAACTCTGATCGATGAGAGTACCACAGTTCCACTTTCAGCCTTTATCTTTCCCATGATTCAGCATCAGCAGTTCAGATTCCTTCATTTCCCAGGATCCAGTTACAACAACATCAACATTCACGGTTACATTTGCATGATCCTGCTGCAGTAAAACCTTCCATGTTCTAACAGCCGCAGTTGCATATTCTCTGATCTAGCAGTTACAACAGTTGCAACTACAATACCAGTCACGTTTTCATGATTCAGCAGCAGCGACAGCTACATTCCTATTGCATAGTTCATCATTCTTGGGTAAGTGGAAGTATGTTTTTTTCTAATCTTTAATCATGCAATTCCTTATATGCTGACTTGAATATTTTGGAAAATTCCCTCATCATGCTCCATTTCCTTTCATGACCCATGCGAAGTTGCATGAGGACATGCAACCAATTCAGTTGGGGGGGGGAACTATATTCACTACATATTCACTACCATGATTCCATTTCTCCACCACTATCACTCCATTTTTTTTCCTATTCACCAAAATTTCTTTTCCAACGATACTTTTTTTCACTTTGCTTCATACGCATTAATATACATATTGGCATGTTTCATGAATATTACAAAAGGGCTTTCTTATGCACATTGATAGCTTATGATTTCCAGTGAGTGTTTACATTATTATTGCAGCAAGAGAAAAATAAGCGAAATGAATGTTGTTAACACAAGAACCAACATTCTTTGTATTCATGGTTGTCACACAAGAACCAACCATAAGAAAAGAGAACAGAAAATGAAATGAATGTTGTTAACACAAGAACCAACATTCTTTGTATTTATGGTTGTCACACAAGAACCAACCATAAGAAAATGTAAGCTGTTACTCATGTCCTTCACATATCCTGGAAACATTCATCATCATGTAAAGCCAAAGTTTAGATGCCAAATGTTCTTAAAAGAGATCCATGCATGGTTGCATAGGACATGCAACAAGTTCAGTTGGGGGGGATGTTGGGACTCAGAGATGTCGTATTTCATCCACCTTTCCCTTCACGATTCCTTACATTTAATCATCCCATTAACCTTTCATTTTCATAAATACATTTGGGTTTCACCTTCTCATTTTCCACTTTATTCATTTTTGTATTATAAGTGAATTTATGATTAAATATTAGAAAATATACATGTTTTTATATATATCTCAAGAATGTGTGAGCTTTGTAATGTGTAGGAGAAATGTGAAGGATTAATTCTAAGAGACTTCTGGAATATCTCCTCCACCATATTAAGGAGATAATTATTCAAGCCTATTCCTAAAAAGAAGATCATGGAGGATTTGGTTGGCATATCCTATTCAAGATATGTGAGAGATGTGTGGAGGATTCAAAGGGATCATGTCTTGTAATAATGGGAAAGTAGTTGAGAGTAGTTGAATGAGATGGTTATCTTCTTCATGTATATAAGAGAGTGCTCTCTCTTCATTTTCATTATATTAGCTTTAAGAGATAGTTTTGTAATTAGGAGAAGGGGATTCTTAACTGTGATTCATATTCTTTTATTGTATGCTTTCATGATTTATCATTTGATTCTTGTAATGTAATTTGAGATAGCTTTATTGTTTTGAGCTCACATATGTTGTTTGTCATTAAACTCTTCACATGTTGTATTGATTTTCCCTTATGCAATTTCCTGCTTTCCTAGTTAATGTTTCAATGCCTTCCTAGATTAATTTGATTTCAGCAATTTAGATTAGATTAGTTCCACTTCGGTCCTGCGTATATAGTGCATGTGCTTCGTAAGCCTACGAACCTCGGATTGACAAATTAAATGGTTGGGAAAGTACTACAACAGAATTAAAATGACATTAGTTTCACCCAATAGAGATCCAATCTCGGTCGTTGAAGTCTCAACGAGAAGGTTATAACGGAATGCTTGAGGGTCATTTGGAAAGATACACTGAGTGAATCTAGATATCGAAATTTATGAAGTGAGAATTGTTGAAGATGAGAAATTGATCTAAGTGATTCCAGCGTAGAGAGGGGCAAAGATATATTCCAGAGAGAGAGTGATTTTCTTAGCCGAAAAATCTTCAGCAAAGAGAGGCAGAGAGATATCCAGCAGAGCCATAGAAGTTAACGCAGACCCACACAGGACTACGCAAAGACGAAGAGGGTTTCCGAGATTTTGGTGTCGGTTCAGTTTCAGAAGCCAGGAACCACTGTGTTAGACCTAGAGCCTAATATATGAGATTACAGGAGGTATATCGATCTATTTCTTGGGTGACGCAGTGCCTAGAGGAGATGATGCAGTGCCTACGCAGGTACCTCCAGGGGCATCTCATCTAATGTCCAGATCAAACGGATTTTCTAGTGATTGAGTGAGGTAAAACTCACAATATTTATGTCAGTATTTCTCTCTCTGTAACTGAATAACCCTTGTGGTATTCAGAAATGTATTAAAAATTTGCTACTGCTTAATAAAATAAAACCCTCAGATCTGTTGCACTCGTTTTCCCGCATTGGGTTTTTCTGGGGAATTTCGTCCAAAAATAACGGTCTCCTATGTTTATATTCTTTCTTGGCTCAATTTCCTTGTTTCAGAATCATAAGTAATTAAGTGCAGGATGCTTCTGTAATTTGCTTCAATATTTAATGAAGAAATCTAAAATAATTTTGTAATTTAATTTACAAATAGCATAAGTAAATTCAGTTGGTTGTAGTAGGATTCTAGGGATCATTTAGATCTATGAATTTTTACATGGTATTGGAGCATTTAATGTGAGACAAAAAAAGTATATCTAGCACTGAAGCGAAGGTCGAATTTCTGCAGCAACAATAGATCGAATCCCCAGAGGGATTGCATAGTTCTAGCCAGAAGGGCTGAATTTTCGAGGTGATCTCTTTCTGAGTGAGTCGAAAAAATTCCGAATCGAGATTTTGTTGAGGTAGAGGGAGAACCACATATCCTTCACACAGAGCCAGAGGGACGCATTTTTATGTAAGAAATTACTGTGCATAGAAGCGTCAGACGAAGAAGAATAGCACATTGTGAGGGAATTATTCCTTAGTGAGTTCCTTGTCAAGGAATTCAATTTTTCTCATTTTTTAAGCAACAGAGGAGCAACAGACTTACCAAATCCATCAGGGAGTGCATAATCCAGCCCAGAAGCTACACAATAGGTAGAAAGAGGGAGAATTTTGACATTTTTTCGGCTGAGATGGCAGCTCACAAACTTAGAGATTAGGATCGGTTGGAGGAATCCTCCAACTACATGATCTACAAGGAAAGAATCAGATTCCTTCTAGACGAGTATGATCTCAAGAAGTTCATAGACAATGTGTTTGATGTACCTACAGATCCAGATCAGAGTAAAAAAGTACAAGTCTAATATAGAAAAGGGAAAGAGGCTAATCCTTGATGGTTTCAAGGATCATATAGTCTCTCATATAGCTAGTAAGGACACAACCATGCATATATGGGAGGCCTTGTTCGTGCTATACAAAGGAACTTCCGAGCAGAGGAAGATGTAATTGGAGCTGAAGCTCCGAATGATCCAGATACAAAAGGGGGAGTGCATTGTTCCATTCCTTACGAGACTTCAGGATATCTATGATTAGTTGGAAGTTGTGGTATCCACCCCAATTGCTACAACTATGGTGAGACTAGCTAAGTCCCTAAGTAATAGTGTAGTCCCTTATTATGTTAGTGTAGCCCCCCTTATTGTTATTGTTGTACCCTTGTGACCCCCATATTTTTATTATTGTGCCCTTACATTATTATTGTTAGGTCGGCTAGGATTACATTGTGGCCCCACTAGGGTTACATTGTGGCCCCATGGACTCCTATATAGAGAAAGGAAGTTTTGTCATTTGTATCATCCAAGAATTGTTCATTCATGTAATATATTGGAGGTTTCCCCCTGAAAGTGGCTTATTTCTAAGGCGTTGATATCTCTTTTCTTCTATTTTTGGAGTTGGTTTCACAACATTTGGTATCAAGCATTGGATTCTAGGGTTTCGCTGCTTCAAATAGATCATCGTAGAATTTTCGCTATAACTTTTTTTTCTAAGAAGGTTCAGAAGATGAAATTTTTAGACTGCGAAGTTGAAATCCTGAGTAACATCGTCGCAAAATTTTAGAGCTTGGTTCGCAATATTTTTGGAGATATGATCTGTGGAATTTAGGGATTCTTGCAGGCTCTTGAATTTAACCTAAACAGGTCATCGCGTAGTTTTCTCTATAAATATTTTTCTACGAGGTTTCAGAAGCTGAAATGTTCATAGAGTGAAGCTGAAATCCTGAAGAACCTCCTATAAAAATTTCAGATCTTGGTTCGCAATACTTTTGGAGATATGATCTGTGGAAATTAGGATTTTTTCAGGCTCCCGAATTTCATCTGAAAGAGGTGACCGTGGGAGAAATGTCATAACTCTCTCTGAGCATCAGATTGAGATTCTGTAAAAAGTGGCCACAATTACACAAATTGGAGTTTCTTCTATATCAATTTTAGAGCCAAAAGAGGAAATAGTGACACGTGACAAGTCGTACAATTTTGCTCTACTGAACTAGTCCATAATTAGGTCATCATAGGATATTGGGAATATCTTTGTCTTCAAGAATCCAAATCAGGTTAGACCTATGGAATTCGAAAGAATATTCAGAGGGCTACTTTAGAGCCAAATTTCAGATATTGAAGATCTGAAATCACAAAGATAATTCAGTTTCAATATCTAGCTCCTCAAAATCAAGAAAAAGGTGTGTATTTGGTTTCTAAAATTGCATAATGTTTGTTTGAAAAAATAGTTTGAAGTGATTCCAAGGGAATATTTTAGAATTTTTATTAGTATTGGGTTCTATAGTGCCTCCAAAAAATAATTCCATACCCATTAAGCCCTTAAAAAGCTATACTATGACACATGAAGAGGAAGAATTGCAATATGAGATCAAAATTACGATACCAAGTGCAACAAATTTCGATCTTACGAAGAGCAACCGAAGATGACATAGATGGTTTAAAAGCATAAATGGAGGCTAATTTGGATGGTTTGAAGGATCAAATAATAGCTAATATGGATTATAAATTAGTGGAATATCACATCGAGCATCAACAACAAGTTCTCCAACTCTCAAAGGATAACCTAACTTTGGTGCAGAATATAATGAAACAACAGGAAGATCAACATCACATCGAAAGAAGTTCTGAAGGAGTCACAAAAACAAGAACTTGACAAGTACAATAAATTTCAAAGTATCTCACCAAGTGGAAGAACTTTCTTGTAGAAGATTCCACATGGGAGGATGATAATTTTATACAGAAGCATCAAGAAATAATCAAGCGTTGAGGACAACACTTTGTTTGAAGGAGAGGGGCATGTTAGGTCCCTATATCACTAGTATAGTCCCTTATTATTGTTAGTGTAAACCTCTTATTGTTATTATTTTACCCTTGTAACCCCCATTTTGTTATTATTGTGCCCTTAAATTATTATTGTTAGGTCGGCTAGGATTACATTGTGGCCCACTAGGATTACATTATGGCCCCATGGACTCCTATATATAGAAAGGAGGTTTTGTAAATTGTATCATTCAAGAATTGTTCATTCATGTAATGTATTGGAGGTTTCCCCACCAAACTAACCATTATTTGTAGTGATATGTTTCTTCTCTTTGCAATTGGTTTCTGAGTAGTGAAGAAATTTGCCAGAAATATTTGGGAGGAAGCTACTAGAACAGGAGAAATGTGAGCAACCTATTCCAGAGAAGAGGCAGAAAAGATCTAAAATCAATTGTAAACTTGTCAGAACGATGTGGTGGATAGAATCAGAAGGAGGAGAATTATTCTCTGCTGCTTAGACAGAAGCGGCAGAAAGCTGAGTATGCAGAAGAATCTAAGGTGAAGTGTTTCAGTTGTGGAAATATGGGCCACTATGCATCACAGTGTCCTTTGTAGAAAAAGGAAAAGGATGAGAAGTAAAATCCAAAGGTTCCAGCTACGAAGATCAAGGAGGATGAATATGCCATGAGTGCCCACGCATATCGAGGAGGGAGATGTGGTGACATGGAACTGTATTTCACCTTGAACTTCATTTGGGTAGGATCCTTGAGGAACCCACCTCATAAATCGTCACCTTGCTATGAGAGCCCATGATTAGTAGCAGCGGGATGGTGGAGTTTTCAGTGGGATCCGAGGAGTGATGAAGCAATAGATGCAGTGGTTAGCAGTGCCAGAATCTTAGCAGTGCAGACTAGAGAGGTGGCAGTGCTCAGCGGCACAGTGCAGTAGCTTCAATGGTGCAATGGATTAAGAGGGAAACGTGGGACTAGCAGCATTCATATCTTCAACAGCGAGGTTCATCCACTGAACGCTTGCTCAGTTTTTGGGTGGTTTTAGTTGCTTCTCTCAGTAACTGAGTTGCAGTACAGATGTAGTGCTAGCAGTGGCAATGCTAGCAGCATAGTAGATGCAACACTTGAGAGGGAGTTTTAGTAAGGATGTAGCATTGGCAGTGGCAGTGTTAAGGGCGGTAGTATAGTTATAGCAACAACATAGTGTTTGGTGGACAAATTTTCATACATCAGCAGTGCAGAGGATGCTTCACGATCAGAGAAATGTGCAACAGGCATGATTATTAGAGAACTTTCCTCTCTAAGAGGGAGTGTTGATTTTTTGTAGCATCGGAAGTGATATAAGTCTCAAGATTTGTGGAGAGGCTTAGGCACATGTATTCCAAAGAAACCATAAATAATTTATGAAAATTCCACTCAGAATGTGTTTTAACCTTAATTTTAAACTTATGAAAGTTAAATAATTAAAGGGTATTAATAAAACACAGTGTAAATATTCTAGAGAACATGGATCAAATCAAGTTATAATCTTAGTCATTGATTGGAGATCTAATCTCAGTCGTTGAAGTCTCAACGAGAAGGCTATAACGGAAGACTTGAGGGTCATTTGGAAAGATACATTGAGTGAATCTAGAGATTGAAATTTCTGAAGTGAGCAGTGATCAAGACGAGAAATCGATCTAAGTGATTCCAGCGTAGAGAGGGGAAGAGATAGCTTCCGGAGAGAGTGATTTTCTGAGCTAGAGAATCATCAAAAGAGAGAGGTAGAGAGAGATCTAGTAGAGCTAGTGAAGCTCACGTAGAGCCAGCCCAAAGCCACACAGGGCTACGCAGAGGTTGCGCAAAGGCCAAGAGGGTTTATGAGAAGGCCAAGAGGGTTTTTGATATTTTGTTGTCGAATCAATTTCAAAAGCTGAGAGTCAGGGTGTGATACCAGGAGGCTGAGATCTAATATTTTGGGAGGAAAATTGATCTATTACTTAGGTGATGCAGTGCCAAGAGGAGGTGACATAGTTCCTATGCAGTCACTGCGCAGAGGCAGAGCAGGGACCTCCAGGGGAATCTCATCCAGTGTCCGGATCTGCGAGATTTTCTTGTTATTGAGTGAGGTAAAACTCACAATATTTCTGCCAATATTTTTCTCTCTTGACTGAATAACCCATGTGGTATTCAGAGATGTATTCAGAAATTTCTACTGCTTAATAAAATAAAACCCTCAGATCTACTGCACCGATTTTCCCACATTGGGTTTTTTCGGGGAATTTCGTCCAAAAATAACGATGTCCTATGTGTATACTTTTCTTTGCTCAGTTTCCTTATTTCAGAATCATAAGTAATTACGGGTAGTTTGCTTCAATATTTCATGAAGAAATATGAAATAATTTTGTAATGTAATTTAGTTAGTTGCAGTAGGATTTTGGAGATAATTTAGATATAGGATCTTTCACACTTAGGAGGTTGATTCATATCATAGTGATCCTAAAATCATGTTTACCCTGTGAAATTCGGTGAAAGTGGGTAAATATTGGAGGAGGTGTTGCATCCCTAAAGCTTGAGTTTTATTGTACCAATCCCTAAAGGATTGAGACTGGACCTATCAACAAAGTATACCATGCCATCTATGTTTTCGTCAAACTTGTCAAGTGCTTCTCTCTGAAATGACATTGGAAAGTGGCACCTATGTTAAGAAACCATGCATCTCTCCAAGAATCATATAATATGTAAAACACATCCTCATGCAAACCAATATTACAATGAGCAACAATGTAATGAGTTTATGTAATGCCCCTTTGTGTTCATGTAAATATTTTTTCTTTAGACTGAACTATTTTTAGTAATGGCTATAAATCCATAGGGAAATTATATTGAAATACAACATGGTGAAGTATTAAATAAACTTGAATAAATTTAATGAGATCCTTACCCAAAATCTAGAAACTAAGGTGGACGAATAAGAACATGATAAAATTCCCTTAATTAGTCCTAAAAAATCCCTAGGAGTGGATTAATGTGATTTAATATGGTTGGGAGAAAAAAATATATTAAATCATTCAATGTGGAAAAAAACTTTGAGAAAGGGTGAATAAAGTGTTGCAGGAGAGAAATACGAGCTTTAACGAAAAAGGGAAGATACATTTTCGAAAAATAGGAAAAAATCCTAGGCCATTGGACTAGAAGACCATAGAAAGCGGGACATCGCTAAAGAAAGTTTGTTAGGGAAGTAAGGCATAAAAAAGCCTTGCCTAGAATCACAAGACATTGTTGATTCAGAGGGAAGGAGATCTCAGCTCGGGGGAGAGCCTATGGTGGAGGTTCATGGTTGGGTGGAAAAATTTTCTTCCCAAGGATTCCAGTAAGTATTACAGTTATATTTTTTATTACTGATCATCTAAATCATTCTATTGTTATTTATTAATTTGAAAATTATTTGCCCTTTTCTAAAATTGTGGTAGGCATTGTAGCCATTTTGCATGATATTATGTGAAACTTGTGGTAATCATCTAAATCATTCTATTGTTATTTATTAATTTGAAAATTATTTTCCCTTTTCTAAAATTGTGGTAGGCATTGTAGCCATTTTACATGATATTATGTGAAACTTGTGGTGTATATATATATATATATATATATATATATAAACTGATAGTGGCTAGATATACTACGTATAAGTCTCTGTTAAAATTCTCAGTATCTAGGTGAAAGATCAAAGAAGAATAGGCATGACTTCTCAGAACAGTCTTAGCCCAATTTATTTTGGGCGAATTGGTTGTTCATAACATAATTTCTTATTCCGTGGTATATATATATATATATATGTTTTTAGAATTAGTGGTTTATATATATATATATATATTCAATGTTGTGGTTTAATTACATAAGAGTAAAGTTAAGTGTTTTAGTTAATTGAAAACAAATTGTTTTATTATTCTATGCGTAAGGAAGAAGATTCGAATTACAGAAAAACAAAGATAATTGTTTTAGTTAATCAAGAAAAAATTGTGTTCTTATTTCACGCGTAAGGAGGAAATGAAAGCAATGTTTAAAACTATTGACATTAATCTGGTAGGCGCAAAAACAGTCAATATGGAGGGAATTTGGTTATTATCAAAAATAAAACATCATGTATAATTCGCTCGCAATTAAATTAAAAACTCTTATTTTTAAACAGAGGGTGAATTAAATAATTTATGAGCAATTTTTTTGTTACTACACTAGCTACAAGACACGAAAGTAAACTAAGTTCTCATAGAAGTACAGTAAACTTAGAGTTTGCAGTTTTGGCTATGCATTAATATGACTTTTCAAGTACTGTTAAACAAAGGAAACACACACCAAATCCCACAGGGAATAGGAGGTACTCCAAATGCGTAAGAGTAACGGAATTGATGCATGTGAAATCATATCGATATTTTCCATGCATGTAAATGAACCCTACAATATTAATCTAATTTGAAAGAAATCATGAACAGTAAAAGCTTAACAAAGGTTAAATACATTACTAAAATATATATAAACTATAGATTCTTTATTCATATTGATATAGGTGTTATCCAAAAGAAAACCGACCAAGTAACTCCACTGATTAACATTACATCAAAATATAGTTTGGCAAAGTATAACACAGACTTTTTATAAAATTACAAAGCATGTGTAATGTACGCTGAAATTACCTTTGGTTCCTTATAGAATAAACATGTTTACTTTTTAAACAACAAAATAAATCAAAATATTCAAATAGCGAACAATGATAGAAAAATATGTATATAAAATGGAATTTGGAAAAACCGGAAACACTCATAAGTTAAAGGAATTATAAAAAATAAATACAGTTATAAACACTAGCAAAATTAGAAAATACAACAGTTATCATATGGAAAATTAATCCCAAAGGTAATTATGTCCATTGTATATTCAATGAAAATGGGTATTACACCCTTTGAAGGAATACAAAGGCACTCTAAGTATGATGGCCAGTCATAAAAACTGAAAGCCCAACCTGGTACGATTCCATCTGAAAAGAGACCTAAAAACCCATCACCAAGTTGGAGAGAACAAACCGACTTGGTACCTGGCGGAAGCATCGACCTGGAATAGAGCAAGGAATATTAGCCGTGTTAATAATGGAAGTTGAGGTACACAAGTTAGTAGAGCTCACTGCCCTCCATACCTGTAATAGACACACTACATAGAAACCCCATTCTTATTATAAGTACGAAGGGTAAATTTTCAACCTTATTCACAAGCTATAACCCCATGAATCAAAATAAATTACATGTAGAAAATCATTCTTGTGAGCTTCCTTTGCGTCTAGGGTAGAAATGCGAGAGATAGACCCAAACTTAGTATGCCATGGAATTGGAAACCTTCTCGGAAATACAATGGTAAAGGAGTGTTTGCGAAAGGCACGAATATAATACCTGACAGGGGATAAGTTAAAATGAACTTTATGTAGAATTATCTTGAAGGAAAATGAGTTGAGTGCAGATGACCACACAAACCTTTTGGAAAATTGTCTATGCTAGGGTATCAAAGAGCGAAGGGAATATAATGTACAAAATATAATATATATGGTGATGATAATAGAATAAACTAGAATATAAATTTTTCCAATAGAAGATATAGAGGGGATTATATCCAGACCTTACCAAAAAATACCTTGTGCTGCGAATATTAGCATCCTGGAGTAGGCATCGATCCAGATACCTTGTTTCTTGGAATACCCCGTTACTTCTTGAATGGGGATCAGTAAAATCCAGAGAGTAATGACAAACATAGAACCATTGTTTTACACATTTTACATCATAAGTGAATTAAGCAATATACCAAATGCAGTAGAGGGTTTTTACCTAGTGAAAATCAGTGAGGAAACCTGCATAAAATAAATAAATATTTCAGGGGTTATGTAATTGAATAAATTATAGTGTGGGTGCAATGATATAACATAATAAAATACAAAATAAATAAATTTTTGTTTATAACCAGAAACTGGGTCTTACCAGTGGCTACGCACGGGGAGTTCCTAATGAGAAGGTGACTACAGGAGTGCCAAGGAAACAAAACACCAGGAGCCATCCATATCTCCTCATCATGACACTAGTGATAGAGATTGATACCAAAAGTTTTGAGAAGGGCTAGGTGTGATACCGTGGTGACGCGAAATCAACATATTTCCTCCAAGGTGACATGGTTACCCTCTAAGGAACTCACTGGTAAAAATCTCCCCATATAACCAAAGACTGAGTAAAAATAGGGTAGCGTGCGAATGATTAGGAAAACAAAGGATGGTAAGGAGTTAGGGTTTGCAAAGAAACCCACAACCATTCGATCACCTCGATTAATCTAAAATGTTCACCCAAATTCAAACTAACAACCAACCCCAAACCCATGTGACCGGTGCGTGATGATGGAGGCATGGCATGACAGGATTTGTCATGCAATGTCAAAGGGTAGTTCCCTTCCCATCAAATGTCGTGTAAAGAATATACAGTTGGAACACAACATTGGATCAATAAAAATATCATTGATATAGTTTGGTAGATAACATTAAACCATTAACTACTATAATATCAGATGAAAAATTATGGTAAATATATTCATATAACGAAAATCACTTTGATTTTAGTATGTGCACATTATATCATACATGGATTATGGTTATACACCACCAAGATTTCACAAGGTCCCATAAGACACGTGATATGAACCCTAGGACGTAGTAAATAACTAACAAGTATGGTGAGACTTTTAGTAATGTAAGTAACAAAAAAAAATGTATATATGTTTCCTAAGGTAGTCATGTAAAGAAGTAGAATGAGGTTAATAGATAAATAAGGAGAACAGGATCAACCTATGTTTAATGTTATACCCTCCTTCATTATCAGTCTGAATTCAATAAATATAAATTGATTAATATCACAGTTAATAGTTAACATAAAGTGGTAATTATAGTTTACAAAAAAAATTGTATAACAGAGGTACATGAAAAGTGGTATCAGAGCGCCTCATTTAAGACTGTGCCTACAATGGCCAATCAAAGTTAAAAATTAAATAATAATAATAATAATAATAAATAAATAAATTGTTTATTGAAATATAATTAAAAAATTAATGATAGTAGGTTGCACTAGTTTATAAGGTACATAAGTGAAGAAAATTATTCAAGATTGTAGGGGAATATTCTCCAGCGATAACAGGCAGGGAAGACATATATGTTGAATTGGGAGGATGAGGCACTACACCAAATTCCAAGATTTTGGAAGTTATAAGAAATCTACAACAGGAATTGGCTCAACCCATAAACAACAATGAAAGATTTTTGAGAGCTAGTGAGGAGTAGGAACGTATGATAATTGAATTGACAAAAAAATCCAGCCATAAAAGTGTAGAACTAGAAGGTTTGAAGCGGAAAGAGGTAGAGAAAAATTCATAAAAGTCTGAAAGTGCTAATGATTCAGATAAAACGTATTCAAAGTCGCATAAAAAAATGGAATTGCAGGGAGAATTTCGGAAAATTAAACCCCCTACTTTTGATGGGGAAAGGGAGGAAGATGCAGAAGTGTGGATTTTTAACATGATTAAATACTTCCAGGTGTATTATTTTGAAATTAATTTGAAGGCCCGACTGACTATTTACCAGTTGTGAAGAAAATCCACTCTGTGGTGGGAGTGGGCTAAAAGTATACATCTATTGGAAGAAAAAATAATTTATTGGAAGGAATTTCAGAAGCGTTTTAAATCTCGTTACCTGAGTGAACTATATTATGATGACAGTGCTAAGGAATTCCATGAATTAAGGTTGGGGCAACTTACCGTGGATGAGTTTTTAACAAAATTTACAAACTTACTATGGTATGTGCCCTATATTAAAGAGGAGAAAGCAAAAGTGCATAGATTTTTGAACTATTTACCAGCTCCTTATAAAGAGAGGATTGAGTTATACAACCCCAATACCATGGATGAAGTAGCAAGGAAAGCTATATTATGTTACCCTTAGTTCAAAAATAGAAATGAAGCATCAAAACCGTGGCAAAATAGGGATACATTTTTTTTTTCCACAAACATAAAAAGACAGAAACCTCCCTACCTTAAACACTTTAGGAAGGAACAACATAGGAAGAAGTTTAATAAGGGAAGTGTGAATCAACTAGCTCAACCTCACACAAGTTCAAATACCATGGACCCGAACAACAAAAATAGCATAGGAGGTTAGGAATGGGAACCGTTGCAGCGTTGGGGTTGCAGTGAGCCACATCTATTAAGGTATTGTCCCCATAATCTGTGATCAATTCAAAATATTCAAGCAGAACATGAAGCAACTATTGTAAATTATGTGGCCATAAACATTCCCATAATTAGTGCGACATTAGAGGACAAGCAGGTTGGTCATCAATCTACAATGGTTGATAGTTGAGGTACTATCCTAAACAGATTTGTTTCTATTTTAATTGATCCTGGGGATATTTAAGTTATATTAGCCCCCAAATTGTGGAAAAATGTAAATTAAAATCAGATTTTTTTTAGAAAGAATGGTTGGTACAACTAGAAACCAGTTCCAAACGAAAGGTAACTCATCAAATAAGACAATGTCCTTTGGAATTGAATGGTTATTCCATAAAAATGAATTTAAACATTCTTCGGTTAGGATCATATGCTATATTAATTGGCATGAATTGGCTAGAAAAATAGAGAGTTGTCATAAACTTCTTGGAGAAAATTGTAAGTTCTGTAGATCAAATGGGCAACCCAAATTGATAAAATGAAAACCAAAACCAATTTCAATCGGGAAAATCTCAGCATTACAGTTAAAAAGGACTACAAGAAAAGGATTTCAAGTATAAATGGTGCATGTGGAAAAGGATGAACAACAAACATAAAAAGAAAGGTTAGAGACTTTTTCAGTCATAAGAGAGTTTCTAGATGTTTTTCCGGAGGAAATTCCCAAGTTACTCTGTTTGTGCTCAACCTAGTCTCCTAAATTGAGTTCATTAATTGTCAACCAGGGTTGGTAAACTGTTGAAGTGTGGTGCACTATATGTGCCTAGGTATTTGTTTCTCACTATGTTGTGTTTAGTGTTTTATGATGTTTTTGGTTTTTCTATGGTTTTATGTTCACAAGGGAAAGAACTAAATGCTGGTGAAAAGAAGCTACTGGTTAAAAACAGAGTGAAGCCTAAATTATGGATGGCAAATGACAAATGCAAATACTGAAACAAAACAAAGCCTAAACTATGGCTAGCAAACAACAAATGCAAAGTTTGATAATGACTTCAAGGAAATAAATCACAACATGAGCTTAAACTTTATCCAATTCATTCATTAAAGATGTGTTGGAAGAGCTTGGGAAATGGACAAGTTAAGTGTAAATGAAGTTCTCCTAACTAAAAAATCAAATAATCAACTTACAATGTTGCAACATCTCATCCATGAATAAAGGTTTATTGGAACATATTTGGAAAAGAACATTTGTAGCATAGTAAGACTTCCACTCTAAACTAGCTCCTAATTCTGTTCTGCAACTCAGTTTAACACCACTAGGCCTCACTCAAAAGTTATATATTTCCTTTTAGAATAGTCTTTGAGAAAAGGCTTGTTTATGAAATGGTAAAAAGGTTGCAAAATACTCCAGGCCTTAGACTGATACTACCTTCTGTCTAGATAATTATGTATTAGTATGAGTTTGGAACAAAAGAAGTTTTGTAAATAATGAAGACCGTGGTATTTAAATTTGACAACTAATATAATTTAAAAAATGCAATGGATGACAACTAAACTGGAGTGCTAATACAGTGAGCTAAGACTAAACTAGAGTGCCACTAGTATATTTGAAGTACAACGAACAATGTTAAACTGAAAAGCCATTATCAAACTGGAAATGAAATGATAGAGTTGAACCACATGCATTCTACCTCCGGAGTGCTATAACTAAGTTAACATGCAACTAACCTAAGGAATTCTACATCTCGTTCAGTATGAATGATATTTTGGAAGAGTTTGTGAGAACAAGTATGGCTATATTATTCAATGCAATTGAACATAAACACAAGACTAAAATCAAATACAAATAAAATCTAAGACACCACAGCTACCTCTTACTCATTGTTATGATATTTTGGAAGAGATTTGTAAGAGTAATATTGGCTATGCCACTTAGTGTAAACAGAAATTCAAAAGGAAATGCAACTAAAATATAAGACACCACAGCTGTTTCTTAGTCATTGTTATGATATTTTGGAAGAGCTTGTAAGAGTAAGACCGGCTGTGACACTTAGTGTAAACAAGCAACTAAAACCTACAATACCATAGTTATGCCTTATTCATCATGATGCTATTTTGGAAGAGTTTATTAGAGTAAGTCTAACTGTGATAATTAACAAAAGGAATTGCAACTAAAATCTACAACACCACAGCTATACCTTATTCATCATAATGATATTTTGGAAGAGTTTATTAGAGTAAGTATAGCTGTAATGATTAATGAAATCAACTATAAACATAAAATTCAGAAACTTGTCTAAGCTAGAAACGAAACTAAAATACTTATCTAAACCGTAAAAACAAGGCTGCTCAGGAGGCAGGGGCCCTCTACTACCAGAGCAGCACGAAATCTAGTTCGAGATCGACTCAACGCGTTCAAGGAAGTGCTGCTTCTTTCATTAAAGAGGAATCACTTCAAAACAGAGTATTCTCGGACTTCAAAAATCTAGCAGTCAACCATAAAATCTAACCAAAATCTAACCTTGTCTCTCAGTTTCCCGAGTTACATTTATAGAAAATTTACATAACAGAACTTGAGATAATACAGGGATTACTGTCTTTCCATATTAAAATCGAACTAGAACTCTAAAGGTGGCATCATAATATGACAAAGGACATCTGGACTGTCCTTGTCCTATTAGGAGTCTATCTCCTAGTTTGAGTTCCCACGTGCATAACCACGTACAAAATTCCGTTCAATCTTCATGGAGAGAAACAAATGCTAAAGGCATGATGTGGAATATGACCATGTGTGGTTTTCTCTGAGAGGACATCTGGAACCTGCTTAAACATGAAGACGACTGCAGAATTGGCAACTAGCTATAGAATGTCTGCATTCTGAAGCTAGTCCTAGTTCAAAAAGCACTACAATGACGAAATCATAAAAACATAGCAAGTTAGTCATAATATTCATTCTTAAAGCAATTTTAACTAATTTCATTGATCATTTGAGCCTGGGATTAATAATGGACAAAATAAATGGAGTGGAATGTGGTGGAAGAAAGAACATTCTTGGAGCTCAACATACCCCCACTGCTAGATCTTGCATGTCCTCATGCAACTATTCCATGAACTCAGAGACCTCTGCAAGAACATCCAACCCTCTTCTTCTGCTTTGCCTGGTAGTTAAAGGCCTTCTGGGCTTCCTGATGACTAACTTGAACCTTAAATTGGTAAGTGTCCTGATTAACTTTGTGTTCCTCTTTTTCAACTTTTCATTGGCCTTTTCCACTTTGTCCATTTGTAGAGACAGGGTTGAGTTCATACTAGTTTTTTGTTTAACTTGCTCCCTCAGAATATCATTCTCAGTCCTGATATGTCTATTAAGTACTTCTAGCTCGTACTTATCTCTTCTTAGCACATCTATTTCGGACAATGGAGGACTAGGGGTTCTGTCTCTACTCTCTGAAGCTTTCCTCTCCAATGTTTCAACATAGTTGTAAATTTCTTGTTGTGCAGGATCAATTTCTGGAACTTCTTCAACAAAATCCTCCTCGGTAGGTGTTTCTTCGTCTTCTATGTTTATAACTCCAGTTTGTTTAACTTTTGTTTTCTTTAGTATCCCCCTCAGTCTGTGGCTCCTCCTCGGTTGAGATGGCCCTTCTCCTTTTTCTCTGGAAACTTTTCTTATGATCCTCTCTTTCTTAATCTGCTTCTTAATCTGAACTAATTTTTCAGAGATCATTTCTTCACTACTTTCTTGTATTGTTTTACCAATTTCAGTTTTGGAGGATTTCCATATTCTGCTTCTTTTTGTAGGTTGATGTTCAGGTGAAGGTTCTTTTGGTTCCTCAAAGTGATTTCTCACCAAAAATTCTTTCCAATTATCCCCTATTTTGCTCAAATGATGTTCAATCAAAATCTTGACTAAACCATGGTGGTATAAGGTTGTCTCCAGAAATTGAATTCTCTTTTGAACACTTGAAGCCATTTTCTTTAAACTTTGAAGCAAGAAATAGGGAAAATTAAGTTCTTCTTCTAGGAAATGCATTATCAACCTAATATGGTAAACATAGAAAGTACCATATCTACCTTCACAAGTGATGAATTTTTGCAAGATAAGCAACATGTTCCTCCATTTGTTCTTTAATACAGAACTAGGGATACCCTTTTTAAAAATAGTGACATCCATACCTGGTGACTTGAGTATCTGCTTCCATGCTTCGTTATGGAATTCTCTGTTCTTAAACCACCTTTCTCCTTGTCTAGGCAGTCCTGTTGCTTCTGCAATAAAAGCCTCTGTGACAGTGAATTTAATATCTCCAACTTCAACCTCGGCCCCATTAAAATATCTTGCAAAAGTTTTAGTAACCTCTTTGTGGAAGCCACTGAATTTTTCAAGGAATTGCAACCATCCTGCTTGTTGTAAGATTTCTCGGATTTGGGGATAGCCTTCCAAGTATTTAGTGCCAACTGGTTCTGTTCTCACGATGAGGCCCATAACTCTTCTTCAATCTTCAATTCACCAGCCTTCTGCTCACGGTGAGAATGGTCGTTAACAAGTTGTTTTTGCTCCCCAAATGTTTCTTCTGTTCACGGTGACAATGGTTGTTACAGAGATACCTCTGTTTTACAGAATGAAATGGTTAAGAGTTGGCTGCGGAAAAGAGTGATATGGAGTGGTTACAGAATGAATTAATGAGGTGAGGTGAAGAAAACGAACCAATGAGTGAAAAGATCGCGGAGATATTTTGTAACGAATTCAAAAATCATCATTAAATTCTTAGTGACGTGACTAATCCAATCACTTCAGCACTTTAACCGATTTTGAAATGATGATCAGATATGGGTTTTGAAGTGGTGGAACAGAAGGAGTTTTATCCAAAGTTTTTGCGGGAGGTTTGTTAGGCAAGATCAACAAAATTAATTAAAACACTTTTTGAATAATATACAACTAAACTACGCTAAATTTTTTCATGATATGTCATTATAATCACTTCATACCTTTTCCTTTGCTTTGATTTTCTTGTGATCTTCATATGCTTTGCTCTCCCCTGAAAATCATTACTTTTTGAGTCTTCATAACCTTCTTGATTTTGCTTGTTTATAGATATGCAGGATCATTTCGTTGCAAATCAAATGATTACTAGCCAGTGCTTTCAGGCTCTCTGGCTGCAGAATGTGTGCCTGGCTGCAGAATGTTTGACTAGCTGCAGAATGTCCAACTGATTGCAGAATGTACCTGTAGAGGACTTGAAATATGGTTTGAAGCTGGAATGATGAAAGGTTGTATGAAATGAATAATGAAATATGGTAGGATGGAGTATGAATGAAATGAATAATGGAGTGGAATGGATCACAACTTATGAAATGGAGTGAAAAAGTGCCCTGCAGTTTCTGCTGTGTATTATTCAATTGCAGAAAGGAGATCAAACTTAAAGATCTGAAATGGAAATGAAGTGGACCATGAAGTGAAATGGATGAAGTGTGGATGAATGAATGGAATAAGATATGATATGAATGAATGGAATGAAATGAATTAAGTATGGAATGAAATGATTGAAGTATGGAATGAAATGAAGTGAAATGAGATGGATCATAAGTGAAATGGATCTGCACTTATGATTTTGTAACAACTGCTTGCAAAAAAAAACAAAATGGAAAAGTTAGAGTGTCAGAAAGATTATGATTTTCACTCCATTTTTTCTATATAAACATGCCAATCAGTGATTGGTTTTCATGTCTATACTTTATTTTTTATTTTTTATTATTATTTATTTATTTATTTTTCATTTTTTCAATATGTCTAACTTCAGAAAATTCAATTAAGTTGATGAAGAAGAAAGATTCTTCTTCATTAACTTCACATCACTGTTTTCCTGGAACTTCTTGACAAATTCTTCTCTTGAGAGTGGTTTGTGATACAGCTTCAATCTATGACCATTCACAATAAAAGTAACCTCTCTTCATCTATTGTCCTGATTTTTATTGCTCCATTGTCGAAAATTCTCACAATTTCATATGGCCCAAGCCAATGCGTTTGAAATTTACCTTGAAAATCCTTGAACTTTGAATCAAACAAGAGAGCCCAGTCACCTTCTTTGAACTTATTTTCCTTGATGTACTTGTCATGCCATCTAGCCCTCTGCTGTTGGACTATACTGGTTTTCTGAACTGCATCTTGTCTGATCTCATCCAATTCATTAATCTGCTCCAATCTATGCTTTTGTGCCTATGATAGATCAAGTCCTAGCTGAACTGCCGTTTTGAAAGGTTGAATCTAGAACTCTATGGGAAACAAAAATTGCTTTCCATAAACAAGTTCATAAGGAGTATGGCCTGTTTTTCTTCTCCATGTAGTTCTATAGGCCCACAAGGCTTCAGGAAGCCTATCTACCCAATCTTTTCTATGTAAATGGACAGTCTTTGTTAGGATCCCTTCAATAACCTTATTAGTAGATTCCACTTGAACATTTTCTTGTGGATGATAGGGAGTATATTTTTTGTGTCTGATTTTGTACCTCTCCATAATTTGTTCCACTAGCCTTGATGTGAATTGAGCTCCTTGATCTGTAACAATTTCCCTTGGGACATCAAAACAAGTAAAAATATTCTCAAAAAGAAAATTAACTACAGATGCTTCATTAGCAAAAAGTAATGGCTTGGCCTCTACCCATTTGGTAACATAATCAGTGCAAAATAATATATATCTCTTTTGTCTTGATGGAGGACTAATAGGTCCTACAAAATCCAAAGCCCATTTTTCAAAAGGTTCAATATGTACCTGAGGTTGTAATGGCATCTCACCTGAAGGAAAAGGTTTCCCTACCCTTTGGCAACTGTCACACCTTTTGACATACTCTTTAGCATCTTTAAACAAGGATGGCCAATAATATCCTAAATTAAGGATCTTATAGGCTGTCCTCTTATCAGCAAAGTGTCTGCCACAAGGTTCATCATGACATGCTTTGAGAATCTCGGGCATCTCATCTTCACGAACACATCTCCTAATGATCAAATCTGGACCTGTCTTGTACAACTCATTAGCAACCCATGAATATTTTGCACTGTCATAAATGATTTTTCTTTTCTCTCTTGCATTCATTATTGAAGGAAATTTCCCTGAAACTAAATAATTAGCAATGTCAGCAAACCAAGGAGTCTGAGTAGAAATTGCAAAAAGATATTCATCAGGGAATTGATCTTCAATTGGAGTATTGTCTTTGATGTTTTGGAGTCTAGATAGGAAATCAGCTACTGTGTTTTGTTTTCCAGGCCTATCTAGAATGGTAATGTTGAATTCTTGTAAAAGAAATAACCATCTGATGACTCTGTCATTAGTAATTGATTTATTCATTAGATATCTAATTGCAGAATGATCTGTGTGAACAAAAGTTTCGTAGCTTGTTATATAGTGTCTGAATTTGTTTATGGCATGAACAATAGCTAAAAACTCTTTTTCAGTTACAGTATAGTTTAACTCTGAAGGAGTCAAATTTTTACTGGTATAGTAGATGGCATAAGGAATCAGGTCTTTTTGTCCCAATACTGCTCCTAGAGCTGTATCTGAGGCATTTGTTGAAATATGAAAAGGTAACTTCCAGTTAGGTCCCCTTAAAATAGGTGCTTCAGAAATTTTTGTTTTCAGGGTCTCAAAGGCTAACTGGCAATCAAAATTCCATTTGAATTCATAGTCTTTGGTAAGTAATTTGAAGAGTGGAGATGCTATCTTGGTGAAGTTTTCTATAAATCTTCGATAATATCCTGTAAATCCTAGAAAACTCCTAACATATTTTTGACAACTTGGAATAGATAAGTTAGAGATGACTTCAACTTTTGACTCATCAACTCTAATCCCATCCCTTGAAATGTGATGCCCCAAAACAATACCTTCAGTAAACATCATGAAACATTTCTCATGACTAAGTGAAAGATTTGCTTCTTGACATCTCTTTAAAACTTTTTCCAAGTTTGCTAAAGCTTCTTCAAATGTGTTTCCATAAACTGTGAAATCATCCATGTATACCTCTACACAATCATGTATTAGATCTGAAAAAATTCCTAATATTGCCCTTTGGAATGTTGCAGGTGCATTGCATAATCCAAATGGCAATACTCAGTAAGCATAGGTACCCCAAGGACAGGTAAATGTGGTTTTGTCTTGATCTTCAAGTGCTACTTGGATTTGGTTGTAACCACTAAACCCATCTAGGAATGAGAAGTACTTTTTGCCAGCTAATGTATCTAACACTTGATCTATGAAAGGTAAGGAAAAATGGTCTTTAAGAGTAGCTTTGTTTAATTCTCGGTAGTCAATACATACCCTCCATTAACCATTTTTATTTGGCACAATTACCAAAGGAGAAACCCACTGACTATCTGAAATAGGATAGATAAAGTTGACATTCAACAATTTCTGCAATTCTTCTTTAACAATCTCCCTAAGATTTGGATTCATCCGTCTTTGAGGTTGTCTGATTGGTTTAAAATTTTCCTCTATGTAGATGTGATGAGTGCAAGTCTTGGGGCTTGTCCCTTTCATATCAGTGTACTCCCATGCATATGCAAAAGAATGTCTCTGTAAAACTTTGACTAGCTCTTCTTGTTGAGATTTTTTTAGGTTCTTGTTTATGTTTAAATTTTTGCCTGGAAATATCTCAATTGTAGAGCTGCCAAATTTATCCATGGAATAGAGATACATCTTCCTTGATGACAAAAACTCAATGTTGGATTCTTCTTGAAATTTTTCATGTTTATGTTCCGAAGAGGATTCAAAGTTTTCTAAAGTATTCATAATTTGACTATCTTCACTAATTTCTGAAATTGTGAAGAGAGGTTGTAAGTCTTCTTCATCCTCTATCCATTGAGTATCATCTAAATCTGTAATTGTCCTTGCTGGAGGATACAAAGTGAATTTCTTAGTTGAACTACCATCAGATATGTACATATCATCGGATCTACAACTAATGAAAGCATCAACTGTAGCTAACCAAGGTCTTCCTAATATAATAGGATGTCCTCCTAGATTATTCTTAGGAGTTAGGATCATGAAATCCACAGGGTACTCCCAAGAATCTAGGGACACTAGAATGTCTTCTATTACCCCATCAGGTTTGATCACAGATCTGTCTGCTAATTGTAATAATGTAGGTGTAAAGAGAAGATTAGGAAGTTTCAGTTTATCCATGATTTGTCTACTCATGATATTGATTGCTGCTCCTAAATCAATGAGTGTGTTTTGGATCTCAATTCCATTGATGTGAATTTTGACAACTGGATTTCCTGGGTCTAGATACTTTGGAATAGCAATCTTACCCATCATAATGTCTACTATTTTTCCTACCAGTTGAATTTTCTTTGTCTCTCTTATTCTTTTTCTTTTTTTCCTTCATGCTCAACTCCTTTATTGTCTTTGCTAAAATTGGGATTTCCTTGATGGCTTGTAATAATGGAATCTTAATGCAAACATTTCTTAGCTCATCTAGGAAATCATAATTAGGCACCATAATTTTTTTTTCTACACCTCTATCAATTTGTAATCTTTCTGGAAAGGGAGGTGTAGGAGTGGATGTTGATGGCTGCTCTAATACAAGAGTTGAAATTATTGGTTCTTTTTGTTTTGATTTTTCAATGTTTGGGTCCTGAAAAGATGTGTCTTCTTCAAGACTTTTATTTTCTTGTAGAGAATCTTCCTCAGAGTTGTCTTGTTCTTGTATGATCACAGAAGGTTTCCTCTTTTCAAGTATTCTTCCAGACCTAAGTTGAACATCATTAAGGTCTAGAAGAGTAATTAAATAAGTTGGAAACTGTTGGCCTTCTATCATATATGTATTTTGAGGATTTTTATTGTTGGGGTTTGGTATGGGTTGAGCAGGCAACTGATTTTATTTCTGAGGAAATGGTAATGGAAGTGGTTGATTTTGATGTTGTGGATTTTGAGGATTTTGTTGTTGAGGAAAATGTGGATATGGTGGATAGGATGGTGGATACTAATAGTACTGAGAGTATCTTCCATAGGGATTTTGTGCCCCTTGTGCCCAAGCTTGAGATTGATTTTGAAATTGGGGCCAAGGTTGCTGCCAAGAATTCCAATTTGGTGGAGGTTGATTATACATTTGATCATGAAATCCTTGTGTTTGAGGTCCTTGCCAAGGCCTTCTAGAGACAAAATTGAGAGATTCTGTGGAACTTGTAGGAGTTTCCTCTTGAAAGACAGCTTTAAGACCAGGAAGTGAAGGAAAACTCTTGGTCTCATGTTTTTCTGAACAAATGACACAGGTCTCTACAACTTTTGCATCCAAAGGACACTCTCTTAAGGCATGCTTCTTTCTACATTTGGGACAAAAAATTGCTAAGGCATCAAATTCAACTTTTTGCTTGTTTTGTAACTTAAGGGTGTCTATTTGTTCACTAAGACTCCCTAAGATGTCGGATTTGAATTCATCAAGCATATGCCCTATCTCTGCCCTACTTACTGTTCCAGAAGCAGACTTACTTACCCTTGCAAGAGCAGGGTCTCTTGGGCCTTTTACAGTTTTGGATTTACCTCTTGAAAGGTTGATACATAACTCAGATATTTTAGGTAATGTGAGCTGAGATATATCCCCTTTTCCCATCATGTTAAGGATATCCAACCATTCATCCCTAATTGTTTTCAACAAGAGAGTTTTTAAGGTGTCTTGATCTAAGTTTTCCATTTTTTCTCTTTTGATGTTGTAATGAAATCTCTCCAACAAATATTCCAAATTTTCATCTTCTTTTTGTATCATATTAAACACTTCCTCCTTATGATTGATTGGCATACAATAATCCAAATACCTCTCTAGAAATGCTTGTTTCATGTCTTCCCATGTCCTAATAGAACTGTTGATCAAACTCATAAAACACTTCAATGCTGCTCCTTTCAATGTTGAAGGAAATAATTTAAGTTTTTGAGCATCTTGTAAGTAGTCATAAGTTCTACATAGGACTTCAAATTCAAATAGGAAGGTTTCAGGATCTTCAGTTTTAAGTCCATAGAAGTTTGGAAGGATAGAGGGTGAAATGTTTTTCATGGTTGTATTAGTTTCTTCATCTACTATAGGAAACCCAAAAGAGCTTCCCATCTCTCTTCTACCTCTTCCTCTACCTCCTTCTCCTTCTACACCTCTACCTCCTTCTCCTCTACCTCTACCCCCTCCAAATAATGTGTGTTCTCCATTAAAGACTCCTCCTCCCCCTTCTTCTGCCATAGTTGATTCTTCTGTGGAAGTGGAAAAGTTTGTGTCTCTAGCAGAGGTCCTTGAATCCTCTTCTAAGGCAGGTTCAGTGGATGAAATGGAAGGTCTTTCTAATGGAATATCTGATCTTAAGTCCTCTGGGAGTCTAGGATTAGTAAGGGATGGAATGTGGGTCTGAGTTGGAGGTGTACTGGCTCTTGGTCTAGGTGAAACAAGTGGTATTCTAGGGATCAAGCTTCTGCTTCTGCTTCTTATGAATCTACCCCTTGAGTCTCTCTCTCTATGCATATCATTGTTTTTGGGATTTAAGAAACAAGGCTACCTAGTTACACTTCCCTGACAATGGTGCCAAAATGTTTGTGCTCAACCTAGTCTCCTAAATCGAGTTCATTAATTTTCAACCAGGGTTGGTAAACTGCTGAAGTGTGGTGCACTATATGTGCCTAGGTATTTGTTTCTCACTACGTTGTGTTTAGTGTTTTATGATGTTTTTGGTTGTTTTATGGTTTTATGTTCACAAGGGAAATAACTAAATGCGGGTGAAAAGAAGCTACTGGTTAAAAACAGAGTGAAGCCTAAATTATGGATGGAAAATGACAAATGAAAATACTGAAACAAAACAAAGCCTAAACTATGGCTAGCAAACAACAAATGCAAAGCTTGATAATGACTTCAAGGAAATAAATCACAACATGAGCTTAAACTTTATCCAATTCATTCATTAAAGATGTGTTGGAAGAGCTTGGGAAATGGACAAGTTAAGTGTAAATGAAGTTCTCCTAACTAAAAAATCAAATAATCAACTTACAATGTTGCAACATCTCATCCATGAATAAAGGTTTATTGGAACATATTTGGAAAAGAACATTTGTAGCATAGTAAGACTTCCACTCTAAACTAGCTCCTAATTCTGTTCTGCAACTCAGTTTAACACCACTAGGCCTCACTCAAAAGTTATATATTTCCTTTTAGAATAGTCTTTGAGAAAAGGCTTGTTTATGAAATGGTAAAAAGGTTGCAAAATACTCCAGGCCTTAGACTGATACTACCTTCTGTCTAGATAATTATGTATTAGTATGAGTTTGGAACAAAAGAAGTTTTGTAAATAATGAAGACCGTGGTATTTAAATTTGACAACTAATATAATTTAAAAAATGCAATGGATGACAACTAAACTGGAGTGCTAATACAGTGAGCTAAGACTAAACTAGAGTGCCACTAGTATATTTGAAGTACAACGAACAATGTTAAACTGAAAAGCCATTATCAAACTGGAAATGAAATGACAAAGCTGAACCAAATGCATTCTACCTCTGGAGTGCTATAACTAAACTAACATGCAACTAACCTAAGGAATTCTACATCCCATCTCGTTCAGTATGAATGATATTTTGGAAGAGTTTGTGAGAACAAGTATGGCTGTATTATTCAATGCAATTGAACATAAACATAAAACTGAAAGCAAATACAACTAAAATCTAAGACACCACAGCTACTTCTTACTCATTGTTATGATATTTTGGAAGAGCTTTGTAAGAGTAAGACTGGCTATGCCACTTAGTGTAAACAGAAATTCAAAAGGAAATGCAACTAAAATATAAGACACCACAGCTGTTTCTTAGTCATTGTTATGATATTTTGGAAGAGCTTGTAAGAGTAAGACCGGCTATGACACTTAGTGTAAACAAGCAACTAAAACCTACAATACCACAGTTATGCCTTATTCATCATGATGATATTTTGGAAGAGTTTATTAGAGTAAGTCTAACTGTGATAATTAACGAAAGGAATTGCAGCTAAAATCTGCAACACCACAACTATACCTTATTCATCGTAATGATATTTTGGAAGAGTTTATTAGAGTAAGTGAAGCTGTAATGATTAATGAAATCAACTATAAACATAAACTTCAGAAACTTGTCTAAGCTAGAAACGAAACTAAAATACTTATCTAAACCGTAAAAACAAGGCTGCTCAGGAGGCAGGGGCCCTCTACCACCAGAGTAGCACGAAATCTAGTTCAAGATCGACTCAATGACCATGTGTGGTTTTCTCTGAGAGGACATCTAGAACCTGCTTAAACATGAAGACGGCTGCAGAATTGGAAACTAGCTACATAATGTCTGCATTCTGTAGCTAGTCCTAGTTCAAAAAGCACTACAATGAAGAAATCATAAAAACATAGCAAGTTAGTCATAATATTCATTCTTAAAGAAATTTTAACTAATTTCATTGATCATTTGAGCCTGGGATTAATAATGGACAAAAGAAATGGAGTGGAATGTGGTGGAAGAAAGAACATTATTGGAGCTCAACATACTCCATTGTAGATATAGATTTCTCTATCGACTTAGTACTAGGTGCTAACCTCGTGTCTAGAGCTCCTTATAGAATGAGTATAACAGAGTTACTAGAGTTAAAAATGCAGTTATAAGAGCTACTAGATAAGGGTTATATATGACCTAGTGTATCACCACGGGGGGGCCATGTAACTTTTCTTATTCTGCTTTTCACAGTGAATTTCCTATTTTTTCAGTCCTCTCTTAATCCAGTCTCTTTTGAAATAGGTGATGCATTTACTTTTGTAAATCTATGCTGCTTATGTACACTTCTATTGGTCCACCTGGGACATTACTATTTGTCAAGAAAAAACATGGCACATTTATAATGTACATCGACTATAGGTAGTTGAATAAGTTAGCTATAAAAAATAAATATCCACTACCCTGGATTGATAACCTATTTGATTAAGGGAGGGAAAAAATTGTCTTTTCAAAAAATGATCTAAGAACTGGTTACCATCATTTACGAATAAAATATGGGGATGTTCACAAGACAAATTTTAAGACTTAGTATGGACATTATGAGTTCGTAGTGTTACCCTTTGGTCTCATTAACGCACGAGCAACCTTTATTTGTTTAATGAATAATGTACTTCACAAATATCTTGAAAGATTTGTGTTAGTATTCATAGATGACATCCTAGTGTACATTAAATATGAAGAGGAGCACCAAGAACATCTCATATTGGTATTAAAGACTTTAAGATAACATTAGCTTTATGAAAAAATCAACAAATGGGAGTTTTACAAAAACAAAAATTAGTATTTAGGCCACATTATTTCCAAAGAACACTACAAGGAAAAGAACCTCTAGCGGATGTTTTTAAGGAACCCCTTATAAAAATAGCCTAGATACATGTTTGTAGCAGAGGTCTCTAGAGGAGGTTGGTGGGTGGATGTTTTTGCAGATGTTTTTTGTCCAGTGCGTTTCTCATCATAAGCTGCACTAGTGCATTTTACTCACAACGCACTAGTGTGTACTAAAAAATGGCACACCAAGACACTATGCTCTCCGTACAAACCCACTCGGTGCATCTAAGTAATATAGTGCACTGGTGCTCTACACATAAACAAGCCCGGTGCGTCTTAGTAAAACAGCGCACCGTAACGATGTGTAGTACACCATCGATAATACCGTTTGGTGCTTCTCAAAAACCCGCGCACCAAAACATGGTTAAATAATAATAATAAAATCTGGTTGTAAAAATGCCATTTTTATTCTTTAGTGCTCCAGACCTCTCAAGCACCGGTGTGAATTTGTCTTGTGTGAGGTGCCTTGCCATCGGTGATCCCAATGCATGCATAATTGTCGTCCATTTCCCACTTTGTGCAGTTCGAATTTTCGAAAACAATGGGCAAATTTGGTTTCTCCAATTCCTCAGCAAATATGCCTTCTCGACGCGCAAATGTACATGTATTTTACTTTTTCTCAATGACTAAACGTTTTAGTGTATTAGATTTCTAAAAAACCTTAAAATTAACTGTTTAATATATATATATATATATATATATATATATAGCACAATGCGCTATAGCCATTCGGCTCGCACCATTCACGGCGCTGCCTGTAATTTACAGGCCACACTGCGAATGGTGCTAACGAAAACCACATCGGGTTCCGGTGTGATACCGAAAAATCGCGCATCGTGACGAATTTTAAAACTAACATGGCGATGCAGTCGTTTAAACGAACGCACCGTTGACTATGTACAAGTGTTGGGAAGGCGGTGCGTTGACCAAAATATTCGCCCCAGGGTGGATAGTTAGGTCAGCGCATCGCCCGCCTCACAGAATTACATAGTCAATGGTGCGGTCATTTACAGGACCGCATCGTTGACCATGTAATGTCGTGTGGCAGTGTGTTGACCAAATTATCCTCCCCGGGGCGGATAATCAGGTTAGTGCATCGCCCGCCTGAAAAAATTACATAGTCAACGGTGCGATCATTTATAGGACCGCACCATTGACCATGTAATGTTGTTAAGCGATGCGTTGACCAAAAGATCCACCTTGGGGTGAATATTTTGGTCAGCGCGCCGCCCACCCAACAGTAGTACATGGTCAATTGTGTGGTCGTTTAAGGGACCTCACTTTTGACCATGTATTATTGTTGGGCGGTGTGTTGACCTAACTATCTTCCATGGGGAAAATATTTTCGTCAGCGCATCACAGAAAAATAACATTTTATGTTTTGTGGTGCGCAAGCAATTTCCATGTGCACCGAGAGCGATGCGCGATAAATACATACGCACTAGTACTGGTGCAGGACTATTTTTTTGGGCACACCGACTGGTTTTTAAAATATATATATATATATATATATATATTTTAAATACATGTCTTATTTAATAAAAAAAAATTATTTGATATGTGAATCATTCATCGACGTCAATGGAGAGAAAAAAGGGAATAGAAAGAACATATGGAGGACCAGTATAACATGATTCACCTGTCAGAGGCACGAGAGAGGGAGAGAATTATGTACCATCGCCCTATTACGGCAACCACCCAGTTGCTCCTAAGGGAGGTAGGCTTCCTCAAGTTATATGAGGAGGATACATCCCTAAAGGACCACAGTGGGTTATTGATACAACTCTTCTTCAGGTGGGATGCCCACCGACAGGCATTCTGGGTCGGTCCTGGTCAGTGATACGTGCCCACTGAGGAGGAAATATATTTTATTACTAGCCTATCTAGGAGAGGGAAGGATTTTCCCCAGTTCCCAGATGTCCCCGTTTGCTATGCAGCAGGGAGTCAGTTTGCATACTCCCAGAGATACATTAGAGATGATATAGTTTCTCCTGTAGATTTTTAGGTGTCTAGTAGTTAGTTGTGTATTTCTTTGTTTGGTGCAGAGGAGGTGAGGTGCCTATCGCTACTACTGACGACCATTTCACACTATACCAATGACGGACAAAAAATTAGTTGCCCACTTTAATTTTATTTTGATTTTTTATTCCAGGTGCCACGACTTGTGAGATGGTCTACGACTTTTTTGCAGTAGTTTTGTAGAGCATTAGATAGATATCGTTCTCAGGCATGTGGGAGGTTGACCTTCCCTTTTACTTCAGAGTTATTTTGTTTATTTTTTAAGAGGTTTCTAGAGACAGGGCCTTCTTTTGTTCAGCATCCTCGTAGGCCGATGTTGCATGTAAGGATGTAGATGTGGGGGTAGATGATGCCCAAGAGGGGCCAATCTATCTTTCCCACCAGGATATCTCCTGATGCACTGGAGTTTCTATCCAGTGTTGATGATCACTCCTTTGTTCTGGTGCCATGTCCGTATGTTGGTTTGGATTGGCGAGGGTGTAATAACATCCTCTTCACACAGGATGAGCCGCCGGATGCGAGAGGTAATATTAGTGTTTTATTTAAATTAATATAGTTTCATTTTAATGTCTTAATTAATTAATTAAAATTATCAAATTTATTCTAACACGTTCTTTAACTTGATGTATTAAACTATTTAATGAAATTGTTTAGTTATTGTTGTGTATTATATATTGTGTAGATATTGGGAAATTCGTTGGGGATGAGATTCCAACCCCACCGAATGATCCAGGTGTAGATGCTGACGAGGAGATGGCAGAGGCAGAGGATCAGGGTGACAAACCTGATCTTGATCGGGTGCAAATACCCGTAGGGGTGAGGTGTAGGCCGGACACCCGCTTTAGGATGGAGTTGGGCAACCAAATCTATCAACTTCGAGTTGATGAGGGAGTCTACATGGCTACGATTAGAGAGATTCAGGTAGATCGTAGGCTCACACAGCTCTGGAGAGGCATGCCCCCCGATATGTTGAACCTCTTGCGTCATATCGTTGGAGCTTGCAGAGCACTGGCGCGGGCTAGGAGGGGTAGGCGTCATGGATATGCAGGACAGAGCAGCGCCTCATCTGATGATCATGATCATGAGGGGAGTGATCATAATTATATTACTCCACCTCCTCCTCCTTCACGTAACGACGAAGATCATTATGAGCAGTCAGAATCCAGTCCTGATCAGCGGGCATTGTCTGAGCAGTCTGCACCATCTTAGTAGACACCTAATCCTGAGCAGGCAGTTCCATATGAGGAGGCAGGTCCATCTGAGCAGGCCACACTATCCACTGAGCAAGTTGCTCCATCGACAAGTCATCTGCAGGTAATTCCTAAGCAGACTGCACCATCAACTAATCAGCAGGCACCTCCGGAGCAGGCACGCCATTTATTTGAGCATGAGGCTACACCATCGATTGAGCAGGCCTCGACTAGTACTAATATTGATGTACCACTAGATATTTGACATTTATATGCAGTTATATTACAGTTGCATATTTTTGACATTATATATATATATATATATATGGTCCATGTATTTTATGTTCATATTGATGTTCATCATGATGTGTATATCATTAGGTCATGTTAGATATGTTCATTTAATATGCTTGCAGATAGATGTGTATGTGATAGAAATTATTTGACATGAGATGTATATTTGATGTTTGTGTTGTGATGATGTTATACAATGCTTGTGTTTTGTTATATGATCATGATCACGATGATTAGATTGTGTTAGCTAATTTGAATGTGTATTTTAGTCGAATATGATGTTTGTACGATGGTTATCATGATCATGATGTTTATTTTTAATATTAAATCATGATATTTATTAAATATTATGTCGTAATTGTAATTGAAAATTTAATTTTAATTCTATGTAAAATTGTAATTGTAATTGTATGTAAAATGTTTGTAAAATTGTAATTGTGATTGTATGTATTCATGTCATGATTCAATTTTATTTAAATTTGTAAATTTGTAAATTTGTAAAATTAAAAAATGTAATTGTAATTGTAAGCATAGCAATTGTAATTGTATTTTTAATTGTTATTGTATATAAAATTGTAAAATTGTAACTGAAATTCTAATTCTAATTGCAATTCTAATTCTAATTGTATTTGTATGTGAAATTGTAAATTATAATTGTAATTGTAATTGTAATTCTAATCTTAATTGTAATTGTATGTAAAATATTTGTAAAATTTTAATTGTATTGTAAAGTAATTGTAATTTTAATTTTAATTGTAATTGTATGTAAAATTTTAATTGTAATTGTAATTTTAATTTTAATTGTAACTGTAATTGTATGTAAAATATTTGTAAAATTGTAATTGTAATTGTATGCATATTGCGAAATTGTAAAATTGTAATTGTAATTGTATGTATTATCATCATTCAATTTTATTCAATTTTTTAAATTTGTAAATTTGTAAAATTGTAAATTAATTGTCAATTTTGAACCATAACTACCGTAAGTAAAATTTATACTGTAAATATGGTTAAATTACCATAATTGTAAATTTGTATGAATATAAATAATTGTAAAATAATAAATCTAGAATTATATGAAATTTTATAACATAATAAAGTTCAGAAAATAATGCAAATAAATTCATGTTTAGAATTATCATTATTTTATTATGATCTTACATACCAAAAATAACAGTATACATTTTGAATATATCATTCACACACATATAAATAAATCAAGTAGTTGTATTATTTTAGGAATTGACATTATAAAAAAAAGAACTTTATAGAGTACGCCATTGTTTTCGAGATCAACATAATTGCAAATTATCAAGTGAAATGATTTTAACATTAACACAATGCAAACCAATTAATTCAAAATACATATTATAATGTTTCGAAAAAAGAGAGTCTTGGTTATAAGGTAATTAAGTCCTCTTCTTTGTAAAAACTTAACTTTAAAAGTATAAATGATGAAATAACACATGTACCATATCACTCTCAGTTCTCATGATCACCCTCATTATCTTCCAGCTCGCTTGGCATAATAACTGTTAGTATAAATCTTTTGTCGAAGTGTACAAAAAAAGACCACTTTAGCTACGCATAGCTTATAGCCCTAACATCAAATATGGCTGCCAATATCTTCAAATCTGCAGTTAGTTGATCAAGACAACTGCTGCAAAAATCCAGATCTACGCATAAAAAGACATTAAGCAGTAAAATAAGGTTTTGCTCCATGCATCCAATAGACAAGACAAGAATAATATTTTTGAAAGAATTTTATATTAAGGGAACCTGGGAGGAAAAGAAGAAAGGTGTTTCCAATTCTCCTCAAAGGGATGGGTTCTTGAAAGCCCTCAGCACTTCAGATTTAGAATTTCTCTCTCTTGTTGGTGTAGAAAACCTAGACAAACATAGAACTCAAAGGGAGCTCACAAAGCAAATAATGGAGAATGTGACAATGATAATGGCTCAAAGTCAGATCAAGGGCATAGATCCAGAGTGATCTAATGGGCAACAAAAGGTGACAAATGAATGAAAAAACCCTTCTATTTATAACAAAATATTGGGTCATTCTAGATCTTGGTGCATGATTAAAATAATATTAACCAAATCTAGATCCACCTTTTATGGAATATTTTATTATATTTGTTGGAGGGAAAAGGTATTTGACTTGGGTCAAATCCCTTTGTTTGTAAATAATAAATAAATAAATGATTTATTTATTATTTTAAGGAAGTGGTTGAATGATAATTAAATAAATAATGATTTATTTAATTATTTGTAAATTATTTAGTCATATTTAACAAGGAATATTATTTAAATAAGATTTAAATAATTATTCCTAGAAAATAATAAGATAAATAAGGATTTATCTAATTAATTTCCTTGTTTTGGGTTAAATATGACCAAGAATAATAATCAAATTATTGTTTAATTAATTATTCCATGAGGAAAATCAAACAAATATAGATTTGTTTAATATTTCCCTTTGGGGTTTCCTGTTTAGACCATAAACAACCTAATAAATGTGTTTTATTAAGTTATTTTACATAGTGAAAACAATTTTACTTAGGGTAAAATTGGTCTTACATGGTGTACTTGGGTCCATCTAATGATAGTAGGTTAGATGACCAAAAAATGGTGTAACAGATTTCCCCCCAGCGTGCGAGTGTTAGGAGCAAATCGTATGACTGAAGTACGTTATAAGAACTCAATCACCAGATATCAAAAAGGGAAGTCAGAGATAGAAAAGTAAGGTAGAGTAACTAGACCCTGAGGATATGAGACTTGCAGGTGCAACAAGTCTCTTTTTATGAGTGGGTACCTGTGCTAGAGGCGGCGGGGGAGGCATACCTATGCTTGCCGAGACAAAGTACAAAAGAATAGTGCGTCCAGTAAACAAGGGACCGAACTATAAAGTACATGCTGGCATAACATGAGCCAGATAAAAGAAATAATGAGGAATCCCACATACATTCTGTGCCTAGGATAATAGCCAGGACTTATACAATAATATCTGAGTACATGAGATACAAATACAACCCAAATGCCCCCTTTAAATGGGGAAGGGCTCGCAAAATCTGACTGATACATGCAAATCAAAGAGGCACTGCAAGCGGCTAATGCCGAAATCATCAAATATATGAAGCTGCATCGAAGGCTGCAATGAAGAGGTCATCCGGGCATGTGGGGGGCTACCTGCAGGGCCACCCCCTCATGAGGGTTGAGACATCTCACACACACCTGGGAATCACCAATATCTACTGCTGCATCACTGAACCATCAAGTATACAGATCTTGATCATGCTAAAAGGAGCTGGAGTTGAGAAACAATCAAGTCAAAGGGTAATGAGAAATCCCTTTGCCTAATCCGAGGCACCGAACAAGAGTGGAAGCTGGAACCAAGGTACACCGCCCTCTAGACCTATCTTCTGGAATGAATGATATGATGTCGAGAGAAGGAGGTCTGCCATAGGTGAGGCAATAAGGGATCCTCAACTAAGGCACGAGAGAAAATAATAGAGCGACTGACAGACTAATACCAATGATGATGATGAAATGGGGGATATTGAGTAGCGAATGAATGACTTCCCTTGTTAGAGCATAAAGGGCATGGATGAATTGACAACGACTGACACAATATCATGAGGGATAGGGGATAGTGGGACTGAAGGCCATAATGTGCGACATGAGAGAGGGACCAAGCAATGAAGGATGGAGGAATATAGTGGGATACAAAGGGACTAGGGATAAACTCCATAAATGTGATGATGACTCAACTCGGATGCTCTAAACAAGGGCGACTCAATGGTGCTGCCACACAGTAAAGGTCCAATGGGGGACCATAAAAACATGAGTACAAGATGGTAACTCACGACAAACATCAACACGAGCATGGACAAGTATGGAGGCCAAATGGTGCCCCTAGTATGAGTGTTGCAAGTGAAGAAATTCGATTTTGAGGAGGGTTATGGTTGAGGGGCATAGGTGCCCCAAAGCATGTTATGGTCATGCCAAAATGTATTTAGAAAAAGGGGAATCTAAACACATTTTAATGATGTGGTGCGCCATTTGTTTTCGTTATGGTTATACAGTTTAAGAAAGGAAATGGAGGATTACCAATCTCTTTTAGTACTGCATATATGAATCAAATGGACTTTAAGTTTCCGGGTTGGCATACCTGGTGTCACTATCCCAAAGAGAGGATTTGGAGATAATGAACTGATGCTCTCCCAGAAAACCTATAGGTTGGTTAAAAACAATGTCTAAGAGACTGGGTTGCTGATGTAATGTGAAGGAACGATAAGGGGTATCATCCCTAGAGTGATCTGAAGTGATATGGGACTCGAGAGGTTCGTATAAATGTGGAAGAATAATGGTACTAAAGTCGACACGACTAGATACACTAGGAGAGTTGTGGAGAATTGCTTCTCTCGGTCTCTCAAATATGGGTGCCCCCTTACCAAAACATTGGTTGTCAATGTAATGGCCACACGGTGTATGTGGTTCGAATGCATGGGGTCGATGTAAGGGGGAATAGATAAATTCAGGGGAGGTGATTCCTTCCATAATGTCATCATCGTGATAGAAGATGGGGTGACTAGTGGAAGAAATACCACCTGATGTGGCGAAGCTACCTGACTCATCATCATTAGAAGAGAGGGTCACATGCGCATCGTCACAAGGGGTGACAAAAGAGTAAGCAGATAAAGGATCTACTGATGTTGAGCCCAGGGTGATCGCTGAAAGGGGGTCGAGCGAAACATCAGGGGAAGTCTCCAAGGGTACTTCCACCAAAGGTCTCATGGATGATGATAGGTAGAGGATGGTGGCCGCAGGCTCCGTCATCTCGACTTCGGGAGGGGGAATGCCAATGGGAGCGGGTATATCTTCGAGCTGGCCAGACACATACTGCACGAGGATGGGAGAGGCGGATTGATTTTGTTCAACCTCATACTCGCGAATGACCTCTAAAGAGGCTCGGTAATGCGTCAGGTGAGAACAATGGTGGGAATAATGGCCATGGACACCACATAGAGCATAGGGTTTGTTGGTGCGAAGAGTCTTTGGGTTCTTGGCTGCGGACGAGGAAGAAACAGAGGGTTCAGGGACCATAGAGTTAGGGAACACGACTTTAACCATGGGTTTAATACGGGGCAACTCAGGACAAGTATGGGTGGCATGACCAATGACATCACACAAGGCGCAAGCCTTTGTGGGTAGAGGAGGGACAGGGTCAGTCGGGGTGGCCTTGTCTTTGGATGCCCCCTTGCGAGCTTTGCCTTTCTTTCCCGGAATTGGTCCAACAGGAGAAGGATCCTGTTGAGGTGCTTGTGGCATTGTAGTGATAGAAGAAGTTAGGGGAATCGGTTGAACCGATGTCAAAGCAAGGTACGATTTGGGGTGAACTGGTGGGGTAGCGGCTGGAGGGTCAAGGTACCAGACGGGAATTCCCAGGGTCAAATTGGGGAGGGAAAGGGTGGCCATGATGGGGAGCGAATAGACTCCGGGAGGGGGAGAAAGGAAAGGTATCTGACCAGCGGGGTAATGGCCAGGAGGGACGGTGCCAAGATGGTTGAGACCTAGTGGAGCCGACCCTGGAGGGTAGAGAGGCTCATGGGTACCAGCTATATGGGAAGGTCTAGAAGGAAGAGGTCCTGCTGGCTGAGGCGAAGGGCTAGGAGTAGGTTGCAGTGGACGAGGTTGAGGTTGCTGAATAGCTGAAGCGGGTCGCTTAAGGTCAGCCCGAGATAATTCGCTAAGCTGGGGTCAAAGACAGGAAGAGGAGGAATACCAGGGAAGGTTCCAAGCAAGGATGAGTCTTTGTAGATGTCGGGGGAGACACTGGTCAAATAATCGATGGTTTTCTTATTGGATACAGAAGAGATGGTAGACTTAGGGAAGGTTTGGGATTTTGGTTCATGATATGTCAACTGGTCAATGGTGACTATCTTTCCATTATGAGGGAAAAACATCTTACGGTGGACTGCGGATGGGACAGCAGACATGGAATAAGTGTAACTATGCCATAAAAGAATGTTATAATCAAGAGGGGCATTGATGACTTCAATGTCAACGTAAACGGTCTTGCCTGCAAGAGTGATAGGACAATTATGGAATAGGCCAATGGGCTAGGAGGCATGGCCATCCCATGCACGAAGGGTGATTATAGAAGGGGCCAGCTCAGGGGATTCGAGTTGTTTCTAAACCAAAGCAGACATCACATAGGTAGATGCCCCCTCATCAATAATACACCGAGACACGTTAGCGTTCCAGATTTTGGTTGGGATTTGGAAAGCAACGGAAGCAGGAAGGGGAGGATGGTCTAACTGACGGGCATCGAAAACAATAAATTGGTCATCAGCAGGATCGAAAGTGCCCATGGAAGATAGTAGAGCCTTCCTTTGAGAAGGAAACAACTAGAGGAGTTCCAGTGTTGAAATAGTAGCAGGAGGCTACACTAAATCATCTACTATAATATACGAATGAGTAGCTCATCCAGAAGCAACATTTTGGCATAATGGGCCCTTAAGAACCTTGGTATGAACCTAAAATTTGGGCTGAGGGATCTGTAAAGGACCATTGGGTGTTGAAAGAGGCTCTGTAGGACCTGAAGAAGGTGACTTGGGGACAGGCAGAGCGGGAGGCTTGGGGTGCTGACAAGACCGAGTTTTAAGGTTAAGGTTGACGGTTAAAGGTTGGTCAGAGTTCATCATGAGAATCTGGTAATTGGAGGAACCAGAAGGGGAAGGTTGAGTGGTTACTGGTGCGTGAGGTGGTTGGGTAGCCACGAATCCTTGTTGAGGGAAAGGATCGGTAAACACAGCCGGTTGAGAAGTAGCCGCATTGGGGGGAATAGTGGGGGAAGGCATGCTGTCCTCGCAATGTAGCCTGAGACTCCCACATCTATCGCATCTGTGGTAATAGGGGACAATTGTGAGTGTAATGACCGTAAACACCGCAACACGAACAAGGCTTATTTGTACGAAGAGGCCTGTCCGGCTTGGGCTGAGTGCCCTATTGCTGGTTAGCGGTGTTAGAGTCAAGACCTGAAGGATTGGATCCATGAATACCAAGGGCCGATTGATTTTGATTTCCTTTCCTCTTTCTTTGAGAAGAAGGAGGATTATTCGCGCCCTACTGTGCAAATACTTTCCCCGAAGGGGGTGGTAGTTGCTGTTGCGGGGGTTGAGAAGGCAAGGGAGGTGGAGGTGTAAATGCTGGAGGAGCTGGGGCACCAGTCTGTGGGTAAGGATACTAGGTAGGTTGGGAAACATTGAGGTAAGTAGGAGTTTGGGCAAAAGGAGGAGGCATGCCGTATCCTGGATACATGCTACCTGGAGGGGGGAAAGTGATGGAGGTGCTGGCCCCTCCCGGAGGGAAACCATAGCCCATAGGAGGTTGAGTGTATGGGTGCGAAAGAGCTCCAACAATATCGTCGGCAGAGTGAGATGCCCCCAGGGCGTTAGCACCACTGGGTCTGGGGAGGTCAGGAAGGACGGTATAAACATAACTAGACTGAGCATAGATGAGGTCATATTTCAAGGCTATTTGGAGGGCAGCTTCTTCGGTTTGAGGGAACTGGGATGCAACATCTTTGCCGATGGTAGGTAAGAGAGATCGAAGGAACCAGTCCATGTAGACTCGATATTCAAAGGTGGGAGCTCGACATAAGCTCCTTCTTCTCCACCATTCTTGGACATGAGCGGAAAGGTGGGTCGAAGATGATTGATGGAAAGAAGTCAAGAGTTCGGTACCAGTGTCGTATCGGAGAGGGAGCTGGAAATAAGATAAGAAGGCTTGGGAAATGGTCACAAAGGTGGTATGGGAAGAGGCGGTCTGATCAACATACCACTTAGAAGCTTCATCTGTAAGTGTGCATTGGAATAATATAAGAAGGATGGAATCATCAGTAATGGAATTGGATGAACACCACATGTGGAAAGATCGGATATGGTTGGAGGGATATTCTCCAGCAAGGCCTTCGAACTTGGAAATGTCGGAGGGGAGCTTGGTTGGCATAGCAGGCCAACCAACATCGTGGCGGATAGGATCATTGATCAACTGATTGAAATCAGGGAGACTGAGACCTGCCATATAGGGGAGCAAAGGGACAGTCGAGGTATTTCTCGTGGTGGTTCCGCTAGTAACATTCCCAGCGTTAGGGCCATGGTTGCTGCTAGCGTTAGGCCTTGGACCAGACATGGTGCAGGTAGCAGGGGGAGAACCAGAAGTAGGGGGAGAACCCAAAGAATCAGAAGAGGAGTCAGAGTGTGGACTCGGGGGAGGACTAACTCGTTGACGACGGGCAGGAGCAAGTCGACCAACCAGAAAATGAGGGTGAAGGCCAAGAAGTCTCCAAGATATATGCCTTGGGGGCGCAATAATGATGGCACAAAGGGAAGAAGAATGACCAACAAGGGCAGGGAGGTGCAGAATCAAGTGACTACAATGTCGAAACTAGGGCAGAAAGGTGCAATGTCAATTGATTTTAAAGTCTTTTCCTGGCAGTGTTAACTAGGCTCTTCTTCGCTTAGGGTCAGTGTGTGGCGTGTGTTGATTTTAATTTTTAAACCCAGACGTTTTGAGAATAAAAGAAAAAGTGTGTTGCGTAACTCAAAATAAATCTGCAGAGAACAGTAGATAATGCTGAAATAACAAAAAATTAACAGCTAACAATGCATCAATCTAACCCAAGAAGGCAAGTCTCTCAAAAATAGTCTAAAAGAGGGAAAAAAAATCTAGCCAAAACACACTAAAAATGGGCCAATAGATCTAAGGTAGGGAGGGATAGGGATCTAAAGGAGAAATCTGCTGAAAAGAGGTGCAGAAAACAACAAAGAGGCAGAGGCAAGGTTGCAGCAAGAAAGGAGGAAATCAGCTAAAGGTAGAAGGGACAAGGAGGTGACCCTAGAGGTAAACCCAAACAAAATTATATGAGGTGATTTGAAAGGGAGAAGAGCTGATCTAAAAGGGATCTGAAAGTGAGGTATCAGATCTGCAAAGAAAAAGGCTGAAACTCTGAAAATTCAGACGTCTGAAACAACGAAAACTCTTCCACAAAAAGTGGAGGGTACTAAAGCCCCAAGGGGATAGATTCCCACTTAGTTGAGTAAAACAGATCAGAAACAAGTCTAAACGGGCTGAGACAGAGGCTGGAAAACCCTGACAGAAGCTTCAGACAAACCCAGAAAAATTGCTGAAAAATTGCACAAAAAAGTGCAGGTCGTAGGTTCTGACCTATTTTCTGTTCAGGTCGTAGATTCTGGGCTGAAAAGTGTGTCTTGCAGTTCAGGTCGCAGGTTCTGGGGCGAAAAGGGTGACTTTCAGTTCTGGGTGTCTCGGCGGCAGATTGCAGAAAAAGTTTTCGTCTCAATTGCGGCTGAAGTCTGTTACCTGCGCAATAGGGCCAGAAACACACGAAAGTTAGAAATTTTAATGTTTTAGGGTTTTATGTGAGAAAAACAACATAAAAATAGGGAAAATATTCAGCTGAAAAGAAACCCTAGGGTCTGAAGTAGCTGGATATGCAGGAATATGAAAAACGATAGCGGTCGTAATTTAAAACCCGTGTGGAGTCGCCATTTGTTAGTATGAATCCTTTGTCAAAGTGTACGAAAAAAGACCACTTTAGCTACGCATAACTAATAGCCCTAACATCAAAAGTGGCTGCCAATATCTTCAGATCTGCAGTTAGTTGATCAAGAAAAGAGCTACAAAAAACCAGATCTATGCATAGAAAGACATTAAGCAGTAAAAAGAAGGGCTTTCTCCATATATCCAATAGACAAGACAAGAACAATTTTTGAAAGAATTTTTTGTATTAAGGGCACCTGGGAGGAAAACAAGAAGATGTTTCCAATTCTCCTCGATGGGATGGGTTCTTGGAAGTCCTCAGCACTTCAGATCTAGCATTTCTCTCTCCTGTTGGTGTAGAAAACCCAGACAAAGATAGAACTCAAAGGGAGCTCACAAAAGCAAAAATGGAGAAAAGTATGACCAAGTGTATAGATCCAGAGTGATCTAATAGGCAACAAAAGGTGAAGAATGGTAGGAAAAACCCTCCTATTTATAACAAAATATTGGGTCATTCTAGATCTTGGTGCATGATTAAAATAACATTAACCAAATCTAGATCTACCTTTTATGGAATATTTTATTATATTTGTTGGAGGGAAAAAATATTTGACTTGGGTCAAATCGCTTTATTTTTAAATAATAAATAAATAAATGATTTATTTATCATTTTAAGGAAGTGGTTGAAAGATAATCAAATAAATAATGATTTATTTAATTATTTATGGGTGATTTAGTCATATTTAACAAGGAATATTATTTAAATAATATTTAAATAATTATTCCTAGAAAATAATAAGATAAATAAAGATTTATCTAATTAATTTCTTTGTTTTGGGTTAAACATGACCAGGAATAATAATTAAATTATTTTTTAATTAATTATTCCATGAGGAAAATCAAACAAATATAGATTTGTTTAATATTTCCCTTTGGGGTTTCCTGTTTAGACCATAAACAACCTAATAAGTGTGTTTTATTAAGTTATTTTACATAGTGAAAGCAATTTTACTTAGGGTAAAATTGGTCTTACATGGTGTACTTGGGTCCATCTAATGATAATAGGTTATATGACCAAAAAATGGTGTAACAATAACACTATTTTTCTCAAAAATATGTTTTGATCTAGGGTCATGTCTCAATACGAACCACCAATCCCTATCCAACACATCTAGGTAAAAAAACACCTGGTTGCAGTGTTTGGGGAAAACATAGGGCTCCTTAGCTTCATCCCACATCTTTCTAGATTTGATACATATCAGCCTACTATCGCAATCTTCCTTTAAATTGTTTTGATCAAAAGTGTCCCACCACTTGCACCTAAAAATAACACATTGGAAAGAAGATAAACCCACTTCAATGATCTCTTGTATCTTTCTGATGTAACCTAACGTCCCTCGTACTAGGTTTTGATCATGGTGGCTAGCTCAACTAGATTTATCAAATGTGATGTCCACTCCATAGTCTTGTGTCATGTGTCCATGACCATAATTTTCTGTGCGAAAATGGTGTCCATATGCCCACATAGATGGGAACAAATTCACCTCTAAAAAAGTTAAAAAATCATAGTGTCATGTGTCTTATAATAACCCAATTGTTAAAATATGAAATATAGATGTAATTACATTTCAAGGGTGCATTATTAAGTTTAAAATGTACATAAATTGATTATTACCGAGCGGGTATACCCAATCCCTACGTTTAGCGCATCCTCTTCATCACGCGGGTAATGGCCAATTGCATCGTATTTCTCTCTAACTTGGTCAGCAACCCAACTGTTGGGATATATAATTGGCATATTGTCTTTTAAATGATCGAGATAAGGCACACTTCTACCATTCAACCGTCTGAATTATTTCTTGTCACTATCCCATTTCATCCTCTTTTGTTCGTACAATGCGACCCACGTTTGTGTCACTTTAGAATTGTAAAGAACAAATTTATTGATTGCTTCAATTTTTGCATTAACTGATGAAATCAAACCGACATATAGTACATATGAGATCAAAATATACATTATTTCTAAGTTGAACATAAATATTTACTTTGTGTATTTGAAAAATTATAAGTCGTTTACTCTTTATCAAGTGCCTTTTTCCATTCATTTTGAGAAACTCCCCTTCTCTTTTGTCTTCATCCCTTTCATCATCCCAAATCACCGCACTTGGTATGTTGTTGATCTGCTTGATGAGCTCACTGTCAAAATATAAAGACTCATATGATATGTACCCCTCTGCCATAGACCCCCCAGGTTTTTCCCTTTGTCAAACAATACCTTTCAATTTCTTTATGTACCTCTCTAAGAAAAATATCCAATGAAAAGAAACCACCCCAACTAATTCAACCTCATCTACTAGGTGGATTAGAAGATGAACCTGCAAGTCCATGAAACTCGTCGGAAATTCCTTCTCAAACACACAAACAATCTCAACTATCTCTTGACGCCACCGTGGAATGTTAGCCACATGAATTTCCTTTGACATGATCCAACATACAAATGCAGATAATTTAGATATGGCACATCCGAGGTCTTGGGGGAATTCATGTTTCACACACCCACGCACGAACAAAGGATAATGACACTGCAAAGTTATAAACACATGCAATAATATACAAAATTAGTTATGTTTTATGATCCTTGCATGGGATAAAATTTATTAATATAACAAATAATAAAATCATGCTTTTGACATTATACGTACTCTTAGAAGATTCAAATGGTAATGCGATTTTAACCCCGACAAATGGTCATCCACGGTGAAGCAACGTCGTAGTGAAGACCCATATGAATATGGCACCCTCACACCCATTATAACTTCCTTTGCGAAAGAAATATCATAATTTTTTAAAATCCATGGGACATCAACTTTTTTGAAATACCAATTAGAGGGACCAGCACTTGCCTCTGATCCTACACTTTCTAATCATCTTGGCCAATGTTTATTTTTAGTTTTTTAAGTAATAAGATCTTTCCTAACAGCCAATGTGTCACTTTTTTTCGATGATATGTGCCTCCATAAAGAAGATGAAACATTTTTACATATATGCTTGGGACCTAATAAGTGGGTAATATTAATATGCTCCCAATATGGGAGGTTATAAAAGATAGATTTCCTTTTCATCCTAATGGAAAATTTCTCAACATATGTGTCAAATAATTATGGATCATAGAACATAGGCTCCCCATTTCAATTGAACATTTCTATGAACTCCTTCTCCTTCTTTCTCTCATATTCTCTAAGCCATTCAGCTGGTGTCATTATTGGAGGCCTTTGGGTTCTCTTTCATTTACAATTGAAAGCGGATGTTTCTCTTCTGTAAGGGTGTTATTCTAGGAGGAATACCCTTGAGGAGTCATACACTGGATTTCGTAGGTCATTGGACCATCTAACTTTCAGAGAAGGTCCACAACATTTACATCCAAAATACCCTTTTGTTACAAGACCTATGAAATTATTGTATACAATATGCATGTCACGTTAAATAATATCATTAATATCAGAACAATTGCAACTAATTAAATAACTAATATGCACAAGAATATTGTTACGTATATAAACAAATCAATAAACATGTAATTTACTAGAGCAAACTCCTAAGCCTAGATAATCAAGTGTCATGTAAGCACATGTGCCATACAATGTAAAACTCCTCTCTATTGCAATGTGTCTTGATACATCGTATACTTTTATCCCATCCTATAATTCCTTTAATTCATCTACCAATGGTTGTAAGTAGACATCCATTTTCTTCACTTGTCTTCTACTAGGGACTATGAGAGCCAACATAAGATGTTCATTCTTCACGAACAACCATGGGGGGATATTGTTATTGATCACTACTACATGCCAAATAGAATAGTTGGTGTTCTGGAGGGAATATGGGTTGACACCATCCATGGCTACGTTGAGTCGTAGAATTTGTACTTCATCCTTGAATTTTTCGGGACATGTATCCTCTATATGCTTCATGGCTATTAAATCTGTTGGGATTCGCATAACTCCCAACTCACTTTTGTGTGAGGCATGTCATCCTTGCAACGTAGCTAATTCTTTGCAACGAAAGAGCCTTTGAATACTTGGGATTATATGCATGTGCCTCAATATCTTAAAAGGAGGACCACGTGATTTACCCTTCTTTTTTTATTTATCATACCTGTCATGCCCACATTTCGGACATATCTCTTTGTTTGCATATTCTCCTCTATGTAGAATACAATAATTTGGACATGCATGATATGATATGTACTCAACATCGAAAATTTTCAACAATTTCTTTGCCTCTTGGCAACTATCGGGCAAGACATCACTCGGAAGAACCTTATTGTTGAATGACCTGTAGTTGGTAATGGACAATATTAAATGTACATTAATGCTGATATAATTATTAACATTCATAAAATTTACCATTTGTAATGTTCATTGTGTGATTATATTTCTCAAAATATAAGTGATCAAGACTTGATGGTCAATTACCTCAAAATTTCCGAGAAATGTGCATTCGACAAGCCAAACTTTGCTTCCAAGTTGTACGTTAAAATTTTTGTCCCCAACTGGGTATACTTTGACTAACCGCCACGTCTAAAGAGAGGGGTGGTGGAAGCAAATTTAAGGCTTTCGAAAAAGGTATCAACGATATGAGCATCATCCCCTAGCTGATCATCGTTCTAGAATGCATCTAACAACATTGTCTCCATGGCAGTCATATCCCTTAAGTAATCATCCATACCAACCTCTATTTGATAACCTCCATTGCCAGCTTGTGAAGAACTACTATTGATGTAGTCATTCCTAATTGGTGAATTTGAACGTAGTGGGAATTGAATAGGTGGTTGATTCAACCATTATTGGTATCGTTCCTCTTCGATTTTTTCTCTTAATTCAACCTTCTCTCGATTTGACATTGTCATTTGGTGCACTGCAAGATGGTAGGTAGGTCGCTCATCATCACTAGAATCCTAATAATTTCAAAAAAAATATTTGAACATTATTATTACAAAATCGATGATATCAATTAGTAAGAAAATGCATGATTAATTGGTTTGACATTGAAATAATTACATTAATATTCAAACTATTATTATTACCATCATTTTCCCAGGATTGTGGCTAGAAGATGCAATGTTACAATTGGTAGGGTGAAGCGGTTGTCCATTTTCATCTACCAAATGTGCCTTGCGATATGCTGCTCCTGATAATATATTTCGACGTTTTGGAGTTGTTTGAATATTTTGTGCATATGAACTCGAATCTAAATATACATGAACCTGCAAATTTGTATACATTAATTTTATTCAGCTGATTGACATGGATAAAAAAAAAATCAATTAGATAATGAAAATAAAAATAAAATCTGAAGTAAATATTACATCTGGAGATGGATAGGGAGAACTCCACGATGGACTTTAAGAAATGTTATGGAACGAGCTAGATTTTAAAGAATTGTCCATTTGATATAATTATGATATTTTATCTCTGCATTTGAGAAAAATTAACAATAAATTTTGGTGTACATGCCTAAAAGCAATTTCGATGCCTTAAAAATGGACATATTGTTATCGGCACTAATGTACAGTTAACCGCACCAGTCGTTTTAGTTACTGCACACCGGTACCGTGTTATTAACTGACACACTGGAAAAAAGAAAAAAGGGATCGATAAATTGAAAAATGGGCGGCAAATTATTTTTAGAAATCTAATTTCATAAAAAAATTCTTTAAATAGTAAAATCTATTCATTATTTCATTAATTTTTCAAAAAAAATTCAAGGAGGGATTTGCATGAGAGACATACCTGGAGTAAGAGAGCACGAGAGCATTGTGCAGCAACAAAATACTTTCGAACAACAACACTATTCAGATAATCAAAATTTGAAACATCTCGTGATTCGCACAAAAACCTTGTAGTATATTAAAATATTAAAATGTTACTGTAATAATTGTTTTTTTACATTTTTTGTTGGATTTAATACATGTAGAGTAAAAATTTTAAATTTTACTGTGCATTTTTAGAAATCAAAGAACAAAAAAAATCCATTCTTACATTAAACCCTTGCTTCTTCTTGTTTCTGCCCTTGCTTCTTCTTGTTTCTGTGACTTCACAATTAGGGCTTTTCACTTTAGATTTATAAAGTTTGTATTGCTATATATATAGGTGTATGACATCTAACCAACGGGACCACTTGGAGAGTCAGATCCCAATCCATGTCGGCCCTAGCATGATTTTTTTTTTAAACAATTTTTTTTAATCAGTACGCCTTGTGTAAATAGCGTGCACTGGGCGCGTAATGTTTGATAAAAAATGTTTTTTATTAATTTATCTCTATGTTAATCAGTGCACTAGTTAACATATAATGCATCGGTTCTCCTTGTTGATAGAGAGCACTGTACGGTGTTTCTACTGTTTTGGTGGTGCATTTATAAGAACATATATCACCGCCTTCTGTGCGTACTGTTTGAAAGGTGCACCATTTTCTTGATTTTTATTTTTATTTTTACCTAAAAAAATTATGATTTATTTATAAATATATTAATGAATGGTATGGTACATGTTTCATATTGATAAAAAAATGGGTAATAAGAGATCAAGTAACAAAATACTGATAGAACATTTAAAAAAGAAAAAAAAGGCAAGTTCTTTGTAAATTCTTTAAAAAAATATATTATTTTTGAACTATATACAAGTTTAACTAATATATATTGTTTATTATGTATCATGTAGAGCCACAAAATTACGAAGCTTGATAATATTATTTCTGATCTAAGACCAGAAGAGCGTAAAATCTTGATGGAAAATTTGCAGAAGGATGAATCAGGTGAATGAAATAATATTATCAATCCAGTATGAGTTTATTTTTTGAATTTTCATTATTAATATACTTAAAATATTAGATAATATGTTTTAAAAAATATATTAATTCACATATGTTTAATGTTCTACAGGGACCAACATCGAAGAAAAGGAATGTTGTTCTAAGAAAAGAAAAGAAAAATAGAACATGCAAATGAAAATGAATTGCTCCTTAGCTCATCTAGAGTGGTGTTGGAGGTTAAAGAAAGGGGGATAAAAAATTACAAAACTTTGAGGGATCTAGTGGAACGAATGTATTGATGTTCTTTCCACTTATAATACAAAAATCAATCCAACGATTCCAAGAACCAAATTTTATTTAAACTACAGGATGAGTTTTGAGAGATTTTTTTTTCTTCACAATAACGGTTGCTGGTTTATATTCAAAATAAAAAGGAGGGAGATGGATCTCCAGATTTACAAAATGGTAATGGTGACAGAAGGACCAACAACAGATGTGGTTGGAGTCAAAATCTGCTTTACAATTTTCTTCTGTCGCTGTGAAGAAAAAAGATACTGTATAGACTCTGATAAACTGCAGTAAAAGAAAGCAGATTTTACATTTCATGTTTTAATTTGCAGATGTGTCGCATTTTCCACCCGTTGTGATGGTAATAGCGCCTCTCAGCTAAATCAAATGGAAATTTGTTTGATGTGCTTTGACTTATCTTCAAAACAGCCTGTGAAGCTGACTTGGACGAAAACGTGATAGCAAGAGGACAAAAAATGGGGCAGAGGAACTCTGTCTAGGCAGGCAGAGAAGCAAAGTTCATGGGGCAGTGTCCAGGATGCGTCTGAGTTCGATAAATTGAAGATGGGAAGAGATCAACTGGTTTATGAAAGCAATTGGTTGAGCACAAAATGTTGAAAACACAGAGGGCGCAGAGCTTGATGGGGTTTGAAAGGGCGATCACATTTGAAAGGGTGATTTGATTTGATTTTGATGCTGTGAGGATCACATCTGTGAGGCTCAACGCCATTGGACAGAAGGCAGGAGTTTGAAACTTCGCAGAGATGTTGGGTATAGGGCTTCGGTGTCCACGAGAAATGATCTTATTTGGGATGGAGCTGCTAACGAAATAAGACCTAATCATGGTAAAAAACAGTATTGGTCAGAGCCATTACACCTAAGGTTACCAATATTGTGAGTGCAAGCTTTATTTTCCAATTCGTCAGCAGTTTTATTGAAAGACCGAAGGACATGATAAAAGTGATTGCCTTTCATCTGCTGGTCCAGAGATTGGCATCACTCAACTATTTGCTGTAAAATCAGATTTTGGGCTTTTCTGTTGCGTATCATCAAACCTATGACAACGGCAGAGTCTCCAATTATTGTAGCCTTGGTTATACCAAGTTTCTGAAGCTGGAGCAGGCCTTGAAAGAGGGCAAGAGCTTCAACCCTGTTGTTTTAAGCAGAGCCCAGACCCCATTCATAATCAGTTAACATATCTCCATTACCGTTGCAAATAAATCCTCTAGCCCCAGCCATTCCTGGGTTGGATTTGGAGGCTCCATCGAAAAAAAGATAGTGGGTGTTGCAGTTCCTGAGCCAACGAGTAAATTCTTCATCTTTCATCCTAATTTTCCAGCTACATCTGGAGCTGTCTCTGCTATTGGGATCACTTCTGTTTTGTTCTATGTTGCTTCTGTCAAGAATATGTACTATGTAGTTCCTTTCCTCGACATTTAGATCCAACACTTTCAGATTCCCATGACATTTTGTGGACAGAGCTTCCAAGTTGAGATTCCAAGCTTTGTTATAGAGTTTTCTAACATTAGTTTATTTACCTTTGAAGATCATTTTGTTTCTTGCCAGCCAAATGGTCCAAAGAAGGGTACAGGGCAAGGCATTCTAGACCCGTCGAGTTGTGTTGTTTGTTTTTTTCCCCATGGGTAGATTTTTTTCCATATAAGCAACACTTCAGGTATGCTGGTGCCAGGAACCCAAGGAGGATTGTGACTCCGAAAGGCTTCCTTCCAGCAGGCAGAAGCAAATGGGCAATCTATAAAAAGATGTTGGCTAGTCTCTTCTTCAATTTGGCAGTTTGGACAGCGAGATGGTCCGATTATTCCTCGCTTTATGAGGTTCTCAGCAGTGAGGGTTTTCCCTCTTAAGAGGATCCATAAGAAAAAATTGATTTTTGGGAGAGTTTCTGCCTTCCAGACAATTCTCCAATGAGCTCAGATTGCCATAGAATACTCATTTATGCAGATCTGATGATAAGCATCCTTAATAGTGTAGATTGTGCCTAAAGGATCCCATCGAAAGTCATCAGCAAGGTAGCGTTTTGAAGGTGCAATACCATGAAGATGGAATTTTAGGTTGTTGAGGCTGATTTCTGTATTTGTTGGTATGTGAGGGAAAGTCCAGCCTTTCCAGGAATGAGAGTGGGCTTCCCATTGAGAAATCTGGTCCAGAGTTTGAATCCCTGCACTGTTGAAAAAAGCTAGAATCTACTGAGTACCAGGCCTTCGACTTATGGGCTGGTGCCCCAATATTTTGTCTTCCCCAATTCTTATGAAGCTGCCACCTTTGGGAACTTTAGAAGTGTTTTTTTCAAGAAAAGGAATAGCTTTCTTACACATCCTCCAGATTTTTGAACACGCTCTGTTGGGGAGCTCATGATCCAATAGCTGATGCCTTGGATAGCTGAGATATTTTTTTTCAAGAACTGTTTTCCACCAAACATTCCTACTAGAAATGAATCTCCAAACTAGCTTGCCAGCAAAGGCTAGGTTGAGGAATTTAGAGGATCTGATTCCCAACCCTCCATTCTCACATGGCTGAGTAACCTGCTTCCAGCTTACTAAGTTGTATTTTTTTCTCTCAGTTCTTCCTCCTTGCCAAAGAAAATGACGAAGGAGAGCATCCATTTTAAAATGTAAGTTGGCAGGGGCTTGTAAAAGAGTAAAACAGTACAAAGGCAGGGAGGAGAGCCCTGCTTTAAGAAGAATTATGCACCCTGCAGGATTAAGCCAAGAGGTGCCCCAATGCTGTATCTTCCTTTTCATCTTGTCAATGATAAATTCCCAGGCTGTAGCTTTCAAGTTTCCGGCACTCACAGGCATGCCTAAATAAGTAAATTGCTCCCAATTCAGCTTACAAGGAACCCCAAAAGTAGTAGAAATCCTATGGAGAAATTGTGCTGAAGTGTTCCACCCATAAATACAGCTCTTGAGATAGTTTATCAGACCTCCAGAATAGCTCATGTATTTATCAAGGAGAGCTTTGAAACGACGGGCTATGATGTTTCAGGCTCCCCCCATTAGAAGAGTATCGTCAGCAAACTGAGAGTGATTGATGTTCTTGACTCCATTATCAAATTTGATCTCGGTGATGAGGCCAATGCGGCGATTGTAATCCAGAGCTCTACTAAAAGATTCAGCCATTAAAATAAAGAGATAAGGTGATAGGGGGCAGCCTTTTCTAAGCCCACGAGAGGATTGGAAAGATGGTCCAGGTTTGCCATTAATAAGAGGGGAGATCCAAGGTCCTGTGATGCAGGCTTTGATTAGGCTGATAAAGGATGTGGCAAATCCCATTTTTTCAAGCACATCAATTAGAAAGGAATGCCTGACACAGTCAAAGGCATTGGCTAAATCTAGTTTTAAGATGAAGCCTTTCTCATTTCGGGTTTGATTGGAGTGAATGGCCTCTTGGAAAAGAAGGATGGAGTCCGAGATTTGCCTATTGGCCAAAAAACCCCCTTGATTTTCAGAGATGAGAGTGGGGAGGATAGGTTTTAGGCGAGTAGCCAAGATTTTAGTCAAAATTTTATATGAATATTTACACAACGATATGGGGCGAAAGCGAGAGAAGGTCAAAGGTCTATTTTCTTTAGGGATAAGGGCAAGGTGGGTTGCATTAGTGAATCCTCCGATTTTGCACTTACGTTGGATCCATCTTAGCATCTTGACAAGGTATTTTTTAATTAATCCCCAATATGTTCTATAAAAACAGATTGGAAATCCATCTGGGCCAGGGGATTTATCTGGCTGAAGGGCCCAGATGGCATCATGTATTTCTTCTTCATTGATTTCCTTAATCAAATCTGCATTAATATCCTCATTGATTCCTTTGGTCATATGCTGTAGGAGGTCTGAGTAATCCTCTGTTTCTTTTGTCTCAGTTAAAAGAGTGCTGTAATAGGCTGAGGCAGTTTGCTTGATAGCTTCTTGGGTGTTTTGAGGGCAGCCTTCCTCATCATTAATCGTGGTGACATTATTTCTGACTTTTCTGACAGTTGCTTGCTTATGGAAAAAGGATGTATTTTTGTCTCCTCCTTGAAGCCATAACTATCTTGACTTTATTCGCCACTTCTGCTCTTCTTCTCTATTAACCCGGTACAGCTGGTAATATATATCACTTTCTAATGCTTTATCCTCGTGGGACAGCCCATTCTCCTCTATTTTCCTGTGATTTTCTTTCAATTTATTTTTTAGCTTAGCTTTGGCATTTTCTGGTTCTTTGTAATGCTGTTTCACCCATTCCTTCAAGGCATATTTTGTATTCTTCAGTTTACATTCCAAAATGAAACCTGGTGAGCCTTCTATATGATGTTGCCAGGCTGTTTGGACAATCTGATCCACAATGGGGTTGCTGCGCCAAAGAGAGTTATATTTGAAAGGCAACAACCCCAATGGACAATGTGCTTCAAAAAAAGTGCTAATGGGGTAGTGATCGGAAGCTGAATAAGGCAGGATTGCAGCATGAGCAGTGGAGAATTTAGAGAGGAAGGAAGTGTTTACCAGAATTATGTCAAGGCACTCCATTATGTTGTCTCTGCCCAGCCTGAGGTTGCTCCAAGTGTACCTCCGATTTTTTGGAATGATATCTACTAAATCACCCTCTTGCATGATGTTTTCTAGATTTTCTCTATAAGGATCATGTGAAAAGTGCCTCCTCTTTTTTCATTGGAGTGTCATATAAGGTTTAGATCTCCCCCAAGGATGATATTTCTGTTGTCTTCAGCTTGGATGTCTTCTTGTAGTGTGGCCCAACACTGCTCTTTGTCTCTGAAATGGTTTGGTGCATAAATGTTATAAATGACTATTTGCTTGTGCTCTTCTTTCTTTTCTAATATGACTTTGATCCAATAAGGATTGATAGTATTGGATGTGCATATCCAAATATTTTTGTTCCACAAAGTGGTGATGCCACCAGATGCTCCTCTTGGTTCACATATTTGTCCCTCATAATGCCTAAACTATTCGATAATTCTTGTCATCTCTTGCAATCTTTGCTTTGTTTCCTGAATCATTACAATTCCTGGCTTCTCATGGTCTGTAAGATCTTTCAGAGCAGCAATTTTTGAGGGGTGCCCCAGTCCCCTACAATTCCATGATATTACTTTCATCATTGGGTATTTATGTTTCGGAGGGATGCTCATCCCCCTTGCTCCTTATGTGTTTTTTCTTTACTGTTTTGACCCATTATATAAGTTTCGATGGGATTTTGAGTTCCCATGGCGATGTCTTTTTGAGCATTTTCATCCCTTTGCTGTTTTCTTGATTTCCGGCCAGGTCCTTTTTTTTGGGACTCTTGATTGACTCCATGCTCTTTCGAGGAGCTTCTAGTAGTTCGGGGTGGGGGGGGGGGTTGGGAGAATGGGAGGGTGAGGATTGGGAAAGGGAGAAAAGGATAGGGGGGTCATTTTCAAGGGGGATCAGGGGGTCATTTTCAGGGGGAGAGGGGGCGCCAAAGGGATTTGAAGAGATTAGGGGAGAACTAGAGGTTGGCCCCGGGGTGGGGGAGATGGATGGGCCAAGAGGAGAGGAGGGAGGAGGGACAGCAGAGGATTTGGGCGGAGATGAAGGGAGGTTAGGCTTGGGAGGGGCAGATTTGGGAGGAGCCACTTCATAGTTTGCTTTCAAACCAGAGGTTGTCTTCTTCTTTTTTACAGTTTCCCATTGCTCTTCAGATTGAGCGGATTCATCATTAACTATTTTAGTGCAGCGATTGGAAAAATGACCGTATTCGTGACATACCTTGCATTTGAAGGGAATTTTTTCGTTGTCCAGTTGCTGAATATGCGTCCATTCATCCACCTTTAGTTTGATTGCTTCTGGAAGACCCTTGCCAAGATCGACTTCGACACAAATACGCGCACACGCCTTCATATTATCCTTGGGCTCACTCCGGTCAATGTATTGTCCAACGGCATTGTCGATGGCTCAAACCGAGTCATCTCCCCAGCAGTGGAGCGGGAGATGCGGAAGACGAACCCAAACCGGAACAACGTTAGGGACGTCCAGCTCAGGGTCGAAGTCTGGAATCCACTTGTTCAGATATAGTCCATGGGAGTCCATGAAATACGACCCATTTCTGAAGATTAAATCCTTGTCTGCTCTGGATTCGAAATAGAAAGTGTAATAACCTTTTCCACAGAAACGAATGGAGATTTTACCATTGACTTTGTCTGCCCAATTTCTTTCGATCCAGCATTGAACTGTTTTCGGGGAAGGCAATAGGCCAGTGAACTGACCAATGAGCCCCGCTCAGCTAAAGAGAGTGTAGCCATTCGTGGAAGTGTAGGAGGGAGGTCGACCTCCTGCAACCTATCCAGTTTCTTGACAAACTTGGACAGCGCAGGGCGAGTTCTCTGAGGCTGAAGGGATTTGATTAAAACCGAAAACGCATCTGCTGCTGACTGATCAACAAGGCCCTCCGTAGCAGCATTCAGAGAGGCCATGGGAGGCCAGAGGCCTTGCGCAGGAAGGGGAGGACCAGCAGTGGGTTGCTAGGTCAAAGGAACGCGCAGGCAGGGCGCGCGCTTAGTAGTAAATTTCCATGTTTTTAGAGGTTTTTTTTCAGTTTTGAGAGAATTGGTCAATGAGACATGTCAGAATTTTAATAGCAAAAACATTAAAAAAAAAGAAGGAATGAAAAAGCAATATTCCTTTAAATGTTTTTCTAGAATTATATGTATATATTACTAGAAAGCAATCATTTATAAATATCACTTTTGTTATATTTAATTTTCATATATCAATATAAAAATTAAATAGTTTATTGTCATGTTACATTTTCAGGAAGATTATGAAAATCTCAAAGGATGAACGAGCTGATATCATAAATATGCCAGTAGGAATGTCCAAAAAGGTGTACAAGGATATGGTCAAGGAAATTGACATAATTGCATCGCACGATGAGCCATCTCAACAACAAAGTGCTTCAAATGTAATATTTAATCATTGAATTTTTTTATTAGGTACAATAAATAAAGAATTTAGCATTAAATATTAATTTTAAAGTATTTTATTGTAGAAAAGAGAAGAAAATGAAACCCATTCAACACATAAAACAAGATGAAAAGGAAGAAAATGGTTGATATCTATGTTTGTGAGTAATTGTTACTTCCTTATAACAACTTAACTAGATTTAATTTTTGTATATTCTAAGTTTTTTTACAATAATTATCATTGAATTTCTTCAAACAGGTGCTAACATACAAACAAGAACCATCAGACGAATTGATTGACATTTGGTTAAATATGGGTTGTCAATATATGTTGGCATATCAGAAATTAATTGTGGAACTTGTAAGCATCTATCTTGTTTTACTTATCTCTGTCTATAATTAATAGAACAAAAAAATATTTTATATTAAACATATGATTTGTTATGGGGTATAAAACTTGCAAGAAACAAAGTATGGAACTGCGCCAACAAATGAATTGTTGAAAGATGGCATGAAATTTGGTTTTGAAAGAATGTGTATAGTTCATGAGTCAATTATTGCTATGGTACATTTCTTTTCGATTTACATTGATGTATATTATTTAATATTGCAATTTTCATTATCCTCACCAATGTATATACACTCATTACATTTAATTTTTATGTTTGTAGATGGAATTTGAAGGAGAAGAAAACAATCAACATAGTGAACAAAAGTTTTCAAAGTAGAAGTCACAGAAAAGGATGACGGAAGATTAATTTAGATCAGAAGTGAAGTCAAAGGGTGAAGTACTATCCAAACCTACATTTGCCAAATAAATTTCCATTTCGAAGAGAAAGGAAAAGAAAACTTTTCCCCTTGTCAATGCTAAAAAATTAACTGATTTATATGGTGCACTTCAAAAATTAAAAGATCTGTATGATTATGGTTCACCATTAGAACTCTTACAATTGCTCGTGAAGCTTTGTAGCTTTGAATTGAAGGATGATGACACCATGGCACTAGCCTCATAAATCAATGCTATCATGCATGCCATAGATGTGACTGGAGTAAAGATAGATCTCCCTCTCATAGCCTTCATAAATTCCATCTATCCTACCTACTGTCACTACCTTGAATCCCTGCAAGAAATTGGTTTAGATGAAAAACATAACATTTGACTCCCTTGTTGAGAAAATTGCAGAAAGAGAATTAACCATTGGAAAGAAGAAGAAAGCATCGAACTCACTTGGATACAATTCACTACAACTTATTTCTAATTATCTTCATGTATATATAACCTTCTGATGGGTTCAATTACTGGATTTGAGGCTGACTTCATGTAGAGGCTTCAAAAATCATATTTCACTCAATTATTGACCTAATTTCATGATTAAAAATCCCAATATGCATCAATTTAAATCTGAAATAATCCTATAGACTCATAATAAAACCTAGAAGTCCACAATAGGGACTTTGACCTAAACTAAATATGACCCAAGCATGAAACCATGCTTTAATAAGTCATTAATAATAATATAAAATTATTTTCTTTATTCTTCTGACAAGTAAAATAAGTATTGAATCAAGTATAATTTATGAAGACCAGACGTAGTTACATTCTTCAATAAAACTAAGATAAACCTCCATCAGCTAATTCTCAATAATGCTCACCATTTGAAGAAACGAAATATCGTATATTTTAGTATGTAAAGACCTTTTTTAACACCTACATATTCGGTAGGTTAGACCAAGGATGAAGTGGGGCATTATAAATATTATATATAATAGACCATGAATATTTCAGTTCAAGGTGCCACTTCTCAAGCCGTGTCAGGACATAATATCAAAATTCGAGTGGTTCTTCAATTCATTGTAGATGATCGGAATTTGATGCTTTAACTATATTTGGGTGTGCTTGGATTTACATTGGGCCTAGAGTGAGTTAGGAAGCATCTCAAAAACATCGAGGCCAATGTAGCACTGCTCAATAATAGTAGTGGCACATGTCTTCTCCTCATTTTAGGTTTCAACTTTTTATCTAGTACATCATCCTTATGATATAACTAGTTTAGGTAGCACACAGGTATTCATTCGATCCACACTCACCACACCATGCCAAGATGGCCTATCAGGCCTGAGACCGTGAAGTAGAACAATAATTCAAACTAAGGATAGGATAAATAGGGCAGAAACATTTGGGCATATGACCACTTAGATTTGATACCATGTCAGACTGAGGATCATACTAAAAAACTCAAATGTCATATTCATTGATGACAGATACAAATTTATTACAAGGAGAAATAGTTCTCCAACTACGTGGGTTGTTAGTTTTTCCAACTACATGGGTTGTTAGTTTTACCAAGAACCTATCCCTTACATATTAATAACTAATTACTATTCATCGTAATCCCATAGGAGTGTCAGTTGTCCTTGATTACAACAAGTGTCATTGATGTCAAAGTGGATATCAGAAATAGGAGTAGTGTTGTTCATGGGTCAAAGAAATTAGTATAACAATTGGTACCTTGCATATCCACATTAGGTGAAGTCAAAGGAATCTTGGAGTATATCAAGTTTTTGACAATTTTATGATGCTTTAATGAGTTTATAAAAAACATGGTTGTGTTTTCCTCATCGAGACCTTTCCAATGATATACCCTACTTTGAAAAACCATCCCAAATACAAAGTTATGGCCATTTGAAAATCAACACTATTGAAGGCCCAAAAATATATGGAAAAAACCCCAAACAACACTATTGAAGGCCCGGAACTATATGGAAAAAACCCCAAAATATTAATACATTTAAAGTGCGCAATTATTGGGCATATCAATGGTTCTTTGATCAAGTCAACGATGGATTTCAGTAGGACATGCATGACCTTTAACACAGTTAAAGAGTGTGCATATTTGTTAGATTGAATGACAGAGATAGTCAAACATGCACACAAGTTAACCATAGAACATGGGATAATCCAGAAATGACACATGGTGCATTATGATTGGCCAAATGTGATGATGTAGATGAAACATGGCCACTTGCATAATTATTCCCTACCATGGTGGCCCAATTCTACATTGAAACATGGCACATTATGATTGGTCAAATGTGATGAGGTAGACGGCATATAGCCACTTGCACAGTCAACAAGGATGACACATGGAAAAATTCAGTTGGATGATGTCTCCTCCTCACATAATTGATGATGTCATCAAGGTGACATGGTGGCACTTGGGACTGCCATGTGGCAGGTAGATTTGGCAGCTATTGATTGACAAATAGTTCAAATATGGGTGACACATGGAACCCATCATGGGTTTCCACATGTCATGATGATGTCATGCTAATGTCATCACAATACATGGGAACATGACACCATCATGGGCATGGCCAAGAACCCCTAGGGACCCTGCCATAGAGCACAGTGATATGGTACCAAGGCACATATTTTAATGACATGGATCTGGTCATTTCAATAAAAAAGTGTGGTAGTTGGTTACATAGCACCAATGTGATCATATGGTTGATATTGGTTACATCGTTGAACTCGTTGAAATTCCTAATTATAGGCATAAACCTTGAGCCTATGGTCACCCCCCCACCCCCATAATCCCGAGACCACAAATCCAATATATATACACACACAATCATTTTTTCCAGAGGAAACAAGTGAACAAAAATTCTTTCGAAGTATACAAGACTCACATATGAGTCCTGTGGATCTATATTGAAGGTCAATGTTGGCAAGAAAGAAGGTCTCTGAGTAAGACCCAGGTTCGGGATATAGGCCAACAAGGTTTCCGCAGTAGTCTAGCACAACGCCGACATTTTCACTCTACTCCGAAGAGCAGAGAGTCTCACCCGAGGCATGCTATGACCTTAGTAAGATTAGGAACATACCAGATATCGAATGATCACAACTATAGAGAAAAATAGACAGAACTAGGTACTCCAAACAGGTTTAGCTAATTTGCATAAGATCCTACTCATGAACGTATTCAAGATGCAAAATCAAAATTTAAAAGCGGCCCATACATTCATCATAACCAAATGCTCATCACATAATTCAAGACATCAAACCTAGCTAGAAGTATATTTCATTAAAAATAGAGGACAGTCACATTACTCCTCAGAGTTGAGTACAGACGAACTAATTACAACATTACAAATCATAGTAGAACATAACTTAACAGAACAGAATAAAACCGAATGAGTAGAGCTCTCCTATGGCTCTCTCCCTCCACTCTCTGTTGCACCAACCTCCTATCTACACTAGCCGAATTCCTATTTGTTCCTTTTCCAATGTGACTGTCAGTTTTCCCTCCTTTTTCGCTCTGTTGTTTGCCGCATCTCCCTGATCATTGGGAGTTCTGTTGCATGTCCTTGTCACTCCTTCCTGCCATCGGTGCTTGTTTCTACAACTGTCACACCACCTGCTCTCCAACTCTCCGCAATTGTGACAGCTCCATGTCTACCGTGGTTTTGCTCCACCACCTATTATCCGCGGCTCAAAACCATTTCATTTTCAAAACAAGGGCCCTAATAGGCCCTGACCACATGCAATTGACTCATCCTGAGTCAATCCTTTTCTGCTGCCTCGGTCTCCATTGGTCTGCTTGCCTCTATGGCTGGCCATGTCTTCTTCGTTTCCTTTCCTTGTCCAAACAAGGGGTCCAACTCAGGAACCTTCTCCAACACTAAAGATTTGAGTTTAGCAAGGTCGGTAATGGCATGTTTCCATTCCTTCATGAGCTGGTCCATTTCTGTGGAGATTTTCTCCGCTTCCTTCTCTCCTGCAACGGACGACAACTTGCTGAATACTTCCTTAATTTATATTTTGGCCTAAGAGGCCATTTTCTGTATCGTTTGTGCAATAATATTTACGGGTTGTCTCAACTCTCAGAGGACCTGTTTGGTGGCAGCTGAATGCTCTTCAATATTTTGTATCTTAGTCTCCAGCTCCTCCGCTTGGTTGTACAATTGGTTAAGGCCAGCAGGGTCTGTGGCCTCCTGTATTTCTTGTGAGACTTGTTGCAGTTGTGCCGAGATTTATGGGCCTTCATATTCAGTGAGGTTGAACACTCGTGCAAATGTTTCAGAAGGTCGTAAGATTCTTTTAATGTGGTGCCCAGGGTTTCCTACATCCTGTTTACTTGTTTCTGCTTCTCTGTGACCCTCTCAGCATATACGATAGCAGGATCTGGCAATTTCGGTCTTGTCGCAAGCATTTTCTTTAGCTCCTGGTTCTCCTTCCTGAGATTTTCCCAAGCCATCTTTGTGTGGAGAGACCTTTCGACTATAGTGCAAACTGTTATTTCCCCTGGTGCCTAGTCATCCTGAGCTATCACAGTTGGCCAGAGATCCTTAAAAACATATGTCACCTTCTCGAGTTGCACCCGTAGACTTTCCTTTTCTCCTTTCAATTGGTCACGCTCCTTAGTAAGTGCAGTAATCTGTAGTTGTTGCTGTTCAAACCTTTGTTGGAGGTCGTTGTGGAGTCCTTCGGCCTATTGTACCGCAAGATGGATGAAATTTTACAACTGTTTTGTGCCCCAGGTATGCATACTTTTAGCTCCCGAGATATCTTGGTTCAACAACCTTTATTTGAGTGGTTGACTACTGACTATTGACCTGGATGAGTGTTCCTGTGGTGGAATTGGTTGGTTCTGTTGTGGCAGCTGATTCCTAGGTGTATTCATGCTTGTTGTTGGTTGAACCCGCTACAGTATCAAATTTTCTTGTTGAAAAGGGTTCAGCTCCTTGGGCAAGGGTGTTGTATCTGGGGGGCCACCTTTGGCTCCTCTTGAATTGGTGCCCCTGTGTCCATAGGTTGCGTTTGATCTTCCCCAGTGAGATCAACCACCTGCTTAGGCACCATGACCTTAGATTTCTTAGCCTTAGGAGCAGCTACAAGTGGCTTAGGTGCCTTACTCTTTTTTACTGGAGCTACTGTTGTCACTGGGGGTGAGTTAAACATTGTGGGTGGCAGGGCAGTGATTACAGGTGAAATTATGGAGGGTGATGTAGAATTGGAGGCTTGAAACTCTGAAAAAGTAGGAAACAAGGGAGGATCGCTAGCGAGAGTTTGCATTACCCGATTGAAGCCTTTTACTCTCGTGTCCAGCTCCTCCAGTACTGGTGTTAGCTGCAGCCGCGACACTCTGTTTAGTGTCTCATCCGGTGTCTCCCCTGGTAATGGTTTTGGCTGCATCCCCTTGAACGAGTAGTGATTGACTCCGCTTCTGATTTCCATTCCCACTCCCGTCCAGGAGCAGACCTCAGTGTGGAATGCCTTTTCATCCACTTGAAACTTCAACAGTCTCATTCTAAATGTTGTTTCATCCACACAGGTAGGCCTTATGTAGGTTTGTTTGTGAGTGACCCCGAACCATATCTGAGATGAATAATTGTCTAGTAAACTCCTTAGGACCCTTTTTTTCCTCGCCACTATGTCCACCATCTTCCTATACCAAAATGTGAACACATCTTCATTCACCTCCTTTGTGATTGGGTCTCTGGAGAACTTCCAGGGTGTAAACTTCATTGCTAGCGGCTGACCACTTGTGATTTCCACAGGTTGTCTGACTCCCGGGAAAGTCCATTTCCACATTGCGAACGCCATGATCAGGTAGCCGTAGATGAACCCAGTGGCTCCTTTATAGTTATCCTTGCAGGCTTTGAACAATTCATTTAGTAGAAACACACACCAATTCATTTGGGTTCCCTAGAGGCAGTGCTCTGCAATTGAGATCGTGTCCAGGGTGCATTCGCCCTTTGTATAGTGTCTCATAGTTTTTCCTGCAATCAGGTAACAGGAAAAATTAAATGTCGGGTTGTTTATGAGGTCTATCTTTTCCCCCTTCCCTCCTCTTTTGGTGTCATATTTCTTGTAATAATCACAACCTCCAACCTTCTTTGCTCTTTTGGATACTGTCTAGAATGTTGTGGAGACATCCCTCCCTTCTGCTGATAACCCCGTCAGCCTATGAATATCTTCTGCATGCATTGGTATCTCCCTCCCTAGCCATAATGACCCGCTCTAGAGTCTGCTTAGTAGGAATTTTGTACACTGCATTGTGGCTCCTGTGGTTTTGAACACAGGGAGGTTCCTAAGGTTTAGAATTGTGGACTGTTGGATGCCTTTGAACTCTCGAAGTAACCTTGCTACTTCTTCTCCTCCTTTAGTAGCGTAATTTTTCTATATAAACCTGCCTCTTCATCGCTGGAAATTGGTAAGAGTCCGTGAAGTCTGTGTCGACAAATGACACATTGTCATATTCCCCCACCAACAACTCCATTCTCTGAATTCTCTCATTGAGATTGGGCTCAATGACTTTTGGTGCTACCTTGGTCATTTTTGCTCTTCTTTGGTATAATTGCAAAGCTACCCTTGCTCTTTCTCTATAAATTCCTGCCTCTGGATTCTCTCTCTGGACTTCTTCTGATGAGATTTCTCTCACTACTATTGTTTCTTGTTTTAACTCAGAATTCTCTGGCATTCTCTTGCTTTCTTATTTCATGCAGGTTATGTAAGTAATCAGCATGAATGAGGTTGATAAGACCCCATAGATAATTAATTTTTCCTTCCTCCCCCGCTACTATAATCGTGTGATTAGTTACCGTGATGAGGGGGGTGATGACATGGATGACTGTGACTTTGGGATTTCGGAAGACGTGATGGGTAATGATTATGGCCTAATATGGAAAATTTATTGCGGTATGGATGATACTAATTATAGAAATTAATTCTCAAATATGGGTAATCCTGCGGACTGACATGAGAATGATGGGTCATGATGATGGAATGATGTTTGACACATTTGGCTCTCTGACATGGATGACACGCTGGACGGTACCCTCCCCTCGACAATAATCGGTTGCGATGCGGTCTTTGCATCGCAACTGTGAGTTTCTTCTATTATTGTGGTTTTTCTTTATTTGTACTCCTATCTATTCTCTTCTCGAGTACGAGAGAGTTATTGGATCTACCTACTCTATTCTACCTTACTGACTGTTAGCCAGCAATAAAATTTGTCATATAAAATGGTGGCTAAATCATTTTTGGAGCCTTCAAGAAACAAGTTTTATTTCTAAAAATATTATCTCTTGAAAAATCATGAAGACATCATGCCCTTTTTTCAATCTTCACTGCTATTTCCATTTTAAACTTAGAAATTCTGTTGATTTCATGAAGAAAAGACTGCTGCAAAAATCCCCATTTTTCCATCATTTTACTCCTTTTTCCCTTCATAATTTGCCTCTTTTATTCCCCTATTTCCTCTTAAAATTCCTCTGTTTTTCATTATTTTCCCTTTCCCCTTCATAAAAATCCTTTTACAAGGTTTAAAACTCATTTTTGAACCTTGCCAAAACCCCAAATCCATCAAAAAACCTTGAAAAAATCATAAAAATACACATTTTTGTATTAAGGCTTAAGCCCCTTTGGGCTAAGTCCTAAACCACTTCCCCCACATATGCTCTGGCACTAGAATCAAGTGCTAAACCCTTTTTTCTCTTATCGCATCGAAGCAATCGACCAACGCAAGTCTATTTGTTTCGTTAAAGCCTTCGATGCGATTGGCCCTTTGTATTTAACCCTCGATCCCTTGTTTCGTTCGCTTGACCTTGGGCCCGCAATCGGGCGCTAAAAGAATTGTATAAACCATCCCTGATTTTATTTTTCCTTTGTAAAACATAAAACCCCCCTTTTTCCTATGTTTTTAACTAAACGCACCAGTGCAATGATTTTAAATGAAAAGGACCGTCGATCTTGCAAAGCCGATCGACGGTCAGCATGATATCGCATCGGAGATTCTCTAATGGGTAGATTGAAAAGCCCCATCTCCTACGTCCCGATGCCGATTGGATCTTTGTATTTAAGCCCCGAGCCTTTGCTTTTCCATATACCCTGAGGCCCCGCAATCGGGCGCCAACCCACATATATATAACCCGCCCCAAGCTATTAAACCTTTGTATTTAATAAAAATCCACCTTTTTATATTATAAAGGGGCCCGTCGTTCATTAGTTCAACCCTTTCCACCACCATTGATATTGGACCAATCAACGGTCTGCGCAATCTCGTGTCGAAAGTTTTCATTGGGCGCGTTTCATATTTTATTCACAAACTCCAATTGGCGTTCACCCGATCAATTATTAGCCATTGATCTCCTCCTCGCCTTCCCAGATCTGACGGTTGCCATTACTCCTGCTCAAAGCCTTTTCCCCACCGAAGAACTCCTCCGATTCATCCTCCACCGTCGATTTGATCTGCAGATCGACGGTCCAAAGCCAATCACATCGGCGCCATTCAGTCTTGCCCCCTCGCTGATCGCAAAGCCCCGATTGCATCTGGGCCATCCACGTGTCAACATCTGACGGTCCTTTCCTTTTTCATTGTTGGTTAAGGTTTTAACCGCATTTCTTTGCATTTTTCCTCCATTTCATTATAACGTAACCCTTTCGCATTATTTGTTCATCACTAATCTCGACCATTGATCTCCTTGGTCTATCATGGATCAACGGCTTTGAATTAAACTTCCACCGCTTGTTCCAACCGCTTCCCTTTTAATCTTCACACACAATATCTGCCATTGGATGCTGTCATCCAAAGACCATACTCTTAATCACGGCCTCCAAAGAAGTTTTACCCAATACGCAGAATTTCTTAATTATTTTATGTATTGTGAGGATTTAAAAGGTTTTCCAAATAATGTTAAAGGAAAATAAAATCTGAGGATGAAGATCCTCCAGGCTTTTGTTCATCAAAGAGATTGTTCCACAGGGTTGCAACACCACGTTTGTCGGTGTATCATGAACGTTGGCAGCCCTATAAAGCCCCTATCGTACCTGCACATCAACAAGACACAACAATGCATAAATAATCAAAGAGTATTAGTGTTGAAGAACTAACCACAGCAGCATTGAAGACTGAAGATTGTTTTCACAGTTTTCGTGGATTACGGCTAAGATCAAAAATCAAAAGCCTAATCCACTAAATTAAAACACAATTAAAGACAAATCATAAATATTTATTAGACAAAGGAAGCCTCCACTGCCACATCAGAAGCTAATTGATTCCTCTCAGCTACCTAATGCCACCTGTAGCCTCACAACATTTAACAGAGGGCCGAGTTATGATCTGAGCAGAAGATATTTGCCTAATACAACCAAACAGTTAATTCAGCCAAAAGGATTAAATTAAAAAAATATCAGCAGAGTTATTACAAGATGACACAGAGCCTAAAAGTCAACAAAAGCTTCCACCAAGATTAATTCTTAATGTAAAACAATTAATACAGAGGAAATATCTGTAATTTTCTCCATCGAGCCCCTCAAAGGCCGAGAAGCATTTATCTGTATTAATTGAACATTGAAGATCTTTTATCCCATCCCACCTCCTCATTTCTTCTATAAATACTTCTGTAGAAGATGAAACAATGTTGGTTGCAGAACTTTTAAATATACTTGTGCTCGAAACTTTCTATGTGTAAATAGTATTCAAAGGCTCTAGAAGATCTGTTTGTGATCGAATAGTTAGGCTGAGAAGTGAAGATGATTGCTGAACTGAAACATTGGACCTGAAGACTGTAATTGGTTTGACATCAATAACAAGCTGTTTCTTGGGGTCCTGGTCTCTATCACTCGTGAAGTGCTCCTTTTTGTGTAATTGTTTTCCTTTTGTGTATGCCATATTGTCCATTTATTCTTTGATAAAGAACAACAAGCATAAAGTTAGGATTTACTGTTTACAGTACCCTTCTCTGACTGATAAGCTTTATCTCAATGTTTTCCTCTAAATTGTGTATTTAAGAATGATTTAATACAGTCAAGCAGTTAGGAATGTTGGCGTTCCCTCGTCATACTGTTTACTTTAAACATTATTCTTGAATGTTATTTCCATTATTTGCTTATTAAAGTTAGACTAGAAAAGTGATGGTGTGCCCTGTTTTCTAGCTTCTTTCTCCAAAGGTAGATTCTAAAAGTTTCCCGAAGTGTATGCTGAAAGCATACTAGATTTAAGAGTATCTTATCTGATCTTAAGTTGCATTTTGTTTCTCTTATGTGTTTTCATACTTTCTGAAGGTAATTATGCGGATTACTAGATTTTTTGTCTATTAAGTTTCTTTAATACGAACTTGCCCAAGGAATTTATGGTGAGCCCTGTTCTTGGTTGGTTTTAAATAGTTACTTAAGAGGCTTTTCTTGTTTGGACATACTATAAATCCTAGTTGAAATTATTATCTGTTTCCACCCCTCCATCACTTTTATTATTTCCATCCCATCATTTAATCTCAAAGATCTTGTGATATAGATGACTTTCCCCTTGGATCACTCTTGAAGTTGTTGCTCAATTAAACCCTCTTATGACTCCATATCCCAATGGACTAGAAACCAACGTTATATCTATCTAATTAGCCAAAGCTTGTTCTGATTGCTTGCAACTTCACACTTTTGAAACTCTTTCATTTAGGACTTTCCACTCAACTAATAATCATGCTCAACCATCCAAAAACAAACAAAAACCCTCAGTCTTCATAACTAGCCGAACACCATTACCCAAAACCTTAAAGATAAATCCATCTTTGCACTTTATTGGAGAGATCCCTCTCCGGATTCAGGAGGGCTAGATCCTAGAATCCCAAAGTGGTTCAAGTGTTCTCTTCATAGTTCTAGTCTCACCAATCTGCTGGAATTACATGGAGCTAACTTTTCTGATGACTCCGCTGGGGAACTGAGTCAAATTTCATCTTAGGTTCCCTTAAGACTTCATACAAACCCCTCGAGTACAAGTAGCCCTCTTCAAGCACTACCAAGCAAATGGTAATCATGATAAAACTTGTTTGAATCAGTGACAAGCTAAGGAAACCTTAGGATTCTCATAAGACCTTATCCAACCTTGAAGGATCAGCTAGCTTAGCCATAAGAGTAGATTGTCTTTGTCTCATAACCATAGCTAAGTTTTGAAACATATTTAGGATACTCTTAAAACCCATAAGGACTGAAAAATAACTCAAATTACCCAAAAATATTTCAGATTGGTACCTAATAAACATGGTGGTGGACCATTAAACCTTTTACCTCCAAAAGAGCTAAAAAATTCCACTTGGCGACTCCACAATCCTATACAGACCTTAAGACTCGACTGGGAAGACCTAGGATCATTGTAATATCATTTAAACTCAGTTAGAAGGCTTTAGGATTAAAATTTTATTGTTTAAAACAGATCAATTAACCTCTTAAAGACTGTCATATCTGGTTAAAATTTTCTTGTTTTGTTAGGTCTGAAAAATACAGCATAGTGGCTCCTAGAAAGATTCATACTAGAGCCTATCCTGACCCAGACCCACCTAAGATAGTTGATAACCCTGAAATTATACTTAGGAAGTCTCCTAAGATTAAATCTTCAACTGTTTTCAGATCACCCTTGAGAGCTAATTCAATTCCTGAAAACCTTGCAGCTCTACAACAATCACAAGTCGACTTAAGAAATCCATTTAGAACTAGGTCGCTTGATGATTTAGATCAGCTAGATTCACAACCTTCACTTTCATCTCCTGAAACAAGTGAACATCCTAGTAGTAGAGAAACAACACCACCTAATTTACATTTCCTTTACAATTTAGGTGTCTCTCATCCAAGACCAGCTCAACAATCTATTCCTGGTCCTTCCACATCTGTTCATCCTACATCCACTGTTCAAACCACTCCACTTCAACCCAATTTTCCTCTTGTTAATCCAACTCTTGTAAATCTCCCCCCCACCACCTATCATGGCAGCATGGTATGCTCCCTTATTCCTTCCTGTACCCTTAGTAAATCTTCCACGGGACCATTAGTCCAAAATACCATTGTATGATGCCAGTAATGCTACTACTGCATCACAACATGTGGATAAGATGAATGACTACTTTGACAGAAATGAAATTGATGATGAATCTGTCAAGCTTAGTTTATTTGCTCAAAGTTTAGGGGGAGAAGTAAGAAAATGGTTCAAAGGCTTAACCCCGCACAGTATCAATGATATCCAAGCCTTCCATCAGCAATTCTTAAACAAATGGGAGGTGAAGAAGAATCCTCTCCAAATACTTTCTGACTACAAGAATCTCCACAGAAACACTGGGGAAAGTGTACAAGCTTACTGCACTAGATTTAAAAGTGTGTATAATGCACTTCCCCCAGATCTAAAACCTCCACAAGGCTCAGAGTTAAACAATTTTCCTGAAGGGTTTGACCCTGAGATGGCTTATCAGATGAGAGAGAGAGATCCTTTAACCCTTGAAGATATGAAAAAAGGGGCTCTTACCGTGGAAGTTAACTTGATGGAGAAAAGAGCAAGAATGAGAAATGAGAAGAAAGTGTCCTTTAAAGAGGAATCCACACCTTCCACATCCAACTCAAAGATGGAGAGAATGATGGAGGAGATGATGAAGAAAATGAGCATCCTTGAGAGAGCACAAGCAAGTCAAAACCAAACTGCTCCTCAAAATGGAAATCAGAACCAAAATCAGAATTTTAGGAGAAATCAACCTCAAAACAAACCAAGGGAGGATGATCAGCAGATCACTCCTCCTTTTCATCAAAACTATGTAAGTGAGGTTGAAGAAACATATGAGAAAACATAGGAAGATGATATCAACATGCTGGGAGTAGATAATTATGACTTTGAAGTTCATTATGATAGAAAACAAGGTCTATACACACCCTATGATGACAAAAGAGATGAGGATGAAATTTATTATCAAGACATGGAAAATGTTATCATAGAGTCTCAAAAATAATATGACCTTAGGAGTAAAACCAATCAAGAAAATCCCAAAACTAAAACCTCTGACAAATATTCACAAAAAAGCACTGTAAACAAACCTAAAGTTGTCAAACAGAAGGACAAAGCAGTGGCTGGAAATTCTGATAAAGGTAAAGAGAAAGGCACTCAAAAAAATGCAAAACAGAGTGCAGACCTTAGTAGTGTTAGCACCTCAGCTAATACTCCTGTTAAAACAATTTTTTCAAATGTAAATAGAACAAATCAGCAAACAGATTTTGCTGACAAACTGGCAGTAAATAAGGCTGAGACAAGCACTTCAAAGAATCAGATCCCTTTCATTTTGCAGTAGGAAATTTCAAGAATTAAGATCTTTGTTCCTCTTACTGAGTTAGCTACCTAGAATGTATATAGATTTCAAATTTTGAAGGCTTTTAACATTGAAGAGAATAATGACACTGTCAATCTTAACGATGACCAACCAGAGCTTATTTTTGGTCCCAAGATTGAAGGTAGGTATCAAGAGGGACCTGTTCCTCCCTTTTATGTAAGTTTAAATGTTCATGACAATATTTTGCACAACACTATGCATGATTCCGGGGCCTCTCACAATTTAATGCCCAAAGCTGTAATGGAGAGCCTAGGCCTTGAAATCACCCGACCTTACAAAGACCTTTACTCCTTTGACTCAAGCAGAGTGAAATGTTTAGGGTTAATCAAAGACCTCTATGTTAACTTAGCACAAATCCCAGCCAAATGTTTAGTCATGGATATTGTTGTGGCTGATGTCCCCCCAAAGTATGGTATGCTATTATCTCGATCTTGGGGAGCTAAGTTACAAGGAACTATGCAGATGGACATGGCATATGCGGCCATCCCTGTTTTCAATAAGACAATAAGACTTTACAGGGAGTCTCATATGAAGTACATGGTTACTAGACAAGACATACCACAAAAATCTCCTTTGTATTATGTAAATACAGGCCTCGATTCTTTTATCATGTTTAACGATGAAACATTCAGTGAACAAGTCACTTTAACTGAATTAATGGCCGATAGAGAGGAGAAGGTAGACAACACAGAAGTATCTAAACAGTTTGCTACATTTGAAAACTTTAGCAAACCAAAAATAGGTCTTGAGCTACAAGTCATGCATCCTTTGCTTTTAAACCCTGACAGTCAAGAAAGTAATCCTCAGTGCAATGAAAAACCTGAGGAATCAAAACATAGTGCTAATATTCGCATGAAATAGGGGTGCAGAATCCCTATTCTCAGAAAGAAAAATACCACTCATGGATAAATTTCCTTAAATAGAATATCAATCTGACAATTCTGGAATGAATTTCTAAAAATAGAAAGTCATGTCTAGCATCTCAAGCATGACTTTCCAAAAATAGTAAATCTCCTTGCATAAATTGGTAATCAAGCATAGTTGAAGGAAATTCAATTAACTTATCATTAATCAATCCTAATAGTTCAATATTGACTTAATCCTCAATATTATTAATACTATCATTATCTTTTATGATACTATGATATTTTATTAAAAGGGAATTACAAATTAACTTCATCTATTCAATCACTTCACACCTCTCTCCTTCATGACTCTCATGGATCTATGTAACTCTCTCTATTTTAAATATTACATTACACACTTTTTTATGCACTCATCAAAGAATGGCATATTCCTCTTACACTCTCTTTAATGCATATGTTACACTCTCCTTAAATAAGGCATGCATACCTCTCCTTAATGGCATAAGTTACTCTCCTCTAAATGGAAAACAATGCATGCATATTACTCCTCCTTTATGACAAGAATTTGTTGCTCCTCCTATATATGAGTCTCATGTATTCTCACTTGGGGGTGGGAGGGTAAGGGGGGGGGGGTTGGGGGGGGGGGGGGGAATGGTGATGCCAAGAGAGGAAGAGACTTGAGGAAGATTGTGAGAGGGAGAGATATGGAGAGTATCCAATTGGTTCCAAAACAAATCTTAAATCCTTACTAATATAATAAGTATCTATTGAGGTTGAACATGAGTGGTATTTAGAGGAAGTGAAAACTGCCTTCCTTAGTTTTCCTTGCATCTCTCTCTATTGTTGTATTTTGGTATTGCTTGTGAGCTTTTGCAGCTCGGGGGTTCCAGGGGGAGAAATTATTCTTGGATATGGCTGGGAGGAAAACCGGATGGTTCATGATGATTTGGTAAGAATATTGGTGTTGAAATATACTCTTATTGGAGCTGGAGCATACGTCCATCCTTTTGGAGTTGTACAAATTCACTGTCAGGTATGTGGAACAAATTATACTATGTATTTTTGTATTTTATTTCATATTTTTTTCTTGTTTGGTTGTTCGTTGAAACTTACATGTATATGAAGTGTTGCACACCAAATGTGAGGAAATTTTGTAATGGTTGTAGAAGTATTTTCTTGTATAATGTTGAATCGATTGACAACAAGGACTAATGGATGAAGCATGTAGGCTACCATGAATTAGATGAAAACATTTTAATGGCTTAAATTCTATTTTCCTCCTATTTGTACAGCTCTAGATAAGTTTGCATACTATGTGTTTGATAGAAGTCATAAATGAGATTGTAGTTTTGTTTTTTTGTTGTTGTTTTGAAGAATCACATTTCTGGGCATCCTTATTGCAATTTAGCTCAACTTCAAGGGGTATCCGTACCAATTGACCATTTCACCCCAACTTTGATTTCAAAAATCAAGTTTTCAGACTCTGATTCCCAAATTGGCTCTGTTTTGCAGATTTGTTGTTGCATGTAGGAACCATTTATTGTTTTGTTTTTCTGTTTGGTTCTTTTTATATTGGATTTTCTTGATCATTTAACCACTTGGAAATTGTGTTTAAAGTCAAATGGTTAAAACTTTGAAAAATTAAATAAATTTATGGCAACTTGTTGTATGACTGCCAACTGTTTGTCAAAATTCCCCAATGGTTGTACCTTACAAATTATGAGATATGTGCAAAATTCCTAAATATTTATATTCATTTATTGGCATAGATTCAACAATGAATATGGCTGATAGTCTACTTATATCTTGAGTTCAGTTATTGGCATTACTCACAAAAAAATCAAGTCATGTAATTTTGGATTCATGTTAGCTAATTGTTGTGAAAACACCTTTAAGAGATAATGGTTGTAAGTGTTTGAAAAAATGCCTCAATTGTTGTACATTTCATGCTTGTAAATTGTTTGTCATAATGTTTCAATGGTTGCATCTAATTACATTTATGAAGTGTCAATAAAAAAAGGGCTTAAGTTAATTTAGGATTTTCAACCAAGATGTTTCTAGCGTAATAACTCCATTGAGTTAAAGGGTCTCGTTGAAAAGTCACAATTGTGGACCAACCCTATATAATTTTAATTATCCTTTTAAGAAAATAATTCATAAGCATGTTATTTAGAACAAAATCAAATTAGTCACTCTTGAACACATTTAATTACAACAGAAATAACAATTAGCTTATTGTAAATTTTGGTTCATAAAGGTTGATAGTTATTTATCCCACTAAATACTTTATATTTTAAAGTTGATTTTATTCTTGAGAAGCAAGTATTATGGTTGTATGTTTTGGATCTTGATAAACCTTGAACCTTGTGGCTTTGAGGATAAGTTAGTAGAATTTAGGGTGTAGTGTAAAGGACACTAATAACTCTTATGTCCTACAAAAAAAAAAAAAAAATATCGTATTTTGATTCAATATAATATTTCTCTATAATAATTATGGTAGGTAAGATGGGACCTTACATATGGTATCAAAGACAAGTTCAAAACTCTAGGACCTAGGACTTTCCTGCTAATAATCAAAGCTAATTACTTTATTTACTTACCAGCTTTTTTTGTTCAGGTTAAGTAATCATGGAAAGAACATTAAGGAGGAGGAAGGAAGTCTCATCTCCACCTCCCAAAGCCAAAGAATCTGAACAGATATCCATTATGGAAGTAAGGGATATGGTGTTATCTTTCCAAAGGATGACTGAAGTATTGATTAATAGGGTTGGGGGGAATCCTTTAGTGCATGGTTCTTAATCTCAAGTAGAAAGGATAGAAATACCATATGATGGAGATGTACATAGAGAGTTGGAAAAAGGCAGGCTTCCTATCTTTAAGGCTACCACACAAGGGCAGGTAGCAGAAGCTTGGTTGGAAAACATGCGCTTGTGTTTTGAGTTGCAGAACTATTCTAGCAACCAGAAGGCAAAGTTGGTTATTTACCAAATTAAGGAGAGTGCACTATTATGGTGGAGGAACTTAGAGTCCCAATTGGGGTACTCCATGTCTACCTTGACATGGGAACGATTTGAAGAGAAATTTCGAGCAAAGTACCTTTCCGCTGAATACTTGGAGAGGAAGTTGAATGAGTTCCATGATCTTAAGAAACGAACTAAGACAATCCTTGAATATGAGGCACGATTCATGGAATTGATTAGATATGCCACCCATCTAAATACTGAAGCCCTCAAGGTAAACAAGTTTTTGTATGGGTTGAATCCTATTATAAAGGTGAAGGTGTGCATTTTCAGGCCTACTACATTGCATGAGGTAGTGCAACAAGCAATTATAGTTGAGGAAGAATTGTTGGGCAACAAAGGTAGGGATAAAACCCCAAATATATCATTTCATGGGAAACCTCCTCGAAGGGGAGCCCAATATGTAAGACATAAGTCAGGTGGTTCACATCATTATGGATTTCAAAAGAATCATACTTTTAAGAACCAAGGAAATAATTCAAGGAAACAACTTCAGCAAAGTAGTGCTCGCACACAAGAATCACCTAATAAAAGGGTCAAATTTATGAAAGTTGCTCCCACTAATGGATGTTTGACTTATGGAGGACCTAGTTATGAGAGATATTTCCCTAAAAAGAAGATTGAAACACAATCAGAGAAGGAGAAAACCATTGTTAGAGATATGGGTAGAGCCCATAGGATTCATGCAGTGTTGCAAAATCGCCAAGTCGAGCATCAATCTACCGTGATTGAAGCATCTGGTAAGCTAAATGGTATGGATGTTACTATTTTGATTGATCCTGGTGCAACTAAAAGTTTTATTTCTCCTAATGCTTTATTGAAATGTAAATTAGTGGCAATAGAGTAAGATTGTTTCGATCAGGCTGAGATGGCCTCAGGACAATCTCAAAAGGTTAAATGCTTAGTGAAAGAGTGCCCTTTAGACTTGGGACTATGTGTCACACATGTGAATCTTTATGTGACGCCACTTGGTCACTATGATGTGATAATTGGGATGGACTGGCTTGAATTCCACTAGGCTGTGCTCAATTTTCAAAACAAAGCCCTTCAGTTTTTGAGTGATGAGGGTCAATCTAGGGTTCTCCATTGGAAAATAAGACTTGTTTCTTTAAGACTTATCTCATTCTTAAAGATGAAGCAAAGTCTTAGAAAACAAATGTCAAATGTATGATGTAATGAATTTAAATGAGGGAGATCTTTCATCCTTTGAACAATATCCTTTCCTTTCAGAATTCTTTGATGTATTTCTAGAGGAGTTGCCTGGTTTACCTCCAAAGTGTGAGATTGACTTCTCCATTGAGCTTAAGCCCAATACTGAACCTATATCCAAAGCTCCCTACCGAATGTATATTGTTGAACTTCGTGAGTTGCAAGTGAAACTTCAAGAGTTATTTGATCGGGGTATGATTAGACCTAGTGTTTCACCTTGGGGAGCTCCTATAATATTTGTAAAGAAGAAGGATGGATCTCTCCGACTCTGTGTTGATTATAGGTAATTGAATCGAGTAACTATTCGAAATAAATATCCTTTTCCTTGCATTTATGGTCTATTTTATCAAATGAATGGAGCCATTGTATTCTCCAAGATCGATCTTCGATCAGGATATCATCAGCTTAGAGTTACAGAAGAGGATATTTCCAAAACTGTTTTTCAAACTCATTTTGGTCATTATGAGTTCGTGGTTGTTCCCTTTGGGTTATCTAATTCCCCATGAGTTTTTATTAGTTTGATGAATGGTGTATTTCGGAAGTACTTGGACAAATTTGTACAAGTGTTCCTTGATGACATCCTAATCTATTCAAATTCCCTAGAAGAGCATGAGCAACACCTAAGAGTGGTATTGCAATGCTTAAGAGAAAATTAGATTTATGCAAAAATGTCCAAATGTTTTTTTTTTCAATCAAAAATCCATTATCTTGGACACATTATCTATAGTGAAGGAATTTTAGTTGACCCAACAAAGATCGATGCAATTTCAGGATGGCTAACACCCTCTAATGCGCATGAAGTGCGTAGTTTCATGGGTATGGAAGGATACTATTGGAGATTTGTGGAAGGATTTTCAAAAATAGCCAGCCCAATCACTTCATTGCTTAGGAAGGGAGCGTGATTTAAGTGGAGAAATGAGTGTGAGAAATATTTTTCTAAGCTCAAGCAATGTTTGACTACAGCTCCGATACTGAAGGTCCCAAATATGGATAGAAATTTTATAGTATGTACCGATGCGTCAAAAGATGGATTGGGTGCAGTATTATCACAAGAGGGTAGGGTGATTGCATATGCCTCTAGGAAGTTAAGACCTCATGAAGAAAAATATGCAACCCATGATATGGAACTAACAACTATAGTTCATGCCTTGCGACTTTGGCGACATTATCTGGTGGGTAAGAAATTTGAATTGAAAATAGATCATAGATGTTTGCAACATATCTTTACTCAAAGTGATCTTAATGCTAGACAAAGAAGGTGGTCAAAAGTCCTAAGTGAATATGATTTTGACATAACTTACATCAAGGGTACAATGAACAAAGTAGTTGTTGCACTTAGTCGAAGGCCACACATCTTTTCAGTAATTCCATTGAATATTGATTTATGGGAGTGCATATTGAGGGCACAAGATGTATATGAATGGTGTAAGGAAGTTAAAGTTTCTCTTTGTGGGGAGGAGGCTAAGAAAATCGAAGTAGAAGGGTATTCTTGTGATGATGATGGTATGGTGAGATTTATGCAAAGGATTATAGTCCTAGATCAATATGGGCTTCGTGAGTTCATTTTGAATGAAGCTCACTATGCAATATATATGGCTCACCTGGGAGTCCAAAAGAAGTATGTTGATTTAAAGAAAATTTTTTTTTGGGTAGGCATGAAGAAGGATGTAGCAAATTTTGTGGAAAAGTGTTTGGAATGCTAGCTATTTAAAGTAGAGCGTGGCCATCCAGCAGGATTGTTGCAACCACATAACATTCCTGAGTCCAAATGGGAAGAAATATATATGGAATTTATTTTTGAATTACCTAAAACAACCAAAAGGAATAACTCCATTTAGGTGGTGGTGGATAAGCTTACTAAGAGTGTCCATTTTATACCTATTAGAGATACTTACAAAGCAGCTGAAATAGCACAAGTATTTATAAATGATATAGTTAGAATTCATTGTTTTCCTAAGAAAATCATATCAGGCAGGGGCTCTATATTCACAGGAAGATTTTGGACTAGTTTCCAGGGAGCCCTTTAGAAACATATAAATTTCAGTACTGCTTATCATCCAAAAACTGATGGTAAAACTGAAAGAGTAAATCAAGTGTTGGATGACAAGCTTAGAATGTAGGTAATGGATCAACAATCTAAGTGGGAATATTACCTTCCTCTAGTGGAGTTTGCTGAAAATAACAGTTATCACTGCTCTCTTAGTATGGCCCCTTATGAGCTATTGTATGGAAGACCATGCAAAACGCCTTTAAGTTGGCATAGATTAGAGGAAAAAATCTCAGTAGGTCCTTAAATGCTTCGAGAAATGAAAGAATAGGTGTGTCATATAAGACAAAGATTAAAGGAGGCACAAGATGGGAAAAAGAGACATGTTGATATGCATATAACGGATCATCGTTTTAAAGAAGGGGAATTTGTTTTTCTTCGAGTAAAACCTCAGAAAAGCTCTATTAGATTTGGGAAAGGATCTAAGCTCTCTCCTCGATTTTTTGGGAATTTTGAGATCATCAAAAGAATTGGACCTGTGGCATGTCATCTTACTCTACCACCAGTTTTTCATCGCATGCATGATGTATTTCATATTTCAGTGTTGCGTAAGTATGTTCATGATCCTTCTCACATTTTATATTGGCATCAATTAAAGGTAACAGGCGAGGGGACTTTGAAGGCAAAGCCAATTTTCATTTTGGACCATAGCACTCAACATCTCAGACATTGTATGGTGGACCAAGTAAAGTTCCAATGGGACCTATATAGTCCTAGCTCCACCACTTGGGAGGATTCATCTTCTATACGTCTGCAGTTTCCTTTTTTGTTTAGTCAAACTTCGAGCCAAGTTTGCTCCAAGAGGCGGAGTATGTAGTGTCCTATTTTTCCTAGAATAGTTTTTTCACTCCTATTAAGGGTATTTTTTATTATTTTTATATATATGGCATATTGATCATTAATCAATCCTAATAGTTCAATATTGACTTAATCCTCAATATTATATATTATCATTATCTTTTATGAGACTATGATATTTTATTAAAAGGCAATTACAAATTAACTTCGTCTATTCAATCATTTCACACCTCTCTCCTTCATGACTCTCGTGGATCTATGTAACTCTCTCTATTTTAAATATTACATTACACCCTTTTTTATGCACTCATAAAATAATGGCATATTCCTCTTACACTCATTAAAGATATGTCATAAAATATTCCTCTTACACTCTCTTTAATGCATATGTTACACTCTCCTTAAATAAGGCATGCATACCTCTCCTTAATGGCTTAAGTTACACTCCTCTAAATGGAATAGAATGCATGCATATTACTCCTCCTTTATGACAATAATTTTTTGCTCCTCCTATATATGAGTCTCATGTATTCTCACTTGGGGGAGGGGGTGATGCCAAGAGTGTAAGAGACTTGAGATATGGAGAGTATCCAATTGTTTCCAAAACAAATATGAAATCCTTACTAATCTACTAAGGATCTATTGAGATTGAAAATGAGTGGTATTTAGAGGAAGTGAAAACTACCTTCCTTAGTTTTCCTTGCATCTCTATCTAATATTGTATTTTTGTACTGCTTGTGAGCTTTTGCAGCTCGGGGATTCCAGGGGGAGAATTTCTTCCTGGATATGGTTGGGAGGAAAACCGGGTGGTTAATAATGAGTTGGTAATAATATTGGTGTTGGAGCATACTCTTATTGGAGCTAGAGCACACGTCCATCCTTTTGGAGTTGTATAAATTCATTGTTAGGTATGTGGATCAAATTATATTATGTATTTTTGTAGTTTATTTCATAGTTTTTATTGTATGGTTGTTCGTTGAAACTTACATGTATATGAAGTGTTGCACACTGAATGTGAGGAAATTTTGTAATGGTTGTAGAAGTATTTTCTTGTATAGTGTTGAATCGATTGACGACAAGTACTAATGGATGAAGCATGTAGGCTTCCATGAATTAGATGAAAAAATTTTGATGGCTTAAATTCTGTTTTCCTCCTCTTTGTACAGATCTAGATAAGTTTTCATACTATGTGTTTGACAGAAGTCATAAATGAGATTGTAGTTTTGTTTGATAGACCATTTCATCCCTACTTTGATTTCAAAAATGAAGTTTTCAGTCTTAGATTCCCAAATATGCTTTGTTTTGCAGATTTTTTGTTGCATGTAGGAACCGTCTATTGTTTTGTTTTTCTGTTTGGTTCTTTTTATATTGGATTTGCATGATAATTTATACTTATGAATGTAATATACTTTAACCACTTGGAAATTGTGTTTAAAGTCTAAAATGGTTAAAACTTTGAAAATTTAAATAACTTTATGGCAACTTGTTGTATGACTACCAACTATTTGGCAAAATTCCACAATGGTTGTACCTTACAACTTGTGAGCTATGTGCAAAATTCTTAAATATTTATATTCATTTATTGGCATATATTCAGCAACAAAGATGGCTTATAGTCTACTTATATCTTGAGTTCAATTATTGGCATTACTCACAAAAAAATTAAGTCATGTAATTTTGGATTCATGTTAGCTAATTGTTGTGAAAACACCTTAAAGAGATAATGATTGTAAGTGTTTGAAAAAATGCCTCAATGGTTGTACATTTCATGCTTGTAAATTGTTTTTCATAAAGTTTCAATGGTTGCATCTAATTACATTTATGAACTGTACGTAAAAAAGGGCTTGAGTTAATTTAGGATTTGCAACCAAGATGTTTCTAGCGTAATAACTCCATTGAGTCAAAAGGTCCTGCTGAATAGTCACAATTGGGGCCCAACCCTATATAATTTTAATTATCCTTTTAAGAAAATAATTCATAAGAATTTTATTTAGAACAAAATAAAATTTGTCACTCTTGAACAAATTTAATTACAACAGAATTAACAATTAGCTTATTGTAAATTGTGGTTCATAAAGGTTGACATTTATTCATCCCACTAAATAATTTATATTTTAAAGCTGATTTTAGTCTTGAGAAGCAAGTATTATGGTTGTATGTTTTGGATCTTCATAAACCTTGAATTTTGTGGCTTTGAGGATAAGTTAGTAGAATTTAGGGTGTAGTGTAAAGGACACCAATAACTTTTATGTCCTACAAAAAAAAAAAAATATTATCGCATTTTGGTTCAATATAATATTTCTCTATAATAATTATGGTAGGTAAGGTGGGACCTTACATATAGTATCAGAGACAAGTTTGAAACTCTAGGACCTAGGGCTTCCCTGCTAATAATCAAAGCTAATTACTTTATTTACTTACATGATATTTTTGGTCAGGTTAAAATGTCTTGTATTATCTCTGTGTTTGTCATTTTTGAGATTTTTTTGTCAAGGATGGGGTTATATAGGGAATTTGTCTTTGGGGTATGTCTCTAGGATTTCCTCCTATCTCAGCCTAGCCTTGAATGGGTTTGGATTTTTTTATGTCTTAGCTTTGTTTCTAGGTTTTGTATCGTTTAATTTCCACATGAAAGGTCAGCGTTATACCTTTGGGTGCACTGGAGCAGGGTCAATATTTGTGGGTTCTACCTCTATGAGATTTATTATCTCTTCCCTTGTGATCTTGGCGTCTGGTGTATGATTGTGTCTCACCTCAGGTCTGCAAATAAGGCTCGTTTTTTCGGGTTAGGACTATGTGGTTCTCCCAATACAGTTACCATTTTTTTCTGTCAATCGAACCCTGATAAGGATGAGAGACACATTTGGGTTAATGGGGGTCGTTTGGTTTAGGTCGGTCAGTAATGGATGTCTCTGGAAATTACCGGCTTATGTTTCCTTTATGGAAAGTGTGCATGGAGGTATTGTTCCCTAGAAGCGCGGTGCTTCTGGGCTTGGGATACCACTTGTGCAGGTTACAATTCTTGTCATAGTCTCAACAACAAAGTGTAGATAACAGGAAATGGATCAGTCGGCGGCAACAAAGGTCGGATGCCCATATTAAAGAGGTCGTGGAAAAATAACCAGAGGGTCCCCAACATCCTATCAACCCAGTTCATCTATGGGCAGAACTTGGGGCCATAATCATGTCTCCACAATCATAAACGACATAGCTAGAACCTATCACGAGGCCACATCTGAGGAAATTCAGCAACTAATGGAATAATGGAAAGCAGACCTAAAAAGGCAGGTTGACTCAATGGAGATTGATGTGGAAGTCTAGTGGGCTATGGTGCCGGACCCAAGGCACACCCAAGGCTGCGTCACTCAATTTAAACAAACTATTTTCTTATATCGGTCCATGAAGGTTATCCTGGTGAAAGCTTTGGAACAAATTTTTGTGGGTATGGTAGCAACAGTGCAAGAATTTCCAGATTAAAAACATGAATTTCAGAAGCTCCAATTCCAAATACAAAAGCAGGACAACCGACTTCAGCATATTGAAGATCATCTACCTTGTATTCTCCCACAAACATAGCAGTCGATTTCTACTGCTAAAGACCTGGCTCCAGTGGAGTTTGTGTCTACCGATGGTGTTGAGTAGCTTGATGGGTGGCATCATAGTTTTTTATTTCTATATGTGGGAATCATTTAGTTTTCAGTATGTTTTTAATTATGTTGTTAGATATTTATGATACATGCAATGTAAAGGCAATCATACTTATTTCGCTTGGTTAAGAAGACTTATTATTTTTTTCTACTAGATGGCATATCACGTTGTTAGGTGGCCAACAGACTTGGTTTCCTTTTGGGAAAGTTGAGTCCACCTAACGATATGTATGTGGATGAAAATTTCTTTTATATATTAATGAAAAAGGAAGGACCTACCAAGCTTACAAAAAAATGGTACTTTTTGGTTTCTTATGTTTCACAATTGTAGTAAGTTTTCTATACCCTATTATTATTTTGTAATCTATATGTTGGAATTTCTAAGCCATATATCATGTTCTAGAGATAGTTATGTGGTATCTTTGTATTTAATTATTTTAATATGCATAAGAACTTTGAAATATCTTCACTATCATTGATCTGGTTTCCCTTGTGGTAGGCTAAAACAATAATAAATTTATTTTGTATGATTTAATTATGAAGTAATGAAACGTGGAAAAATAATAGTTAAATTTATTTCAATATACATGCATACATATATAGATATATATATATATATATATATATATATATATATATATATATATATATAGAGAGAGAGAGAGAGAGAGAGAGAGAGAGAGAGAGAGAGAGAGAGATATTTTTACTACAACTAAAAAAAATATGCACCTTTTGTTTATAGGAGATAAGAAGAAATACATTTATCTATGTTGTTCACATTCATTTCGTCAATGGCCTCTGATTGATCTCTTTTCTAGTTTTTGTAGAAGAGCCAAAAAAAGAGTGTTCAAAACAAAAAATAATCAACTTCTAGAAGGGATGTTATAACTTTGCCCTTGCATCATACAAAAACCAATCTGAGTGGAGCATTGTTTATTTTATGAACAAATTTTACATTCCCTGCATTTGATTTACATTCTTGAAGACCTAAAATGGAATGTTTCTAATTGAAGAAAAATCATGAAGTCATCATATTTTTCTAGAAGGCCTATTGTAATGTTTTCCTTTCATCATACCAAAATTGTTGTAATTAGATCCCATAATCCTCAAAGTACATAGGGAAAAAGGAGAAAGAGAATATATGTACATATTGAGTCGATGATATGTCCAACAAAAAAACTTGATAGATATGTAAAATAATATTAATTAGCTGAGGGGGTTGGAAGGAATTTTTGTTTGTTGGCCATCCTTGATTTCTTGGACTTTTCATGCACATTGGTCTATATCTAGTTCACTTTTGGAGAGATGTTTTTCCTCTTCATTCCTATGCTTTTAGTTATTTTCAATAGTCAAAAGTAAGAATAATGTTATTTTCTGGTAGGATTTTAGGAAAAGAGGAAGAAGAGAGTAATTTCTAATGCTTATTGAGCCATTTAGCCAATTTATGACATTGAGAGAATCACCATAGATATGAATGGAAAGGATTTTATTCTTTAGAGCCAACTAAAGAAGAGATAATAATGCAAAAAATTCAATAAAGTTGTTGGATACTTGTCTTATATTTTTTGAGAGAGTAAAGTAGTATGTGTTAGAGAGGTGAAGCACCCACCCAACCCAACCAAAAAATGCACAAGTAATATCTTCTATAAGTTCCATGTCTGAGTGTTCCTTAGGAGTGTTTGGAGAGGAGCATTGGATGTAGGAGCTTGTAATGGTTGAGCTTGATGTGGCTATTGGATATAATTTTTCATTGATGTCAAAGGGTGAATAGGTCATTGATCGACGAGTTGGAAGAACCTCTTGGTTTCCCTCATCACACCATTTAATTTAATAGGTTGCTTTCCTTGTGGGTATTTTTAGTTGGATAGATATGCAAGTTGGTAAATAATCAGGGGTTGTAGCTCCTTCCATTAGTGGTTGGTAAAACCATAAGTTGTAGCGTCCTTCCATATAAAAATAAATTGTTAAGATAAATCTTGTGCACCTTTGATGTGATGTGATTGGTTAATTCTCCGCGATCTTTAAATTATTTGAAATTATTGAAATACTAATTCATGCCCCCCCACAATATGTCAAACAATTGGTATCAGAGAGTGTTCCTTAATCACAGTCTGAACGTTGGAAGGAAAATCTTGGGAACAAATATGGGAAAGGAAAAAATGCTAACCTCCAAATGCTCCAAGGAAAAGGAAAAGAAAGTATCCTCCATTTCCAAAATGCATTAAATTCATTAATGAAGATCAAGTTGACCCATCTGCCATGTCTCCACTACCTCCCATGTTTGATGGAAAAAACTATGAACTATGGAGCATGTCTATGGAGATATATCTGAAAGCCCTATATTATATATAATTCATAGTTGTTACCAAAGATACAACCACAAAGGAATCAAAAGAAGATGATACAAGAGCAATGGGTATCACACTAAAATTTGTATAATATCATGTAAAATACAAGCCTGTGGGATAATTCTCCTCAGCGAAATATATTTGGGAAAGGATAGAACAACTTTATGCAAAACAAGTCGAAAAATAAGTTGCTCGCTTAAAGACCGAGGTACTAGAGGAAAAAAGGAGAGAATAAATTTTTACAAGTCAACTTAAATAAAAATCCAAGGAATTGATAAAGCTACAAACCTAATTTGATCAACAAGAGAGGAGTCCTAAAGAATAAATTATCTCCTTGAAGGCCCAACTTGAAGAAGCAAGAATAATTGAATAAGTGACCAAATTCCAGCTAAAAAGGAAGGCAAAATAGTGTGAGAAGCATGAAGAAGAAATTGTATCATTAAGGGTTGAGGTCAACCAACTAAATAAAAATTTGGAAATATTAAAAGGGTTATATAAAATTGTTATTTTAAACAAATCATGTCTAGGTGAACCTTCATGTAAAGAATATGCAAGCACCAAGTCCCCAAAGGATAAATTTGAAGAAAAACTTGAAAAAAATTTCTTTGTCCTCAAAAGGCCAAGTGAGAACAAGAAGAAGCATGAAGTTTCTAATATAATAAGTTATGCTAAGAAGACACATTACCAAGAAGGAATAACAATTTCAGAAGACCATCATAGCAATTCAAATCACCAAGGTAGCCAAGTATATTTCTTGATTATTGTTACTCGTGTACAATTTTTGGGTATAGGGGTAGGGATTTAAAATATTATAGTAGGGTTAACTACAAAGGATATCATCAAAACCCTAGAAGCATGTTTACAAGAAAAAAAGTTAGAAACCCAAATGGATTCTCCAACAAAATGTACACAACATTTTCTTCATCATTCAAGTACAACACAAAATTATATAAATGGCATAACTTTTGACATATTACACAGGACTGCAGATGTGACATGAAGTGGAACCCTAAGAATATTAGGAAAGTTAGAAAACCCACTAGGGTTTGGAGAAGAAAACATGTGGAAAGAAGAAGAAATATCATAAAGGGAAGCAACCCTGCAAAAGAAAGACACCCTTCACCATTGGTGTCAAAGGGGAAGAGAGAGAAAGAGGATGGAAGTGACGTATGGAGATAAGTGGAGAATCCATGGATACAAGGAGAGAATTATGATAGGGGGGCTGCTAAGGGGTAAAATTATTGGGTGGTAGGTTATATATATCCCTCTCAGGGCTTTCCGGTACTCGAGGCAGACTGTCAGATTAGTTGTAAAGTTACAAAGACATTGCACACATGTTCATACTAATGAATAATTGATAAAACGAAATAGTGAGGGATTACCTCTTTGTGGACAACAGATCCTATGGAGAGCACTAAGTGGCATGGCAGAATTCCTTCCTCACCGGCTCAAAATCCAGATCCTGCAATCAAACAAAGCACCTGTGTAATCTCCACAGTGGTATCGCTAACTAACAATTAAACAAGTATATAATCGACATTTAGCTATGAAAATCTGAGCCATTTATATCATGATTCATATAAAAATGAACAAAAAATGTGACCCTGAAACATTAAATGGACAAAACAAATATAGTTATATTGATTTATAAAAAGGAGGATTACAACCGTTGGTTGTACCAAGCCCTCCTCTGTCTCCTAATTCCTCTCTCTCTTTCTCTATCTCTGAGTGTAATGATGCTTGGGCTAAGAGTCCTAAACGGACCTTGGAAATATTTAAGCCTTACACTCAACAATGAAATTCTGCTCTACATATGATTAAACCTTAGACCATTGACCAAGAGCCCAAACCTCCAATTTATAGGAAGTGGAGAGGACAAACCTTGTCAATCCTTTCAACCAGTTCAAATGAGGAAAGATCTTGATGTTTCCTAGATTTCCTTTGCTTTTTCCTTCCATAGGAGTTCATTTGTGTTTGGAAATATCTAATAAAAGGTTTGTACCATAAGTTTCTATTTTTGAACTTACTCTTTCTGAGAAAAAGCTGGAAATTCCAGTCAATTTCCACGAGATATTTCCCTTTTGAGATTCAAACACAGATAATATTGCCCCTTAGGCTAGACAAATCATTACCCTAGGCACTGACGCTCCCTTTGCATGGCTAGGGTGCATTATAAATCTGCCTAGATGTCTCTAGGGGTGAGTTACCTTGGAAAAATGGGTCTTGTATGGGTCATTTTCTTCCTTCCATGTTACCTTCTCCTCTAAGTTGTTGAGGAGGTCATTTTCCCTGTAACAGATGCCCCTAAAGTGTGAGTTCAGAGGCGAAGATGATGGCCGAAATAATTTATAATATATAGTAGAGAGAGAGGAGTTGGAAGACTGAGGAAAACCTGAAACAACAACATATATCAAAAATATAAGTATCTGTCCTGAGTCGAGCATTCCCATGCTCGTAGTTGTATCAAACTGATTTCTCTAAAAAGGAGATATGACCAGTGTGTCCACCTATGAGCATAATGTGGAAGCTTCTGCCATGACAAGATCAATCTGATAAGATGTCTCCGAAAACAATATCGCAACTTGGGAGAGGAAACACAGCTGAAATGAAGTAAGCCTCAACCCAAGGTCCTGGTCGTTGCTTCACTAAACTGCATATTTCTGCATATGTGAATGAAGGAGTTGTAGTCAAACATGTGGGAAATCTTCTGATTACTAGTCAATAATGAAAACTGTTAACAGACGCGAGGGTGGCCACCAATAAGGATGATGGTCCCCAAGATGCACAGTACAATCTAGTGAGTGTGAATGAAAAGAGTTGATGTTGAACACTCGTAGAATCATTCGACTGGGAACCAATAATGAGAACCCCCAATCAAACACAAGTTAACCTTCCACTGATGTCTGCAAGCATATGTTTCTGGATCAACTTCCTAGATAAGATGTTGAAGTCGATAGATTTTTTTTTATCTAAAGGTAGGCACTGAGGTGTCCTACATCAGTCGACACGAAATGGGAAAAGATGATTTTGTTTTGGAGACAGTAAAGAGGAAATGGGAGTAATTGACGACAAATAATTTCAAGTATATGATGGCTCAGCTGATACAGGAAGCAATAGATAGCGGGATCCTCTTGAACAATAGAAGGCACAGTAATAGGGTACCAGGCTGCTTAGGCTTAATGAACACCAAAGAGTGTCAGGACTCACCAATGTAGGGGCATTAGCATACGAAGGCTAAACTCATAGATGGTATGGTTCGGCTAATTGTAAGTGAATTTTCTGGGAAGTGCCATGTTCAAGATTTTGTACTGCCAAATCGACCTTCAGAATAAGCATCCACTTTGTCCAAAATTTTCCTTGTTTGATTAATTTTAATGAGTCCAGACGGGTAAACTCGATGATATTTTCATATTTAAAGAATATGAAAAACATCGTAAAAGAAAACTCCAGGGGGTACCTTTGTCATGTTTGATAACCGGGCACGATGAAGGGAGAATAGTAAGCTCGACACAGTTCATTTTCCATAAGTTGGCCCATTGAATCCGGATAAAGTGATAAACCTATGTTCAATGGACATCTACCTCATTTTGTTATGAGTACGAGGAAATAGAGTAAACTAAATATTCTTCATGAATTTTTAACGAGTCAGACGAAGAAAAACTCGATGCTCTCCATGAAATTTTAACGAATCTGACAGAGAAAAAATCGGTTACTTTTTCGGTTATTTAACGAGCTAGAAAAATATGGAAAATAATGGCTCATATTTCTTCATCGTAGTAGTTTAACGATCCTGATGAAGGAAAATCAGAGTTTTTAAAGTTTTGCGAGCTAGAAAAATTCCCTAAAAATAAATCTCGTTCTGGGTTGAACACAGTCAAATTTTCACATGAACACTAGCAAATCATCAGAGCGTCGGTGACGTTAAAAAACCAATAATTGCAACAAAAAATAGCAGAAATTTACCAATTTTAACATAATAGGTGAGCGATTCATACCTCAAAAAGGTCTATAAGAAGGCAACAAACCTTCATTTTAACTTTTTTGAGTGCCGTGAAAGAGATCTGGAGTGAAAAAAGAGGTGAAACGTCTACTGTCGATTGTGGATGATCCGGGCAACGGTTTTTGATTCCGCGAGATCCAGGTAAGATATTGAGCCTTAATCTAGCATTCCATTGTCATTTTAGTTATTTTTACTAGCTGAAAATTGGATTTTTAGCAGGCCCTAAAAATTTTAAGCGGCTAATGCAGGGGCCCAGTGTCAGGGGTGCATTAAACACGCTACCCATTAAGGAACAATGTGTTACCACGCTCTGATTGGCACTAGGACCCACATTAGCTGGCACAATCATTTTTTAAACTTTTTTTACTCAATCCTAAAGTGTTTCTTCCTAAAACTAATCCATTGGAAACATGTCTTGTGTAGGTGTGAAGTTTTTTACCATGAGTATTTGGCGCGAAAGAGAGCATGAACAGGAAGAACGTGAAATGGTCACTAATGCTACTTTGCTTATTCTCCGCAGATGTGGTTTACTGAAGTATGCTCGTTTAGAGTTGATGAGGGGGAAGGAAGAACTTCTGAGATGGATCATCCAACAGTGGGATGATCAAAAACATGTCTTTCACATCGAGGGTCATGAACTCTCGATTGAGAAAAATGACATATACTACTTCACTGGCCTGTCATGCAAAGGACTGAGGCTCAATTTGACAGGTTCCAGGGTTGATCCCCACACTACTGCGGATTTGATCGGAGCTTACTTCATAAAAAATACTCCACTGGTAAGCAACCGGGTTCCTATAGCACGAGTGGTCTTGAGACCGATGAGGTCTCTCTTGTGGATGATAGTTCGCTTGGAAAGAGCCAAGATTTAACATGTGGCCACCAAGGCCCGGGTATTTTTGCGTTGGATTGCATGGAGCCACAGGTTTTTGACTGGTGCGAAGGTGTTTTCCGTCAGGTTCAAGAAGAACTGATGGCATGTAAGACCCGGACTCAACGAGAGTTTGGTTTTGGTACACTGATCGTGTCCTTCATACTACAGTGGGTGCCCGCAATGAGGCCAAGGATGATCACGAATGCAATGGGACCGCGAGAGCCAAGATAAGCTCGCTGGTTTGCTTTGATGCCACGGACTGGAGAGGTTCCAATCCATCACTTTTTTGATGATGCATTCTTCGAGTGTCTAGATTGCTAGATCATGATGATTGAAGATTATCCCTATGTAAGGATGAACTTCACAGGAGATCTATAGTTGATACTACCACCAAGGACTCAGTGGGGTCCAAATGGTAAGAATTAAAACGATCAATGATTAAGTATTTTTTATCTTTTGAATGTTTATGAAACTTTTTTGTTTAATGGGTGAAAATATTTTGACATGAAGCTTATTGCTTGACACAGATGTGGCACCTTTCCGTCCAGCCGGATCCCCTCGCTAGGCAAGGAGAGGAATGCAACTACTTGGGGCTGGTGTAGCGACACACACATTTTTCATGAGGTTGCTAGGAACCTTGATGGATTGAGCATGGGTTTGTCGCCTCTTCCTATGAGGGAGATCCCGGTTCACTTGCAGCGACACATAGTGGGTGTGCCGAAGAGGTTCTTAGTGCCTCTTAGGATGTTAGCTAGAGCAGTTATTTGCTACCATGAGCAGCATGCTCAATATGAATAGTGGATAGATGTATAAATGTCAAAGCGAGGCTTAGCAGAGCCAATTTTTTGTAAAACACCCAAGTTTTGGGAAGTTTTTTTATGTAACATGACTAGACATGAAATATATATATATATATATATATATATATTGGCGTTTTTGATCTTGTGCTTTTAATTTTTATGTATTTTTTATGATGGAAAATATATACTCATGCATGACTCTTTCTATAATAAACGTGACAAATGCCAATCTAACACATAATTCGCTAATGAATCAACTAATGTATTAGATTCTCTAGGAATGTGCTCAAAAGTAATGATTTGAAATTGACATTATAGAAGTCATACCCTTAAGTAATAATGTAATAAGACTGGATGAAGAACACGATAATAATTGTTCAAATGCATAACGACTAGCTGGGAATCTAACCTAACCACCAGATTGGAGATGTCATGAGATGCAGCTTCCATGAGGAGTTGTATCACTGACATGTAATCAGAAATATTGTTGGTGGCATTGCCAAGGAACATTCCCCTGGAACCCAGGATTTTCGACTCAGGTGTATAGAGGACCCAACTAGCTGATGCAATGTGTTGTGTGTGACGACTGTCACCATCCGCTTATCCAACGTATGGTAAGGGTGAAAAAGATATATTTGTAAAAGAAGAGAGTCTTTATGAGAAAAAAAACTCAAATCCTAAAATATCCATATACACAAAAAAAAACAAAACTTATATACATAAAATTACAAATCATATGCCTAGTGAAACACTAGGAAAAATACTTCTTCAGATAGAGCCCGTTGCTGGGCTCACCGAGTGGAATCCCATTACAGTTTTAAAGTTCGTAACCTCCTTTTGAAAGGACTTTCGTGATGACGTAAGGACCAAGCGACAATGGTTGAAGTGTTCCTGCCTCCAAGAGGTCGTGCCTCTGATCGTATTGTAGAACGAGATCGCTTTCTTGGAAAGAACGAGGCTTGACAGATTTTCCATATTGAGCTTTGACTCGGTGTTTTTGAGCTTCGAGTGCTATTGTGGCATCTCGACGAGTTTCATCCAATTGATTGAGTGAGAGCAAGCACTCTTCTTCGACAGTGGTGCCGAGTAGGAGTTCAACATCTAGCTTGAGTGATGGAATCTCACACTCGATTGGAAGGACTGCTTCCAGACTGAATGCTAGTTGGAATGGCGTGAAACTTGTAGAATTTTTTACTAACATTCGGTATGCCCATAATATGTAATATAGATTTCTATTCCATGTGGTTTTATGGTTTCCGACTAACCGATGAATCATGGTTTTGAGGACGCCATTTACGTCTTTGACTTGACCATTCTCTTGATGGTATTAGGAAGAAGAATGATCTTGTCGAAAACCTAGCATGGAAGTTAGCTCCATCATCATATGATTTTCAAAGTGTGAACCATGATCTATGAGGATTGAAAGGGGAACAACGAAACGTAAGATGACCTGATTGAAAAGGATAAGAGCGGCAGTTTCTCCGTCTTATTTAAAAGTGGGAATGGCTTCTGCCCATTTTTTGAAGTAGTCGACCACAACTACTATGTAGTTGTGTCCATCAGCAGAAGTGGGATTTCATGTTACAAAGTCTATTCCCCATTTAGCAAAAGGACTAACGGAGATAACCAGATGAAGAGGGGCAAGATGGGCGCACATTTTCTTCATGAAAATATGACACGGATGCCACTTCTAGACTGTTGTGATGTAGTCTTTAAACAAAGTGGGCCAATAGAATCCTGCACGCAAGATTTTCTAGATAGTGGCTATGCCAGAAAGATGACCGTCGCACGCCCCAGCGTGGCAATCATTTAAAAAGTGTTATGCCTCTTTAAGAGTGAGACAACGCCGAATAATAGTATCGACACCACGACGATATAGAGTATCGTTTAGTACGATATAGTGTTTTGCTTAGTGATGAATACAATGACAGTCGTCAAACGTGAGATTTGGGCAGAATCCTTGCGTTTGGAGGTAGACCAAAATATCTCCATACCAAGGATCAGAAGAATCGACTGAATAGAAAGATTCATCAAGAAATGGATCATGAGCTACTTCTTCTGGGTAAATTCTGGGAAGATCCAACAGTAATTCGGCGAAGACTAGAGATTTATTTGCTTTAGCAGCAGTGAAAACCAAATCAAAATGTTGGAGGATTACAATCCATTTGGAATATTTTCCTCCAATGATCTGACGAGACAAGATGTGTCGCATGGGATTATCCAAATAAATTACAGTAGTCTTCCGCAGCAATATATAGTGTCAGAGGCGGGTGACAACAAAGACCACTGTGAGAGATAGTTTCTCCACATGTGAATATTGTAATTCAGGTTTGATGAGACCTATTGTCGCACAGAATATCTAGGCACTGCAACAACGGCTCAAATCGGGGGCTGTCACCTTGATCCCCAATTTCTCTATCTAAGCTATCTCCTTGCAAGCTAAGGGAGGTAGACCCTAACAAAAATGAAGGAAAAGAATTGGTTGCAAGTCAACCAACCCAGGAGACACAGTCAAATAACCAAGTACTTGATGAGATTAACGAGATTTCACAGATCAATTATATTAAAACCAGTGCCTTATGGAGTTAAAAGATCTCGTTATGCAATCAAAGCCAAGTAATTGATGTATAACTGTTGCTATGAAAACACAAATGACCACAATGATATTCAATAGAAAGCACCACAACCATTCATTAAAATACTTAAGCCCACGGCAAAGCTATCATGAAACGATCGTTAAAAAATAAATGCTAGATGCTTGCAATGTTTCTGAATTTATGATGTTTCAATTAATTCCAATCCAGAAAGATGTCCCTATAGTCAAACTTTAGATAAACATTTAAGAATTCATTTGACTATGAAGATTTTTTGAATTTTTTTGAAATTTTTATATTTTTTTATCTTTTTTTAAATCCTAAAACAAATTAAGAGATTAAAAAATTTAAAACAAAACTAACATTAACCAAGAAATTAAAATCTAAAGTATAAAAACTAAGAACTAAAAATAAATAAATAAACTGAAACTAACACCAATTAAAATCTAAAGAAAAATTAATTCTAAATCTAACAATATTAAAATCTAAAAGTCTACGAATAAAATCTAAGACTTAAACTAATGTTATAAAAAATAACTAACGCTAAAAACTTAAATTGAAAACTAAAAGTAAAAAAAAAAATCGAAATAAAACCTATCACTAACATTAAGCTATCTAAAAATAAATCCGATAAAGAAAATTTAAACACATGTATGTAAATTTCTTGAGTTTTAATGTATGCGTTATTTTTGGCTTTGATTTTTGTGCAGGTTAGTCGACGTGAATGGAGAAGGATGGCTGACGACAGAGCAAATGGGTCTGCGGCAATGGAAGAGGAAGATGGTTGAGGCAGCAGCTAGGCTCGAATGAAGGTCGATGGCATAGGAGTGAAGGATCGACGCAAAGGGAGATGTTGAACGGGTGAATGAAATGAAGGCAGTGTGAAGGCAAGGAAAGTGGAGGAAGATGAGGCGGATTCGTAAAGAATGAGGCTCGACAGCAAGGGAAAAACACATCTTAAGGAGGCAGCATATGAATTTGCAAATTCGTGAAGGCTGGTGTAGAGAATGAGGGAACGAATGCAGAGAAGGAGGGAATGCTATTGATGGTGGGCAGCAGCATGAGAGAAAATGAAGGCAGAAAAAAATCGTTGACAGGGAAAATGTGGAGAAGGGGCAGCAGACAGAGGCAGTGATAAAAACAAACCCAATAAACATTAAAAACATCCAACAACTTAAAAAAATTTCCGTCAAACTCAGATTTTAGATGTACCTTTAATAGAATAACATTCATATCTGTCAACAGAAGCAATCATGAGATCAGATCTGGCCCTCTAAGGGTTAGATATAGCTCAGATAAAAAAAAAATCTACAATTCCCTTGCAAATCTGCATAGAACCAAATCAGATTCGAAGCTATACAGAAATAAACCCTAAAATCCTAAAATAAATACAAATTTACAATGCTAATTTACAGATTTTGAGGCCCTCCTAGACAGATTTAAACCCATTTCAGCACAATTTTTAGAAATTTTAAAATTTTAAAGAGAGGCACAAGCCCTAAAGGACCCTGTAAAAAACACAATTTCGTAAGATAGCTTCGAGAAATTAGAAACAATGGGATTTTTCAAATTTATGAAATATTAGAGTTGGTTGGTCCAACTGAAGACTTCCCCAGATGCTCAAACCTTTAAAAAAAAAAAATTCCCCTGCACACTTAGATCTGAACTTTAGATTGATAGAGATTTAAGAAAATAACATGAGATCCTTCAGAAAAATAGATAACTAGTCTTTCTGTTAAATCAAAAAATGTCATTTTATGAACCCAGAAAACTGCACAAGATACATGTATGTAGATCAATCCATGAAGGCCATCAACCATAAAAATGACAAAAAAAGTAGCAGAGTTTAGAAATAAATCACCACATAGATCTGGAAAAGGAACACCAAAGTTTGTAACCCCAAAGTCTTTATGCGTTATTGATCAAAAGAGATTACAAGAGCTTCCAAGACAAGCGCACGATCCAAAGATCGGATGACTCAAGACTGACAAAGACTTCTAATTTATAAGACAAAAACTCCAACGGCTAGTTCGGTTGATCCATGTCAAAATAATCTCGAATGTCGAAAATATTTGATCATCTTTTAATCTGGACCGTCGAAATTACAAAGTTGAGGAAAAAACGAATTTATCATTTAAATCTGTTTTAATTAACTCAAAAATACTATTGTTGAGTTAATTACCTCAAAATTTTGACTTTGACTTAACCACCTAGGCATAAGGGTCCAAAATTTCTTGAAATTCTCAATTTTCCCTTGGCCTGGGGCCTTTAAAAAATCATTTTTTAAGGACCAACGGATTTTTCCTTTGAAGAATTTTATACTCACCTAGGACTTAAAATTAATTAAATTTATGGCTTAAGATTTTTTTAATTAACTTGACCAGAAATTTTAATTTATTGACTGAGAGGGGATTTTAATTATTTTCAACCCTCTTTACATAAGATAAATAAATTTAGACATATGAAGGGGGAATACCCGTTCGTATAGACCCTCAAATAGATACCCAATTCCGCGACTCAAAACATGATTTAGTAGACCAAGTAGCTTGTAATAAAATAATCTAGCCAAATAGCTAGGATTATTCCCAAACTACTTTTACAAGGACTCGATAAAAAACACTAGGACTCACTTAGCATGCTGATGACAAAATTCACCCTAGCTTTGGGGTGAGGCTGGAGGGGAAAACTTTTCCGATCACTTGTGTCGAAAAAACAAGTAAATCAGTGAGACAAAAAACCTCCTAGGATAGAAATCGTCATCAACATACTAGGCTTACCTAGGTTGTTACATACATGACGCTCTTACTTAGATAATTTTACATCATAAACATACAGAATGGGTTTAAATTGTTTATAAAACTGTCGACTGATGATGGAAACTAAATGGCACAACCACGTCGAACATGATGAATCCCATTTGAAAAAATGGGGGTGTACTGCTATGGGGTCATTGACAAAGTGTGGTCAACATCTGGCTCTACTTGGGGACACGTTGCTTCATCGGAGGAATGTGAGGATCTAGAATCTGTATCCAAGCAACACACAAAATTACATAAGTAGCGTCCATCCAAATATCATCATATAACATTAAGCACATGAAAAATAGAAGCTCTTCTATCATTTATTATTCTACTTAACATGAAAAGTAAATCTACTCTAAGTACGAAATGAAATTCTGAAATAACAAGGTGTAAGGTTAGAGATACAATACAAAGGATGCCCTATGGCATCTGATGTGCTCAATATGGTGCATGCTGAGCATTTTCCTACTTTCAGGCAAGTCTGTTGGCTGCTTTTCAGATGTGCCATGTCCAATCTTGCTAATTGTAGGACTATGTCTTATCCGAATGTCAAGCTGCTCTCGACCATCAGATGAATCAAACCGCTTACTTCTTCTTTTCTGATTCTTTCTCTTCTTCTGAGTGGGTTGTAATGTCAGTAATGAGACCACTGTAGATTTATTGTCTCCATCTTGAAAATTCTTGTACAAAACATCTGATGAACCTGTAGTGTGACCAATCTTATTCTAAATATACTCTGTTAAAGGTGACACATAAGCTTGGTCTTTCTCAACATCCTTTGTAGCCATAGTTATTTCTTCCTTAATGGGAAAAGTGACCTCCGTGTGATGAGATGGAAATTGCTTCAGCAAACTGGGAGGCCTATGATCTGTTAACAATTTTGACTTGGGTTCGAAATTATACATGTGTGATCCTTCCATTTTTTCCAACTTATTTTGAATATCAGTAGAATGCTTAACATTATCAATAGTAATTTCCCTCGCATGAATCTCTTTAATTGTCAACAAATTGTGTTGAAGAGATATCTGATTAGAATGATAAAATTCCATCATCTTTAACCTGTTTTCCATGACATTTATTTCCTGTGCATGACTCTCTTCAATCATCAACAATTTGCGTTCCATGTTTTTTGTTGATTCATCATTATCTGCTTTCATGGCCATGAAGAAATTTTGCATACATTTCATCTCTTTCTCATGATTTGTTTCCATGATCGTCATTTCCTTGATATGCTTTTCTTCTAAGGCAAATAACTTGCTCTGTATAGAACGAATTTCCCTGGCGTGATACACTATTATTTTTTCTTGATTAAGTTCCATATTCTTAATGATTTGAGCCTGATTGGCCTCCATATTCTTGATTACCTGAGCTTTATTTAGCTGTATATCCTTAACCATCTGAATCAATTCGTTAACAGGATGCTTATCGTTGTCAAAACTGATTTGAAAACTTGTTTCTACTTCACCACTATCATAGATTTGTGATGTCGTGGTACAAGTGGATTCATCCTGAGAATTGTCTGGAAATCTCCTATAGATAGTTGAGTTCTCTACAAGATCAATTTCATTATTTTGCATAATATTGGGAGCACAAGGCAAGTCATCTTGTTTTATATGTTTATTTGTAAAAGCATTGATGATGTCTTGTAAACAATACTCCTCAGGAAAATTTCAAAACCAATCGATAGCATCACCTTTTAAGGAATAGCCAAAGATACGTATCTTGACATCTTCATGATTATATTGTGAAGGACGACAATATTTATATATAAAAAGGTGACCATATTTAGATGCACTAGAGCAGTGCTTGGATCACCATCTGAGAAAAAAGGCAATTTTGAAATGGCCTCTTTTGGCATGTCATGAATGGTGTCATCCATGATGACCTGCTTAAAAGTTAAGAATTAGTTTCGTGTTCAAGAATAGTCAAAAGGTCCTCAAGAAGCGAACTTCTTAGCAGGAACTCTTGTAAGAAATGAAAGAATTGGAGTCGCCACTTGAACATGAAACTAATTCTAAAATAGAAGAAATAATCGAGAGTGGCAGATGGATATCAAGGGGGGTTTCTTGTCTGGGAGTAAATAGATGAATAAGTGGAGTCGTCACCCAAACAAGAAGCCAACTAAAATGTCCAGGTGCTAAAGATACGATGATGAAATGATTAGCAAGATGATGAAATGAAATGACGCCAGGAAATGTGATCCCTTGTGATAGGCTAATGAATGGTGAAAAAATATTAGAAGATTATAAAAGGTCGTTAAGACCAAGGACACAAAAACTCTATCCCCGAAAACGACGCCAAAAAATGTTGTCGCACAGAATGTCTAGGCACCGTGACAACGGCTCAGATCAGGGGCTATCAGCCTAATCCCCAATATATCTATCTAAGTTGTCTCCTTGCAAGCTAAGGGAGGTAGACCCTAACAAAAATGAAGGAAAAGAATTGGTTGCAAGTCAACCAACCCAGGAGACATAGTCAAATAACCAAGTACTTGATGAGATTAACGAGATTTCACAGATCAATTATATTAAAACCAGTGCCTTATGGAGTTAAAAGATCCTATTATGAAATTAAAGCCAAGTAATTGATGTATAAATGCTGCTATGAAAACACAAATGACCACAATGATATTCAATAGAAATCACCACAACCATTCATTAAAATACTTAGCCCACGGCAAAGCTATCATGAAACGATCATTAAAAAATAAATGCCAAATGCTTGCAATGTTTCCGAATTTATGATTTTTCAATTAATTCCAATCCAGAAAAATGTCCCTATAGTCAAAATTTAGATAAACATTTAAGAATTCATTTGACTATGAAGATTTTTTGTGAATTTTTTATATTTTTATATTTTTTTATCATTTTTTAGATCCTAAAACAAATTAAGAGATTAAAAAATTTAAAACAAAACTAACATTAACCAAGCAATTAAAATCTAAAGTATAAAAACTAAGAACTAAAAAAAAATTTAAAAAAAAAAAAATTGAAACTAACACCAATTAAAATCTAAAGAAAAATTAATTCTAAATCTAACAATATTAAAATCTAAAAGTCTACGAGTAAAATCTAAGACTTAAACTAATGCTATCAAAAAGAACTGACGGTAAAAACTTAAATTGAAAACTAAAATTTAAAAAAAAAAATCAAAATAAAACCTATCACTAACATTAAGCTATCTAAAAATGAATCCGATAAAGAAAATTTAAACGCATGTATGTAAATTTCTTGAGTTTTAATGAATGCTTTATTTTTGGCTTCGATTTTTGTGCAGGTCAATCGACGTGAATGGAGAAGGATGGCTGACGGTGGAGCAAATGGGTCTGCGGCGGTGGAAGAGGAAGATGGTCGAGGTAGAAACTAGGCTCGAATGAAGGTCGACGGCATAGGAGTGAAGGATCAACGCAAAGGAATATGTTGGATAGGTGAATGAAATGAAGGCAGCGTGAAGGCAAGGAAAGCAGAGGAAGATGAGGCGGATTCGTAAAGAATGAGGCTCGACGACAAGGGAAAAACACAGCTTAAGGATGCGGCATATGAATTTGCAAATTCGTGAAGGCTGGTGCAGAGAATGAGGGATCGAATGTAGAGAAGGAGGGAATGCTATTGATGGTGGGCAACAGTGTGAGAGCAAATGAAGGTAGAAAAAAATCGTTGATAGGTTCAGTGTGGAGAAGGGGCGACAGATAGAGGTAGTGATAAAAACAAACCCAGTACACATTAAAAACGTCCAGCAACTTAAAAAAAAATTCATCAAACTCAGATTTTAGATGCACCTTTAATAGAATAACGTTTAGATCTGCCAACAGAAGCGATCATGAGATCAGATCTGGCCATCTGAAGGTTAGATCTAGCTCAGATAAAAAAAAATTCGACAATTCCCTTGCAAATCTGCACAAAACCAAATAAGATCCGAAGATATACAGAAATAAACCCTAAAATCCTAAAATAAATACAAATTTACAATGCTAATTTACAGATTTTGAGGCCCTCCTAGCTAGATTTAAACCCATTTTAGCACAATTTTTAGAAATTTGAAAATTTTAAAGAGAGGCACAAGCCCTAAAAGACCCTATAAAAAACACAATTTCGTAAGATAGCTTTGATAAATTAGAAACAATGGGCTTTTTCAGATTTATGAAATCTGAGAATCGGCTGGTCCAAATGAAGACTTCCCCAGACGCTCAAACCTTAAAAAAAAAAATTCCCTACACACTTAGATTTGAACTTTAGATTGATAGAAATTTAAGAAAATAACATGAGATCCTTCAGAAAAATAGATAACTAGTCTTTTCGTTAAATCAAAAATGTCATTTTATGAACCCAAAAAACTGCACAAGATACATGTATGCAGATCAATCCATGAAGGCCATCAACCATAAAAATGCCAAACAAAGTAGCAGAGTTTAGAAATAAATCACCACATAGATTTGGAAAAGGAACACCAAAGTTTGTAACCCCAAAGTCTTTATGCTTTATTGATCAAAAGAGATTACAAGAGCTTCCATGACAAGCGCACGGTCCAAAGATTGGATGACTCAAGCCTGACAAAGACTTCTAATTTATAAGACAAAATCTCCAACGGATAGTTCGGTTGATCCATGTCAAAATAATCTCGACTGACGAAAATATTTGATCATATTTTAATCTGGATCGTCGAAATTACAAAGTTGAGGAAAAAACGAATTTATCATTTAAATCCATTTTAATTAACTCAAAAATACTATTTTTTAGTTAATTACCTCAAAATTTTGACTTTGACTTAACCACCTAGGCCTAAGGGTCCAAAATTTCTTGAAATTCTCAATTTTCCCTTGGCGTAGGGCCTTTAAAAATTCACTTTTTAAGGACCAACGAATTTTGCCTTTGAATAATTTTATACTCACCTAGGACCTAAAATTAATTAAATTTATGGCTTAAGATTTTTTTAATTAACTTGACCAGAAATTTTAATTAATTGACTGAGAGGGGATTTTAATTATTTTTCCAACCCTCTTTACATAATATAAATACATTTAGACACATGAAGGCGGAATACCCGTTCGTATAGACCCTCAAATAGATACCCAATTCTGCGACTCAAAACATGATCTAGTAGACCAAGTAGCTTGTAATAAATTAATCTAGCCAAATAGCTGAGATTATTCCCAAACTTACAAGGACTCGATAAAAAACACTAGGACTCACTTAGCATGCTGATGAAAAAATCCACCTTAGCTTTGGGGTGAGGCTGGAGGGGAAAACTCTGCTGATCACTTGTGTCAAAAAACACAAGTAAATCAGTGAGACAGAAAACCTCCTAGGATAGAAATCGTCATCAACATACTAGGCTTACCTAGGTTGTTACATACATGATGGTCTTACTTAGATCATTTACATCATAAACATGCAGAATGGGTTTACATTGTTTATAAAATTGTCGACTAATGATGGAATCTGAATGGCGCGACCACGTCGGACATGATGAATACCATTTGAAAAAATGGGGGTGTATTGCTATGGGGTCTTTGACAAAGTGTGGCCAATAAGACATTTTGACAGATAATATATCACATGCTCACTATCATCATCGTGAACTTGAACCAAAACCATTCCTAGCGAGGATGGTGAGGTTGCCAAGTAGAGGAGAAAGTCGCATGAAAAGTTGGGGGCACTTAGAAATGGGGTGGAAACGAGTGCTCGTTTCAAAGCGTCAAATGACAGTTGAGCCTGATCATCCCATAGATACAGTATCCCTTTCTTGAGTAAGCGCATGAAGCCTTTCGTCATCTCAGCATAGTTTACTATGAAAGGACGTAAGAATTTTTATTTCCCTTGAAAACGTTGGAGTTGTAGAATGGCTTGTGGTGCAGGTAATTCAAAGATTGCCTTAACCTTATTGGGATCAACCTTAATCTCATGCTTGGAAACAATGACCCAAGAAAACGTCCAGAATCGACAAAAAATACGCACTTATGTGGATTCAGATGTATGTTGTAGAACCTACACTGATCGAAGATTTCTTTTAGATGTGCAAGGTGATGGGCTCACTTCTTGGAGTGAGCGGGAAGGTCATCCAAGTAAGTTGGTACAGTGTGTCTGATATTGTGAAATGCATACCCCATAACCCTTTGAAAAGTTTCTCCTACATTCTTCAAACCGAATGGGAGTTTATTATATGCAAATGTGCCCCAAGGACAAATGAAGGCGGTTTTATGCTGGTCATCTTTTTTAATCATTGTCTGGTTATATCCCAAGAAGCCATCCATAAAGTAGGAAGATTCACATCCGACGCAATCGTTAAGAATCTAATCTATGAACAGAGTAGGATAATTGTCTTTTGGATAAGCGGCGTTCATATCACGATAATCAACACAGACCCGGATGGTGCCTTGTTTCTTATCTACAGGAACTGGATTGGATGCCCATTCCGTTAGAGGAACGGGTTAGATGAAACCAATGTGTAATAGTTTTTCGACTTCATTCTTGATAGCATCTAATTTGCGAGAGTGGACAGTTCGGAGCCTTTGCCGAACAGGCTTGGCATTGTCATAAATCTTGATTTCGTGCTCGGCTATAGACGGCTTTATGCCAGGAATTTTGTCATAAGACCAAGCGAAAACATCGCGTAATTCCTTAAAAGTGGATGTGAAGCGTGCGATTTCCTCGGGATTGCAATCGACTCCAATCTGTATATTTTCCACAATACTCGTTTTGACCGAGATATCAATGAGCATAGTCTTGGAAAGATTTCCCATATTCCCTTCCGCGTCGATAGTTTGAACATTCGTGTAAGCAAAGGGACGATCTCAGGTGGGTCAAAAAGCTGGGTTTGAATAGTGGTCGCATCCGAATCAAACATCAAAGTGTGATGGTGAAACTCTCCCCAAGGTTGTTCCTCTAGAGACATTATCTCTTGAATAGCTTCATCCATAGGTAGGACTTCATCGAGGAGATCCTTAGAAGGAACTGTGATGGGCGAGAGGGTAGTACCATTGGTCGAAACTAGAGAAGTAGAGGGTTTAGATGCTAATTTGATGGCTTGATACGCCAACTCAGCCAGTGATAGTGGCATCTGATATCCATAGGAATCAATGTGTGAAGGCTCCGATAGGATCCATGGATTGATAGAGCCATCCGAAATGGTGGATATCATTGTAATCGTGTGTGGAACCTCAGGAAACGGGAGAGGAAAACAACCCATCAGGGTAGATTCCTTCATAATACTGGTACCGACACTGACGTAAGAGTTAGTAATGCATCCTACTAGGAATACAGTGCTACTAGGTAACGTAGAATAATCATGGGTGAAAAAGGATAACTGATCCACCGTAACTAAATTCCCATTAAATGGAAAAAGGATGAGTCGGAAAACCGAAGAGACAATGGCAGTCATTGCGTAAGACCAACTGCGACCCAACAAAAGATTATAGTTGAGATGACGATCTACGACTTCTATTTCCACCGTTATCATTTTCCCACCACATGAAATGGTAAAGCTAGCAAGGTAACCTTTTGGGAGGAAAGTGTGCCCATCGAAAGCTTTGAGGGAATTTGATAGTGGAGACAAAGTGGGAGAACCCAAAGCGAGCTAGCACAGAGTTGACATAATGCAGGTTGAAGCACCTTCGTCTATGACAGTCCGATGGATTGGTCTCCCTTTCGACAATGGCTAGCATAGAATCCTGGGGCTCAATTCCACCAATGGTCGAAAGCAGAGCTTTCCTTTGCGCTGGGTAGGTTTGCAATACTTCGAGTGCAGACATGGCTGACAGTGCTTGTGCCAAATTTTCCACAATGTTGTAGTTTTGGGCAGCACGTGTAGAGGTGTTATGATTTGTGTGTCAAAGTGTCCCTTTAGGGGGACAAATCGTGGGGTAAGCAGTAGGCCTTTCGATATGCAAATCGTTGGGCGGCTGTGGATTTGAACTTGAACCAGGTTCTTGAGACTTAATGACTGGATTTCCATAGAGTTTAGCTCAGGTTTGGATTTAAACACTCTCCATTCCATAAATGGCGGATGATCCTTCACCAGAAGGATGAGTACCATTGTTTCCACTTTGGGGGGTTTGCGGCGGGTTTGCAACCATGTGTTATTGTTGTTGTTGTGGATTAGGGAAGGGATTGTGAAGGACTGCAGGTGTCCTTCCAGAGTCCTTGTTTGTAATAAAATATGTGCATTCCTGCATCCGAGGACATTTGTATGTCAAGTGGTCCTCCACACAGATTATGTAAGGGAATCTCATTGGTTTCTCCTTTCCTTTATCGTTTTTAGTAGTTTTTTTCTGATTGGGATTATTGTGAGTACTAGGTTGCTCTTTATAAGGAGAGGTATTTTTCTTATTCTTCCTGTTATTTCTACTAGGATTTTGTGTAGACTTCACAGAGTTTACCTCAATGGTGGGAAGAGTAGTTTATTGGTTTGGGGTGGTGGCAGTCGAATATGGCTAGGAATTTTGCCCACTAAGTTGCTTTATGGCTACGGCGTAGGTTGCACCAACGAGACCATCGGTGTGTGCTTTAGGAAATTGAGTAGCGGGAGGATTCGAGTTTTCAAGGGCATGGGGGAGTAAGTCATACAATGTGCCAGATTGCGAATAGATGAGATCTAGATGTTGTGCACAATGGAAGGATTTGTCTTCCGTGATCGCACCAGACAAGCAAACATCCTTAGCAAGGGGCGGTAAGAGTGACTTACAAAACCAGTTTATAAGAGATGATCTGGGATTGGCACTTATACCAACTTCCACCTACGTCTCCATTCATGAATGTGATCAGAGATGTGGGTGGCGGTGTCTTGGCTCAGTGAGGTTAAGAGTTTTGTTCTGGTTTCATATTGGATAGGTAATTAGAACTTCTTAATAAATTTTGTTGCTAAGGCGCCAAAATTATTGACGGCCCCATGTGGTAACTCAATGTACCATTTGGCAGCGTTTCCTATGAGAGTGTGGGGGAAAAGTCTAAGCCGAATACTATCATCCACCATGGAATTAGAAACAGAACATAGATGAAAGGTGGTGATGTGTGTAGCCAGATCCTCCCCTTGTTTCCCTTCAAATTTAGGGATGTCAGACGGAATCTTGTGCCATACTGGAGGCCAGAGTGGGTTGTGGTTGATGGGATCATTGGTCAATTTGTAGAGGTCGTGGATGTTTAAAGCTTCCAAGAATGGAAGTTGTGTGTTTTCCCCCGGATCTAGCCAAGGAAGTGTTGGCTCACCATTCAGATTGTAAGGTCCGCCCATCAATGTGTTACCAATTGGATACGTAGGACTTTGTTGATAAAAGTTCCCACTGAGTGGGGGTGTAGGGGTGTAGGGGTGTATGGTTGTTTTCTGTAGGATATGTTGTACTGGGGGAAAACTGTTGGTTTCCCCCAGTGTAATAATTTCCCCCTTGCCCAAATTGGTTTTGGGGTGGGGTTGCCCATATGGACGCGATAGAGTTAGCCAGTGGCATACTGCTATTCACATAGTTTACCATAGACATAGACCCTATACTAGAAGTTTGACCACTCAAAGGAACAACATTAAAAATTCGTTGTCCTATTTTTCCTATTGAATGTAGGGGTACCAAAGTGCCCCCTAACATATATGTATTGGTGACAATGCCCCCTGGCATAATAACCAAGGGGTTTGAACTCAGCAATGGGTTCCAATTGAAAGGGTTGCTAAAATGAACCGAAGTATCCATGCTAGCGAGAGCGGAAACCGTGGGTCCCGGCGCAACCATAATAGGAGCAGATCTCGAAGGGTTCGGAGGTCTGCTAACAGTTGTGGTGACCGGATTTTTGGGACCAGGTATAGCCTGGTTACTGGGGTTGCCAATCATTGGCGTAGAATTGATAACTGGTGAGGAATATGGTGGTGGAACCGAGTTGGCCACCAACGACATTGACCCTATGGGCGCCAGTTGTGAAATGGATGTAGGTGCAGCCGAAGACATAACTTGGCCTAGTGTAACCTGAACTAACAATGGCTCTGACAAGTCAGTGAGAGGAGGATTGTAAGGAGGTATGAATCCTTCTGTAAAAGGATCCTCTGGAAACTCCGTATGATAGGGAGCTATATGAAATTCAAGGGTTGTCACTGGAGATTTCTCGTCCAGAGAAGGCACTGGCTCACTGAGGCTCGACTCCTCCCCTGGTGTTAATGGAGGGAGACCTTGTTGTTGTCTAGTAAGACGACGAGGGTCGAAGGATGCCACAGTGACTTGTTTAATTTTATCAAACTTTTATTTTTGATGTATTATAAAGTCTCAGTGATAGTAACCACACACCTAAAAAATAAAAAATAAAAAATGACTTCTAAAATCAATCAATCAAGCAACCAGAAGGGGTATGAACTTGTCTGAGTACTACCGTTTGCTGGAGATGAAACCCAATATCAAAATAGCATACAGAGAGAGTTGGTCAAATATATAGTTACATTTACTCTAGAGCTTCGTCCAAACCTCAGACAATAGGTGTAATCACTCTTGTGAAGACGAGTACCCTCCCAAAGACCGAAGACAGAGTAGGTTCGTCCATTTTAGGTACCAGGGAAGCCTGCCCTAGTCACCTTGTGTAAGTTCCTAAAAATTTTGGCAACTAAACATGCCTCAAATCATAGACACGGTCAGGGGGGTCATGGTCATAGACAACACGCTATATGGGCAGAACACCTAGATCCCCAATCTAGTTTCGACATCCCGAGGGGAACCCCAATATATAGCATGCCCACTGAATGCACTCGAAGGTGGGCTACCTTCTCATGCACCCTGGTGTTATCTCACGCTTAACTCCAGTGGTAGTGGAGTGGTCCCGACAGTATGAGTGCAGTAGGATTTCAATTTTTAATGACTCTAGTTTCAATTTTTGTGATCTTGGGTGATTTTCTCACTTCTCCTACCCCAAGATCCTAGCCTGAACTACTATTGGTGTGAGCTCATAAAATGTTATATGATTAATTTTATTACCACTTGATTCTTAGTGTACTTGATTATTAGTCTTGCAGAGGGGGAGTGGACGTATGAAATGTAATGAGACTCTGACTCAAAACCATGGAGAACAATGCTCTAAATATCCAATTTAAATGAAGAGTTTATTCTACAGTGAGAGATATTTCAAACATCCATGCACAAAACGTACAAATAACTCAGTTCAACCTAAAATATTCAGACATCTATCTATCCTCTCTAACAATTTTTTAACCAAAATTTTTCAGAATGAATTTAGCTATGTTCAAAAACCTTTAAAAAAAAAATTCTTCTTCAAAAAGTAGATTCTACTAACACTAACTTTTTAAACAAGAAAACTAAACATGATAACTAGTAATCAAGCACAGGGATCCAAAAAAATAATCTAATCTGGTAGCCAATAACTCCACAGCCAAAGGGAAACACAATAGGGGTGTAAACAACAGATTTTGGGTGGGTTGCACTGTCAAGCAGAGGCTATAGAGTGTTAATGATAGGACTAACGCATTGTATCTGAGCATAAGCAGCGTTATAACACACTGAAACACTCTCAGGGGGAGTGTTACTCAGGGTAAAGTTGTACATATGGCTAGGCAAGGTCTATTATGGACTTTGTGAGCTACTGATATGATTACAGAGCATGCAAGTTGATCAAAAGGGTATGTGAGCAGAGGGAAAGAGCTAAAGGCTAAGGAACAATCTAGAAACTTGGGATAAAGTCTCCAGAGGAGTCGCCATTTATGCTAAGGGGTAAAATGCTTGGGTGGTAGTTGATATATATCCCTCTCAGGGCTTTTCGGTACTCGAGGCAGACTGTCAGATTAGCTGTAAAGTTACAAAGACATTACACACATGTTCATACTAATGAATAATTGATAAAATGAAATAGTGAGGGATTACCTCATTGTGGACAGTAGATCCTATGGAGAGCGCTAAGCGGCATGGTTGAAGTCCTTCCTCATCGGCTCCAAATCTAGATCTTGCAACCAAACAAAGCACCTGTGTAATCTCCACAGTAGTATCGCTAACCAAAAATTAAACGTATATAATCAACATTTAGCTATGAAAATATGAGCCATTTATATCATGATTCATAGAAAAATGAACAACAAATGTGATGCTGAAACATAAAATGGACAAAACAGATATAGTTCTATTGATTTATAAGAAGGAGGATTACAACCATTGGTTGTACCAAGCCCTCCTTTGTCTCCCAATTCCTCTCTCTCTTTCTCTATCTTCGAGCATGATGATGCTTGGGCTAAGAGTCCTCAATGGACCTTGCCAAAATTTAAGCCTCGCACTCAACAATGAAATTTTTCTCTACATATGATCAAACCTTCGACCATTGACCAAGAGCCCAAACCTCCAATTTATAGGAAATGGAGAGGACAAATCTTGCCAATCCTTTCAACCAGTTCAAATCGGGAAATATCTTGATGTTTCCTAGCTTTCCTTTGATTTTTCCTTCCATAGGAGTTCAATTGTGTTTTTAAATATCTAATAAAAGGTTTGTACCATAAGTTACTACTTTTGAACTGACTCTTTTTGAGAAAAAACTGGAAATGCCAGTCAGTTTCCATGAGATATTTCCCTTTTTACATTCAAACATGGATAACACTTCCCCTTAGGCAGACAGAGCATTAACCTAGGCACTAATTCTCCCTTTGCATGGCTAGGGTGCATTATAACTCTGCCTAGCTATCTCTGGGGGTGCGTTACCTTGGAAAAATGGGTCTTGTCTAGGTAATTTTCTTCCTTCCATGTTACCTTCTCCTATGAGCTACTAAGGAGGTCATTTGCCCTGTAAAAGATACATGAATATTGAAATCAATGAAAAAGGGGGATATTGTTGGATATAATTTGTCATTAATGTCAAAGGGTGAATGGGCCATTGATGAGTGAGTTAGGATAACCTCTCGGTTTCTCTCATCACACCATTTTATTTTATAGGTTGTCAGCCTTATGGGTCTTTTTGGTTGGAGAGTTGTTGGCTTGAGGGGGTCTAGACCCAGGTTCAGATATGGTTTCGCAAACCAAAAAAACTCTCTATTACTAGCCCTTTCGGCAACGATCTGCTACATAGACCGAAGTCTCACCTGACGCAATATTAGGGGATGATAGAACCAAATTTCTACATCCAAAGAGACTATGGAGTGTGGCTTTAGGGCTTATCCTCAGCTAATAATTATTCAGAGTTTCGTAAAACCAATATTCTTAATATAACGTCATTTTTCAACAATTCCACTATTCATGACTTCATAGTGAAACTATAGATAAAAAATTTAATCTATCATAGATAATCTCAAAACATGGATAAAGAAAATATACACGTAAAGAACATGTATATGTCTTAAGAATCTTTTGTTATTAGCTCAAATCTTCTCAATACAAGACTTTTTTCCTTGTGCATATAGCTACAGGGGTCTGTGCACTCAGCTGTAGACTTCCTAAGGTCTCTGCGCACACAGCTGCAGGAGCCTTTTGTTTCGCAAAAAACAAACATAATACAGACTCAATTCAAATATAACATTACATCCATATGCATTCTATGTATAAAATACATCCATAGACTCCTTATATATTTTTTCCTCTTACAATACCATGGTTTGAAAACCATGGGCGGAGCTCAAAGTATTCAAAATTATCCCATCCCTTTACAAAATAAGGGGCTTTGACCCACCCTAAATCCCCTAAGACTCTAAAACATTTGTGCACAACATGGTCCACTCCTCAAAATGCAAATTCTTTACACAAAACTTTGACCTAGGGTACCCTCTCTAACAAGAGTTATGCAAGTTTCAAATTTTATCATAATATACCCAAAAAATGAATGGGTTTTGCTCCATGTAAAATGCATGACATAAATAGAATCTATATGGTCAAATTCCTAATGAAGGTGATCCATTAAAAATTGATAAATTAACCTCCATCAAATAGGACAACCATCCTCATGTCAAAATTATTAATCAATATTCAATTCGACCTTAAGATAGGTATCCCTCCAAATAGTATAAATTACCCAACCGTGGAGCCTCAAAATTACAATTTGTGGCATCTATTTTCAAGAAAAAAGGAATTCTAAACCCACTGAAGAGACCTAGGTCAAAAGAACAATTATATGTGACATTAAGAGTAGTGATTAAGGCTAAAAGGAAAAGTGTTCTGTGATCTTGAGTTGCAAGTCGAAAACCTTGTTTAGGTAGTCTTGTGAGGTTGTTTTTCCCTTTCTTTATGTGGATTAATTTACGAAGGCAAGGTTTTTTATCATACTGGTTGAGGGTTGAAATTATCCATAGGTTAAGCCTTGTAGAATACAACAAAGAGGTTGAAGTTCAGGCTAATTGCAAGCCACAAGAAGGTTTACTTTTCGACCTATGTAGGCCACAGGTCAAGGGCCAAAATCCCCTGTGGATGTTGTAGAGAAAGGGATAAAATTGGCCCTATTTTAGCCACAAAAGAAGGTTTGTTCAGACTGGTTTTTTTCCTATGTTGAGGTCGAGTTTTGATGAATGTAAAAGTGCAATGGTCATTTAGAGCATGTTTGAAGGTAGAGAAATGGAAGCATGATGAAGTAATAAAATTACATATTTATGGGAAAAATATACGATTGTTAGGCCTCGGAAGGAATTTAAGATAAATGTCATATGAGGAGTAACTTGTGACAGAGAAATATGTGTACATGCATGAGTTGTATGGCAGCTTGTGTTGTGGGAAAGATTTGTTTTGAGGAATAGTAGTGTTGCCAGGGATGTGTTTCTAGCTGTTCTAAATTACATGTATGTTAAAAGAGCCTTGAGTAACTAGTATTGTTTTGTTATTAAAAAGGGGTAACATCTTGTGGAATTCTAGAATAATTTTGAGGTAGAGGGAAGTTGGTCATATGGTAGACCAAAGGCACACTGAATTATTTTTTAGAAAGAAAATTGAGGATGTGAATTTGCATAAGTGCAAGTTCAGTGATGATGATGTAGTGAGACAACATTGATGAGCAACAATGGTTTAGTAAGAGGAAAATGACAATGTTGTATAATTGTTGAGATTATTCGGTATTGTTGTAAGTGGTTCATGATCCCTGGTACGGGAGCCCAAAATTTATTCTATCTTTTTTCTTAAGGGTGGTTGGGTTATGCTAGGTAAGGAATTTGTAAAGTTCCTTCAGGAGGTTGTCACCTCCTTCCTGTGGGTGTTGGTAAACTAGGGGTTATATCTCCTTCCAATAGTGGCTAGTAAATAATCAGGGTTTGTAGCTCCTTCCTATGGTGCCTGGTAAAATTGGAAGTTGTAGATTCCTTCAAGATAGAAATAATTTCTTAAGATAAATCTTGTGTACATTTGGTGTGATGTGATTGGTTAATAATCTATGATATTTAAATTAATTAAAGTTGTTGAAATATTGATTCACCACCCCACCCCCCCCCAAGTATTTCTAACAAATGACACCTTGATGGAGGTCAAGACTTTGTTTTCGAAGAGTGTTACATTCCTCTCGAACATGCAATGAGAGGAAAATATTTTTTGTGATCCAATTATTTATTTGAAACCAAATTTCTTAAACAAATATCAATAGATTCCTCTTCTTAGGGAAATAATATTACTCCCAAATTGCTAAGATATGCCCAAACATTTATGGTAAAATTGTAATTGATGAAAATATGTGTAAATGTCTCCATCTTGTTCCAACATAGAGACTAGATGCCTCACCCTTGGGATGGTTTTTTATATAGGTTGTCCTAGGTTGGTACTTTATTTCATAGTATTAACCACATAAATATTTTTGTTTTTGGAAAGCATCTAAATTTCCAAAATTCCCCACCCCCCCCCCCCCCGCCATGGAAGCCCTCAAGGATCACGTTCTTAAGATAGAGTTAAGTAGAAAAATTCTAGGGAATATGAGCCATATGGACTAGGATACCAGATAGTTAGTCCTCATAATCTGACAGAGATTTATATAGTTTTAGGGCTTTAACATAGTGATCCCATACAACAACCTCCTCACCTTCCAATTGTAGGTCCTGAGATGTTAACCATTCTTGCCTTCAATCTATATGGGTGATTAGAGCTACTTGATTTAAGGTGAAATACCCTGCACCATTGAGAGAATTTATGAGGGCGTATAGGAGAAGCAAGAAGATCACAATGAGATATGTGTGCATCTTAATTATATGCAACATGTTCAAAATAATTTGAGATCCTATCTGGTTAGCTTTGATGCTCAGTTGATGCATATAGAGACACACATTATATGAGAGAGACATGCATAAAATAGACTAAGCACACAGGATCCCACCCCTACAACTTCTTCCAAACAAGGATGACTACCTAGGTTCATTATATTTTTATGCTTATGTTATTTGCATGGTACTTTTAAATTTATTATGCTGCATTGTTGTCATTATTTTTTTATACTTTATTGTTATTTTGTAAAATATATGATGGCATCGCTAGCCATATCTCATGTTCTAGAGACGAGTACATGGTAGCTCTATATTTTCTAATTTTCTAGACATAAGAAATTCAAAACAACTTGATTTTCATTGGTCTGGTTTCCCTTATGGTGGGCTACGACAGTAAGAAAGCTATTTTCTATGATTGAATTATGAAGTAATGAAAGCTGTAAATTTAACAAAAAAAAAATTAAATATCAACTATATATATATGAAAAAAATGCACCTTCTATGTATTGGAGATAAGCATAAGTTACATTTGTATATGTTGTTCACATTCATTTTTCCAATGAACTCTACTTGATCTCTCTGTTGGTGTTTGCATAAGATCCAACATGAGAGTGTTCAAAACAAACAATCATAAACTACTAGAAGGGATGCTATAACATTGCCCTTGCATCGGACAAAAATCGCTCTCTCTAGCATTGTTTATTTTAAAAACAAGTTATACAATCCCCACATCTGATTTATATTCTTGAATACCTAGAATGGAATGGTTCTAATAAGAAATAAAAAATAAAAAATATTCAATTCATCGTATTTTTCTACAATGCCTATTTTAGTGTTTGCTTTTTGTCATACCAAAATTGTTGTAGTTAGATCCCATAATCCTCGAAATACATAGTAAAAAAAAAAAAGCCAATATATGTACATATTGATTCGTTGATATGTCCCAAAAAAAAAAAACCTGATAGATATGTAAAAGAACATTAATTAGTCCCAAGTGTTGAAAGGAAGTACTGTTTGCTAACCATCCTTGATTTCTTGGATGTTGCATGCACGTTTTCCATATCTAGTCCACTTTTGGAGACATGCTCTACCTATTCATTCGTATTCTTGTATATGTGTTCAGCCGTAAAAAGAAAGAATATTTTCTTTGCTAAGAGGATTTTAGGAAAAGAGGAAGAAGAGAGAGAGTAATTTATAATGATTGTTGATTAATTTGGCCAATTTATGACATTGAGAGAATCGCCATAGATATGAATGGAGAGGATGTTGTGTTTTATTAACCTGAGATCTTTTCTTCATTCATGTTAGTGGAATTGCATAAAAGATCATGTAAAAATCATATATGAAAACACTTTAAGAAAACAAAATATAAAAGGATATCATAAAGACAATGCACCCAATGTTTGATAACGGATTCGCCCAATGTGTTCTACGTCTTTGGGTCTTGATTCAAAGTGGAGATGTCTCTTCATTCATCTCAACAAAAAGAAAGAAAAGTACTTGGGAAAATACATCATTATACCTCAATCCTGGGAGGTACCTAAAAATGGGTTTCTCAAATCCAAAATATGCCTGAACTAGTGAAATCCTTGTGAAATTCTAGGTAAAGTGAGTATAAACTCAACCAGATTATGACTCCGTCAACTTTGGATGCTCAGAGAATCTGGAGTATTCTTAAATAGATTCTTATGGGGATATTATAAATAATATTATAGGGAATATGCTTGTAGGAATATTCCCTCGGTATGTGCATTCACAGGATTCTTCCTCCAAGTCCCCCACCCTTCTATTTCCATGGCATGTTCATTATTTCATTGGTCTGTTGGCCCATGGATTGTTTGGTCGAATGAGAAATCGCGTATTTAAATATCAATTGGTTGGTAAATATAACAAATCTCACTGGCTGGCAAGTTGGATGGCACACTATAGTTAGGGAGTTGGTTGGTTTGGGGGGTTACCGGTTCAAAACCCGCTAACCCCAACCATTTTACATTTTATATTAATACAATAAATTGTTTGTTAATAAATTGTTGCCCACTAATTTAAAACATTAACATTAATTGTCCATTATTCAAATGTTCAGTTTAGACGATGCCACAAATTCATGGTTTGGTTGGGCCTATTTATATACCAACCAGGTGCCACATTCCATTTGATTAGGCCATGTGGCCTCATGCTATTGTACCATGATCATGTATCCAAGTTTAGTGGAATATTTCCATATTTAGAGGTTCCTCCAATTGTAGAAGTGTCTCTACATTTATCTAGAGCTTCAATAAATTTATCCAACCAACTACCAAAATTGGTCAGACCACTAACTTTGGCGATGATTTGGCACCAACTAAAAATTTTCCTTTTGCCAAGTTTGACTGGAACTTTGACTGGGCATAACTTTCACATGCAAACTCAGATTGAGGCGTCGTTTGTGCCATTGGATTCCTTGCGAAAATATATTCGAATTAGTCCTTGTTTTGTTGAGATTAGGGATTTTTATTGTTTGTCCTTTTGGGTGTTGAAATATGTAACTAGGTTCGGTCTCATAATGACATATGTAATCATGATTTTATGTATTTAATGTAAAGAGAAAATAAATTTATCATTGTTATTCTTGAGGCATGGATTTCATGCACAAGGAAATTTATTTTATAGTTCAAGCTCCCATTGAGAGATTTTAGGTTTTTCATAAAGTAAATTGCATCATTTTCATGTATGAAATACCCATTTGGGCATGCTACATCTTGTAAAGAAAATTTTGTTAGTCAAATATGTTAAGAAGAACCCTCTAAGACCTTGTCACAATGTCACATCAAGCCATCCTTCAAAGGAATTCAAGTCGGCCTACATAAGAAGATCAAGTTGGCCTATTGAGACTCTAGAAGAATCCTATATATACAAGGCTATATGGCCTCCTTTAAGGGAATCCAAGGACACACTATAATCTTTCTCTAAAGTGTTGAAGATAATGAATAAAGGAGAAGAAAAGGCAAGGAAGAAGGATTATTTTCTTAAGTCTGTTTTAGGGTAATCTCTCACATGTTTGTAACTAGGGCATCATATCATCTATAGAAAATCATAATCACAATCAGTCAAGAAGTCAAGAAAAGGGCGGAAGAAGCACTCATATTCAAGCCAAGTTATTGAAGAAAATAATGATACCCAAGCTAAGGAGAAGAGAAGTTATCTTTACCATGTTTTTTTTCACATGTGAAATCTAGGGTTACTGCAGGAAGAGACGAAAATCACAGTCAACGTACAGGTCAGAACTTATGAAGTGAAGATAGATTTGAAGCAAAGAGAGTTTGGTTGAATTTTCTAGAAGTAAAATTTTCAAGAATAATTGTGACTTGGTCTTGGAGGGGTTTTTTCATCAAGGGTCATAGGTCTTGGAATTCATAATTTGAAGATCTATAAGAAGAGAAAAATTATTGTGGGTAATCCTCTCATTGGGATATGTTTTGGACCAAAATGATCTCCTATATCTTGTGTCCTCTTATCTCATTGTTCTTTATTTTTTTGGTAATTTTTTTATGAAAGGAGCACAATAATAATCAAGTTGAAGAGGAATCTAATTAAAGATAAGTAAAAAGTAATCACAAGAAGTTACCAAAGTAAGAGAAACCACCCATCTTGTTGCCCCTATATTTCTCAACATTGGGATCCTCCTAGATCATTCCTCCCCGTTGATAATATTTTGGTCCTCCAAAACTATAAAGAGGGACTACAAGTTGATGTACTCCCCCATTACTTTATCTGCATAAAAAATTATTTTATAGGCCACACTTTCCTTTACTTCACATTTTCACTTCAGAACAAGAATGATGAAGCTGACACCTATATACATATGTAAATTTGTAGCTACCAATGCATGTATCATAACTTTCAAGATTCTAAGAAAGACCTTAATTTCCAAGAGTTTATAAAACACTCATGGTTAATTTTTACATTGATTTACAAAAGAACCCATATCCTTCGTTATCCAACTAAAGGCCAAAAAATCACTATGTTGCATATTCAAGTGATAGTATACATTGCATCTATTTTACAAGTTATTTCCCATCCATGGGGTTTAAAAAAATGCACCATGTGATTTACAATGGTGTCCATACTCAACTACTTAAAAATTCTACCCATATCTTACCTAAAGAGGCTAATGGGATTTCTTCATATAGTTGGATTCCTTGTTGAACTACTTCGTTGGTAAATTCCTTCACAGGAGCTTTCATAGGCTTATGGTCCTTCTTTGGGTCTATCTCTAGATGTTTCTTCCAACATGTGGCTTTCTGATGTCCACACTTGTTGCAATGTTTACAATGGATTTTCTCCCTCCAGATTTTCTTGACCTTCTTTTGTGTCTCCTTCCTGGGAAACAAAACCTTCCTTGAACAATTGTAACCTTTCTTGAATGATTGTCTTTGGTGTGGATTAGGCAAGGTGAACTTGACTTATTTGTTCCTTTGAAATACTCACTGTCACTAGAAGATTGTGATATGCTCTTAGCATTCTACACTGACTCAAACTTGTCACTTGAAGACTCTCTTGTCTCAATGGGTTTGGAGTGTCTTTCTTCCTCTTCCTCTTTGACATAGCACAATATTACATATCGAAGTAGTTCCACCACTTGGATGGAATTCACAATGACCTGGCCATTAACTCCTAGGCCCTTTCCTTCATATCCCATTAGCTTCATTGGCTTCAAACCGATGCCCTTGGTTTTCCTTTCAAATGCACAAAAATCATCATCATAATGAGAAAATGAAACTGAAGAATTATTGACATTATTTACCTCAGTTGCCGATTTTAAAATAGGTGATGATGGTTTCACTAAGCCTTCACTCTAATTTAACTTTTCCAAGGCCTCTTCGATGGCTTGTAACTAAATCCATGCTTCTCTTCTACTTCTTGTAGTATTATTTTGAGTTTAGCATTCTCTACTTGAATGATCTGGTCGATCTCCTCAAGTTATTGTAGCCATGCATTTTTTAATTTAATTCCCATCATTGGACCAAAAACTGAAATCCCAACACCTTTGATCTTCATCTCATTGCCTAAATCAGAACTTAAGTCATGTTTCATTGTAGCAACAATTTTCTTCTTCACTTTGCCACCATAATTCTTAGGTTTTAACTATGGATGTAATTTCTAGAAATGTTACTCATCATGCCTTTCTTTCTTGCACTGAGCACAAGAGGGATTTTCTTCCTTTTTATTTGGTGTCGTTGTCTTCTTTGCATGGTCATATTATTCATGTTTTCTCATACTTTCAATTTGAATAGATTTTCCATTAGATTCATAAATAGTAGTGGATCAAACAACAACAATGAAGGTCGAAGATAATTGTCTAAAACATTAACGTATTTCATCAAAGTATCAAGCAGGTCTAAAGGAATATTTAATTCCAATGCTTGCTTCCTAAACTCTTATGTGAAACTTTGAACATTATGACCTTTACCCTGTCTCAAATGTTTCCATTCCATCATGGAATTTTTTTAGTAAACCAATGGATAAAATTGTCCTCTTAATGCAGATGTAAATTTGGACCATGAAAAAATAAGTTTACCATTATGCTTACTACCTTTCTGAGGTTTTCTCTCCCACAATACAAGATTTGTGCCTTCCATCTAAAGATTAATTAATTGATTCTTCACCTCATCTTCTTCGATATGTTGTATATGCAAGTCAACCTCGATCTGTATAATCCAGTTGTTTATATTTTTAGCATTAGCTTCTCCATTAAACATGGGAAAATCAAATTTCACATATAACTTAAAAAATGGATTTTTAGAAGCATCTCTATGGTGACTATTTGAATGATGAGAAGAATATAAAGAATAATAACATTTACTTGAATATGGGAATGGAGGTTCAGTAGGGTCTCCTCTGTTTTCCTGATTTACCAAAGAATTGTCATATGCTTTCTATTTCTTATTCTTTTCCTTCTTTCCTACTCTCTTCTCATAATATGCAAACAAATTATCTACCATGTCCTCCATCCTATAGAAATATTTATGAAAATATTTGTCATTCTCAGTGTGAACAACGTCATTCTCCATTTTCCTTCGTCATGTTGCATGTCCAATCTCGAGGTTAAAATACTTGAGTTTTCCTTCACCCTCTTAAGTTTGGCCCTTGTTATCATCCACACTCGCAATTCACATAAACAAGAAGACCACTCTGATACCAAGATGATCTAGGATATTTTCTTCAGCAAAGTTAACATAATTGCATAAAATAGCATGTAAAAACCATATATGCAAACACTTTAAGAAGAATCAATATAAAAGGATACCATAAAGAAAATGCACCCAATGTTTGATAACAAAGTTCACCCAATGTGGGCTACGTATTTGAGCCTAGATTCAAAGTGGAGAGGCCTCTTCATTCATCTCGACAAAAAGAAAGGAAATCACATGGAAAAATACATCAATATACCTCTATATTAGTAGTGACCTAAAAATGGGATGCTTAGATCCCAATCTGACCGCACCAATGAAATCCTTGAGAAATTCTCAGTAGAATGAGTATAAACTCGACTAGATTCTAACATTGTCAACTCTAGACCCTATGAGAATCTTCAAGATTCCACAACTTAATATTTGGGAATATTCTATAAAATATAACCCTAATAATACTCCTCGATATCAACACATGTGTGGTTCTACCTCCAAGCTCTTGGCCCTCTTGGTTCCACAACCTATTCGTTGTTCCACTGATCCATCGGCCCGTGGGTTGTTCAGTCGAATGAGAAAGTGTGTATTTAAATGTCAAATCGTCGGAAAATATAACAAATCCTGCTAGTTGACGAGTTGGTTGGCACACTATAGTTAGGTCGTTGGTTGGTTCGCCGAATTGTGGGTTCAAACCCTGCCAACCCCAACCATTTTACATTTTTATATTAATACAATAAATTATTTGTTAATAAACCATCGCCTATTAATTTTAAAACATTAACATTAATCATCCACTATTTTAACACCGAGTTTTGACATTGTTTCCAAGTCATGGGTAGGCTAGGCCTATTTGGATGCCAATCGTGTGTCACATGGTGCCATTTGATTAGGCCACATGGCGTCATGCTAATTTTTATAGACTTAAGAGATTTGAAATATATTCATTATCATTGGTTTAGTTTCCCTTGTGGCAAGCTAAGAAAATAAGAAAAAAAAATTGTATTATTGAATTATGAAGTAATGAAAGCTTCCAAATTAACAAAAAAATATTTCAATATCAAATATATCGTGAGAGCGTGTATGTGTGTGTATTATAAGAAAAAAATGTACCTTGTATTTAAAAGAGATAAACAAAAGTTACATTTCTATATGCTATTCACATTCAATTAGAAAATGGCCTTTGATTGATCTGGCTGACGGTTCTTGCAAAAGAGCGAAAATGAGAGTGTTCAAAACAAAAAATCCTCAGCTGCTAGAAGGGTTGTTATACCTTTTCCCTTATAACATACAAAAATCGCTCTATCTAAGCATTGTTTATTTTATGAACAAATTTTAAATTCCCTACATCTAATTTACATTCTTGAAGACCCAAAATGAAATGGTTCGAATAAAAAAAATCATGAAGTCAACATATTTTGCTAAAAGGCATATTTATGTGTTTTCCTTTCATCATACCAAAATTGCTCTAGGTAGAGCCCAAAATCCTTGAAATACATAGTAAAAAGGAAAAAATACAATATCTGTACGTAATGAGTTGATTATATGCTGCACAAAAAACCCTGATAGATATCTAAAAGAAGATTAACTAGTCCCAATGGTCAAAAGGAAGTTTTGTTTGCTAGCCATCCTTGAGTTACTGGACGTTGCATGTGCTTTTGGTCCATATCCAGTCCACTTTTGGATAGACGATCTACTTCTTCATTCCTATGCTTATAAATGTGTTCAATAGTCAAAATAATGAATAATTTTCTTTTATGAGCATTTTTTAGGGAAAGAGGAAGAAGAGAGTAATTTCTAATGCTTATTGAGCCATTTATCCAATTTATGTCATTGAGAGAGTCACCATAGATATGAAGTGAAAGAATTTTGTGTTTTAGAGTGAGTAAAAGAATAGATAAGAGAGAAAAAATCTCATCAAATTTGTTCAACACCTTTCCTATATTTTTTGAGAGGGTAAAGTAGTTGTGTGTGTCGGAGAGGTGAAGCACCCACCTAACCCCACCGATAGCAGGTGTTCCTTGGCAAGATCCATCAATAAATGTTGTGAATCAAAGAATAATGAGAAGGGGTGTCAATAAATACTATACTAAATTTTACACTTAGTTACCCAAATTATCAATCAATGCAATCAATCAACACAATAAACCACCATTCATAGAAAAATGTTGAACATAGGAAATAACATGGAAACCCATACAGGAGAAAACCACAAAACTTTCTTTCATTATGATGTATTTCTAAGCTCAAACTATTGATTACTTCAATTTTTTGTGAGCACCAACTCATAAGAGGCACCCACCCCCTCAAATATCCAATCCCCAACTTGTTCAAGGCACTAAGCTTTGATATGTACATGAACAAACCTATAATATCCAATCATATCTATATTTCATTCATTTTCAAACTAATATCTCTAGTATTGAAGTATTCTTGAACAATTTGATTATTCTTTGAACCCTTCACTATCTCCTATAGTCACTTCTTCTTCTCTTCAATTCTCTAATTAAAATTATCAGTTATAGGTATGCCATATTTTTTTCCCCTCCTTCTCATATTCATCAAACAAAATGTTCTACTTTGCCTCAACAACACTTCACTTACACAATCTCTACATTAGCAGATAACGCCTAAAGTAATGCATTGGAATGATTCTTCCTCATGTATATTGTAGCCTCTCCTTCTATATTGGATTTCACACTTCCATCGCAAATCATGTTTCATCATGTTGACATATCTAAATTTTTATATCTGATGCACCTTTAATTTTTTATCTTTTGTGATCCTTCCATTCTCAAAAAAAAAATTGGCACTTGAACGCCAAATTTTCTTAGCTCTAATGATTAGCTTCTCCTATCGGAAGATCAAGGGCCAAAACATCCACCATTATCCCAGCGAGTGCTTATCGGCCCTAGATTCACTTGATTTTCACTCTAATGGCCTGTGTACCAAAGGCTGAGAGGACAATAAACCATGGGTGCTTTCCTATTTAACATTCACAACCGAGGGTTGTGACCGGTGCCCTATGATTCACCGCTTACTTCTGAGTCTCAAGTATATTCCTCCATAGACTCCCTTGAGGTCCTAATACCAGGATGAATTTTTAAAAATAGGTATATTCCCTTTCCATGCAGTCGTTAGCAATTGATACCACTCATCGCTCTCCACTTTGTTGTTGGAGGAGTCTTTGATGCTCATTCCCATGTTGATGAATGGTGGGTGGTGGCCAATGGCCCCCCTTTATAAACATACAAAAAAATATTAACATTAAAAAAATTTGAAAAAACCAATCCCTGGAACAAATCCCAAGACACTTCCACTTCAACTATCATGTCACTGCAACATTATCTATGTGCCACCTATTGTTCCATGTCACTTCCATGTGTCACTTGAATAATACCCACATTTCCATCCAAAACACCCAAAAATACCTGCCATGTGTCACCTTCTAAGACTTCCACATCAGCAGCCCTTGAGCCACGTGTACCAACTACATGGCATCCCTAACACGGCTATGTGGCTAGCCACATCACCTTGGCATGTCACTCCACTACTTACCACTTGTTGTTATTGTTTGCACTTTGACAAGACTTGACAATATGACAAGTGCCTAAGTGCTTTAACCTTGCTCCCTATGATCTCGGGATGGGACCGGTGGCTTATCTCTTTATCTCCTATCGATCATCACTCTTACTTCTAAACTTTGTTTCCATTTTTTTGGCATTGATCCAATGGGGAAGGGGCCCATGCTAGAACCATGACTTAGCTGGAACCTTTCTTGAATTAAACAACTTCAAACTTATGCATTCCCTAGGAGTTATATCAAGTGCCATATATCATTGGAAAGGTATTTGAGAGGACTATCCACTTAATCATGTTTCAATTTCTTTTGATAAAATCAACTATATACAAAATGCTTTCAAATATAGGCTACACACCAATGGCAAAGGAATTATGGAATTAGCACATTGTGAATAGATCATTAGGCACAAAAAACTCCCCCTGAACTTGACACCACTTGAAATCAATGAAAACTCTTTTCTCAACAATCTCCCATTTTGGCATTGATGGAAACGAAGAAAAACATTGCAGGTTATTGATGGCAACACTACCTCTTATTAACTCTAGTAGCACCACTCCCCCTATCAAGCTACTAAAATTTCTCACTAGCTATTGTTGCAACATGCGCAGTATCTCCCTTTTTTTAGTGGATAATCATTGACCACTTCTCCAATGTATCGAAAAGGTGTGCTTATGAAATAATTTTTTCATTTTCCCCCTTTGATTGTTATGATATAAATAATTAATAATTATTAATAATAAATGAATAGTATACCAAAGAGGCATGGCTCTAAGGACATGACCGTTCATGAAGGGGCACTGCCTAGGTATATATACAAGACCTTCATTTGTAACCAACAACATTCTCAATTCTCATATATATATATATATATATATATATATATATATATATATATATATATATATATATATATATATCCTTCATGGACATATTCATATTTAAAGTGTTCTAGATTATTTAACCTGTGAGTACGAACTTTGTTTGTTACATAGGTATCAAAGCTATTTGACCCTCTGGACTCTCAAACGCTGCACAACGATACATCTAATCCTGACCTTTGGTCACATAAAATTTTGACAAGGTTTCTTTGTCTTAGATTAATGACCACATTAGGCCTTTGGCCGCTTACAATTCAGAAATCTAATTGAAAAAAAAAAATATCAATCAACTACTAAATTAAAATCAATCACAATGCACCATTAATTTTATGTCCATATGATCTGAGGAAATATGTACCACTATGGATAAATTGAAGTTAATTCGGCCATATAGGAAATATCATTGTAGTAAAATATTACACCGCATATGTGAATCTTGTTCATTAATGAACATAGTTCATACTCATAAGTTAAATACTCTAGAACACTTGGAATATGAAGATGTCCACTAGTACAATTTTCAAAGCAAGAAAACATATTGTCATGATCATCTCCCTCTTTCTAGGAGAACCTTTAATTCTAAACTCTTGCTTTGTACTTGTCTATGTTGTCATCTACTGCATGCTAGATCTTGTAGATCCATTTGGAAGTCACCATTAACTTCTCTTGATGGTTTTTCTGCTCCCTCTAAGCTTGGATCTCATCTAGTACAATATCTATCAACACAAATCAATGATTTTTGGAAATTCCTCTTGTCACGAGCTTTGCTTTGTTCTTCCATGACTTCCATTTGCTACTAGAGCCTTCACAAACCGCACTATCTGCCTGCAATGCTCACTAGGAGGCCAAGGAAGAATGATTAAAACTTAGCAAAACAAACAAATACAAAAGACTAACTAATAGTAAAACAACAATAATAATCAAGGAAGAGAGAGATATAAACTACTTATCTTTTGAGGATTATAGGAAATTCCATCTCCCACTTAATATTATCCTTCTTGCATCCATCTTGCAAATTTATCATCAATATCGTCCTCATCATTCGCATGATTTCATTCCTTCCTAGCATGATTTATGGTTCCTTCTTTCAGCAGAAATGATAATCCATGTATAGGGTTTTATCTACAAACCCTAGGATTTTTACATCCAAGAATTTTAGTCTTCTAGGATAAATCCTAGTTTCATTTTACACCATTTTAAAGTCCAATAGACTTTGTAATGTGAAAATTATCCTTACCATATCTCAGCAAAAAATCAAAGATATATCAAACTTCAGTAAATATTAAGGATCTCAAGTAAATGTGAGATGTATTTCTCAAGTGAACATACTTGGTAACTACTTCAATGTTACTTTCAATGATACTCTCGTAAATATGTATTCATAGTTGAACATTGATTTTGTATTTTTTAACCCAAGAATTTATCATTCATCATAGTAGTATAAATAATAAGGTTACATCAAGGTTTGCAAATGCCTCATCTTACTTTTGGTCTTCGGACTTGAACATAGGACTCTGCCCTTGCATATCCAATGCACTTGATTTATCAAAGTGTGCTTTCTTCAAAAGAATGACAATCTCATTTTTCATACTTGTCTTGATGTGCAAGGTATAACTTCCAATATTGAGCATCCATATAAAATATTTACAACATAGGTCATGCCTTAGCATCAACATAATGCATCCTCCAAGGGTTTTAAGATCTTGTAGCTTCAATATCCTATTTTTGAACCCAATGCAACATCTTTCAAGGAGACACACAAGTTTGTCGTTCAATGCATTTTTATTGATCACATATTTCCTTTACATTGCTTTATATTAATTTAAGCAACAATATAAATTGTCATTGATTATTTAAATATCAATGCTACATATTATAAACTTGTAAGGTGAAGGGACTCCTTCATAACTTCCCTTAATGAATTCTTCAAGGATCCCTTATTAAAAGGAAAATCAGACATAGTCCTATGTCTGAATAAGGCGCATATCTGAGTCCTATCTACTTTCTCATGAAAACAACTTTGATACAAGTCTTATGATCTTTCTAACAGATAGATCATAGTCTTCTTTAGATTTCATGAAAAAATCTTGATACAGACTTTCATTCCAAGCATATAAATGATCCAAATGAATTCACTTTAGATAAATACATACCTTTCATTCCAAGAAAAACACAAAATTATAACTTCATTGATTTCTTTATAGGTTAGTATTCCCACATTTAACTCTTCATTATAGTGTGTTTGCATAGAAACATAGTCATGCTTGTTTTGTAGCATGAATAGGTCTTCAACACTTCAACTTTACCATTTATGCTAAAGCATCACTCCTTCTACTTATTATCCATATGAGATCTTAAAGGGGAAATAGGCATGAGGTTCATCAAACGCTTCAAAGTAATACATCAATCCAAACAAGGATTGAAAGTATATCGCATGCACAAAGGATAAATTTGTTGGCTTATCTATATATAAAGATATTTTCCAACACCTTTCAGATGCTTTCTCCAAAGTGACACCAGCTTGACTTCTAAGGAAAACAAAGGATTCAACCTCTTCAATTGGACCTCCTACAACCTTATTTAGTATCTAAGGTATTTTGGGTTTATAAGGCCATGTTTTAGGTTGCTTGGCCTATTGATATCACATTGATGAATTCTCGACCCTTTGCAAACAAATTGGGGTTTAGGAATTCCTTATAATCTTGACCAAAGGCATGAGTTTAAGTGTGAGTGCATGGAGTTAAAAGATGAAAGTGCATATAATTTCTTATAGTGTGCATGTTGTGTGAATGGAAAAAACATATGCGCATATATTTTTGAGTGTATCCGCTCTAGCTAAGTGAGATGGTTATTAAACACATAAATCAAGAGGTTTTTTTAGTGTGAATTGTAGAACAGAGTATGCAGAGATCATATTGTTGGAAATGGTGTGTTGATGTTGTGCACATATGGTCTGACAGCCACTGATCTCATACGTTGGTGTGAAAAAATGTGAGAGATCTATGATAGAGACAAAGGTTGTTTGTTGGAGTGAATATGACAGTGTGTTTTATGGGTGACGTTTTTGTGGTTACATGGATCATTGTGCTAGTGTTACATTGCTATGTATTGAGAATTTTGATGGTCTAAGTTGTATGTTGGAGTCATAGATCCTATATGGTTGTAGGATCCATTCCATGTGTATGGTATTGTATGCTGTACTTAGATATGTGTTGATGAGACTTGATGTAATGTTGATATAGTGCTTGGGTCTGGTGTATGAGAGCTTGGTTCTATGCAGTCATTTGTTTGGGGCATAGTTATATTGTGAGATATGTGTGCATGTAGTATAGATCCATGTATTTCCATATCTTGATGCATTTATGTTGCTAAGTGACAGGAGTCTTGAGAGTATGTTGTTGGTTTGATGTGAGGGAATAGTTTTTGTTAGTGTTTGTATGTAGAGATCGTGTTGAGCATAGTTGTATTGTAGAGGTGAATGTATTTCGTGCTTCATATTAGCCTTATTCAATGGGTCCATTCTAAAAATGGGATGAAATGAGATCCACAATTTGTTGAGTTTGTTGCAGGTCGACCCGATGTGAAAATTATGAAACAAGTTCCACAAGAGCCTAATGGTTGGGGCCTTTAGTGGGTGATTGGTGGCTCACTAGCAAATGGTGGTTTGTTGATTCAGGGTGCAGTGGTATCCTTTAGATAGTGGTCTCAGAACTTGGGAGTAGTGGCTTCCTTCCAATGGTGGCTGGAAAAAATATTGAAGATGGCGGCCTGTAGAGTTCAGGAAGTGGTATCTTACATCAGGTAGTGGCCTAGAGCGAGAGTTGCTCACATTATTGGAAAGTTGTAGCTTGCACACCGGTGGTGGCTAGTGCATATGTAAAATAATATTTTCAATAATAAGAAGAAGAGCGAAGTAGAAGTGAATGGTGGTTTCTGTCCCAGAAGGGATTCCACCATACATCAATGTTCTTATGTGTTGATCTCTTGAATGATGTGTTTTATGTTTTTTTGGTCTCATGTTTATATGCTTCAATGTTTAATATACTACTCATAGATTTTTTTATGTTGTTTATATTTGTATGATTCAATTAATTGGTAAATAAAGGGAAAAAGTTGTTAAAGTGATCCATTAGCTACAATATTGATTCACCCCCCATCCCAGTATTGTCAAGCTTCCAATAAGGGAAAATTTTGTCGCTTAATCATCACACATTTTTCAATATTCTACACACAGATACCTTTCAAATTGCATAAGGGCCATATCAATCGGAGTACATATGCAAAATTATGTTGATGGTGGGTTGACCTTCTTGTTTTGACCATTATATTTTGAGAGGATGCAACGTTAGCCCCCATTATTCATGGAAAGGAGGCTAGCCATGTGATCACGATGAAGAAGACTCTATAAGTGTCAATATTTTAACTTTAATTAAGAGTTAAAGGAGTTAAACCTAAGCACTAATAGGCTATCGAGTTGTGTTGTAATCATGCCACTAAGAATAAAATGGGTTCCATTCTATTCGAGTGCATGTTGCTCCATATAGGAACAAAGTAGCTGAGAAGCATAGGGAGAGAGAAAATATAGAGTATTTGTGCATTGTAGTAGTCCATGAGTGATAAGACTCCATTATTTGTACTTAAATCCATTTTCCATTTAGATAAAGAGAGTAGAGAAGCCTCACCTTCCATATGGGTTTTCTCCTGAAAGGGTTTCCCATGATATATATGGCGTCAATTTTGGTTTGTGCATTTTTATTCCATTATTCTCTATTTTCTAGATAATTTTATTTGCATGTATATACAATAAACAATAATAAACATATCTATAAATCTAAGGATAAATAAACCCTTATATTTTATATTTCATATTTTCTAATATATTTTAGTACATTTGTTATGATGAGTTTTTTAGTGGAATATCCAAGGAAGTTTATGGATCATGATCAGATCCTTTCTTAGAGATCATGAGGGGGATCCATCGAGGTGTGCTTCTCATGGACAAGGGTAAGAATGGATTCTAATTCCAATAGGGCTTTTGAATCTCCCACTCTTTTTGTTTTTTCTAGGATGTAATAAACTTCTTAGAGCACTTTGAGCTCTTTTGGAATTATAATGTTGATGAATAAGGCAAATTAGGATTGTAAGGACTCAAATTTTGTTTTAAGATATCTACTTGATAAGGGTCCTCTAGATAGTGAGGATTTAGCTTAAAGGGACTTGGAGTCTTTGCTAAAAAAGCGTTAATTCTCCAAAACAATGGGCACATGGTTTGAATCTCCCACTACTAAACACCACTATTTAATTTTTAACATAGTATTCATCAAGGAATAAGAGATAAGAAAACAATTTAACCTTCTATCAACATTATTTGATCCTAATCTATTATTCGTCCAAGTTGGCAAATTTTTTTTAGGAAGAACATCACAACCTCATTCCCTCAAAGAGATCAATAAAAAATTTATTCAAAGGATCCAATTTAGTTGCAGACCCTAACATTTCAAAGTTACTTAAGGTTAGATTAAGGTCCCCGCATATGATAACACAAACTGAATCAAAATGTGGAAGGGAAGAAAAATATTTCCAAAATTTTGATCTCTAAACATATGGTCCATATATATTTACCTCGAAGAAATATTTTTGAGGTCCAAAGAGGAGAAGTCTAGAAGTAGCCCCAACTGAAATGAATAAGCTATGAAGAGACAGATATATCTAGGATGCCACCCTAACAATAGGCCCCTAGACTTGTTGGTGGTGTACAACACTAATAATTCCCACTCATGAAAGACATATATCATCAATTGAATATATTTACTCCCCTCTAGAATAGTCTCTTGGAGGAAGAGTATATGGGAGGAGAGAGTCTCAACGAGTCTTTTGATAGCTAATATTTTTTATCTGTTGGCTAGTCCTCTACAATTTAGAGAGAGTAACTTCATTTGGAACTAGTGGTAGAGCACAAAGCTCTAAGATCCCTAAAAATAGTAATTTATTTCCCAATATAAATTTCATTTGAATCCTGACTTTGTGTTTTTAACATGAATTATTTTATGCCTCTAAAGGATTTTTGTGAGAAGGATTTAGGAAAAAAGTGCAAGCCTTGTCCCTAGTCTAGGGATAAATATCTAATGAATGTAAATATTGAGGAGATGGAAAATACCAAGCAGCTATGGGGGGGGGGGGAGGGTTTAGGGAAGGGGAATGAGGGTGGGTAGCATCGATGGTAGGGGATAATAGAGTGTAGGAGGCTAGTAGGCCAAAAGAGGGAATAGAAGGACAATAGGGGTGAATGGAGAACATGGGAGCCAAACATGGCAAAGTGAGACACATAAGAGGCTTAATAGGCTTGAAAACACGAGGAGAGAACATTTCATAAACCAAAGTGATAACCACAATAAAACTAGTAATTGGAAATGAAAAAGGTAAGGAGGATACTCTCGACATACTCGAGTAGGGTTGGCCCTCCAAACATGTAACAATAAGGGTATATGCACCAAAAAGTTAGTCCTTATCCCCTATATCAAATGGATAAGAGAGAGGTTAAATCATCCAATCCTAATTGAGGAGACCTTTGGAAGTATATATGGGAAGTCGGAAGAGCCATGTCCATTAACTAAACTTGATCCCTCGATCCATATGTGGGAGTTCGACTAAGGTATGAAAAATAGGAGGTTGTGGAGGGGGAGAAAGTCATTTCGAACCCAATGTTTAGAGGATTTGTTGAAAGATAAATCCTTGCTAAGATGATCGTGAATGGAAATTTTAGAAAATTATACAACATGCATGTATATCTTGGATTTACCCGATTTAAAAATGTACTAAAGTTAAATACTGAATCAGTTCTACAAATATTTTGCAGAATTAAAAACACAATCGCTAATTAGATGAAGTAAAGAAGAATCAAATCAAACACAACACAGATAATTTCCCGGGGAAAGCTTGCTGCTCAAAACCCCACTATATTCTATTGTATATTCAGCATGGATCATGAAACAATTACATACAAACTCTTCTCACAAGAGCCCTCCAGTGCTCAGTTAATTGTCTCACACTGTCATACATAAAACTGACCAATACTTAGCCAATTTACTACCTCCAAATATCCTACCTTGCTTGCGCAATCCCTAATGAATGAAATCCCTAAAATATAGGTATTATGGCCTTCCTTGACTGCGCAAGTATCATGGGCACTTCAATGGGTGTTTGGTTTCATGGATGCAACCCAATAATCCTACAATTTATAGTCAACTTCACTTTCACCTAAATCAACTAAGTCTCCATTGGCTCTGACATGCATGTAGCTAATAATAGTAAATCCTCAATTGCATGTGAGATCACTGATTGTGAATTAATTAATATTTAATTCACTAGATCTCTCACTAGTGTATCAAGCAGTTACAAATAGCACAACTAAGTTTAACTCACTTAACTGAGTTAAATTGATTACAACCTACATTAACTAATGCACACTGCACTCTGAACTCTGTTACAACTAGAATTACTCTGCATGCCTCACCAACTACCTCTAACTCGAAATCCACTAGCTAACTGAGTTTATCACTCTCAGCTAACTATTACAAGTTATTTTTGAGACTAGATTGCATTTTATTGTCCATCTTAATTAAGGGATAACTACAATAGACATGCACCAAAAATAGCACTATGGGCCCCACCCTAGTGTAGGTGCTTAATGCACTAGGCGTGGGTGCTGAAATTTTCTTGTTGAATCTCAACACTCCCTCTAAAAAATAAAGGGATTATCCTTCACCCCAATCCTGGCTCTATGGTATTCAATTTTTCTCCTGGTGAGTTCCTTCATCAGAATATTTGCATCTTGATCTTACGTGGGAATGAACTGAAGCATTATTATTGTTGTCTGCACACAATCTGTGAGATGATGGTACCGAATATCTATGTGCTTGGACCTATCATGAAACATAGGATTAATTGCGCGTTTAATGCAACTCTGATTATCACAATGAATCAATGTTGGATCCATCTGAGAACCAAACAAGCTAACCAATATATTTCTCATCTAGATATCCTCACATGCAGTTTGACTTGCTGCCATGTATTCTGCTTCCACTGAACTAAGTGCCACAGATCATTGTTTCCTGCTGTAATAGGAAACTTTTGTCGATCCTATGCTGAAGATCCCTCCTAATGTGCTATTTTTGTCTGATGGACTATCCGCCCAATCTACATCCATGAAGCCTTGAAGCTTCACTCCCTCTATCTGTCTGTACCATAGACCATACTCTGATGTGCCCCTCATGTATCTCAAGACATGCTTCCCCGCCTTCCAAAAGATCTTGGTAAGCTTAACCATAGCTTGACTCATTTGGTTAACTGCGTAGAAAATGTATGTTTTGGTGTTCATTAGATACATCAATGAACCAATTAACTTCCAGTAGACAGTAGCATCCACTACCTCTCCAAAAGTATCATCCTCTTTCCTCCAATTTCCTAGAAGAGGAGGTTCCATGGGCTTGCAGCTATCCATGTGAAACTTACCCAATATCTCCTTTGCATACTTTCCTTGAGACACAAAAAGTTCACCATCCCACTGCCATATTTCCAATCCAAGGAAATAATAAAGGAGTCCCATGTCCTTCATTTTGAACTCCCTTGCAATATCCTCCTTGCATGAGTGTATCAACTACTCATCACCAGTCAAAATTAGATCATCAAAATAAAGAACAATAATCAATAGGTTACCTTCAACCACAATCTAGTACAGGTTTGCATCTGCTTCACTTTTGGTGAAGCCCAGTCTGGTGAAATAGCTGTCTATCCGAGTGTACCAAGCATGGGGTGCTTGCTTCAGCCCATACAATGCTCTTTTGAGTCAGCACACAGGCGACTCACTATTGAATATCTCAAAACCTTCAGGCTGCTCTATGTACACCTCTTCCTCAATGATCCCATTGAGAAACACAGTTTTCACATCCATTTGATGAATGCGCAAGCCCATCTACACTGGGAGTGCAAGGATGGATCCTATGGAAGAGTACCTTGCAACAGGTGCAAAATTATCATCATAATCGATTCCCTCGATCTATGAGAATCCCCAGGCCACAAATCTGGCCTTGTATTTCTCCACACTCCCATTAGATCCTTGCTTTACCTTGTAGATCCATCTCGATCCAACCACTGATTTGTCAACTGGTCTTGGGACAATCTCCCATGCAATGTTCTTGACAATGGAGTCATACTCCTCCACCATTCCATCAACAGAAGTTGGTTGCTACACTGCTTCCTGAAAGGAAGATGGTTCAATCACAATACATTTATCATAAGAGCCATGTATCTAGTAAATCAGTCTGGAGACTGTCTCTGTCTACGCTGTGAAGTAGGGGCTCCTACATTCTCCGCAGCATCAGGTCTCAATCTATCATCTTCTATGGTGCGCCTTCTACCATTTATAATGGATGGCTCTGCATGAGTGTTTTCCTCCACTCCATGAACCTCCTCATGTGGCTACTTCACATCTTGAGGCTCATCCTTGGGAACCAACAATTCCTCCTCTGCATGCAAGTCCAGCTCCCTCTCAAGGGACAACTACATGGCTTTATTCCCATCAAATTTTATATCCCATCACACAACAATGATTCTGTTTTGTGGAAAATACACACGATAATTATGGGGTGTTTCAGTGTACCCCACAAAAATCTTAATCTCAGTTGTCAGTTCCAGCTTCTTCCTAGTGTCCTTGGTCACATGCACATAAAAATATGAGCCAAAAATATTAAGTGTGAAACATCAAGTTTATTACCAGTGAAATCCTCTTTAGGTGTACTCATGCCAAGTATCCTATGTCTAGTGCCCTACTCTAGTTGACTGGTAGTGATATGAATTTTAACATTATTTAGCCCTAAGACCCACACTGTATTCTTTGAGGACCTCAGGTGGAGGATCCGGACACATGACTCTATTATTAGTGGATGTGATGGTTATGTATGTCTTTATTGATACTATGACAATGATAGCATTTATGGATATGCATGTTCTTTATTGATATGATTGTAGAATTAATAGATATGCAGGTTCTCTATTGATATCATGATGATGATAGATTTTATGGATAGATATGTTTTCTATTGATGTTACGATGATAATTCCTTTGATAGATATGTTAATTTACCATTGTTGTTATGATTATGATAAACATGATGGATGTGTCCCATATGTAGCTACTTACAATAGTTCTGATTCAAAATAAACAATGATGTGAATGACTAGGTCATGATGATGTTTCTATTATGATAATGACTAACACTGAGAACTTTGTTACTGATGATTATTGAGTATGACAGGAAACCACCAGAGGCACTCGCATATGATGAGTGGATAACATCTGGTTTGATAGAAATTAATATTTTGTCTTTGAAATTCTAAGTTCAGTTTGAAACTTGTTATATATATTACATATACTCTTATGATATGTCAGTGGTTGCAGGAACATGATAGTTTCTTGGCCGAATGACTCACACATGGGTGATGGGGTTGTACAATTGGATGGAACAACATGGGAGGGGTGGAATAGTGTTCCTGATCTCACCCGCTAGCACTCCCGCCGTGACTTAGGCTGGAAAGGTCAAAATACCTTCGCCTTGAAGATCACGATGTTGTGGGGGCAGATCCCAAATTCGGTTCGCTCACGAGGATTTTCGGGGGGGCGCGCATCAAAGTGGATTCCTTGATCCCCAGAACCATTAGTCTCACTATAGCAAGCAACATATGATATGATAGGGGTCTCTGTCGTTGCACATATAATTTCCCCTCGTAACCACTGGATACTTGAAGGGCAAGTGGTGTGGCACCCTTGGGATTTCAAGAGAAATTCTTGAAGAGCAGAACCGACTTGGAACCCTTGGCATCAAAAATAAATTCTTAGGCATGGCATCCTTGTAACTTCGAATGGAAGTTCTTGAAGGGCATGACCAAACTTGGCACCCTCGACATCATTAAAAAAACTAATAAATATAATTAATATATGAAAATCCAACTAATTCATATCAAGTGATATAGGATGTTAGAACCGAAGGAATTAAATCAAGAATAAAACTTAGGGTAAGGGAGGAATAGGAAGAGATAAAATATTTTACCATGATAACTCTACATTTTCCATGATTAAAACAAAATATTAAGTAGATAATGTACATAAGTAACTTAATTAGGAAAAAAGGGGGAAAGAGGGACATAGAGTTAAGTATAAAGAATTATTAAAAACTTCATTAAGACAAGAGGGTGGTGAATTAAAATAAGACTAAGAAATTAAAATTTGAGAAATTTAGAGGACTTCCATATGGCAAGAGCCAACATAAGAATATTCATCTAAAAGACAAATTGAAGTAGTTAGGGGACCAAATCTGAGACTTATCAATTAACTTCAGTAATAAACACAAATTAAGGAGTAGAAAAGGGGGAATCAAGAGACAACTAGGAGAAGAAATAGGAAGTCTTTTTGGGTTGAGGGAAATACTATTTTAAATGAATAATTAAGAAAATTATTTTTGGAGAGTCTTGATGAGAGGGTGACACATGGGTGGGTGAATAATCAAATTTTGGGTTAATAAAAATTAATTATTTATGCATGAAATTCCAAGTGTCACCTATGAAGCCTTCTATAAAAGAAAGGGAAATGGAAGGGAAAAGGACCTTTTGTTTACCCTATTGTTGGATGGAGGAGACTATGTCATTTTGAGTGGTTACGAGCTATAGTTGAGTTTGGTAGGATAGAGTATTATAGAGAGGGGACTCTTGAGCCAAGAGGGGCTCACCTCTATCAGCTAGCACATTCCTTCGTTGTACAACCCCATTGCAGCTTGGGGGTCCGCGAGGAAGGAGAGTACCCAAGGAATAGGCTGAGAGGTCAACCGGTGGGTCATTACATTCAGATTAAGCATGAAAACCTTCAGGCTTTGAGGTAGACGATAACAAGGGAGCTCAAGTAGCGGCAAGTCAAGTTTCGTTCTCGTCCAAGGGTGAACGGTACATGTGTTAGTTATATTTTTTTAATTAGGACGATTTCATTGTGCCTATAATCAAGTTAAATATATGTATGTGTTATGAAGTTAAATTGATGGACTTGACATACATGATTTAATTTTACTGAGTTTCAGATTTGTATGATTATGGTTTCATTTCCTAGTTACTGTGTAAAAAAATAAATAAATAAATTAAAGCCTAGCGCTCATCTAGTAAATTATAGGGTTGGTCCCTACACTATGAGGACAATGGTTCTACACAAATACCGCAATTTTGCATGCTCCTGCCCACAGATGCATCGGTAGGCCTTGATCATGCAACATCGCTCTTGTTGTACCCACAATTTTTTTGTTCTTTCTTTCAGCGACCCCATTTTGTTGTGGGTTATGAGGGACTATTAGTTCTCTTCAAATCCCTTTTTTGCTGCAGAATTTATTGAATTCGTTAGAGATGTATTCTCCACCATTCTCACTCTTAAGAGCCTTCACTTGCTTCCCCAAATATTTCTCCACCAGTGCCTTAAACTCAAGAAACTTAGAGAATGTATGATCTTTCTTCTGCATGAAGAAGATCCAACACTTACAATAAAATTCATCAACAAATATTACATAGTACTTATGTTTTGTTGTCGAAGCAATAGAGAATGGTCCACACACGTCTGTGTGAACTCTCTCAAGGATCCCCGAAGCTCGGTTCTCCTTCTCATGAAATGTGGCCTTTACATATTTTCCCATAGCACATCCCTCACATGCATCTGACTGCGCAAGTGTACCCCTGGGAAGACCAGTATAAATCTGTTGCATGACTTTCAAGGCTCCATGGTGAAGATGGCCTAGTCTCTTGTGCCATAATTCGCCCTCATCCTATCTCACCACTTGATCTGCCTTGCCCATCATTGTTGCGCAACCATCTACCTCCAGCTTGTAGAGATTCTTAACTTGAATACCTATCCTCTTAGCTTGTCATGTTGTTTTTTCTCGCAGGAAGGCTTTTCCTTCACTAAAAACAACATCATAGCCTCTATCCTCCAACATTGCGACTGAGACTACATTTTTATTTAAACATGGTACATCCATTACATCTTTTAATTAAAAGGGTTTACCTGAATTCCTATGCAAGGTAATGGTACCAATCCCGGTAGCATTGTACCGCTCGCCATCACCCATTTCAATATGCATCTAGAGATCCTTCTCCTCCAAGTCAGTGAAAATTTCCTTGTCTCCCGTCATGTGAAAGGAAGCGCCACTATCCAAATACCACACATATCCCAATGCACTTGACACCATGCATGTGATCAATGAGAATTCAAGCTCAAATTGCGAGGCAAGAGCCTCACCAGCTGCAGATCCTCCAGCCTTCTTGCTCTTCTTCTTTTGTGGACAATTAGTAGCAAAATGCCCATGCTCGTGACAATGAAAACACTTCACCTTGGACATGTCCTAATTCTTGCCATTATTGGACTCGGATTTGGAATGGAATTTCTTCCCCTTCCCCTTCTTCTCCTTGGCAGCCAATGCACAATCCTCTTCATCTTCATTCTTAGATGAAGATCCATCTCTGGTGTTCCGTCTGAACTCCTCCTACACCAAATCTGACCACAGTCTTTCCCAATCTGGAAATTTTTCCCTTCCATTGACAAAGTCTCGATAACTGTGCCAACTCTTGGGAAGTCCTAGGATATCCAACCTCACCAAATCATCATCAGCGACTATTATACCAACTGTTGAGCCCCAAGATTGTTCTTTCTTCCATCAAACTTCACTCCATTTTTCTTTTGTCCATTGTTATCCTAGGCTCGAATGATCAATGAAATTAGTTAAAATTACTTTAAGAATGAATATCATGGCTAACTTGCTAAGTTTTGTGATTTTGTCATTGTAATGTATTTTGAACTAAAACTAGCTACAGAATGCAGACATTCTGTAGCTAGTCGCCAATTCTGCAGCTGTCTTCACGTTCAAGCATGTTCCAGGTGTCCTCTCAGGAAAAGCCACAAATGGGTATATTCCACATCATGTCCTCAACGTTTGTTGCTCACCATGAAGAATGAACGGAATTCTGGATGTGGTTTTGTATGTGGGAACTCACACAAGGAGGTAGACTCCTAATAGGACAAGGACAGTCCAGATGTCCTTTGTCACTTTACGCTGCCATCTTTAGAGTTCTAGTACGATTTTGATATGAAAAGACAATGATTCCCGTATTATCTCAAGTTCTATTATGAAGATTTGTTATAAATGTACTCGGGAAACTGAGAGACAAGTGCTAGATTTTGATTAGATTTCGTGGATTGACTGCTATATTTCTGAAGACCGAGAATACTCTGTTTTAAGTTATTTTCCTTTAATGAAGAAGACAACATTTCTCTGAACGCGTTGAGTTGATCTTGAGTTAGATTTTGTGCTACTCTGGTGGTAGAGGGCCCCTCCCTCCTGAGCGGCTTTACTTTTGCAATTTAGATAAGTATCTTAGTCCGTTTTCAAGTCTTTGAAGTTTGCGTTCATAGTTAATTTCATTAGTCATTATAGCTATACTTGTTCTAAGAAACTCTTCCAAAAAATCATTATAATGAATGAGAAATGGTTGTAGTGTTATAGATTTTATTTGCAATTCCTTTCATTCATTATCACAGTTGAACTTACTCTAGTAAACTCTTCCAAGAAATCATTATGATGACTAAGGCATGACTGTGATACTATAGGATTTAGTTGCTTGTTTTCACTAAGTAGCATAGCTGATCTTACTCTTAAAAAGATCTTCCAAAACATCATAATAACGAGTAGGAAATAGCTGTGATGTCTTAGTTTTTAATTGTACTTGTTTTCAGTTTTCATGTTTGTGTTCAAATGCATTGAATTGTACAGCCATGATTGTTCTAACAAGCTCTTCCAAAATACCATTCATGATGAACAAAATAGGCTGTAGAATCCCATAGATTAATTGCATGATAACTTAGTTAGGGCACTCCGGAGGCAAATTGCATTTAATTCATGCTCTGTTATTTCATTTCAAGTTTGATAATGGCTTGTTAGTTTAGCACTGTTTTCTATAGACTAGTAGCACTCTAGTTCAGTTCTAGCTTAGCTCACTGTATTTACATTCCACGTTTGGTTGCCATCCATTGCATATTAAATTGCATTAGTCGTTAAACTTAAATACCACGGCTTTCATTATTTACAAAAATTCTTTTGTTCTAAACCTATATTAAACTCATAATCATCTAGACAAAAGATAGTATCAGTATAAGGCCTGAAGTACTTTTGCAACCTTTTTACCATTTCACAAACAAGCCTTTCCTCAAAAGACTATTCTAAAAAGAAATCTATAACTTTTGAGTGAGGTTTAGTGGTGTTAAACTAAATTGCAGAACAGAATTAGGAGCTAGTTTTAGAGTAGAGATCTTATGATGTTACAAATGTTCTTTTCCAAATATGTTACAACAAATCTTTAATCATGGATAAAATGTTGTATCATTATAAGTTGATTGTTTAATTGCTTAGTTAGGAGAATTTTTACACTTAGCTGCCCATTTCTCAAGCTCTTCCAAAATATCTTTAATGAAAGAATTGGACAAGTTAAGTTCATGTTGTGATTTATTTTCTTGAAGTCATTATCAAGCTTTGTATTTTGCTAAGTCATAGTTAGGTTTGGTTTTGTCTCAGTATTTGCATTTGTCATTTGTCATCAACAAATTAGGCTTCACTCTGTTTTTAACTAGTAGCTTCTTTCCACCAACATTTAGTTCTTTCCCTTGTGAGCATAAAACCATAAAAAGACCAAAAACATCATAAAACACGAAACACAACGCAGTAAGAAACAAACACCTAGGCACATACAGTGCACCTCACTTCAGCAGTTTACCAACCCTGGTTGAAAATTAAATGAACTCAATTTAGGAGACTAGGTTGAGCACAAACACCAACGCTCCCCAATTCATCCTGACATTAGACAAACTTTGTTAGATATTTTGGTATGGAGTTACCATTCTCCATCTTGATCTTCCTCAGTTTATCTTTCAGTGCCAATTTCCTATGGTCATTGATGCTTTGGAATAGATCCGTCAAAGCCTTCCACATTGCATATGGTGTGGCTTTCCCATAGAGGCTTGATACAATGTGGTATCTTACTCCCTCCAACATGATCCTCCTCATCTTTGCCACTTTATTTTTCCATGCATCAAGACATACAACATCTGTCACAGCAGGTTTAGGAACATCATTGTCAATGAATTCCTTCAAGCCTTTGTATTTGAGTACGGCCTCCATCTTGTCCTTCCAATCAATATAGTTTGAGTTTTCCTCGAGTGCATACTCCAACCTCAAGCTATAAAAAGCCATTTCGATCCTGAATCATCTGTAGCACCAAGAAAGTCTTTATGCAAAGTCGAATTCTATCCAGTCACAAACTCAAATTCTCCTTCACAATTGTGATTTCTTGTGCTCTGATACCATGTAGAAATTATAAAACATGAATTTATATCTTGGATTCACCCGATATAACAATGTACTAAATTTAAATATTGAATTGTTTCTACAAATGTTTTGCGGAATTAAAAATATAATTGCTAATCACGTGAAGTAAAGAATAATCAAATCAAACACAACATAGATAATTTCCCACGGAAAGCTTGCTGCTCAAAACCCCACTATCTTCTATTTTATATTTAGCATGGATCATGAAACTATTACATACAAAAATCTTCTCACAAGAGTCCTTCAGTACTCAGTTAATTGTCTCACACTGTCATACATAAAACTGACCAATACTTAGCCAATTTACTACCTCCAGACAACCTTCCTTGCTTGTGAAATCCCTGATGAATGCAAATCATAAAAGATAGGAATTATGGCCTTCCTTGACTATGCAAGTATCATGGGCACTCCAATGGGTGTTTGGTTGTATGGGTGCAACCCAATAATACTACAATTGATAGTCAACTTCCCTTTCACCTAGATCTCAACTGGGTGTCCACTAGATCTGACATGCATGCAACTAATAATAGTAAATCCTTAGTTGCATGTGAGATCGCTGATTGTGAATTAATTAATATTTAATTCACTTGATCTCTCACTAGTGTATCAAGCAGTTACAACTATCACAACTGATTTTAACTCACTTAACTGAGCTAAATTGATTACAACCTGCATTAACTAATGCCTCACTGCACTTTGAAGTCTGTTATAACTAGAATTACTCTGCATGCCTCACCAACTACCTCTAACTCGAAATCCAATAGCTAACTGAGTTTATCACTCTCAGTTAACTGTTACAAGTTATTTTTGAGACTATATTACATTTTATTGTACATCTTAATTAAGGGATAACTACAATAGACATTCACCAAAAATAGCATTATGGGCCCCACCCTAGTGTAGGTGCCTAATGCACTAGGCATGGGTGCTGAAATTTTCTTGTTGAATCTCAACAGAAATGCAAGCACTTGATGTGGATTCCTTCACAATTATCACTCTTATGATGGATGATGTCGCTAGTGCTCTATAAATGGAGTCTAGTAGACCTTCCTTGAGATTTAAACCAACCAAGATGTGAGATAGCCCCATGTATCTAGTTTGTTGGTAAGAAAGATAAAAGTCATAATAAAACCTTAAGGTATTTCCCAATTCCTTTAATATGTTTTCCAACCAAAATATCAGGGGTAACCTAGGATGTTGAACCCAAATTGGGATAATGTCCAATTTTTCAGAATGCCTCAAAGTTTATAGACTAATGTTCGATGAAGAGTTCTTCGATGCCCTAAAGCTATATACCATCTAAAAAAAATTGTGCATCTTCCCCAAATTTCATGACCCAACCCATCCATCCCTTAGCTAAAATCATGCATTTTGGGGTATAACCCAAAAACAAGAGGAAGTTTTGTTTTGTCCATTTCTTGATAACCACCATAGACATGCACTTACTAGAAAAGCATCCCAACAATGCATAATTTTCCATCTTATTAATATAGTTTAAGTAAGCATCCTTCCAAGTACTAGTGCAACATCATTTATCTTTCATTTAATTCATTTTTTGCTATGTTTTTGGGGGGACTAACTAGCGGGATTGGGTTTTTAGGGGTATTAGGATGCAAACTACCTCCACTAAACATTTCTAGCATGAGAAGGTTGTGTTAGGAAATCGGAAGGTGGTTTATGAGGCGAAAGGATGACCAAATATTCCAAAGAGGGAACTCCAAAAAGTATTGACGAAGAATCTAGGTTTGGAAGATCTAATGAGTAATGTTGTGATAGGAATACACTAGGACGAATGGGAGGAGGACAAGATGCATGAAGGGGGATCTACAAGAAAAGGCATTAAAGAGGGATACACAGTGGAAGGAGCACTAACATCATGACCATAAGTTATCTAGGTGGATATTGGTGGCCACCCGCCTATTCCACTTGGATCCCAACCATTGTTTCTGTCAGTTTTTTAGTTTCCTTAATTGTAGCACAATTTACTATTTTTGGTAGTTTTATGGGTCCTAAATTTCCAGAGATGTTTTGAGCCCCTAAATGACATTTTTGGGGAAATTTTGTTCTAGGCGACTGTGAATCAAAGACTCAACCTTCGTTGTTAGTAGTTTTAGTCCTCAGATAGATCTTTATAATGAGGTATCATGTCCATCAAACGAAGATCGCAAGCCAAAGTTACGACCCTGGGAAATTGATGTACCAATTTACCCCAACGGGGCCCATAGTTTGGTGTTTCATCTCCTAGGGTTAGTTTTTTGGATGTTTAGGGTTTTCCAATGTTTCTCAATAATAAATAGGCCTTCGAGCCTCATTGTAACATAGTTCAAAGGCCTGTAGATGCCACATCTCTTCTCAGAGATAAGATACAGGGGCCCTAGCTAGCTTATTTCCATTCTGTATGTAAGCATATTTCAATCATGTGATATTAATGAAATGAAGTCTTATTTATGTTGAATCTCTGTGTTTATGTGTATTTATGTATTTTATTGTGATCCTGCATAAGTATGGATTAGTGGTATCAGAGCGGTCTACTTTCTCTCGATCCTTCTTTTCATGTCCCCAACGAGGTCAGAGTATAAGTAGTTAGGACTCAATTTGGTTGAACCTTCGCAAGATCAGTCTCGTAACCCCAATGACTGCCCATGTGAGACGAAAAGAAAGACGAGGGAGTAAGAGATCCTATCAAAATATTGCTTGAGGAGGCCCTCGAGAAATAAAGGAACGCAATGATGGATAGCTTTGCCCAGATTCTTCAGCAACTGCCCAGCGGCGGCGCATCTACATCCAACATCCACTCTAGAGGCATAACTCCTTTGAAGGTACAAGTAAACTTTGACATTCCCATATTTGAGGGCCAAATAGATGCAGACGTTGTAGATAGATGGTTGAATCTATTAGAAGGGTATTTCTTGGTACATGACTTTTCCAATCGGGAAAATATACTTTTTCATTCCTCAAAGCCACCCCCCATGTCAAGTACTAGTGGGAAACCTACTCTGAGCAAAAGGATAGGTGCGAACCCTCTCAGTTTTCGGACGCGCCTACTTGGAATTCTTTCCAAGATTCCATCAAGGAACAATATTATCCCATGGGGAGCTATGAGGACAAGTAATACAATGGACTATGTTGCCACAACAAAGGGATCAATATGTGCATGAGTTGACGAAAATGTTCCATACCATGCGCAAAAAATTGGGTATAAAATATTCGGAGAAACATTTGGCGTTGAAGTACCAGAGTTGTCTACATAGATGCATTCAAGAAGAAATGAGGTTCCTCGACATCTCCTCGCTTGGTGCAGCATATCGGTATGCTGCCAAGATTAAGCATAAGTTCAAACAAAATAAGCGAGACTTTGGATTTGTGAACCAGAAGCAAGGGAAAGGTGCCCCCAAATCGCAGAACAAAGGACAAAGCCAAGGCAGGGCGGCCTAGGATAACCCGCTAAGGCCGCAAGAAAATAACAACACCGTGAAGCCAAAGAAGGACATGGGAAAGTGGTGTGAGTTCCATAAGAGCTTCACTCACAACACAAGTTAGTGTCGGGCCAAGAAATCCCTAGTGGCCGAGCTGAAGGCTTCTGAATCGTATGCATGATCCGAATCTGAATCAAAACCCGACAAGGGGAGTAACAAAAGGAATAAAATTATCGATGCAGAGCCCAATGCCACTGTTGAAGTCCAAAAATAAATTGTAGAACCTACACTAGCATGGGACCAATAAGTCCTAGCAGCACCTACACTAGTGTGTGCTAAATTTGGTGCAGTGTCTATTTTAATTTTCCCTTAATTAAATTGGACAATAAAATGTAATATTATCTCGTGATCACTTGTAATAGTTAACTGAGTGTGATAAAACTCAGTTAGCTCATGTATTTCGAGTTGAGGGTGGTTGGTGATTCATGCAGAGTAATTCTATTATTTATGGAGTTTGATTTGCAGTTGGTGCATTAGTTTAATGGATGAGTAATCAGTTAACTCAGTTAGGTGAGTCAGATTCAGTTGAAATAGTTTTAACGATTTGTTGCACTAGTGAGAGATCAAGTGAATTAAATATTATTTAACTCAAAATAATTGACCTTCCATGCAATTGATGATTTACTATTAATAGTTGCATCCATGTGAGTTCTAGTGGAGACCCAATTGAGACAAAGGTGAAAGGGAGGTTAACTATCAGTTGTGTGATTAGTAGGTTGATTGCATGCAACCAGACATCCACTGGAGTGCCCATGATCCTTGCATAGTTTAGGAAGGCCAAAATTCATAAATAATGGGGATTGCATTCATTAGGAATTGCGCAAGCAATATAGGCTTTTTAGAGGTTGAGAATTGGCTAAGTGTTGGCTAGTTTTGTCCAGGACAGTGTGAGACAGTTAGCAGAGTGCAGGAGACTCTTGTGAGAAGAGTGCATTGTAATTGTTTCATGATTCCATGGTTAATATACAATAGAATATAGAGGGGTTTTGAGCATAAATCTTTCCCCGGGAATTATCTGTGTTTTGGTTTGATTTGATTCTTTCTTTGCTCCATGTGATTGGCAATTGTGTTTAATTTCCGCAATTGATTTGTAGAAGCGATTCAATATCTATCTTTAGCACATTGTTACATCGGATTGAATCCATTGATATACATATGTTTGTATAATTTCTACATGGTATCAGGGCACATGAAATCACTATAGTGGAGGAGAAGCTGAGTTTGTGACTGAATAGAATTTGAATTTGCAGAAGACATTCTTGGTGCAACAAGTGATTCAGGATCGAAATGGCTTTCAATCGCTTGAGATTGGAGTATGCACTCAAGGGTGGCTCTAACTATATTGCTTGGAAAGACAGGATGGAGGTAGCACTGGAGGACAATGGGTTGAAAGAATTAATTGACAATGATGTTCCCAAACCCATTGTAACATATGCTGCAAATCTTGATGCTTGGCAAAAGAACGTTTCAAAGGTGAGGAAGATCTTATTGGAGGGAATATGAGACCACATTGTCTCAAGTATCCATGGAAAAGTGACACCATATGTAATGTGGAAAGCTTTGACAGATCTATTTTAGAGCAGCAGTGATCATAGAAAATTGGCACTGAAGGATAAACTCAGGAAGATCAAAATGGAGAAAGGCGACTCCATGCCAAAATATTTAACAAAGTTTTTCCAATGTCGGGATGAGCTTGGGAGCATCAGAATTACTCTCGCTGATGATGATTTGGTGAGCGTAGCTCTTCTAGGAATTCCCAAGAGTTGGCACAGTTATCAGGACTATATTAATGGAAGGGAAAATATGCCAAGTTGGGAACGACTTTGGTCGGATTTGGTGCAAGAATAATTCAGGTGGAATACCAGAGATGGATCTTCATCTAAGAATGAAGATGAAGAAGATTTTGCTTTGTCTTCCAAGGTGGAGAAAGGGAAAGGAAAGAAATTTCATTCCAAATATGAGTCTGGTAAAGATGGCAAGAAGCGTGACATGTCCAGAGTGAAGTGTTTTCACTGTCACGAGCATGGACATTATGCCACTAATTGTCCACAAAAGAAGAACAACAAGAAGGCTTCAGGATCTGCAGTTGGTGAGGCTTTGGCCTCGCAATTTGAGCTTGACTTCTCACTCATTGCATGCATGGTGTCAAGTGCAATGGGATCAGTGTGTTACTTGGATAGTGGTGCTTCATTTCACATGACAGGAGACAAAGAACTTTTCAGTAGCTTGGAGGAGAAGTACCTCCATATGCATATCGAAATGGGTGATGACGAGTGGTACAATGCTACCAGGATTGGTACCATTACCTTCTAGAGACAATGAGTTAAACCTTTTTAATTAAAAGATGTAATGAATGTACCAGGCTTGAAGAAAAAATTAGTCTCAGTTGCAATGTTGGAGGATAGAGGCTATGATGTTGTTTTTAGTGAAGGAAAATATTCCCTACGACACAAAACAACAGGACAAGCCAAGAAGATTGGGACTTGAGTTAATAATATCTATAAACTTGATGTATATGGTTGTGCATCATTGACGGGTAAGGTAGATAAAGTGGTGAGTCAAGATGAGGGTGAGTTATGGCACAGGATATTGGACCATCTTCACCATAGAGCCTTTAAAGTCATGCATCAAATTTCTACAGGTCTTCCCAATGGTACACTTGCGTAGTCAAACACATGCAAGGGATGTACTATGGGGAAGTATGTAAAGGCTAATTTTCATGAGAAGGAGAACAGAGCTTCGGAAATCCTTGAGAGAGTTCACTCAGACGTGTGTGGACCATTCTCTACTGCTTCGACAGCAAAGCATAAGTACTATGTGATATTTGTTGATGAATTTTATTGAAAGTGCTGGATCTACTTCATGCAGAAGAAATACCAAACGTTCTCAAAGTTTATTAAGTTCAAATCACTAGTGGAGAAAGACACGGGGAATCATGTGAAGGCTCTTAAGAACGACAATGGTGGTGAGTACATCTCCAATGAATTCAAGAAATTCTGCAGAAAAGAAGTAATTCAGAGAGAACTGATTGCGCCTCATAACCCACAACATAATGGCATCACAGAAATAAAGAATAGAACAATTGTGGGTGCAGCAAGAGCGATGTTTCATGATTAGGTCCTACCATTGCATCTATGGGCAGAGGCATGCAACACAACTGTATTTGTGCAAAACCATTGTCCTCATCGGATACTTGGCATGAGTACACTAAAAGAGGCTTTTACTGATAAGAAACCTGATGTTTCACATTTTAATATTTTTGGCTCATTTTTTTATGTGCATATGACCAAATATGCCAAGAAAAAACTAGAACCAACAACCGATATTGGGTTATTTGTGAGTTACACTGAAACTCTCCACAACTATCGAGTGTATTTTCTAAACAGTAGAATAATTGTTGTGCGAGGGGATATAAAATTTGATGAGGAGAAAGTCATGCAATTGTCCCTTGAGAGGGAGTTGTATTTGCATGCAGAGGAGGAACTCTTGGCTCCAAATAATGAGCCTCAAGATGTGGAGCAACCACATACAGAGGATCATGGAGTGGTAGAAAACATTCATGCAAATCCATCCACCAGAAATGGTATAAGGCGCACCACAGAAGCTGATAGATTGAGACTGGATGCAGCAGAGAATGTAGGAGCCCCTACTTCACTGCGTAGATAGAGACAGTATCGAGAGAGGTTTACTATATACATCGCTCTTATGAGCAAGTGTATTGTGACAGAACCATCTTCCTTTCAGGAGGAAGTGCAGCAACCAATTTGGGTTGATGCTATGGTAGAGGAGTATGACTCCATCGTCAAGAAAAGTGCATGGGAGATTGTACCAAGACTGGTCAGAAAATCAGTGGTTGGATCTAGATGGATCTATAAGCTGAAGCAAGCTACTAATGGGAGTGTGGAGAAGTACAAGGCCAAATTTGTGGCTCGGGGATTCTCACATGTTGACGAGATCAACTATGATGAGACTCTCACACCAGTCGCGAGGTACTCTTCCATTAGATCTATCCTTGCACTCTCAACACAGATGGGGTGGCGCATTCATTATATAGATGTGAAAACTGCATTTCTCAATGGAGTTATTGAGGAATAAGTGTACATAGAGCAGCCATAAGGTTTCAAAATCTTTGACAGTGAGTCGCATGTGTGTCGACTCAAGAGAGCACTTTATGGGCTGAAGCAATCACCTCGTGCTTGGTACACTCGGATTGACAACTATTTCACTGGGTTGGGCTTCACAAAAAGTGAAGCGGATGCAAACCTGTACTAGATTGTGGTTGATGGTAAGATATTTATTATCATACTTTATGTTGATGATCTAATTTTGACAGGTGATGATAAATTGATAATCTCATGCAAGGAGGATCTTGCAAGGGAGTTTGAAATGAAGGACATGGGACTCCTTCACTATTTCCTTGGTTTGGAAATATGGCAGTGGGATGGTGAAATTTTTGTTTCTCAAGGCAAGTATGCCAAAGAGATATTGGGTAAGTTTCACATGGAGAGCTATAAACCCATGGATACTCCTCTTCCAGGAAATTAGAGGAAAGAAGATGTTACTTCTGGAGAAGTAGTGGATGCTACTGTCTACAGGCATATAGTAGGTTCATTGATATACTTGGTGAATATCAGACCAGACATTTGCTACGCAGTTAACCAACTGATTCAAGCTATGGTTAAGCCGACCAAGCTCTTTTGGAAGGCGGGGAAGCATGTCTTGAGATATCTTAGGGGCACTACAAAGTATGTATTATGGTACAGACGGAAAGAGGGAGTGAAGCTTCAAGGCTTCACGGATGCAGATTGGGCAGGCAGTCCATTAGATAGAAAGAGCACAATAGGTGGGATCTTCAGCATAGGATTGACAACAGTTTCTTGGTACAGCAGGAAGTAGCAATCTGTGGCACTCAGTTCAGTCGAGGCAGAGTACATGGCAACAAGTCAAGTTGCATGTGAAGCCATCTGGATGAGAAAGATCCTGGTTGGTTTGTTTGGTTCTCAGATGGATCCGATAGTGATACATTGTGATAACCAGAGTTGCATTAAAATCTTGGTTAATCCAGTGTTTTATGATAGGTGCAAGCACATAGACATACAATACCACCATATCAGAGATTGTGTTCAGAGGTGCATAATGTTACTTCAGTACATTCCCACGGAATATCAGGATGCAGATATTTTGACGAAGGCGCTCACCAGGAGAAAATTCAAATACCATAGAGGCAGGATCGGGGTGGAAGATAATCCCTTTCTTGTTGAGAGGGAGTGTTGAAGTCCAACAAGAAATTGCAGAACCTACACTAGTGTGGTACCAATAGGTCCTAGCAGCACCTATACTAGTGTGTTCTAAATTTGGTGCAATGTCTATTTTAATTTTCCCTTAATTAAATTGGACAATAAAATGTAATCTTATCTCATGATCACTTGTAATAGTTAATTGAGTGTGATAAACTGATTTAGCTCATGTATTTTGAGTTGAGGGTGTTTGGTGAGACATGCAGAGTAATTCTATTAGTTATGGAGTTCAAATTACATTTGGTGCATTAGTTTAATGCATGAGTAATCAGTTAACTCAGTTAGGTGAGTTAGAGTCAACTGAACTAGTTTTAACTGTTTGTTGCAATAGTAAAATATCAAGTGAATTAAATATTATTTAATTCAAAATCAGTGATCTACCATGCAAATGATGATTTACTATTAATAGTTTCATGCATGTCAATTCCATTGGAGATCCAGTTGAGACAAAGGTGAAAGGGAGGTTAACTATCAGTTGTGTGATTAGTAGGTTGCTTGCATGCAACCAAAAATCCATTAGAGTGCCCATGATCCTAGTGCAGTTTAGGAAGGCCAAAATTTCTAAAAAATAGGGATTGCATTCATCAGGAATTGCACAAGCAAGGCAGGATTTTTAGAGGCTGAGAATTGGCTAAGTGTTGGCCAGTTTTGTCCAGGACAGTGTGAGACAGTTAGCAAAGCGCAGGAGACTCTTGTGAGAAGAGTGCATTGTAATTGTTTCATGATTCCATGGTTAATATACAATAGAAGATAGAGGCATTTTTAGCAGCAAGCTTTCCCCAGGAAATTATCTGTGTTGTGGCTTGATTTGATTATTTCTTTGCTTCATGTGATTGGCGATTGTGTTTAATTTCCACAATTGATTTGTAGAAGCAATTCAGTATCTATCTTTAGCACATCGTTAGATCAGATTGAATCCATTGATATACATATGTTTGTATAATTTCTACAGCCACAGTTTCCACCACGAAGATCCAGAAGGAGGAACCGGAAGATCCAGAGCAGGAGGAGCGTTGTTGGAGCGGGGTCCCCTAAGTTCGAGATTTAAAGACATTTTTTATATATTTTTGTAATATATTTTGTAAGTTTAGTCGTGTGCAGCACAAGTCAAGGGGATTTGGTGCAGGTCAAAGCCCCCCATGAGTTGTAATGGGTAAAAAGGGTAGAACTAGGGGCTGCAAACCACGATTTGCGAACCTTAGATGAGCACAGGCTAAAAGTATAAATAGAAGTCTAGATCGAGTAGAATAAGTCAGTTTTTGGATAAGATATGAATGATTGATGATAAATCTAGCTGTGTTTTGATATCTTGTGTGGATTTTTTTGGGTAAAAGGCTCCTACTGACAGTGTGAGCAAAGACCTTAGTCCTGATGTGTGTGAACCCTGCTATTTGTGTGCGAGGGTGAACTGAAGGGTTTTGTATGGAAGATCTGAAATGTTTATGAATAAATAATTATTGTTGCTGATATCTAAGTCTAAAATGCATCTATTGTTTACTTTATGATCGTTTCAGCATATTATTTCTGATTCATGTGTTAACTGTGTTTTTATCGATTGTGCAACTGCTTCTGGTTTTAGATGACTGGTTATTGAATGGATATAGTGCTATTGGGTTTAATGCTATCTGTTAAGAGTTGTTACGTGGATTATAGACTCGGTTTTAGCTTGCATGCAAGATATTCTGCATAATTGACCTAAATTTGTCTGTTAAGGGTTTCCTAGTTAAGGCTTCTATTACGAAGGTCTGTTTGTGATTGTTTTAGATCTAAGGGCATCCACATCATTTAAATCTCTCTCAGGGTGTGGAAACCTGGTTCTAGCACCCCCCATACTACTTCGAGTGAGACTTTGACTTGCGTAAGCAGGTCACTGCTGAAAGGGCTAGTAGTAAGAGGGTTTTGTTGGTTAACCTCAACTGCGAACCTGGGTTAGGACCCCTCAAGCCAACAAATTGTTTCGCTTTTGGGACCGAGATCAGTTTGAGAGAGGTTAGGTGATGTGGAAAGGTCAGTGGCAGTCATTAAAGCCTGAACTAGAGGACTGGTTTGAAAAGCAGATTCAAGAATTTTCCCTAAAAGAAAACATAAGTATGAAGTTTTCTACTGAAGAGTGGAAGAACATGTATATTTTCACAGAGGTGCATGAGATCTTCTTCGTGATCATTGCACACGAATTTCAAGAGTGGTTGTCAAGATTAGCATAATTCCAAGCCTATTGGAATCCAACAATTGGAAAAGACTAATAATTCCATCACCGGGACAGTAGATAGAATTTGCAGTAGAATCAGTCTGTGTCATATTTTGAAGCTGAAAGGAGATTTTTCAATGGATTGAGAGGTAAATTCTTACAAACTTTGCCTCTACTGATTAAAGTGTTATTGTGTGAAAAGGGTATTTTGTGCAACCACACCGAGTGAATGACCCTTGATCAGATCAAAAGCACTACGCGCAACGGAAAATATTATCGAATCAATCATAGAGGGGACAAATCTGTATACAGTCCTCTGATAAAATCACCTGATATAGAAGGAAGCGAGGCTACGCACGTTGAAGGTAGCCCTCCTGCTACGCCACCGTCGAACTCACACAGGGATAAGACATCTCATACCCTGCCACCACCCTCACCTATGGAAGATATGGCCATGCATATGAAGCTACCCAACTTTAAGGGTGTAGGGGATGAGGATATGGATCGATTTTGGTTTATAGCTAATGTAGTGTGGACTGCGCAAAATGTTAATATTGATGCAGTCAAAAGAGCGCAGTTGGCTATGGAATTTGAAGGTCGCGCTTTAGATTGGTTCATGGGATACATTTCTTAAAATGTAGATCCCACTCTTCAGCAGATTAAGGATGCCCTGAAGCAGCAGTTCCGAAAGCCAAAGTCCTATTCTTAGTGCATAATAGAACTGAAATATTTTAAGCAAGGGTCGAAGGAATCGGTTTGGGAATTTGACCAACAGCTGAAGCAAACCATCAATGACGAAGGATTTGTTTACGATGATAAGCAGCATAAGGAATGGTCTATTTCCATGCTCTTGCCACACCTGCGAGGGCCTATGGGTCAACAAAAGATTGATTCTCAGGAAGAAGCCCTGGAAATTTCTATGAGAATAGAAGTTGTGCCTAGAGAAGATGCTCAAATTGGAGTGCTACAAATTCAAAGCCAATTAGAATCTATGCACTTATAAATTCATAATTTACGCAGAGACGGGGGTAAAGAAGCTGGCGCATATGTTTGGTGCATACGCTGCAAGGGAAATGGCCACACCAAAGACCAGTGCCCTCTGTTTTTGAATTACCTGCAAGTTGGGGGACCAAATCCACTGCAACCAAGGATTTTTGTTGGGCCTATTACCCCCACACTATGGTGCGTTGATTGTAGGGTGGTTGGACGACATGATACAGACCATTTCCTGCGGTTAGGAGCCTATGTGCCAGAATTGAAGCAACAGTGGTGCAGATTGTTCTCCTCAATTGGTCACGATGAGCACCACCGTTGAACGCTTGACCTAATGATAGACAATGCGAACATTTACAGAGTGTAGGCTGACCCTTCGTCGCCATCAGCTCCCTCTGGATAGGGATGATCTCCAAGGTGGAGGCACAGGTCGAGGAAGAGGGAAATTAATTTTCTATAATGGTGGAGACGTTGGACACTATGTATATGACTGCTCGAACCTTGCACGAAAATCTTGTAGGTACTGTAGGCAATTTGATCATGTAATTGAAGATTGTCTTGTGTTAATAGCTAAAATGCAAGAAAAATAATAGACACCTACGCAAAACATACAAATGGTTAAAGTTTAATCGCGCAACGATGGTCCAAGTGTAAATGTAATTACACGCAATAGTGTTACCACCAGAGGAAATGAGGAAAAGGTTGTCGCAGAGCCACTGATCTGAAAGGCGTCTGAAAAGGAGGAAGGACTCAAGTTGCGGAAAGGAAAAGATATTTTCATTGAAGCCAGGAAGGATTTTGCTGCTGTAGGAGCATCCACGTCAAGGTCTAACATGGAACCAAAGGCTGATGATGAAGTCAAACCATTACTACAAGCCTGCATTAAGCTACTATGCAATTAGAAGGAAATATATAATCTCAAGGCCCTGATAGACAGCTGCGTGGAAAAAGAAGTACCTCGAATAGAGACCAAGGTCGTGAACAAGATTTATAAGCACAAGAAGAGAACTGGTCGGGAGATGTGCATGACTATGCAAATTGGAGAGTATGAGATGGATCAGTTCATCTTGGATTTGGGGTCTGATGCAAATTTCTTACCTAAGCAGACCTGGAAAAAGATGGGAGAACCAAATTTGGAATGGTCCACCATTCAGTTACACATCGCTAATCATCAAAAGGTCATTCCACTTGGAAGGCTCCCACAGGTCATGGTAGACATCGATGAAGTAAAGGTATGCGTGAACTTCGAAGTAATACAGATTTTGGATGATGCAGACCCCTAACCTACGCTATTAGGATTGGATTGGGCCATTGATATGGGAGGCATCATCAACCTGAAGTGTAGAAGCGTGATCTTTGAGAATGATGGTACGCGGGTGATAGTCCCACTGGACCCAACAGAAGGGGAACGATATACAGAACCAGTATGCGAAGGGGATGATGTTGACCATATTTACAAGCTGAATGCATGGGACGAAGATTGGATCAACCCTACAGCTGATGGGATGTTGAATTGGGATAAGGATAGTTCGTGTTTTTCAAATTCGGATGGCGAGATGGAGAGCTAGCAGAACCGGTTGCACGATGTATCTGCGTTGCACTACCTCAAGGTCACGAAGAACTTTCGGTGCATCTCCTCAGAGGTAAGAGAACTACCCTATTTTGATGGTTCCGGTAGCGTCATATAATTTCTGAAAGCATTGGAAAATTTTGTCCCCGAGGAACGAGGGTTTTGGGCGCTTTATTTGGCTATGTGTGTGACTCTATCGCATTGGTGGGAGACGCACAAGGGAGCTTTCCAGGACTGGGAGGAATGTAGAAAAATGATGACACTGCGCTTTGAACCTCTAGCTACCCCACCAACTGAGCTTTTGTATGGTCGAGGAGATTCGCGCAAGCACCTGGCCATGTGGATGGAGGTATGGGATGAAAATACCTGGAATGAGTGGATTCATAGGTTTATTCATTCGTTGGGTCCAGTACCCACCACCTGGTATCTAGAAGCTGAGCTACACCGAGTCACTCACCACTAAACTATGATGACTAAGGATTTACTGGAAACCTTTGGCTTGGTGGGGGCTCGTAGAAATTGGATGAAGCCCTGCAGGACATAGATGCCCTTGTCTTTGATGAATCCTGACCCTGAAAATAAGGTGTTGCGCTGGCCTATGATGCGCAGATGCAAGACATCGTCAACTATAGTAACTTGTCAATAGAGGATAATGAAGATGACCCAAGAAATGTTAACATCCATGAATCTGAAGGGGAGAGCGCAGTTTCAGGGCCCACATTAGGGATGGTGGATGTCACTAAACCTCTTAAATTAAAGTCAACATTGGAATAAAAGAGAAACCCATGTTGGAAAAAATTGGGGATTGCTGGGATGATTATACGGTAGGAAAGATTGCGGAGCTGCTGACAGAGTATTAGGATATGTTTCCTACAAATTTCTCTGAGCTCAAGGGAATTGTAGGGGACCTAGGTGTTATGAAGATCACATTAAATCCAGATGCGCGCCCTGTCAAGCAGCGACCATACCGATTGAATCTAAAATATAAGCAGAAAATAAAGGAGGAATTAAAAAATATGGTGGCTACAGGCATCATTGAGCCTGTAGAACAGTCTGATTGGGTAAGCCCAATGGTGGTTCAGGAGAAGAAGACCAAAGGAGAGATAAGGATTTGTGTATATCTGCGCAAGTTGAATGATGCCTGTGTGCATGACCCCTTCCCTACTCTATTTTCTAATGAAATCTTGGATAATGTAGGATGACAGGAATCTTATTCATTTACTGATGGATTTTTGGGGTATCATCAGATCAGGATTGGCCTGAAGACCGCAGCAAGACCACCTTTGTGATAGAATGGGGGTCTTTCCAGTATACTTTCATGCCATTCGAATTGAAAAATGCACTTGTGATCTTCTCGCGTGTGGTCGTAGCTGTGTTTAAATAATTCATGCATAAATTCTTGGAGGTATATTTTGATGATTGGACAGTGTTTGGATTGGTAAAGAAACATGTGTCAAACATGTGCATGATGCTTGACACTTGTAGAAAGCACCATATTTCTCTCAACCTAAAGAAATGTATATTTTGCATGCCTTTTGGAATTTTGTTAGGGCATATAGTACGTTAGCAAGGATTGATGGTAGATCCATCCAAGATCACAATTATCATCAACTTAGAAGTTCCTACTAATGAGAATAATTTGCGCTCCATCCTAGGCCACACTGGTTATTACAGGAAGTTCATAAAAGGTTATGCTCTGATCACTGCACTGATGGAGAAGTTTCTAAGGAAAGATGTATCATTTTTCTAGGATGAAGAATTCCAGAAGATCTTTGAGCTACTAAAGGAGAAAATGGTCACTGCACCTATCTTGATATTCCCAGACTGGTCTAAGGTTTTTCATGTGCATGTGGATGCATCTAGTATAGCACTGGGGGTTGTTTTACCGTAGTGAGGAGAAGGAGACATTGATCACCCTGTTTCTTTTTCCAATAGGAAGCTCTCCAATGCAAAGCGCAACTACTCAACGATAGAAAGAGAAGGTCTGGACATGGTGTACGCTCTGCAAAAATGCAGTATCTACTAGGAGGGCATTTCAAAATGTTCACTAATCATTCTTCTTTAAAATACCTGGTCAATAAGCTTATGTTGGGGGGGAAGATCTGCAGATGGTTGCTGCTCTTGCAGGAGTATGACTTTGAAATTATTGTGAAGCTTGGAAGACTAAATGCCAGACCTGATCATTTATCATGAATCGAAAATGGGGAAGAACCAACCAGTCTGGAGGAAGGGTTACCTGATGCGCAGCTATTTGATATCAAGGTGGTTGATGATCACTTTGATGATATTATCCACCTCCTAACAACTCGAAGCACGCCTGCTGAATATTCAGTACAACAAAATAATGATTTGGTTGCAGGCGTAATTGATTTTTCCGTAATTGCAGGACAATTGTATAAGCTGGGAGCAGATGAAGTGCTGAGAAGATATGTGTTGGAACATGAAAGACAGGATATCTTGGTTGAGGCTCATGGAGGGGTGGCAGGAGGCCACTATGCTGGAAACGCCACTGCGCAAAAGGTGTTGCGTGTTGGGTTATGGTGGCCAACGCTACATAGTGATGCACGTACATATTGTCGAGCCTGTGATGCATGTCAGAGTACAGGGAAGCCCTCGCATAGAGATAAAATGCCCCTGCAACAACATATGGCCTTGCAGGTATTTGATAAATGGGCTATAGATTTTTTTGGAACAATCAATCCTCCAGGGAAGAAGACTGGAGCGTGTTATATCATCACTCCAACTGATTATGTAACCAGGTGGGCAGAGGCGAAGGCAGGTAAGGACTGTACTTCAGATACTACTGCGCACTTCATCTTTGAACACATTTTGACCAGATTTGGATGCTCGAAGATTTTGATGAGCGATAGAGGTACGCATTTCGTTAATGAAACAATTGAAGCTTTGAGAGAGGAATTTTAGATCCATCACGAGAAAAGTACCCCTTATCACCCACAAGAAAATGGCGCAGTATAAGCTTTCAAAAAAATCTTGGAGAACGCACTCACAAAAATTTGTAATGCCAATCGGGATGATTGGGACGTGCGTATCCCTTCTGTGATATGGGATTATAGGACCACATGCAAGAAGTTGACGGGGAAAACACCTTTCAAGATGGTCTATGGGCAGGAAGCAATCAAGCCAATGGAATATATTTTCCCAAGCCTGAGCATCGCACTTTTCACTAATATGATCAAGCCTGACATTATGGAGGAACGGTTGGCACAACTCGTTGCCTTAGAAGAAGATCAATTCATTGCTAACTTTTATCAGCAAGTGCAGAAGGTGCGCGAAAAAGCCTGGCATGATAGGTACATCAAGAAGAAGGTATTCAAAGAGGAATACTTGGTATTTTTATATGATATTCAATTTGTGTGCCACCCAGGGAAGTTCAAAAATCATTGGTTGGGGCCATATACTGTGAAGAAAATCACTGATGGCGGTGCGGTGCGCTTGGCCACATTGCGTGGTAAGAATCTTCCTAGGTATTTCAATGGAAGTTGTCTCAAGCCATATAGAGACAATATCGTGCCAACCAAATGACTATATGGCCAGAGCATCATAATCAAAGGGTCTGCGTGCAACAGAGAGGGAAGGCGCAGACCAGTGCAACAGAAGCCCAGGGGTAATGTGCAGGTGCAGAAACTAGCCGTTAGAATAGTGAAACTGGGTAAAAAAATGATTTTACCGTTGGATAGAGCGGGTTTTTTTGCAATTAATGAAGAGGTATTGGAAGATTTTTTACCATTTTCTAAAGTGGAAATTAATGACAATCCGACCATTTTCACATTGGGTGGCTTATAAAATGAATGGCGAGTGTCACAATTGGTTCCTTTTCTTTCTGAATATTTTGCGCCCTAATATTCTCCATGATTTCTGCCATAGCGTTGTATGTGAGCCCTGTCTGTCTGGCCGAGAAACCCCATCTGACATCAATAATCCAAAGTTTATCTTCCAACCAAGAATGACAGCCACCAACCCGACAAAGGAGCACTCTGCACCCCTCACTACATCAACTGAGCTGGGATCGAATGACGTTCTGGAGGTGATCCCTGAGGTGGAAGAAGTCGTGTCCATGCCGGCTAAGGGAAAAGGGGAAAAGTCGAAGTGGGCTTCCTCGAAGCCACGTACCACTCCATGAAATTTTATGTCCCCACGTCAGGCCACTAAGGATCGATACCCCATCAGTGATCAATCAAAGAGACCAATGAGTGCCACAGAGGAGGCTATATTTTTTGAACCCATCTATTGGTGGCCGCCATATTTCAAGCCGCGCAAACCCTCTGCGCATGCACCAAATAATGTAGATACAGTGCGGGAATACCTCCAGAGGCCCTTGATCCCGCAGGACGTTCCCCTTACTGGTGATATGTTCGGAAAAATACCGAATATCAATTTTGATGACCATGACTTGGAAAATGAAGAAATGTTACCTGAGCTAGCCCCAGAGAATTATTTGGAATGAGTGCTCTACGAAGAGGTGTTGAAGGTTGAGCCAAATCCTTGGGCGCACAGGCTAAACAATGTCAGAATCCTAAATCTGCTAAGGACTCCACATTTTAGAAGGTACCCAATCACCAGCATCTGTGTGCGCCAGATGCTAGCCTTAGTCCACGAGAGTTGGCTCTAGATTCAAGTAAAAATTCTGATATACATCGCGTTGATCCATCAGAACACTGCCCTACCCAAGAAGGGACCTCATCCAATGACGGGATTTGGAAAAATTAATGAGCTTAAGGTTGCGACAGATGTAAAGACAAAATATAAGGTGGGGAGGGCCAAAAGGGGATTCCTAGTTCAAACTATTGCCGACCCGGGAGTGTGCATGGGAACTTTGGTACTCGGTTGCAATTCAATGCAGAAGTGTCGCCTAAAGGCAGTCCTAACTCACGTCATTTCTTTAGCAGGGAAATGCGAGAAAGCAGTCAGTTATAACTGGTCTCAGTACTTGTGTGAAGAATTTTTGGATAATGTGCGCAAGGCGCAGGAGATGGGTAAACAGTTCAGCTACTCTTGGTTGTTGTTGCTAATTGTGCTCATATCATGGGAGACTCCAGCAGATGTAGTCCTCCCCAAGATAGAGTCAGGCATATGTGAAGGGGCATGCTACGCTAATCTGTGGGATTACCCTGATCCCCAGCGCGTCAAGGAAAATAAGATCTTTTGGGTACTCTTTGAAGGTGTGTTGGTTGCTGCCATCAATTCACAACCCAGACTCTCGCCAGCAGTGTATGAGAAATACAAGAGCGTCGTTGAATTCCAAGTAACCATGCACAATGTGCAGATCAGGACGTGCAAGGACCCTGCATGTTGTAACTTTCCGTTCATGGTAACTGAAGCTAAAGTTGACCAGGTTGTGGAAACTTGGCCAAATGCGTGGAAATTTGGACTCGGCTCCACCCAGCCCATTACACCATCCACATCGGGAAAAGAGACAACTTTGAAGGACACAGAGAAAGAAACTGAGTTGTGCACTGAGACAGGTGCTGAGAAGATTGGCAGAAAGGACTTTGAAGTAGAAGCGGAGAAGAAGCCTAAAATAGAGAAAGATAAAGAGCATGATCTGGGAGGAGAGCATGATGTGGATCCCGGAGGATTAGATGGGCTAAACGCGGATGGTGTCGAATCTCCGTGCGGCACCAAGAGAGGTGCAGGTGCTTCAAAAGGCCCATGCAAAAAGCGAAAGGGGTCCAAGGCTGGAGATGATGAAGAGATCACTCTGACTGAAGAGGACCTCGAAAATATCATGGGCGTAGTCGCTTCTGTGTGTGAGGACAGATGGACTGCTATGGAGGAGCAGTACAAGGCCGCGGTGGAGACCTTGCAATCGGGATTGTAGGAGTTACAACTGAAGATGGACACTTTACAAACAAGCGTGTATCAAGTGAGCTTGCCAACCACCACGGTCATCACAACGTCCGAGAGCATAATCTTCCCCTTCCTAGGTGCATCCATGAAACTAAAACAACCAGAACTGTGCGCGCAAGTGCAAACTTTCCTTGAGGTCAGCATTGACCTCGCAACACTGCCCAGTGGAAAGCTACACACTCTCTACATATTTATTTCCACCGAGCAGGAAGGTGCGCACACAACAACATCTAAGTGAAGATGAGAAGACTACAGCCAAGAAAACAAAAGAATCAATCCAGGCACAAACAGTGCAGCAGGCGACCGTAGCTCAGCGCACGGAATTGGAGAACCTCATTGACAGATTGTGCAGAGAGATTCCAGAAGTAGTTATCCCGGCATTCGTCACACCGCAAGTGAATATTGAAAGCCTGATTTCCGTGCTCACGGCTTCCATATCCAAAATACAGATGGTGAAGGCAAAATTTGAACAAAAAATTGTTGCATTGCAGGCTAAGCTGCAGCCTGAGACTCCCCTGGAGGTGCGCGCACAATGGGCCACTCTAGTCAAGGACACATCTGCAATTATTTCAGCCAATATCGACAAGGGCTCAGAGCTGGTGGAGACCGCCATGGGACTGTGGACTTATGTACAAACAAATCCACTTGTCAAAAAGATTACTCAGGAGCTGCGCTCCAAAGAGCAGGGGTTCGATGATTTGCATGAGTCCTTGCCCACGTTCGTTCCTGCCCAGCGCATGGCCCGCCTTCAGACTAGTCAGACGATATGAGATGAGGTCGAGGAGCTCCACCGAAAGAAGTGTATTGTCACTGATCACATGAATCCGTGGGCAGATGAGGCAATAAACTTGTCTCAAGACCTGGATGTTGTAGTAAGGCACCTCAAAAAGACCTTGCAGAGTGTCACCTTGGCTGCAGAAGGGCCGACTTCGGAGTAGCTAGTAGAGACCGTGTAGAGTGCAGCAGACCGGAGTGTGGGCATCTTGGCATATTTTGATGATGCTATTAAAGATGCTCAAAACAAGATGAAGAACCTAGTACTGCTGTGACTCGGGACAAGTCAGAAGATTTTCTTGGGGGCCCGTCGAAGTCCCCTAAGTCTAAGCTTTGAAGACATTTTTGATATATTTTTGTAATAGATTTTGTAAGTTTAGTCGTGCGCAGCACAAGTCAATGGGCTTTGGGGCGGGTCAAAGCCCATCATGAGTTGTAATGGGTAAAAAGGGTAGAACTAGGGGCCGCAAACCACGGTTTGTGGACCTTAAATGAGTGCAGGCTAAAAGTATAAATAGAAGTCTAGATCGAGTCGAATAAGTCAGTTTTTGGATAAGAGATGAATGAATGATGATAGATTTGGTTGTGTTTTGATATCTTGGGCGGATTTGTCTGGTTAAAATACTCATGTTGGATGTGTGCGCGGAGACCTTAGTCCTGCTGTGTGCGGACCCTTCTGGTTGTGTGTGCAGGTGAACTGAAGGGTTTTGTATGGAAGATCTAAACTATTTATGAATAAAGAACTGTTGTTGTTGATATTTGAGTCTGAAATGCATCTATTGTTTAATTTACGATTGTTTCAACATATTATTTTTTATTCATGTGTTAATTGTGTTTAGATTTGATTGCGTAACTACTACTAGTTTTAGATGAGTGGTTATTGAATGGATCTAGTGTTATTGGGTTTAATACTATCTATTAAGATCTATTACGTGGATTATAGGCCCTATTTTAGCTTCCGAGCAAGATATTCTGCATAATTGACCTAAATCTATCTGATAAGGGTTTCCTGGTTAGGAATTCTGTTGCGAAGGTTTGTTTATGATTGTTTTAAATCTAAGGGCACCCACATTGTTTAAATCTATCTCAGGGTGTGGAAACCTGGTTCCAGCACCCCCCCATACTGCTTCGGGTGAGACTCTGACTTTCACAAGTAGATAACTATCGAAAGGGCTAGTAGTAAGAGGGTTTTTTTGGTTAACCTCAACTCTAAACCTAGGTCAAGACCCCTCAAGCCAACAAGCGCCTCTTCCATTCCCAAATGTGGGTAAAGGGTTCCCCGTAGTAGTTCATTGTCGACAGTGGGAGCCAAAAGAACCTCATTTCAACAGAGTTCATGACGCGGTTTGGCTTTCCAACCACATAACACCCATAGTCGTACACCATCGGGTGGCTTCACCAAGGACGGGATCTCTGCGTTAGCCAACAGTGTCGCCTTCCCTACATCATCAAGCCCTTCACGGATGAGGTATTATGTGACATTTCCCCTCTTGATGTTTGTGATTATTATTAGGCCAACCATACTTATGGAAGCGACATGTTGTGTATGAGTTCGGTCTCGTGTTGTTATTTTTAGTTTGAGAAATAAGTTGTACAAGATACTGGAGGTAGCACCGCATCCCGCCATCTCTTTGGTTATTGCAAAAAAATGTTTAAGCTCATTTCCAAACCAGGAAATTTGTTTTCATGATGATCCACCCTCAGGGAAAGAAGAATATTGTGGCCACAACCTCTAGACATGGCTCCTCGGCATGAAAACTAGACAAGGTTATGGAGGAGTATGGGGACATCTTCACCTCACCCGCAGGCGTGCCTCTGCACTATCAGGTCAAGCACCCCATTGATCTGACCCCAGGTGCGTCGTTGCACAATGGACGAATTGATCGGTGCTTTATTCTGGAGAACGATGAAATCAAGAGGCAGATTCAGGAGTTGCTACAGAAAGGTCACATATGGCCAATTTCATCGCCCTGTGGGAGCCTGAACGTGTTGGTGCAGAAGAAGGATGGGACTTGAAGACTTTGCATTGACTATCGGGCGTTGAACAAGATCAATGTCAGGAATAGGTACCCTATCACATAGATTGATGACCTTTTGGACCAACTCAAGGGGACAAAATATTTCAGCAAGATCGACTTGAAGTTACGGTATCACCAAGTACCAATCGAACCCTCTGATGTGTGGAAGACTACCTTCAAAGCCAAGGAGGACACGGTTCGAATGGCTAGTCATGCATTTGGGGTTGATGAATGCTCCAACAACATTCATGAGGTTGATGGACGACGTATTGCTGCCATTCACCAACTCATTTGTAGTAGTGTACTTGGAATACATCTTGATCTTCAGCCAGACTTGGGAAGAGCACCTCCACCACATCTGACAAGTCATCCAAACACCGCGGCAACACAATTTGTGTGCAAATTTGGAGAAGTACACTTTTTGCATGACCTAGGTTCAATATCTAGGATACATTATTGATGAGCGGGGGTTTCATGTGGATCCATCTAAGATCTAATTCATTTGGGATTGGCCAGCCCCAACCACTCTAAAAGAGCTCTACAACTTTTTGGGTCTTGCTAATTTCTACCGCAAGTTCATACTGGGATTCTCTCATATCACTTGGCCCTTGAGTCAAGTCACCAAGGGAGGAGTGAAAGAAAAATTATTTTGGTTTCAATCTCAACAGAAGGCATTTTTAGAGTTGAAACATCGCATCTTCTCTGCCCCAGTGCTCACATTACCAGACTTGCAACAACTATTTGAGATTGAGACAGATTCCTCTGACTATGCTATTGGGGAAATTCTTACACAACAGGGGCATCCAGTGGCATATCACAGTGATACATTGTCTGACACAGTCCAAAAGTATCCCACTTATGACAAAGAGATGTATTCCCTTGTGCAGGCTTTCCGACAATGGAAACTTTACATTTTGGGGAAGGAAACGATCATCCACACAGACCACCAACCCCTGTAGTTCATAAAAACACAAGGGAAGTTGCAGAACGGTCGCCATCAGAAGTGGTCCAAATATCTGCAACAATTTCATTTGAACATCAAGTACAAGAAAGAAAACACCAATAATGTTACATACTGCCTCCACCGACCACCGATCATGGTGCTAACCACCATGCTCAACTCTTGTGGGCACGAGACTTTTAATTGGTCGCTTCTCTACAAGAGAAATCCAGAATTCGTCCACACATACAAGACACTCTTGGAGGGTAACCAAGTTCCAAATTTTCACCTCCAGGATACACTGCTATGTCACGTGGTACACCTTTTTGTTCCTTCAAACGTGTGTGCCAAGATGATTTGGGAAGCACACTACATTTGGGTCACTAGGAATTTTGGAGTCAAGAAAACAGTGGAAGTACTGCAGAAGTATTTCTATTAGCCAAACCTTTGACAGGATGTCGGGAAGTACATCAAATCTTGCACTGCCTTCGCCATTTCCTAACCGACCATCAAAAATAAAGGCTTATATACTCCGCTGCCTACCCCTAGTCGACCTTGGGAATCCATCTCCATGGATTACATGTCGGGCCTTCCTTCTACTAAGCATGGAAACGACTGTGTTTTCGTGGTCGTCAACAGATTCTCGGAGATGGCCATTATGGTGGTCTGCAAGACGAATATCACAGCAGAAGCCATTGTTAAACTATTCTTTGAACAAGTGTGGGTACACTTTGGGATCCCACAGTCCTTTTCCTTTTTTAGCTTATTAATTCCAAGCTCCACCTCCTGTAACGTGAAGATATTTGTTGTTGTGTTGATCTTGGGGGGAGGCTTTGCCTATGATTATTTCTCGTAAATTTTTCTTGCATATTCAAACCATTGATTAGATGTAATGTTATTTTTTATTTGCTTCTTCCTTAGTTGAAGTTCCTCCAAGAAAATATTTGGGTTATTCTTTCCTAGATATATTAAATCTTCTCGCCTTGTTTGCATGAACTCATATTTTTACTTTTTAGTATCTGCTTATATAACTTTACATTCATCTTCTCCTTTCCTACCTTTTTCAAGGTTCTCCTTTCCATTTTGCATTCCTCATCAAACCAAGCATTTATAGGAAAACAATTTGATTATGATTTCTCATTTTTCACTCTTTTGCACTTCTCAAGTGCGCTTTGAATTATATTTGTTAACTCGTGACTTTTGAAGCTTTGGAAACCATTTTTATCCTTCTGAATTAATCTCTCTATCATTGTATTGAATATAGTACAATTTTCTTGTGTTAGAATAATTTTTCCCCTTGATAGTGATTTCCGAGAGCATTGAGTTTTCCTCCTACAATGCCTTTATTCTAACCACGATGACTTTATATAAATTGGATTATGGCCCGATTTTAAGTCCCAAATATGCTCTCCAATAATTGTTGAGATTCAACAAGATGATGAGCTTAGTGAAAAGAGTCACCTTCACTAAGTGGGCCCCACAGGCTATTTTTGGCGCAAAGTCTATTTTTAGACTATGTATATTTTTAGACATGTCGATCATATTCTATGAGTTGCAGGATGCTATTTGTGGATGGTTGGTCAAGTTGGAAAAATAGATGGACTTCTATTTTTAAACATTTTGGGCTAAGTCTATTTTTAGACTGTCAATCTAAAGATAGACATATCAGATATTATTAGCTCTTAATAATATTTGGAATCTAAACATTATCTTATTCTCTTGGAGCACTAACATTCAGTTAACAGATTGTTCAGATCAGCTAGCTGAAGGAATTACGCAATTCCTAGAGCTACTGGTGGTTCATGCATGGAGGACTTCAGTTAGAACTCAAGTGGCAGAGTTTGGTGGAGTTGGAGAAGTAGTTGGTGGAGTTGTATTTAGTTTAACTTAGTTAGACTCAGTTGAGCTAGTTGTATCTTGTCTAACTGATTGATACACTAGTGAGAGTGGATTGAATTAATTAGTTAATCAATTCACAAATAATAACTCATTAATCAACTGAAGAATACATCAGTTAACTACAATGCATGGCAGTTTCAGTGGAGACCAGTGGAGAGATAGGTGAAAGAGCAAGTGTGACTATCATTTGTGACTATATTGATGCATTGATTGCATCCAAAACTCAATGGAGATGCCAATGAGGATTGCGTGAGAAAGACTGGATGAATTCGAACTCATTCAGAGCCATTCTTTAGGAGGGATTGCGCAGTAGAGGCAGGCTAGCAGGTGGCAAATATCGGTGCATGTATTTTTAAGATCGGGCCTGATTAGTATGTAGCGATTGTATTGTACTGAGAGCTTGATATGATCAGCTTTGTATGAGGATTGTTACATGATCTCTATGACATATATTATATACATATAGTTGGGGTTTTCAGCTTCAGGCTTTCCCGTTAAACAACTGTGTTAATGTGTGTGAATTTTTATTGTTTCATGTGTGCATTGCAATCTTGATTTTATTTCTGCAAATGATAAATGGTGGAATAGATTCTGTACTTTGCATGAAGTTAAAATAGTGTGAGATCAGGAGAATCTTGGACATATAACACATAATTTATATAATTTCTACATGGTATCAGAGCAGTGTTGATCATTGGAGGAGATTGCAATTATTGAAGCGGTTGAGTTTTGTGCTGGTGGAATTCGAATTTGTTGCAGTGTTTTCTTGGTGTCGAAGTTGAGAATTCATTGAAATGTCTTTCAACGGATTGCGATTGGAGAATGCCCTTGATGGGAGCTCTAATTACATAGCATGGAAGGACAGGATGGAGGTGGTGCTGGATGATAATGGGTTAAAGGAGTTCATAGATGCTGATATTCTGAAGCCTGCTTCTAGCGATGTAGCCGCACTTGACGCATGGAAAAAGAAGGTAGCAAAGTGTTGAAGGATTCTATTGAAAGGTGTGAAGGACCACATTGTGTCCAGCCTTCATGGTAAAGCCACTCCATTCTTAATGTGGAAGGCTTTGATAGACTTGTTCCAAAGCAGAAGTGACCAGAGGAAGTTGGCGCTTAAAGAAAAACTCAGAAAAATAAAAATGGAGAAAGGCGACAGTATTCAAAAATACCTCACGAAGTTTGTCCACTGCAAGGATGAGGTGGGAAGTGTGGGGGTTATTGTTGATGAAGAAGAATTGGTGAGCTTGGCTCTCTTTAGGCTTCCGAAGAGTTGGCATAGCTACGAAGACTCTGTCAATGGACGAGAGAAACTGCCAGGATGGGAGCGACTTTGGTCAGATCTTGTGCAGGAGGAGATAAGGCGGGGTACCAGGGATGAATCTTCATCGAAGAATGAAGATGAAGAAAATTTCACTTTGGCTTCCAAAGCAAGGAAAGGGAAGGGGATGAAAATTCCTTCTCAATCCGGTGTTAAAGGCAAGAAGTAGGATTTGTCCAAGGTGAAGTGTTTTCACTGTCACCAGCACCGATAGTTCGCCACTAATTGCCCACAGAAGAAGAAGAATAAGAGTGTTGTTGGTTCTGCAGCAGGAAAGGCCTTAGCCTCACAGTTTGAGCTCGACTTTTCTTTGATCACATGCTTGGTTTCAAGTGTGATGGGATCGGTGTGGTTTCTTGACAGTGGTGCGTCTTTCCATATGACCGGAGACAAAGATTTTTTTAGTGATCTGGAGGAAAAGGATCTTGGAGTGCACATCGAGATCGACGATGATGGTAGATATAGTGCAACTGGTATCCAAACCATTTCATTAGAGAGGGAATCCGGTAAACCTTTCATCTTGAAGGATGTCATGCATGTTCCAGGATTGAAGAAGAAACTGATCTCCGTGGCGATGTTGGATGTAGTGCCCTACCCTAGTTGACTGACAGTGATATTAATTTTAACATTATTTAGCCCTAAGACCCGCACTTTATTCTTTGAGGACCTCAGGTTGAAAATCCGGACACATGACTCTATTATTAGTGGATGTGATGGTTATGTATGTCCTTATTGATACTATGATGATGATAGCATCAAAGGATATGCATGTTCTCTATTGATATGATTGTAGCATTAATGGATATGCATGTTGATATCATGATGATGATAGATTTTATGGATAGATATGTTTTCTATTGATGTTACGATGATAATGTCTTTGATGGATATGTTAATTTACCATTGATGTTATGATTATGATAAACATGATAGATGTGTCCCATATGTTAGCTACTTACATTAGTTCTGATTCAAAATAAACAATGATGTGAATGACTAGGTCATGTTGATGTTTCCATTATGATAATGACTAACACTGAGAAACTTTGTTACTAATGATTATTGAGTATGACAGGAAACCACCAGAGGCACTCGCATACAATGAGTTGACAACATCTGGTTTGATAGAAATTAATATTGTGTCTTTGAAATTCTAAGTTCAGTTTGAAACTTGTTATGTATATTACATATACTCTGATGATATGTCAGTGGTTGCAGGAACATGTTAGTTTCTTGGCTGAATGACTCACATATGGGTGATGGGGTTGTACAATTGGATGGAACAACATGGGAGGGGTGGGACAGTGTTCCTGATCTCATCCACTAGCACTCCCGTTGTGACTTAGGCTGGAAAGGTCGAAATACCTTCGCCTTGAAGATCACGATGTTGTGGGGGCAGGTCCCAAATTTGGTTTGCTCACGAGGATTTTCTGGGGGGCACGCATCAAGGCAGATTCCTTGATCCCCAGCACCATTAGTCCCACTATAGCAGGCAACATATGAGATGATAGGGGTCTCTCTCGTTGCACATATAATTTCCCCTCATAACCACTGGATACTTGAAGGGCAAGTGGTGTGGCACCCTTGGAATTTCAAGATAAATTCTTGAAGGACACGACCGACTTGGCACCCTTGGCATCAAAAATAAAGTCTTAGGCGTGGCACCCTTGGAACTTCGAATGGAAGTTCTTGAAGGGCATGATCAACTTGAAACCCTCGACATCATTAAAGAAGCTAATAAATATAATCAATACATGAAAATCCAACTAATTCATATCAAGTGATATATAATGTTAGAACCAAAAGAATTAAATCAAGAATAAAACTTAGGGTAAGGGAGGAATAGGAAGAGATAAAATATTTTACCATGATAACTCTACCTTTTCCATGTTAAAACAAAATATTAAGTAGATAATGTACATAAGTAACTTAATTAGGCAAAAGGGGGGAAAGAGGGATATAGATTTAAGTATAAAGATTTATTAAAAACTTCGTTAAGAGAAGAGGGTGGTGAATTAAAATAAGATTAATAAATTAAAATTTGAGAAATTTAGAGAACTTCCATGTGGCAATAGCCAACATAAGAATATTCATCTAAAAGGCAAATTGAGGTAGTTAGGGGACCAAATCTGAAACTTATCAATTAACTTCAGTAATAAGCACAAATTAAGGAGTAGAAAAGGGGGAATCAAGAGACAACTAGGAGAAGAAATAGGAAGTCTCGTTGGGTTGAGGAAAATACTATTTTAAATGAATAATTAAGTAAATTATTTTTGGAGAGTCTTGATGAGAGGGTGACACATGGGTGGGTGAATAATCAAATGTTGAGTTAATAAAAAATAATTATTTATACATGAAATTCCAAGTGTCACCTATGAAGCCTTCTATAAAAGAAAGGGAAATAGAAGGGAAAATGACCTTTTGTTTACCCTATTGTTGGATGGAGGAGATTATGTCATTTTGAGTGGTTACGAGCTATAGTTGATTTTGGTGAGGTAGAGGATTATAGAGGAGATTCTTGAGCGAAGAGGGGCTCACCTCTATCAGCTAACACATTCCTTCATTGTACAATCCCATTGCAGCTCAGGGGTCCGCAGGGAATGAGAGTACCCAAGGAGTAGGCTGGAAGGTCAACCAGTGGGTCATTACATTCGGATTAAGCACGACAACATTCAGGCTTGGAGGTAGACGACAACAAAGGAGCTCAAGTAGCGGCAAGTCAAGTTTGGTTCTCATCTAAGGGTGAACAGTACATGTGTTAGTTATATTGTTTTTACTTATGATGATTTCATTGTGCCTATAATCAACAAGTTAAATAGATGTATGTGTAATGAAGTTAAATCTAAGGACTTTGATATAAGTGATTTAATTTTACTGAGTTTCAACTTGTATGATTATGGTTTAAATTCCTAGTTATTGTGTTAAAAAAAAATTTAAAAAAAATTAAAAAATAAAATAAAATAAAAATAAAAATAAAAAAAATTAAGCCTAGCGCTCATCTAGTAAATTATAGGGTTGGTCTCTACACTAGAAGACAAGGGTTATGATGTTGTTTTTAGCGAGGGAAAAGCTTTCCTGCACCATAAAACAACTAGTCAAACCAGGAGGATAGGGATTCGAGTTAAGAATCTTTATTAATTGCAGGTAGATGGTTGCACTGCAATGGCAGGAAAAGAAGAAGGAGTGGTGAGCCGGGATGAGAAAGAATTGTGGCAGAGGAGATTGGGCCATCTTCACCATGGCACTTTGAAAATTTTGCAGCAGATTTCTACCGGGCTTCCCAAAGGTACACTTGCACAGTCAGATCAGTGCAAGGGATGTACTTTGGGAAAATTTGTGAAGACCACTTTTCATGAGAAGGATAGTCGTGCTTTGACAATCCTTGAGAGAATTCACACAGACATGTGTGGACCTTTCTCGGTTGCTTCAACAGCAAAGCATAGGTATTATGTGATATTTGTTGATGAATTTTCTCATAAGTGTTGGATCTTCTTCATGCAGAAGAAGAGCGAGACATACTCAAAGTTCTGTGAGTTCAAGGCATTGGTTGAGAAAGAGTCAGGGAAGCAAGTGAAAGCTCTCCGTAGAGATAATGGTGGTGAATACATCTCTGGAGAATTCAAAAGCTTCTGTAGCAAAGAAGGAATTCGAAGAGAACTCATAGCGCCTCATAACCCACAGAAAAATGGGGTCGCTGAGAGGAAGAACAGAATGATCGTGGGTTTTGCACGGGCGATGTTGCATGATCAAGGCCTTCCCATACACTTGTGGGCTGAGGCATGCAACACTACGGTTTATGTGCAAAACCGTTGTCCTCATAGAGTACTTGACATGAGTACACCTGAAGAGGCGTTTTCTGGTAAGAAGCCTGATATTTCTCATTTGAAGATTTTTGGCTCACTTGTTTACATTCATGTGACGAAGGATGCCAAGAAGAAGCTAGAGTCGACCGCAGAGGTTGGGATATTTGTGGAGTACACAGAAACACCCCACAATTATCGTGTGTATTTTCCAGACAGTCGGATGATTGTCATGCAACGGGATATCAAATTTCATGAGGAGAAAGCCATGAAGTTGTCTCTTGAGAGGGAGCTACACTTGCATGCAGAGGAGGAGCTACTTGTTCCTAAAGATGAGCCTCAAGATGTGGATCGGCCACAAGAGGAGGTTCATGGAGTGGAAGAAACCACTCATGCAACGCCAAACATCAGAGGGCGGAAGTGCACTACATAAGCTGAGTGACTGAATCTTGATGCAGTGCAGAATGTAGGAGTTCCTACATCACAGCACAGATAGAGACAATCACCTGACTGATATACTGGATACATGGCTCTAATGAACAAGTGTATCATGACGGAGCAATCTTCTTTCGAGGAAGTTGTGGAGGATCTCGCATGGGTAGATGCCATGGTGGAAGAGTATGATTCGATTTTCAGAAATAGTGCATGGGAGATTGTCCAAAGGCCGGAAGGGAAATCAGTGGTATGTTCGAGATGGATCTACGAAGTGAAGCAAGCTGCTGATGGGAGCGTCGAGAAGTATAAGGCAAAATTTGTTGCCCGAGGATTCTCACAAATCGAGGGGATTGACTATGAAGAAACCTTTGCATCTGTCACAAGGTATTCTTCCATACGGACCATCCTTGCTCTCTCAGCGCAGATGGGTTGGCACATTCATCAGATGGATGTGAAGACTATGTTCCTCAATGGAATCATTGAGGAGGAGGTGTACATTGAGCAACCTGAAGGATTCAAAATCTTCAGCAGCAAGTCGCATGTGTGCAGGCTCAAAAGAGCGTTGTATGGGCTGAAACAAGCACCTCATGCTTGGTACACACGGATAGACAGTTATTTCACCGGACTTGGTTTCGCCAAGAGTGAGGTGGATCCAAACCTATACCAAATTGTGGTGGAGGGTAAGCTTTTGATCATTGTGCTTTATGTAGATGATTTAATACTAACGGGTGATGAACTGTTGATACACTCATGCAAGGCAGATCTTGCAAAGGAGTTCGAGATGGACTTGGGCCTCCTTCATTATTTCCTGGGATTGGAAATTTGGCAGCGGAAAGGTGAACTGTTTGTGTCTCAAGGAAAGTACGCCCGGAAGATACTGGAGAAGTTTCACATGCAAGGCTGCAAGCCTATCGACACTCCTCTTCCTGGTGGTTGGAGGAAGGAGGATGCTACATCAGCAGAGGTAGTGGATGCCACTGTTTATCGACAGTTGGTTGGTTCGCTCATGTATTTATTCAATACAAGACCGGACATATGCTATGCTGTGAACTAGCTTTCACAAGCGATGGTGAAGCCTACCAAGCTCTTTGGAAGGTAGGCAAGCATGTCCTGAGGTATCTCAGGGGCACATCTGAGTATGGACTGTGGTACAAACAGTCGGATGAAGTGAAGTTGCATGGCTTCACGGATGTAGATTGGGCAGGAAGCCCAATGGACAGAAAGAGCACATCTGGAGGGATTTTCAGTATCGGATCTACAGCAGTTTCTTGATACAGCAAGAAACAAATATTCGTGGCACTCAGTTCAGTGGAGGCCGAGTACATGGCAGCAATTTTGGCTGCATGCGAGGCTATATGGATGAGGAACATCCTGGTCGGTTTGTTCGGTTCTCATTTAAATCCTACTGTGATATATTGTGATAATCAGAGTTGCATTAAACTTTCGGTTAATCCAGTATTTCATGATAGATCTAAACATATTGACATCCGGTACCATCATATCAGAGATTGTATGTAGCGGAGGATCATGTTGCTTTCTTACATTCCTACGGAAGATCAGGATGCAGATATTCTGATGAAGGCGCTCACCCGGAGCAAATTCGAATACCATAGAGACAGGATCGGGGTGGCAGATAATCCCTATCTTGTTGAGGGGGAGAGTTGAGATTCAACAAGATGATGAGCTTAGTGAAAAGAGTCGCCTTCACTAAGTGGGCCCCGCAGGCTATTTTTGGCGCAAAGTCTATTTTTAGACATGTCGATCATATTCTATGAGTTGCAAGACGCTATTTGTGGATGGTTGGTCAAGTTGGAAAAATAGATGGACTTCTATTTTTAAACATTTTGGGCGAAGTCTATTTGTAGACTGCTAGTCTAAAAATAGACATGTCGAATATTATTAGCTTTTAATAATATTTGGACTCTAAACATTATCTTATTCTCTTGGAGCACTGACATTCAGTTAACAGATTGTCCAGATCAGCTAGCTGAAGGAATTACACAATTCCTAGAGCTACTGGTGGTTCATGCATGGAGGACTTCAGTTAGAACTCAAGTGGCAGAGTTTGGTGGAGTTGGAGAAGTAGTTGGTGGAGTTGTATTTAGTTTAAACTCAGTTAGACTCAGTTGAGCTAGTTGTATCTAGTCTAACTGATTGATACACTAGTGAGAGTGGAGTGAATTAATTAGTTAATTAATTCACAAATAATAACTCATTAATCAACTGAAGAATACACCAGTTAACTACAGTGCATGGCAGTTTCAGTGGAGACCAGTGGAGAGATAGGTGAAAGAGCAAGTATGACTATCAGTTGTGACTATAGTGATGCATTGATTACATCCAACACTCAATGGAGATTCCAATGAGGATTGCGTGAGCAAGGCTGGATGAATTCGAACTCATTCAAATCCATTCTTCAGCAGGGATTGTGCAGTAAAGGCAAGCTAGCAAGTGGCAAAGATCGATGCATGTATTTGCAAGATCGGGCCTAATTAGTGTGTAGCGATTGTATTGTACTTAGAGCTTGATATGATTAGCTTTGTATGAGGATTGTTACATGATCTCTATGACATATTATATACAGATAGTTGGGGTTTTCAGCTTCAGGCTTTCCCATTAAACAACTGTGTTAATGTGTGTGAATTTTTATTGTTTCATGTGTGCATTGCAATCTTGATTTAATTTCCGCAAATGATCAATGGTGGAATAGATTCTATATTTTGCATGAAGTTAAAATAGTGTGAGATCGGGAGAATCTTGGACATATAACACATAAATTATATAATTTTTACAATAATAACTTTGTCTATCTTTTCTATCAAGCTTTGTGAACAAATCACATAGTCAACGACACTTGCCTCATTATATGTGTTTCAAGTGAAGTTCCCAAACATTTTCCATCTATATAAACCATTGCAAATAATTAAGTTGAAATCACCTACACAGCGTAAGCAACTCCTCTAGAAGTTGATTGCTAACTTTTTCATCTTCTGAACACCTCACCCATTGGGGATTCTCCTCTTTAGTAAGCCAAATATGATTGTGATCCTATTTGCACAAAGAATATTGGCTTGTTGATTTGTTGTTATAGCATTGAAATTTCCCACTAAAAGAAATTATCCCTGCTCAAGTACGTGGAAATATCTTGATTTAAAGTTGCATACATATCCTTTTTGTCTATCCCCTTATTTTTGTAAGTTTTTGAGACTTGAAGGGAAAAAAACATGTTGCAATTCTTATGTGATTCTCATTCTCTGATATTTTAAACCATAAATATTGTTCATTTGCATCTTATTTCATTAATTGAATGTGACGACCTTCCTTTTCTTTCACTAAAACTAGTATTCCCCCATACCCTTTTCCATTTTTTGTTACCTTGTTCCAAACTGCTAATTTCAAATAATTGTCAAACACTGAGTTTTTCAACCATCATGTTCAAGAGTTTCCGTGAGACAAATTTTGTCTCCACCTTGCAAAATAAGCTCTAACCCAAGTCTCCTCCTCCATGGGTAACCTCTACTGTTCCAACAACCTAAACTTAGGTAGACCTAGGTAGGATTTGACTACTACGCAATTTGGCACATAAGACTCAAAATTGAGTCTTCACCTCTTTTCATCCATGTTGAACTTGTTGTTTTCCTCCCTATTATCAAATTCTATGTTTTTCTTTACTACCAGCTCCCTGCCTTGTTTTTCCCTGAGGACCAAACACTGTACCTCCATGCCCTTTTCCCTTCATTTCTTGCTACACTAATTTTCTCCAACTATTCCTTCTCTCCTCTTGTTGTTTGTTGGTTAAATCTTCATCTAAGAAGTGTGAGTCCTTCAAAAGTTTATTTTTGCTCAAGATATGGTGTTTGTCTTGTACGGTTGTCATGGTGACTTTTATGGGTCAACACCTCTCTTCACACTTCTTCCCCACCCTCCTTTCTTGAAAAATTTTCCCTTTCCAATGTAGTTTTTCTTTCAGAAAGTCACTTGTCAAATTGAAAGTATTTTCATTCTTCCCATAATCTCTTATTCCTCTGATAATAAAGTTTGTTTCCTTGCCATTTCTTTCTTTGTATTCTCTTTCCTGTGCTTTACGAGCACTTGCGTCTTCTTCTTCCTTTATCTTTATGTAACTATTAGTGTCTTCAGATCTAGCTTTGATTTTTTTTGGATCATCTTTCCTATTGTTATTTTTTTCCTTCTCTTTCAAAAGGTTTGTTTGTTGAGATACTTGTGTATCTACCTGAACTGCTTTAGGAATTATCACATCTTTGTTTGTTGTTATTGATTCTTTCATGGTTTGCCACGTTGTCTTCATGTTTTTCCATTCTTGTTTCCCCGTCTCTAAAACCTCTTGTAACATTATTACCTCTTCTTTTAAAATTCCATCACCTTCCATTAAACATCAATTTGCAAATGTGATATCTGAAATTTTTTGGTCTCTTTCTTGTTCTTTGTTTTCCAAAATCTCCAGCCTTGTCCAGCGTATGTCAATTCTTTGACATAGAGATCCGATGACCAATTAAGAGATGTAGATGTGAGACTATAAATGATTGACTCTTCTTTATTTTCGTTGCTCTTTTTTATTTTCTCTCTGCAATTGCTTTTTTCTTCTTTGATCCCATTTAAAGCTGAAATTTCCTGGACTTCTTAACATTTTTAACATTTATTATTGATTTCTTTCCATTTTAAGATGTAACAAGAAATTCGCGAGAACTTGTTAACGGGAGGATCTAAAAAACCACGAGACTGTTGCCCTTCAAAATTCGAATCTGCATGTGATCGTGATTATAAATGCATGTGAAGAATGAAGCACACTCTGACATATTATCGTTAACGTGTCCACAATGAGTCTCTGTGAAACCGATGTCGCTTCCCTCCGATCTTACTTTAATTTGGTTATAGGAAATGATAAGATCTTCTATGATCCCCTGTCGATGGAATATCTGGAAATAAGGAATCGGGCATCTCAGGAATTGGGAATATCACGGGCTTTATATTCGAGAGCACTCAAATAAAAGGAAACAAAAATCAAGAGGATATTTGAAAAAAAAAAAAATCAGAAGGAAACGAAAATGGTGATGGATGCCCAATGCGGAACCACACAATCAATAGAGGATAGTTTAGCATGAGGAATTATTTTAATTTCAATAATCTTGTAATTGCTACTTTGGGTGAAAAAGGTGTTTTACGATTTTCTTAATTGTGTGTGTTTTTGTGCTTTATTAATCCAATAGTTATAATTATGTTTTGGAGATGGTAAACACTTATGGGATACTAATAGCATTTTGTTGTTGATAAATTGAGTTTTTGTTATTTGTTGAAGATATAAATATGTATTTGTAAAATATTTTATATATTAATTAATTGTTCAAGTGTTTATGATTAGTATTTTTGTCTAACCATTTAAATGATAAGAAAATAAATTTTTTGAAATACTTTTTTGCTTTAGAATATTTAATGTAAGTCATATTGTATAGTTTTTTGTATTTGATTTTTAAGTTTAGGCTGAGGTAGAGAATGCACAGCATTCATTAGAGATGATCAACATGGTCAATTCAAGTTTTTGTGGTGAGCTTATGGCTATATAAAAATTAGCATGAGGGAAAAAATTTGTTGAACGTATTTCTTATTTTTTTATTCTTCCACAAGTTTATTAAGGAGGAACAACATCACTTTGACAAATTCAATCCCAGTTGATTGAGGGTTCGAGTGTGGATTTAGTTGTTTGACAATATTATGGACCACTACAAACAATCTTTTGTTTGAGTGTGGATTTAGCTGAGGCACAAATATGAATCATTAAAAACAATTTTTGTCTTCCTACATTGTATGCTTCCATGAATGTCAAATCAATACACTAGGAGTGCGACGTTGGGTTCAAGAAAATATCCAACACATTATAAAATCTCACAATATTAGATGGATCCATTATGCTAAGCACCTTTACATTTGATACCTTTTTGGGAATACTTGATGTAACTTTATTCTTCCTTTTTCATATTCTGAACAACCTGTGAGATCCCTTCAAATTTTGTTAATTGAAAGTTGCTTTGGAAAAACATGACAGTTAAGTTTAGGTATTTCAAATTAACATACCTTAAAATGTCAAGGTAAAGGGTTTTGGCTAAAGCAATTTTGATAATTGGCATTCATATGGCCTTTTTGGACCATTTTTTGGGAATCTATGTACATACATGACATCACATATTTTTGTAATTTAAATCAAAACTACTATCAACTCTACTAAAATACCTCAAATTTTGCTTTGATGCATCAATAGTAAAACTACAGTGAATATGTGAAATCTTTTCAAAGCCAAAAACAGGGTGAAATGAATGCTCATATCACACATCAACACAATTCGACAAAATTAGGTATTCAATTAAATTCTATTTGGATCAACAATTAATCACAATGAACAAATATTTTTGCAATAATTGGTATGTTAGGGTTGTCAACTATGTCGAGAGCATTAATATATTTAATATGATTAACACAAATCCCTCCAATAATTGTTATGTTATGGGCGTTGAAATCATTAACATATTTGATACTATTAGCTATCATCCTTGCAATAATTAGGAAGTTGGTGTTAAGATGATGACTATTTGAATGATGAGAAGAAGATAAAGAAGAAGAACATTCACTTGAAGTTGGGGATGGAGGTTTAGGAGGATCTCCTACATTTCCCTGATTTACCGAAGCATTGTCCTCTACTTTCTATTTCTTCTTCTTTTCCTTTGTTGTTACTCCCTTCTCATGATCTGCAAACCATATTTATATACCATGTCTTCCATCCTATATAAAGCCTTATGAAAATATTTGTCATTCTCAATGTGAACATCATCATTCTCCATTTTCCTTCTTCGTGTTGCATGTTCAATCTTCAGGTCAAAATACTTGAGTTTTCCTTCACCCTCTTTGAGTTTTGCCCTGGTTATCATCCACACTCACAATTCCCATGAGCAAGAAGATCACTCTTATACCAACATGATCTGGGATATTTTCTTCGGCGATGTTAACATAATTATAAAATAGAATGTAAAAACCATATATGCAAACTCTATAAGAAGAATAAATATAAAGGAGACAATAAAGACAATGCAACAAATTTAACGCAATGTGGGCTACGTCTTTGAGCCCAACTTCAAAGTGGAGAGACCTCTTCATTCATCTCAACAAAAAGAAAGGAAATTACATGGAAAAATACATCATTATACCTAAATATTAGGAGTGACCTTAAAATTTCATGCTCAAATCGCAAATTTCACTCCACCAATGAAATCCTTACGAAATTTTGAGTAAAATGAGTATAAACTCGACTAGATTCTAACACCGTCAACTCTAGACCCTCAGAGAATCTTCAAGATTCCACAACTGAATATTTGGGAATATTTTAGAGAATATTTTAAGGAATATAGTCCTAATAATATTGCCTCGGTATGCACGCATGTGTGGTTTCGCCTCTAGGCCCTCGACCCTCCTGGTTCCACAACCTATTCGTTGTTCCACTGGTTCATCGTTCTGTGGCTTGTTCGATCAAATGAGAAAGTGTGAATATCAATTGGCCAGCATAACAAATCCCTCTATTTGGTGAGTTGCTTGGTGCACTATAGTTAGGGTTTTGATTGGTTCACTAGGTCGCGTGTTCAAACCCCATCGACCCTAACCATTTTACATTTTTATATTAATACAATAAATTGTTAGTTAATAAACCATCACATGTTAATTTTGAAATATTAACATTAATCATCCACTATTTGAACACCAAGTTTGGCCTATGTTGCCAAGTCATGGGTTGGATAGGCCTATTTGGACGTGAACCAGGTGTCACATGGCATCATTTGATTAGGCCATGTGGCCCCATGCTATTGGGTCACGATCCTGCCACCAAGTTTAGTGGAACTACCACCATAGTTGAAGCTTCTTCCAAATGTAGCAGGGTGGCTACATACATTTATCTAGAGATGTAATAAATTTATCCCCCAACTGTCAAATTTGGTTGGACCGCCAACTTTTTCAATCATCCAAATCTATCTGGCCCCAAGTAAAATTTGTATTTTTTCCATGTTTGACTGGAACTTTGATTGGGCATAACTTATGCATACGAACTCGGATTGAGACGTTGTTTACGACGTTGGATTCCTTGCAACAAGATATTCAAATTGGTCCTATTTTTTCTAACATTTGGGGACTTTTATTTTTGGGCCTTTTTAGGATCCTCCTAGATCATTTATAGCCAATTAAAGAACATATAAGAAAGCAAAAAGTTCAACAAATTTGTTGGACACCTACCCTATATTTGTTGAGAGGGTAAAGTAATGTGTGTCGGAGAGGTGAAGCACACACCCAATCCAACCAATAGCAGGTGTTCCTTGTGCAGGTACATCAAAGAATCCCAAGGAAGATCTTCTAGAATTTCCATGTCTAGGTGTTCCTTTGGAGTGTTTGGAGAGGAGCACTAGATGTAGGAGCCCGCAACGACTAAGATTGTTATAGCAACCCTAATGGATGCCGAGATTTTGTTTTTGAATAGAATTGCATTCCTCTCCAACATACAAGAGAGGAAAACCTTTTTTTGAGCCAATTCTTTTTTTGGAACCCAATGTTTTAAACAAAGATCAATAGATGCCCCTTCCTACGGAAATGATTTGATTTCCAAATTGCTAAGATATGCCTAAAAATTTATGGTAAAAGAGTAATTGATGAAAATATGTGTGAACGTATCCACCTTGTTCCAGTATAGAGACTAGATGCCTAACCCCTAGAAGGGCCTTTTCTAGAGGTTGTCCTAGGTAGAGACATTATTTCGTAGCATCACCCACGTAAAGGATTTTGTTTTCAACAAGAATCTAAATTTCCACAATTTTTCCCCCACCATGGATGACCTCAAGGATCATGCTCTTGAATCAGAGCTAAGTATCCAAATATTGGGGCATATGATCCATATGGACTAAGATACTTGATAGTTGGTCCTCATAATATGACAATGAGCTATTATATAATTTTAGAGCTTTAACATATTGATCCCATACAACAACATCCTCACATACCCATATAACAAAGGGGGGTGAATCTCCACATACCCCTTTGTGACTCATGGACCCCCCTCATGATACTTCAACTTCTTTACAAAATGACTCATTAAATTACGTCACGACTCTTCACATTCCAATATGGAGCATTATAGAAGACTCATTCCTAGCCTTTAACATTTCTTTTATTCCAAGAGAAAGTAATATTTTGGCTGATTCACTTTATATTTCAGCAAGGTCATTCAAGATTCTAATAATATGAAATAGAAGTTAGGTTTAGACCTAGTATTCCTGATAATGTCAAACATTGGAAATTTTATGAGGATGACCAGGAGATTAGAAGATTCATTGAAGTTGTTGAAAAAAATAATTTCATGAATATTTCATGAAGGATAATGTTGATTATCAAGATACCAAAAATCTAAAAAAATAGATTGTTGATCAACCTATCATATCGTTGCCTAACAATCATATTCCCAAGGGGTTAATCCCACTTGAGAAGCTTTTTTATCGCAATGATGTTTCATTTAAACCACAGTTAGCTAAAACACATGCAGAATTGGAAGATTACAATTTGGGTAAAGAACTGGAGCCAAGGTATGTTAAGTTGTCAAAAGTTTTATCAGAAGAAAGAAAGATTGAATACCACAAGCTATTTTGTGAATTTGTTGATGTTTTTGCCTGGAAATATGAGGATCTTAAGACATATGATACATCTATCATTGAGCATAGAATACCATTGAAAGATGGTACTAAGCCATTCCGGCAGAAATTAAGACAAATCAATCCACTATTGTTACTAGTGATAGAGAAGGAAGTGAAGAAACTTTTGGATGCTAAACTCATCATTCCATTGAGATATTCATATTGGGTTGCTAATCTAGTTCCAGTAAGAAAGAAGAGTGGTGAAGTCAAATTATGTGTAGATTTCAGGAATCTTAACAAATTCTCCAAGAAAGATAATTATCCATCGCAAATATGGAGCATATTCTTCAAAAGGTAACCAGGTCAGACAGAATTTCCATGTTAGATGGTTTCTCCAAGTACAACCAAGTATATGTTTGGCCAGAAGATCAAGAGAAGACAACATTCACTACTCCTTGGAGAACAATCATGTATGCAAAGATGCCATTTGGGCTTATGAATGTCTGGGCTACTTTCCAGCATGCTATGGACTTTGCATTCATAGGAGAGAAAGATAAATTCTTGGTCATCTATTTGGATGATATTGCTATTTTTTCAGCTTCAGATCAAGAGCATATTCAACACTTGAGATAAGTATTTGTTAAATCCGGAAAATATGGTATATCATTGAATCCAAAGAAGTCTCATTTTGCTCTTAAATAAGGTAAGATGTTGGGTCACATAGTTTCTAAAGATGGATTGAAAATTGATCCCAATAGAGTGATTGCAATTCAGGACTTAACACTTCCAAGATCCAAGAAAGAGATTCAATCTTTCTTTGGTAAGACCAATTTTTGAAGAAGGTTCATTCCTAATTTTGCTGAAGTGGTGAAACATATTACTTGCATGCTAAGGAAGGTCAAAGAAGTCAAGTGGACATTCGAAGCTAGAAATTCATTTGAGCTAATAAAAAAATCTATCATTGAAGCACCTCAGTTGGTAAGCCCTAAGTACTCAAAGCCTTTCTTAATATTCTCATTTGCCTCTCAAGATATTATTGTTGTTGTTTTATTACAAAAAGATGAAGAAAATAAGGAAGCTCCCATAGAATTTTTTAGCAGAGCTCTTAGAGATGAAAAATTGAAGTATGAAATGTTGGAAATGCATGCTTATGCATTAGTGAAAGCTATGAAGGCTTTTAGAGTTTATATTTTGCATGCTCAAATTATTGCCTATGTACCTTCATCTGTTGTTAGAGAAATATTAGTTCAGCCTGATATTGATGGAAAAAGAAGTAAGTGGGTGACTAAATTTATTGAATTTGATTTAGAAATAAAGCCTACCAAACTAATCAGACGTCAAGGATTAGCCAAACTACTAGCTGAAGAAAATTGAGTTTTGGGCTTGAATTTCATGGATGACAATCTAGAAGGGAAAGTTTTATAACCTATTGACAACATGGCAGTAGATGTAAAGCTTGTTGAGTGCAATTGGTATAAGGATATCATTTATTTTCTGCAGCATTTTACACCTCCTCCAAACTTTGATAAAAGTAGAGTGAGATCTTTGAAGCTGAAAATTGTTAAATTTTGCATCAAGGATAATTGTTTATAATGGAAAGATCATACAGGAGTTTTGTTGAGATGCATTGACCCAGATGAGTCTAAGAAAGTTATGTTTGATATGCATAGTAGTGTGTGTGGAGGTCATCACTATTGGAGAAAAATTGCATACAAAATATTGAGAGCTAGCTATTTTTGGCCTAGCTTATTTTTTTATGTATGTGTTGTGGTAAGAGCATGTAAAAAATGCCAGAAGTTCACTGGTAAGAAACATTTGAAATCTTTGCCTCTAAAGCCCATAGTTGTTTCTGCACCTTTCCAGGAATGGGGATTGGATTTCATTGGGGAAATTCATCCACCTTCAAGTGGACAACATCGTTGGATTCTTGTTTCAACTTATTACTTTTCCAAATGGATTGAAACAATACCTACCAGGAATGCTACTCATAAAGTCATAATTAATTTTCTAGAGGGAATCATAAGCAAATTTAGATGTCCATCAAGGTTAGTAGCAGATAATGCAGTTGCTTTTAAAGCTACTCCATTGGTAAACTTCTGTGAAGATTATGATATTCAGATTACTCACTCTACAACTTACCATCCAAAAGGGAATGGTTTAGCTGAATCATCTAACAAAGGTTTGGTAAGAATCATCACCAAGCTATTGGAAAAAAACAGGAAATCATGGGACTCTAAACTGAAATTTTCTTTATGGGCTGACAGGGTGACAATCAAAAAATCTATTAATACATCACCTTTTCAAATGGTTTATGGAACCGAGGTTGTTTTTCTAGTCCAATTAGCCATTCATGTAGCTAAATTTCTGCAAGATCATGAAGTTGAGCCAAATGACATGACCAGAAGAATTTATCAGATCATAGAAGTGCAACAAAAGTGAGAACAACAATATTATTTGGTAAGAAAATATCAGCAAGCTGTAAATCAACTTTTTGATAAAGAGACTAAAAAGAATATTTTCATATTGGAGATCTGGTGTTGAAATGGGATGCATAGCATCAAGACCCAGGTAAACATTCCAAATTTGATGCTTTATGGCTCGGTCCTTTCAGAATCTCCAATATTTTGTAGAAAAATACTTTTGAGTTGCAACATCTCGATGGGACAAAACTATTTGGAGGCCCATTTAATGGGCGCTTCCTCAAAAAAATATTTTACTAAGGCTGTTGGTGGCCTAAATTCACTGTAAATACCGGTGTGTTTCATAATAAGACTCCATAGCCCAATGACAAGGCACTGAAACTGCAAAATATTCTTAGAGCCTCGCAGGGAGAGCTCTATCCCTTGTGGAGAAAATTTTAGCATAGTTCTATGCTAAGTCATGAGTGTGTTTTAAATTTTTTGTTTTTAGGATAAAACTTTGTAAATTTCAAAAAAAAATAAAACGCTACCGAAAATTCTGGTAGTGTCTGTTTTATCCCTTTCGGATAGTCTGTTTTAATTCTATTTTATGTATGTTATTCCTTTACTCGATGCTACCAGAAATTCTGGTAACCTCCCTTGTTTTTTTTTTTTAAATAAATAAAGCGCATTCACTTTTGTGTTAGCCATGTGTTCTCGTTATCAACTACATTTTAAACTTTTTATCATGAGTTAGGTCACATGATAGGAAAGGTTTATGTTGAGTGATGTTGAGTTGAGTCGTGGTTATACGTGGAGCATGCTAGGTGTCAATCCGAAGTTAAGAAAATCCAACCATTGGTTTTTATGCCTATTAGCTGAGTCATTATATCCATATGTCGAGGTGTACATTAAGTGTCAAGGTAGATCGTGGATCTGCAGTTTTAATGTGATGACCGTTTGGTTTGATCACGCATGAACGCTACCAGAATTTTAGGCCTGTCATAAGGATACGATGGAGGTGACTGCCAGCTCCCACTCTGTTCAGATCCAACCACCTATAGTATATAATCTAAAACACTGTAGTCAACTGAAGTTAATCATGACTACCACAAGGTGTATTCTACGGTCCAAGATATTTCCCATTATGAAAATCTCATGCATGGAAAGGTGAACCAACATATCTTTTTAAAGCACCAAAAGAAAGGTAAAACCATTAGTTTCGAGTTTAAATTTTGGTGAGTGAGAAACTCCAGCGAGTAGCTTGATGAAGGAGACCCAAATTTCAGACAGTTTGCATTCAAGATACAACAACACCTATTAGGTGAGCTCTGCTAATCTTGACACCTATCAGATTATAACACACAACCTTCTTTATCACTAAACATGACTAATAAAGGAGGAAAATTAAAACACATTGAGCCCCAAGGAGTTGATCTAGTTGATGCTAATACGAATGTGAAGAGGTTCTTTGTTCAGGCAAGGTGGTATCTATTTTCTTCAAGACAAGGAAGCTCTCATATAGGAGTAGCTAAGGATTTTTCCCTCTCTTTTGATGGGAAAGAAGCAAATATCTATGGCCTCATATTGCAGGTATCAACAGAGTCTATTGATGAATCTTTCCACCTTCCACGGGAAGGATAAAAGTGGTTTAAAGGCCAAGTCATCACTAGAAGAGACCTCAATAGTTTCATCAAAGATGGGCATAGAGGCCCTAACTGGGCTAAAGGGATTCCCAGCAGTTACCTCAAGAATGAATGGGTTGAGGCTGTCAAGCTCATCAAGATTTACCTTACCTGTGAGATGAGGTATATTGTTGTTTTTCTTTAATACATGAGGTTTTTGTTTCACATTGCAGGTATGAAGACCCTCAACCTACCATTATTTCTGCTAAAGAGCTTGACTCAGATGTCAGCTAGGATACAAACTCATGCAGTTGAAACAAACTATAGCTTATATCAAATATTGAAGGACAATGGGTTAAAGGAATTCATAGATAATGATATTCCCAAGCCCAAAGCAGCAAATGCCCAACTTCTTGATGCATGGCAGAAGAAGGTAGCAAAGGTGAGGAGGATCTTATTAGAGGGAGTTCGAGATCATATTGTCTTGAGTCTCCATGGAAAGACAACTCCATATTCTATGACGAAGGCCTTAACATATATGTTTCAAAGCAGCAATGACCACATAAAATTGGCACTCAAGGACAAGCTCAGAAAAATAAAAATGGAGAAGGGTGACAATCCAGAAATACTTAACCAAGTTCACTCAATGTCAAGATGAGCTTGGAAATGTTGGGAATATTGTAGTTGATGATGACTTGGTGAGCCTAGCACTTCTAGGCCTTCGCAAGAGCTAGCAAAGTTACCAGGAATCTGCGAATGGGAGGGATAAGTTACCAGATTGGGAGTGCCTATGCTCGGATTTGGTACAAGAAGAGTTTCCGCAGAATGCTAAGAATGGATCCTCATCGAAGACTGACGATGAGGAAAATTGTGCCTTGGCTGGTAAGGCAAAGAAGGGGAAGAGGAAGAATTCCTATTCCAAATCTGAGACTGAAAAAGAAGGCAAGAAGTGTGACATGTCAAAGGTGAAATTTTTTCATTGTCATGATCATGGACACTATGCAACAAATTATCCACAAAATAACAAGAACAACAAGAAGGCTCCAGGAGTTGCAGTGGGTGAAGCTTTGGCCTCACAATTTGAATTGGACTTCTCTCTCATCGCATGCATGGCATCAACTGTGATGGGATCTATGTGGTACTTGGATAGTGGAGCATATTTCCACATGACAGGAAAAAAATAACTCTTTAGTAGCTTGGAGTGGAAGGATCTTCAAATGCACATCGAGATGGGTGATGACGGGAGGTATAGCGCTACTGGGATTGGTATAGTTACTTTCCAGAGACAGTGAGGTAAACCTTTCTTATTAAAATATTTCTTGCATGTACCAAGCTTGAAAAAGAATTTAGTTTTAGTTGCTATGTTGGAGGATCTTGGATATGATGTGGTTTTCAGTGAAGGAAAGGCATTCTTTCGTCACAAAGCCATAACACAAGTAAAGAATATTCAGGTTCATGTGAAGAACCTCTACAAAATTGATGTAGATGGTTGCGTAGCATTGAACAGTAAAGAAGGGACGGTGGTGAGCCAAGATACAGGTGAGTTATGGCACAAAAGATTGGGCCATCTACACCACAGTGCTTTGAGGATCATGTAGCAGATTTCTACAGGTCTTCCAAAGGGTACCCTTGCGTAGATATATACATGCAAGGGATGTACCGTGGGGAAGTATAATAAAGCCACTTTTCATGAGAAGGAGAACCGAGCGGAGGAAATACTTGAGAGAGTTCACTCAGACGTGTGTGGACCATTCTCTACACCTCCCACAACAAAGCACAGGTATTATGTGATTTTTGTTGACGGATTTTCTAGAAAGTGTTGGATCTTCTTTCTACAAAAGAAAGATTAGGTGTTCTCCAATTTTTTTGAGTTGAAAGCACTGGTAGAGAAAGATACAGGGAAGAAGGTGAAGACTCTAAGGAGTGACAATGTTGGTGAGTATATATCTAATGAATTCAAGAACTTATTTGCCAAAGAAGGAATTCAGAGAGAATTGATTGCACCTCATAACCCACATTAGAATTGGGTTGCAGAAAGAAAGAACAGAACAATTGTGGGAGAAACATTAACTATGTTACATGATCAGGGCCTACCGTTGCATGCAACACATTGGTATTTGTGTAGAACCGTACTCCTCATCGGATACTTGGCATGAGTACACTAGAAGAGGATTTTTCAGGTAAGAAACCAGTTGTTTCATATTTTAAAATTTTTGACGCATCTGTCTTTTGCCATGTGACCAAAGATGGCAGAAAGAAGCTAGAACCAACAAAAGAGGTTGGGATATTTGTGGGGTACATTGATACTCCCCACAACTATCGGGTGTTATTTTCAGCTAACAGGATGACAGTTGTCAGGAAAGATGTTAAATTTGATGAGGAGAAAGCCATGTGATTGTCCCTTGAGAGGGAGCTTGACTTGCATGTAGATGAGGAGCTCTTAGTTCCAAAGGATGAACCTCAAGATGTGGAGAAACCACAAGCAGAGGATCATGGAGTGGAAGAAACCACTCATGCAGAGCCATCCACCAGAAATGGTAGGAAGTGTACCAGAGAGGCTGAAATATTGATGTTAGATGCGACAAAGCATGTAGGAGCACCTACATCACAACGCAAGCAGAGAAGGTCCCCATACAGGTATACTGGATACATGGCTCTTATGAGTGAGTGTATTGTGACAGAACCATCCTCTTTTGAGGAAGTAGTGCAGTAGCCAACATGGGTTGACGCAATGGTTTCCAAAGTATGACTCCATTATTAGAAACAGTGCATGGGAAGCAGTCCCAAGACCAGTGGGGAATTCAAGGGTTGGATCCAGGTGGAGTTACAAAGGTGAATCAGGTAGCATATGGGAGTGTGGAGAAATACAAGGCTAGATTTGTGGCCTGAGGATTCTCACAGGAAGAGGGGATTGACTATGAGGAGACTTTTGCATCGGTTGAAAGGTACTCATCGATTAGATCTATCCTTTCACTCTCATCGTAGATGGGGTGGCAGATACATCAAATGGATATAAAGACATCCTTTCTCAATGGTGTTATTGAGGAAGAAGTGTACATTGAGCAGTCGGAAGGTTTTGAGACCTTTGACAGGGAGTCACATGTGTGCAGACTCAAGAGAGCATTGTATGAGCTGAAGCAAGCACCTCATGCTTGGTACACCAGGATCGTCAGCTATTTCACCTAGTTGGGCTTCACAAAGAGTGAAGCGGATGCGAACCTATATCATATTGTGGTTGATGGTAAGCTTTTGATTATTGTACTTTATGTTGATGATCTTATACTGACAGGTGATGAGCAACTAATAACTTCTTGCAAAGAGGATCTTGCAAGAGAGTTTGAGATGAAAGACATGGGGCTCTTGCATTATTTCCTTGGCTTGGAAATGTGTCAAAGAGATGGGGAGCTATTTGTATCTCAGGGTAAGTATGCCAAGGAGATTCTGAGGAAGTTCCAGATGGAGGAAAGCAAACCCATGGAGACTCCTCTTGCAGGAAACAGGAGGAAGGAGGATGTTACTTCAGGTGAGGTAGTGGATGATATTGTTTACAGGCAGCTTGCGGGTTCACGTATGTATTTGGTGAACACACAACCAGACATATGTTATGCAGTTAACTAGCTTAGTCAACCTATGGTTAAGCCTACCAAGCTCTTTTGGAAGGCGGGGAAGCATGTGGTGAGATATCTCAGTGGAACTATAGAGTATGGATTATGGTACAGACAGACAGAGGGAGTGAAGCTTCAAGGCTTCACCGATGCAGATTGGGCAGGTAGTCCATCAGACAGGAAGAGCACATCAGGGGGCATCTTCAACATGGGATCGACAGTGGTTTCTAGGTACAGCAAGAAGGAGAGATCAGTTGCAATGAGTTCAACCAAGCCAGAGTACATGGCATCTAGTCAGGTTGCATGTGAGGCCATCTGGATTGTAGAAATTATACAAACAATATGTATACCAGTGGATTCAGTCCGATAATGCAATATGCTAAATCAAGATATTGATTCCTTCTACAAATTAATTGCGGAAAATAAACATGATCGCACAATCACACCAAGTAAAAGAAAGAAGCAAATAAATCCACATCACAGATATTTTTCCTGGGGAAATCTTGCTGCTGAAAACCCCTATATCTTCGATTGTATATTCAACCAAGGAATCATGAAACAATACAATGGAATCTTCTCACAAGAATATTTTGCACTCTACTAACTGTCTCACACTGATCTAAACAAAATCGACCAACACTTAGACAATTTCCTGCCTCTGCTCAGCCTGCCTTGCTTGCACAATTCCTGTAGAGTTAAATCCCTATTATTTAGGAATTTCAGCCTTCCAAAACTGCACAATTCTCATGGGAAATCCTATGGGTGTATTACTGCATGCGGGCAGTTTTCTAATAATACAACTGATAGTTAACATCCCTTTAACCTTTGTCTCAACTGGGTCTTCATCAAAACTGGCATGCATGTAGCTATTAATAGTAAATCATTAGTTGCTTGACATATCACTGCATGTAAATTAAATCTGATTTAATTCACTTGACCTCTCACTAGTCCAACAATCAGTTACAAATAGTTAAATTGATTTTAACTCAATTAATTGAGTTAACTGATTTCTCATGCATTAAACTAATACACTAAATACAACTTGGAATCTAAAACAAATAGAATCACTCTACATGCCTCACCAACCACCCTTAACTCAAATTTCATGAGCTAACTAAGTTTATCACTATCTGTTAACTATTACAAGTGATTATGAGATAAGATTACAATTTATTGTCCAATTTAATTAAGGGAAAATTAAATTAGACACACATTTCTTGTTGACTTTTCAACACTCCCTCTCAACAAGAAAGGGATTATCAGCTACCCTGGTCCTGCCTCTATGGTATTCGAATTTTCTCTTGACAAGTGCCTTTGTCAGAATATCTGCATCCTGATCCTCTATGGGAATGTACTGAAGTAACATAATGCGTATTTGAACGCAATCTTTGAGATGGTGGTACAGGATGTCTATATGCTTGGACCTGTCATGGAATACCAGATTAACCAAGAGTTTTATGCAACTCTGGTTATCACAATGTATCACTGTCGGATCCATCTAACAACCAAAAAAACCAAGAAGTATCTTCCTCATCCAGATGGCCTCACATGCCGCATGATTGGCTGCCATGTACTATGCCTCAGCTGAACTTAGTGCAACTGATATCTGCTTCTTGTTGTACCAAGAAACTGTTGTTGATCCTATGTTGAAGATCCCTCCTGATGTGCTCTTCATGTCTGATGGACTGCCTACCCAATCTGCATCGGTGAAGCCTTGAAGCTTCAATCCCTCTGTCTGTATGTACCATAATCCATACTCTGTAGTGCCCCTGAGATATCTCAAGACATGCTTCCCTGACTTCCAAAAGAGCTTAGTTGACTTAACCATAGCTTGACTAATCTAGTTAACTACGTAGCATATGTCTAGTTGTGTGTTCACCAAGTAGATGAGTGAGCCCACAAGCTTCCTGTAAACAATAACATCCACTACCTCACCTGAAGTAGCATCCTCCTTCCTCCAGTTTCCTGCAAGAGGAGTCTCCATGGGTTTACAGCTCTCTATGTGGAACTTCCTTAGAATCTCTTTGGCATACTTGCCTTGAGAAACAAATAGCTCCCCATCCTGCTGCCATATCTCCAAACCAAGGAAATAGTGAAGGAGTCCCATGTCCTTCATCTCAAACTCTCTTGCAAGATCCTCTTTGTAAGAAGCTATGAGTTTCTCATCACCTGTCAAAATAAGATCATAAACATAAAGTATGATAATAAAAATCTTACCATCAGCCACAATCTGGTACAGGTTCGCATCCGCTTCACTCTTCATGAAGCCCAATTCGGTGAAATATTTGTCAATCCTGGTGTACCAAGCACGAGGTGCTTGCTTCAGCCCATGTAATGCTCTCTTGATTATACACGCATGCGACTCATTGTCAAAAGTCTCAAAACCTTCTGGTTGCACAACGTACACTTCTTCCTCAATAACTCCATTGAGAAATTCAGTCTTCACATCCATCTGATGTATCTGCCACCCCATCTGCGCTAAGAGTGCAAGGATAGATCTAATCGATGAGTACTTTGCAACCAGTGCAAAATTATCCTCATAATCAATCCCCTCAACCTGTGAGAATCCCCCGGCTAAAAATCTAGCCTTGTACTTCTCCGCACTCCCATCTACTGCATGCTTCACCTTATAGATCCATCTAGATCCAACCACTAATTTCCCAACTGGTCTTGGGACAACTTCCCATGCATTGTTCCTGATGATGGAATCATAGTCCTCAACCATGGCGTCAACCCAAGTTGGTTGTTGCACTACTTCCTCAAAAGAGGATGGTTTTGTCACAATACACTTGCTCATAAGAGCCATGTATCCATTAAACATGTCTGGTGACTGTCTATGTCTTTGCAGTGATGTAGGTGCTCCTACATATTTTGTTGCACCAAGTCTCAGTCTGTCAGCTTCTGTGGTGCACCTCCTACCATGTCTAGTGGATGGCTCTGCATGAGTGGTTTCTACCACTCCATGATCCTCCGCATGTGGCTACTCCACATCTTGAGGTTCATCCTTTGGAACCAAGAGTTCCTCATCTGCATGCAAATCAAGCTCCCTCTCAAGGGACAATCGCATGGCTTTCTCCTCATCAGATTTTACATCCCGTCTGACAACTATCATCCCGTTGTTTGGAAAATACACCTGATAGTTGTGGGGAGTATCAGTGTACCCCACAAATATCCCAATCTTTGTTGTTGGTTCTAGATTCTTTCTGTAATCTTTGGTCACATGGAAATAGACAAATGAGCCAAAAATTTTAAAATATGAAACATTGGGTTTCTTACCAGAAAAGGCCGCCTCTGGTGTACTCATGCCAAGTATTCGATAAGGACTATGATTCTGCACAAATATCGTTGTGTTGCATACCTTTGCCCACAGATGCAATGGTAGGCCCTGATCATGTAACATCGCTCATGTCGCACCCACAATTGTTATGTTCTTTCTTTCTGCAACCCCATTATGTTGTGGGTTACTCTCTCTAAATTCCTTCTTTGCTACAAAAGTTCTTGAATTCATTGGAGATGTACTCACCACCATTGTCACTCCTTAGAGCCTTCACATGCTTCCTTGTATCTTTCTCAACCAGTGCTTTGAACTCACAAAATTTTGAGAATGTCTGATCTTTCTTCTGCATGAAGTAGATCCAACACTTTCTAGAAAAATCATCAACAAAAATCACATAATAGATGTGTTGTGTTGTAGAAGCTATAGAGAATGGTCCTCACACATTTGAGTGAACTCTCTCAAGGATTTATGCTGCTCGGCTCTCCTTCTTGTGAAAAGTGGCCTTTGTATACTTCCTCGTGGTACATCCCTTGCATGTGTATATCTGCACAAGAGTACACTTTGGAAGCCCCGTAGAAATATGTTGCATGACCTTCAACGCACTGTGGTGTAGATGGCCCAATCTCCTATGCCATAACTCACCCTCATCCTGGCTCACCACTTTTTCTACTTTACCCATCAATGTTGCGCATCCATCTACATCAAGTTTGTAGAGGTTCTTCATACGAACCCCAATCTTCTTAACTTTTCATGTGGCTTTGTGACGAAGGAATGCTTTCCCTTCACTGAAAACCACATCATATCCTCTATCCTCCAACATAGCAACTGAAACTAAATTCGTTTTCAATCCTGGTACATGCATGACATCTTTTAATAAGAAATGTTTACTTGACTGTATCTAGAAAGTAACTGTACCAATCCCGATAGCGCTATACCTCCAGTCATCACCCATCTCGATGTGCATCTAAAGATCCTTCTCCTCCAAGCTACTAAAGAGTTCTTTGTCTCCCGTCATGTGGAAAGATGCACCACTATCCAAGTACCACATTGATCCCATCGCACTAAACACCATGCATGCGATGAGTGAGAAGTCCAACTCGAATTGTGAAGCCAAAGCTTCACCCTCTGTAGATCTTGAAGCCTTCTTGTTGTTCTTCTTCTTCTTCTGTGGACAATTAGTGGCATAATATCCATGCTCGTGACAGTGAAAACATTTCACTCTGGACATATCACGCTTCTTGCCTTCTTTCTCAGTCTCAGATTTGGAATAGGATTTCTTTCCCTTCCCCTTCTTTTCCTTGCCAACCAAGGCGCAATTTTCCTCATCATCTGCCATGGATGAGGATCCATCCCTAGTATTCCCCCTGAATTCTTCTTGTACCAAATCCGACCAAAGTCTCTCCCAATCTAGTAGATTCTCCCTCCCATTGACAGAGTACTGATAACTATACCAACTCTTAGGAAGGCCTAGAAGTGCCAGGCTCACCAAGTCATCATCCGCTATAGTAACCCCGACACTTCTAAGCTCATCTCGACATTGGATGAACTTGGTCAAATATTTCGGAATAGTGTCGACTTTCTCCATTTTGATTTTCCTGAGCTTTTCCTTCAGTGCCAATTTTTTGTGGTCACTTCTATTCTGAAACAAATCTTTCAAAGCCTTCCACATTGCATATGGAGTCGCTTTGCCATGGAGACTGGAGACAATGTGATCTCAAACTCCCTCTAATAAGATCCTCCTCACCTTTGCAACCTTCTTTTTCCAAGCATCAAGAAGAGTGGCGTCTACTGCTGTAGGCTTTGGAATATCAGTGTCAATAAATTATTTCAACCCGTTTTCCTCCAGATTTGCCTCCATTCTGTCTTTCCATGCAATATAATTAGAACTATCCTCGAGTGCATATTCCAATCTTAATCCATTGAAATCCATCTTCATCCGGCTTTCGCACTAAAGAATATTTTTGCAAATTCGAATGTTGTTCAGCACAAACTCAATTTGTTCTTCACTATAGTGATTTCCAGCGCTCTGATACCATGTAGAAATTATACAAACAATATGTATATCAATGGATTCAATCCGATCAGGCGATATGATAAAGCAAGATATTGAATCCTTCTACAAATTAATTGTGGAAAATAAACACGGTTGCACAATCACACCAAGTAAAAGAAAGAAGCAAATTAATCCACAACACAAATATTTTTCCTGGAGAAAGCCTGCTGCTCAAAACCCTTCTATCTTCTATTATATATTCAACCAAGGAATCATGAAACAATACAATGCACTCTTCTCACAAGAGTCTGTTGCACTCTACCAACTGTCTCACATTAATCCGGACAAAATCGACCAACACTTAGCCAATTTCCTGCCTCTGCTCATCATGTCTGCCTTGCGCAATTCCTGTAGAATTAAATCCCTATTATTTAGGAATTTCAACCTTCCAAAACTACGCAATGGTCATGGCCAATCCTATGGGTGTATTATTGCATGCGGGCAGTTTGCTAATAATACAACTGATAGTTAACATCCCTTTGACCTCTGTATCAATTGGGTCTTCATCAAAACTGACATGCATGCAGCTATTAATAGCAAATCATCAGTTACTTGACATATTACTACATGTGAATTGAATCTGATTTAATTCACTTGACCTCTCACTAGTGCAACAATCAATTACAGCTAGTTAAACTGATTTTAACTCAATTAATTGAGTTAACTGATTTCTCATGCATTAAATTAATACACTAACTGCAACTTGGACTCTAAAACAAATAGAATCACTCTACATGCCTCACCAACTACCCTCAACTTGAATTTCATGAGCTAACTGAGTTTATCATCTCATGCATTAAACTAATACACTAACTGCAACTTGGACTCTAAAACAAATAGAATCATTCTACATGCCTCACCAACCACCCTCAACTCGACTTTCATGAACTAACTGAGTTTATCACACTCAGTTAACTATTACAAGTGATTATGAGATAGAATTACAATTTATTGTCCAATTTAATTAAGGGAAAATTAAATTAGACACACATTTCTTGTTGACTTTTCAACATGGATGAGGAAGATACTTGTTGGTTTGTTTGGCCATCATATGGATCTGACGGTGATACATTGTGATAACAAGAGTTGCATAAAACTCTCGGTTAATCCAGTATTCCATGACAGGTCCAAGCATATTGACATCCAGTACCGCCATCTCAAAGATTGTGTGATAGGTCCAATTTTGCCTAGATCAGTGTGAGACAATTGGTAGAGTGCGAAAGATTCTTGTGAGCAAGAAAGCATTGTATTGTTTCATGATTCATTGACTTTATGCAATATATAATAGCGGGATTTTGAGTAGTTGTTTTCCCCAAGAACATCTTGTGTTGTGCAATTGATTTACTTATTTCTCTTACTTGCATGTGCTTGAACGATCGTGTTTTGTATTCTGCAAATATTATAGAAGGATTCAGTATTTTGTTTTAGTACATCACAAGATCGGATTGAATCCATTGATATAGAATTTCTATAAATTTCTACCCAGAGGCTTTCCTTTCAGGATCTTGGTTGTACTTTGTTTCATTTTAATTAAAAATAGCTTTTGATTCATCAAATACCAGTTCGTATACCTCTTTGTATGTTTTTACTATTTTTACAACAATTTACTTATTTGTTGTTAGCGGTTTATGCTCTACAGGATATAAGTCCCTTGCCCCAATCATGATTAGCTTGTTACCTTGTTTATGATTATAACAACTTATGCTCCACAGAGCCTTGGGTCTCAAGCCTAGCCTCTGATTAGTTTGTTGTTATTGTCTAATATTTCATTTTGCATTTTTCTTTATATATATATATATATATACAGTTTCATCTATTTGATTGTAATTCATGTAATTAATGCATATATAAATACATAAAAGAATCTCACACACTTTCATATCAAAGCCAACATGTCTCATTGTCTCGTTGTGATAAGGGAGTTGATTTCTTAAGACTTGTCAATCTTACAATATCATCAACAACTCAAAAGAATGTCATGTATTTTCAAATTTTCTTAGTGTGGGTCTACTCAAAAGTATGCAAAGTGGGTAATTGTTGGATAGAAACATGTTTTTTCATGTTTTTTCATTTTCTCTTGGTGTTCAAAAATATACAGAGTGGTTACTCGTTGAATGTAGAATCTAAGTCTATATCTAATGAGTGCTCACACTTGAAATTGAGTAAACATATGAGGAGATAAGTCAAAAATATGATTATAAAAAATCTGTATCTTCTTTTCCCTCCAAAAATGTTTATCCCCAGGGAGGACATCTTGCATTCAATGAGTGCCCATACTTGAAATTTGAGTAAATGAATAAGGAAATAAGTCAAACATGTGATTAAAAATAATAATTTTATTATTTTCCCTCCAAAAATGTTTACCCCTAGGGATGACATCATCATCTTGAATCCTATTGGTTAAAGTTGATTTTGTTGGTACATTTTTCATTTTGAGGCAGATTTTTTACCTCAAAATTCCCCCAATGGTTTGATTCCTTGAATTCATATGCACCCCCTTCCCTCCCAAAAACATATATTGAGAAACTAAGGCATTGATCTTCTATCTTCCATTAACATTCTTCTTTATAATCTTTAAAACTAGTTTGCTAGGGTTTCCTCTCCAAGATCATCTAGTAATTCCTTGATTATGTGTTTAGAGATCTATTTTAGACTATATTACTTGATGTTAACCTTTATATTGACCCACGGGAAATTTTGAGTCCAAATCGTGGAACTGCCATGCCTTAGTAATCTCATCTTAGGGAGAACCTCATTGTAGTTGGATGAGAGCTTGTCAGAAGCGAGAAGAGGGTTGGTGAGGTGACAATGCTCCCCTCTGAGGTGTAGTGGGTTTCACATTTGAACTTTCGAATTTTATCTCAAGAAGTGTGAGATTTTTAAAGAATCTCAAGAACTATGAGATTTTTCTATAATAGTCCCCATTGTTAATATCTAGTGTTTAATAAGCTTGTATTATATTTTTCCCTCCTTCAGTTATTAAAGGAAACATTGATGAGTTTCTAAGTATTTTTTTGAGTGTTGTATATACTTATTAATTTGTTTTTATTACATTTCAGTTAGCTTATATGTTTCCATATCCAACAAATAAAGAAATAATTTTGAGGTTACTTAAAGTTTTCTAGGGCATAATTGTAGGTATGCTTACCATGCACTGAAATTTTAACATCTCTTACGCCATAACCTGATTTTATAATAGTAATTACAAGAATATCCTTGTTTTAAGAGGATCATGGGATTTTCAAATATCTTTCAAACACTAATGTGGGGAAAAGTTGACTCCATGACGCATAGACCATAGGGTTTGAACTTAATAATTAACAGACAACACAAAACTGAAAATCAAAATACATATGCACATAAAATCTGAGAAATAATTCAATAAAGAAATAAAATATTTACAAGAGAACTATTGGCCTCTCACTCACTTCTACATACTTACATGCCTGATGGGCTCACCTAGATTTATACAAGTGGATCTGAACCCAAAGTAGGTTCTAAATCCTAAACAAACTCCCAAAATATCTCTCATGATCCATAAAATCTCCCATCTAATCCCTTATCCCTGGATAAGAGCTAACTAACCCTCAAATCTCTCAATTCTTCCAAAATACTCTCGAACCTTCTCCTATTTACAATAATTCTCATTTTCTCCTAAAACTATAGGAAAATACAATAAATAATTAAATCCTAACTTATGAAACTAACTCCCTTAGTAAACATTTGACCCTAGGTTAGATGCACTTGCATCAATCCAGGTTGAAAAGTAACGTTATACCTTAATAAAAACACATATTCCCCATAATTAAGGTCTAGGGTCCTCTATCCAAGGTGGGGAATGGTTAAAGAGTCAAAATTAGAGCAAATGGGTTAGAGTAGAGATTTTTACAAGCTTCCAACGAAGGTAATTGAATCATTACACCAACAAAGCAATAATTTTAATTTAGTACAAGTAATTGATCTAATAACAACTTCCATTTGGTCTAAGGGATGGAACATTGTTCAAACGCTAAGTCTAGAAGGTGAAGCAACAATCAAACTAAAATTCTTTGTATGCAATCTACATATGCACACATTAAAATAACATATGAGGAATCCTTTGTGTGGACTAAATATTGATGTTTGGTAATTATACAACTTGTCTAAGCTATAAGGAAATGTTCACAGAGGAAGCTTAGGAATGGTGGTGAAAGGTTATATGGAAAGTTAAAGCCATAATGAATTCCAAATATTCCTATGGTTATCCTTGTTGAACAAAGCTCCAACTTGGGATGCACTACAAAGTGAAGTAGGTAAGGATCAAGCTATTATGTGCTATGTAGAAATGAGGGGGAATAATTAATCACTTGTTGATCCATTTCCATTTGCACGAATTGTTTGCATTGAAGCGAAATCTATAAGTAGAGGTGTTGGTGATTGTCTAGAGAACATAGTGTAGGATTGTTATAGAGTTTGGTTTGAAAACAGAGGATAGGACCATAGGGCTCTTCCCCATGTGGTCCCTTGGGGCCTTTGGTTTGCAAGAAACAACACACTCCTTCAAAATAAGGACATTCCCACTTTTCAAGGAATCTCTCAAATAAATGTATCTACTAGAGTATATGGCCAAGAAACCAAGGTAGATAAAAACATTTATATACATCCAAGGCTTTGGGATTCTTTGATGCAACAAGTCAAGAGGACCCAAGTATTTGTGGAGTTGAGGGAATTGTGTATCTATTTGACTCTTTCTTCTTTAGCTTCAAAAGTAAATTAGGGTTTTGGACCAACAACTATCCTAGAATGATGGTTGTTGTCACTACTACTTAGAAGTGTTGTGGAAAGAAATATTTCAAAAGTACCAAGTATTTGGACACTCAATGCTTATTATGTATTGGATGACAAAGAAGAATGTGGTTAGATATCTAATTTTGGCAAACCATTATTTGAACAAATTAAAAGCCTTGAAGGTATATTAGAGGAAGCATCCTTCACTCATGTCTACATAGAACTAAACATACAAGCAGAGTATCTATCAAACGAGGATCTCACTGAGAATGCTAATTCAAATTTGGAGGTAAAAAACAAGATTGGAGATTATCTCTCAACAATCCACAAACTTTTCCATGTTTAGGCTTCACCATCGATAATATGAAGGAGGTGGTGGCTTTAGTAAGGGACATCAAAACATCATTTTTCTCTCCATGAAGAAGACATTATTTATATATAATGAATATGCCATAAAGATTAGAACCTATCTCTTTTTTAATATTTATAGCAGTTTCTGTAAAAGGAGGACATCAAAGTTCATAGATAACATAAAAAAATTTAGTACAACACTTTTAGATTAGTTCTTTTGAACATTTTTAGAAGCCTTTATGAGCAAATTTTGAGTGCTTAAACACACATTGTTAGTTTTTGTAGCATCAGATAGGTGTTCTAGTCTCGACTTTGATCAGAGAGGCTAAGAACACAACATCTTCATAACCGAGAAATGGCTCAATTAAGTTAATTAATCAATAATTAAATATTTCCCAAGTCTAACTTAGGAAAAGTGATTTATTAACAACAATTAATTGAGAAATGTGAGAATTCTCTAGAAACTCACATGGGTCGAGTTTGAGATGATCTTAATCATTGATGGTGATCTAATCATTGTTGTTACTTCACCAACAAGAGATTAAAATAGCAACTCGATGGGTAGATGGGGAACACACTTGAGGGGTCGAGTTCCTTAGAAAATCGAGCTATCCAACAACAACAATTGAACAAGGAAGAATAATTCGAGCTAGAAGGGGCACAAAGATAGAGAGGGAACAGAGACAATGATTCTGGAGGAGTTTCCAGTTCCAGAGAGGCAACAAAAAAGAGGATGAGTTATTCCACTAGAGGTCGTGCAGGCAATGCACAGGAAATTTCAGAGTAGCAGTTCGATTTGGCTAAGCAAAGGATAGATTAAGTCGCCAGAGGCTAGGATAAATTTCCAGAGGGTCGGAGGATCACTTCCCACAGTAGCAGTAGGCATAACAACTTGATCAGATGCAGATTCAAGTTATGCGTTTGAGGGTCTGCACCAGCACTGCTTAGGGACCTACGCAAGGGTTCTTGAGGGCCGATATTCTAAAGCAAGTTATGACAAGATTGGTCGTGGAGAGAGATAATTCTCTCTAATAATTTTGGCTAGATTATTTGCTAAGGATTGCCAGTTTTGGGCATCTAGATTGTATTCATATTTTCACTACTGCATAATAATAATAACACCAATTTTCCCACATTGGTTTTTTCCAGGGACATTTATCCAAAAACAACAATGTCATTTTTATTGTGTGCTCTATTTTCTTAGTTCCGCATTTTTAATTCCGCAGTAATTTTATGGTGAATAAATTGCACTATGATTATTTCATTGTTTTGTTGTAACAAAATAAACTGCATAATTAATCTAGTTAGAAGAATTAATTCTAGTTGCTACATTTCAAGGAATTTTCACACATATAACATATATTATTCATTTATACTTAAAATAGAAAATGTGATTTATTTTCTTGGAATATATATATAATGGGTTTAGCTCAAGTGGTAGAGTGTTTTTCACTTCATTAAAGAGGCCTGAAGGTCAATCCCTTAGGCCAGTTGCTTCTATTGTGTAACTCACTCGATGTCCCTACTTGGTAAAGCACCATAATTGACATCGTTAAATCTACATTTAGCATTCACAAAATATAGAAATGTTACATAAAATTTCCACATGAAATTTTCCTTGAATTATATATATAAGTTTAACACCTCTTACCCGTCACTAGATTATATATATATATATATAAAATTTTAACACCTCTTACCCGTTGCTAGTATATTGAGGCTCATTGTAATCATCCTTCTTTTATATATATATATATATATATAATTTTAACACCTCTTACCCGTTGCTAGTATATTGAGGCTCATTGTAATCATCCTTCTTATTGTATTATCAAGAAAGTCTATTGAATCCATATCCTTGCCAAAGCAAGATAATAAAATCACCTTTGTCAATCCAAAATACTCAACTTAAAAATCAAACCTACCTTAGGTAAAATGCCCTTATTTATCATGATGGGTAAATCTAAATTGATAACATAAATTTTTTCATTACCCGATTAATTTTTCATTACCCAATTCAAAAGTCACAAGCATTGAATAATCTCCCTAAAAAACACGTAGCCCTCGAGGTATGAAAATTAGATTGTCCTTCAGGCTTTTGACTACTCTTCATCATTTCAAATATTTAATGATTCCCCAATAACAAGTTCCTTGCTGATTCATTAATAATATCAATCTAATTGTACTTAATCAAGAAAGATTAAAGAACCATTACTAGCAAATTAAAGAAAAGAAAACACCTCAGCAATAATTTTCTTTGGAAGAGGTATTTACTGTCAGGAAAGTGCAGGATAATACTTATTTTCAGCTTTAGAAGGAAACTGGGGTTCACATAACCATTATTGTCCGAACGTGAAACGAAGTCAAACCAATATGTTGTCTTTCAACCGTTTTTTACTTCAAAAACAGTCAATACTTGAAAAAAGTAGTCAAGGGTTCACAAAATAGTTGCGGTACAAATCCTTATGTATTTCACCCATTTTATACTTCATAAGCAACAAAGAACTAGGACAGAGTAGTACGTTGTATATTAGCCACTGTGTATTTTGGAAATTGGCATATATTTATAGGATCTGGAGTTCAAAGTCTGTGGTAATCATGGTGTGGATGCATTTTATTTTGTTTCTAGCGATTACATTGTTTGTGATTGGTTGTAAGGAACAGAGCTGCATTTTAGTAAAGTCAAGAAGATCCATCACTTCAGTGTCTGCATTAAACTCAGACAGTATATCAGATCAATCTTAAGTTCAGTTAATTACGCTGTAATGGCCACATTTTTTTCTCCACAGAACTTACCATTGAATATTTCTTATCATTGCATGTTGGTCCTTGTGTGGTGCTAAAGATGGCCTCGCCAACAAATTCTTCCCTATTCTGCCTGTCACACAGCCTCATTTTGAGAAGCAAAGGATGGAAATTTAATCTTTTATGAGTATCAAAATGTTACTAAGTAAACAATATACTGTGAACCTTTCCGTACAAAGAAAATATAGGGAGGGAATGAATCCACGAGCTTAGGAAACCGAAAATATAAATACAAGTAAAAAGACATATATATATATATATATATATATATATCCAATTTTAAGGTCACGGCCAAGCCAGACACCAAATTGGTGTATCAGACCATTTTGATTATACGATAAGTTGATGCAAAATTAAGCTTCCATTAAAGAGATTACTTATGGTTTTCATTAAATTTCAGCAATACGACCCATATGAGTAGATATTATGATATAAAAATAATGCTTAATAAATGATATGCTTTCAGTTGTAAACTTCAATTTAAAATACAAAATGCATTGCAACTGGGTTATGCTTCAAAAGTAAAGGAAATCCACATAGATGAAGAACTGGTTGTAGTAGTTAGTGTAGATTCTATTAAAAGAAAAATGACACTTAGTGAATTCATTCTTCAATCCATATGCAATAGAAATCTAACTCATACACTGAACCTTTTTCTGTCTTTTTGCCAAGTCCAAGTTCTGCGACACTGCTTTCAGAACTTCACCAAATCTCTGAAAGGACTAACCCAACCCCTCTAACTTAAGTAAGACCGAGACTTTACATGAGCTCAAGTAAGACCTTTCCCTTCTAAAGAAAGAAAAGGGGTACGCAATAGCTTTCAGGACAAAATCAGAAGATGCATGAAAAATATCTAATAAGTCCGAACACTGAAAATTTTAAATTACATAAACAAAGTCCACATGCAATGATCTGGATTTATGCAGGAACGCAATAAAATACAGAAATAGATATAAATACAGAGATGCAGCGGAAACAATACTTCATTTTATTAATAAAAGAATGACTGAAATATGCTTATAGACATAATGGAAATAAAAATAGCTAGGGTGCTGGTAGCGTATCTCTGAGAATAGATGTGGCGGCTACAGACCTCTGAATTGTGTTACAATGAGGCTCAAGGGCCTATTTATTATTGAGAAACAATAGAAAAATTGAAACTTCCAAAAACCTAACCCTAGGAGATGAAGCGCCAAAACTGTGGGTCGTGTTTGGGTAAATTGGTGTTTCGACTTTCCGGGGACGTAACTTTGGCATCTGATCTCCGTTTGACGCGCTCAATAGCTCGTTAGAAAGATATATCCAAGGAGTACAACTTTCGATGTGAGCAACATTGGTCCATGGGCCCATGTTGCTCCCGATTTTCCCAAAAAACGTTGTTTAGGGCCTCAAAACGGTTCCGAAAGTTCAAGACCCGAAAAACTGCTAAAAATAGTAAGTTGTGTTGCAACTTAAAAACTGAATGAACTGATGGTGAGGGTTCAAATGGAATAGGTGGGTGGCCACCAATATCCACCTGGATCATTAAAGCCCCAAAACGGCTCCGGGAGTGTAGAACCCGAAAACCTACTAAAAATAGTAAGTTGTGCTGAATGTGAAACACTGCAAGAATTGATGGTGCCGGTCCAAATGGAATAGGTGGGTGGCCACTGATATCCACCTAGATCATTCCTCTCTCCTTAGGAAGCAATGGTCTCCATTGCGTTGAGATCCTCCATGAGATGAGGCAAATTCTGTTGAACTGGGTATTAGATTTGTCGAAGATGTCATGGACCTGCGAGCGGACATGCTGGATGCGTTTAGTAATTTTGGTTTCTTTATCAGCCTCAGACAGTACATGTGCGTATTTTGTATGTGTAGTTGCAGGAGGTATGGCAACATCAGGCGGTGGTGTGTCGGGGGTCAGATCAATGGACTGCTTGTCCTGACGGTGTAGAGGAGCCTCAGTGAGTGAGGAGAAAATGTCCTTGTATTCCTCCATGACTTTGTACATCTGCTGCAGCGGTGCAAGGGAGCCCTGTTTCAAGGTTGTGACCACAATATTCTTCTTTCCTTGTAAGCGAGTTGTAAGGAAAATAAATTTCCTTGTTTGGGAAACAATCTTACTACTTTGTTTTGCAGTAGTCAAAGAGATGACAGGAGTTCGTACTACCTCTGGTATCTTGTACAAGTTATTTCCCAAAGTAATAATAACAGCACGAGGCCTAGACTCATACACAGCATGTCGCCTCCACAAGTATGGTTGGCCCAATAATACATCAGCTACATCAAGAGGAGCAACATCAAATAATACCTCATCCGTGAATGGCTTGATGTTGTACGGAAGGAGGCACTGTTGATAGATGCGGATATCTCTTCTTGGGTGAAGCCACCCGATGGTATATGACTGCGGGTGTGTTATGGTCGGTAGGCCGAGCCACTTCACGACCTTTGCTGAAATGAGGTTCTTTTGGCTTCTACTATCAACAAGGAATTGTAGTGGAGAACCCTTCACCCACATCTGCGAACGGAAGAGGCGCTCCCCCTCCTCTGGATCCTCGGGATCCTCCCTCTGAATCTTGGTTGTGGCAACAATGGCACTGGAATCCGCATCAATGTTTTGCTTCCCTTTTTCATTGCCTTTGTTTGGTTCTGACTCAGGATCAGAAAATGCCTCTGATTCGGGTTCCTTTAGTTCGGCCACCAATGACTGGTTGGCCCGACACTCGTGTGTGCTATGAGTGGGGTTGTTATGAAATTCACACCACTTCCCCATGTCCTTCTTTGGATTTTTGGTGTTGTTCTGAGTTGCCCCGCTTTGGCCTTTCCCCTTGTTCTGCGATTCGGGGGCACCTTTCTCTGGCTTCGGATTCGCAGATCCAAAGTCTCGCTTCTTCTGCTTAAATTTTTGCTCAATCTTGGCGGCATAACGATATGCTATGCCAAGCAATGTAATGTCGAGGACCTCCATTTCCTCCTGAATGTGTTTGTGCAGACAACCGCGGTACTTTAGCACCAAATGTCTCTCTGAATCTTTAATACCCAACTTTGTGTGCAAGGTATGGAATAAATTCGTCAATTCGTGCACATCTTGATCCCTTTGTTGCCACAACGTGGTCTATTGGATGTATTTGTCCTCATAGCTCCCTACGGGGTAATATTGTTCCTTGATGCTGTCTCGGAACGAATTCCAAGTGGTGTGGCCGAGAACACAGAGGGTTCCCCTTCGTCCTCTTGCTCACAGTAGGTTTCCCACTAGTCTTTGACATGGGGAGCGGCTTTGAGGAGTGCAAAAATAATCTTTTCTCAGTCGGAGAAATCATGGACCGAGAAATACCCTTCCAGCAAATTTAACCATCTATCTACGGCGTCTGCATCTATCTGGCCTTCAAATACAGGAATGTCAAAGTTTACCTGTACCTTGAAAGGAGTGGCGCCTCCAGAGTGGTTGCTAGATGCAAATGCGGCGTAGGTGGGCAGTCGTTGAAGGATTTGAGCAAAGTTATCCATCATCGCGTTCCTTTGTTTCTTTTCTTCCGCCATGGGAGGTCGTCGGGGTTTGCGAGGCTGATCTTGCAAGGGTTCAACCAGATCGAACCTTAACTCCTTATACCTTGACCGGGTTGGGGACATGCAAAGAAAAACAGAGAAAGAGCAAACCGCTCTGACACCACTGATCCGGATTTATGTAGGAACGCAATAAAATACAGAAATAGATATAAACACAAATATGCAGCGGAAACAATACTTCATTTTATTAATAAAAGAATGACTGAACTATGCTTACAGACATAATGGAAATAAAAATAGCTAGGGTGCTGGTAGCATATCTCTGAGAATAGATGTGGCAGCTACAAACCTCTGAACTGTGTTACAATGAGGCTCGAGGGCCTATTTATTATTGAGAAACAATGGAAAAACTAAAACGTCCAAAAACCTAACCCTAGGAGATGAAGCGCCAAAATTGTGGGTCCCATTTGGGTAAATTGGTGTTTCAACTTCTCGGGGACGTAAATTTGGCATCCGATCTCTATTTGACGCGCTCAATAGCTTGTTAGAAAGATATATCCAATGAGTACAACTTTTGATGTGAGCAACATCGTCCATGGACCCATGTTGCTCTCAGTTTTCCCAAAAAACGCCGTTTAGGGCCTCAAAATGGCTCCGGAAGTTTAGGACCCGAAAAACTACTAAAAATAGTAAGTTGTGCTGCAACTTAAAAACTGAACGAACTGATGGTGGGGGTTCAAATAGAATAGGTGGGTGGCCACCAATATCCACCTAGATCATTAAGGCCCCAAAATGGCTCCGGGAGTGCGGGACCCAAAAACCTGCTAAAAATAGTAAGTTTTGCTGAATGTGAAAAGCTGCAAGAATTGATGGTGCCAGTCCAAATGGAATAGGTGGGTGGCCACCGATATCCACCTGGATCATGCAACTTCTTGACATTGACTTGCTCCTTAAGGCAATAATAAAAAGGACATGTTGCTTACATAAGAATATTGCATAGTTTGTGATGGAAGTTACACTTTATCTACTTATTGAATCTAAGAAATAACTTTATAATATCAATGAACAGAAATTTAGAGAAATGACATAGGTTGCATTTCTTGTAACTTGAACAGAATTTACAAAAAACAAGTGTCTACTGCCAGTCGGTTGAATGGTAAGTGGGGTTGCTTGCCAACAAGAAACCCGGTTTCTCTTGCCCACCAATCCGAAAGTGTTACTCTGTAGTATGAGCACCCAGTGGTACCAAACTGCTATCATAAATAAATGTTCAGAAGTAAAAAATTAAGAAAGAATAAGATCATAACACCGGTTACCCACAATTGCATTTCTTCAAAAATTCATCATCATGTAGGCATTGACATAGAACAGAGACGAACCGGATCAACCTTCATATAGTATATAATAACTTCATTTCATCCAAAAACAAAGATAAATGAACTCTGGTAACAAATGAGTCTACGTAAAATATTGACATAAATAACTGCAGTATATAGTCACGCAATAGCTTTGCTAGGAAATGACGACTCAGTAAGAAAGGGTCCAATAATATTTACATGTTATTCAATAGACCATATTCTTCATTAGGTGATTACCAGACTGAAACAGTCCATGGTTCCAGGAACATTTATCCTCCTTCCTGAACTTGTAATTAGTCTCCGACACCATGATCATTGCTGCAGCCAATCACCAGTTGGTATTAAATTTGATGGATTCACATCTGGTCGGTGGTAAATATAAGACTGCAAGCGCTCACCCCTCTCGGAGATAACCTGCAAGATGGATTCTTCCCATTATAATCTCAACTTTAGTAGAGTCATAGCATATTAGAAAAAATTGTCACTGAATATTACAAGAACTTGGATGCATCTTTGGAGAACTTATCTACACATGAAACCAATTTTGAGAATCCTTGGCATTGTAACATAATTATTTGAACATGTAACACATTCTGCAATACAAGAAAGTACATGCCAACCAACATGAACTTCATAAATGACCTGTGTAGGCAATGCCTCATGGAGCATTTACCAATTCGAATATTTCCTCATTTAAGAACATAATAAAGGATTTATGGTTTTGATTCTTTCTGCTCAAGAAGTCAAACATGTCAAAGGAAGAACACCGAATTGTTTTATTCTAAATTAAAAATTTTGGACATAAACATTCTCTTTTTCAGATATTTCACCTATTAGAAAGAGCTACTATCTAGTATCCAGCCTTTCTAAGAAAATATGCAGCATAACAGAGACAATTTGAATAGCCAAACAACAAAGAATAAAGATGCTCCCCACACCTAACTGTACATTGAAAAAACTGAAAACGCATACCAAACATAGCAGTTGCCCATTATGAATTAAGAATTGGTCTTTTGGCCACTTCTGCACAATTAAGATTTATTGATATTTTGCCTGGTGTCATAGTTCAGCAGTGAAGCTGATGATATGTCAAGCCACTCACCAAGGTTCAATTCCCCCATAAGCACATATAAGCAATTTGTTTGCTTTACAGTGTACTCACGAGTGAACGGGAATTCACAATAGAATGAGAAAGAGTGGATTCATTCATGTCATTAGAGATGCAATGTCGCATCACATAGTAAAAGAAGTGGAGTACATTATGTAACTCCCAAATAACTAACTAATAACCACCACATTAATTACTACATTGAATGCTTCAATATTATATCAATTCATTAGTGAGACTTAATTATATGACCGACCTAATATGTTTAAGATTTAAATATCACCATTATCTCTAACACACTCTCATAATGGTCATTTTACATGATTGTTCAAATTACAAAAGGACCAAAGCTTTAGACAAACAAGATGTTACAGTCGACAAGATAAGATCTTCAAATAAAGACTGGAATGTGAAAATTCCTAGATCTAACAATCTCAGGATTCCTACTGCAAACAGCTGAATTTACTTCTCCTATTTTGTAAATTACATTACAAAATTAATTCAGATTTCTTCATGAATTATTGAAGTAAATTACTAAAGCAGCCTACACTTAATACTTTATGATTCTGAAACAAGGAAATTGAGCAAAGAATAAATCACACATAGGACACCTTTATTTTGGACGAAAGTCCTCGGAAAAACCCAATACGAGAAAACTGTTGCAGCAGATCTAAGGGTTTGTATTATTAAGCAGTGGTTTCTGAATACAATCTATGGATGTCTCTGCTGGCTATCCAATTCAAAGAAATCACAGCAGACAAAAATATTGTGAGTTTTACCTCACACTGCAAGTTCCAACTGATTCGGTCGCTGGACTAGCGAAACCCCAGCACCCTTTGCACTATCTCTGCACAGTAGCTGTGTAGGTCTACGTGGGGACCTTTGTGGACTGCGTCACTTCCTCTCTCGGATCGATCTGCTCCTCAGAAAGTCTAGTTTCAGCCCTCCCAGTTTAGAACCCAGATATCCTAGCAAATCTCGGACTGTCTCTCGAAAAAACTGCGTTGCCTTTGCATGGGCCTACGTTGTGAAGATTTCTGAATCTAACAAACAGAAATCCTACTGTAGTTAACTAATTTGCATTACCTACTTGTGTTTTTCAATTAACAAGTTATTTGTAGAAAACATTAATGCAAATACACTACAGCCTACACCAATATACAGATCAAGTACTGAAAAATAAGATGAGACAATCACACAAAGGACACACTTATTTTTGGACTAAACGTCCCAGGAAAAACCCAACGCGGGAAAACCGGTGCAGCAAATATGAGGGTTTTTATTATTAAGCAGATTTTTGAATACAACTAGGGTGCTAAATCCGGCTCACCCAATAAAGAAAATACCAGCAGAAGTACCTCTATCCGGAGACAGATATTTTGGTTGATCCAGCAACAAAATGATCAAACCCCACATGTGACTGCGATGTCCCCAGTGTTGCGCAGGAACAGCTGCTCCCAGCTCTGCGCTGAGACTGCGTCACCCTTCTCGTGAGCCTTCTCGACTCACAAATTGATCTACTAAATTGATGCCCGATTTGCCTCACAGAAACCACATTGTTGCCTCTTCAGTGACTGCGTCACCTCTCTCAGGCTCTGCGTCACCCTCCCAGGTGCTGCGTTGTCTCTCCTTTGTGGTGCTACCTCTCTACAATGTATTCTCGGACTTGCACTGAAGTCCCACTGCCGAACTTCTCCTCTCTACACTAGAAGCTCACGCTGAAATTCTTAGCAATACGAGCCCCAGAATTTCGACTTAGCTCAAGTGTTACTCTCTGTGTGTATTTTCTCCAACTGACCCTCAAGCCTTCCTTCATACTTTTCCTATTGAGAGATCAACAGATGTGATCAAATCTTTAATCAACAACTAAGATTAGAACAGACTTGATCCTCGTCACTTAGAAGCTTTTCACCCACATTTACATTAATTCACTTTAATTATGTTAATTTCCTAAGTTTTAACTTAAGCTCCATTAAAAATAATTAATTATTTGAATAAAATGCACTTCGAGCGGAATTTCTCCAAAAGATTTATGGGTCTTGGAGATCTCATGTGTTCTAGCCCCTCCACAAAATTTCCAAGCTAGAGCACATCCGATGCTACCCAAAAAAGTAACATTCCCTCTTAGCGAGGAATGTGCTCTAGCAATACTTCTCACCAGAAGCATCACCCTGATCCATGGCATCGATCCTCTACACTGTTGATGCTCGGCCTACTTCCCCTCATACATTGCATTGTTGCAATCTCTACTGTTGCCCATGACACTGCCCCTGTCACTGCTACATCTGTACTACAGCTCCCTCTCAATATGCTGCATCTTGCTGCCCATAGCACTGCCACTGCTAACTGTTGCACTCAACTCACTTGTTGAGAGTTAAGCAATTAAAAGACATCCCAAATCCTGACATACTAGTCAATCTGGATGCACCTTGATGTTGAAGCTTCCTCCGCTGCTAATTTGTGTTGACCCTTTGATGCTACTACGTTGTTGTTGTATCTGCTATGTGCCTCCCGCATTGTTGCAACACTCCACTGCACTTTTTCAGACTTTGGCACTCTAGCTCTGCCACTGTCACTCCATCGTCCCTCGCACCAACTAACTCCCATCATTCTGTTAATGTCATTAAGGGCTCCCGTAGCCGTATATGATCCAAGAGTTTGGGAACTTCAAGGATCCTGCCCCGCCTCTCTGTAGCTCCAACTACAGCTCCATATCGCCCCACCTCTTCTCTAGAGGTGCATGAGCACTCATGGTGCAGTCATCGTCATCCTCCTCATCAGCCTAAGCTAGAGCAGCCTTCAAGTCATGATTCTCTTCTTTGCCATTCTTTAGAGGGCACTGCGTGGCGAAATGTCCCATTTCCCCACATCTGAAGCATTTGAATTTTGATATGTCATTTTTCTTCTGTCTTTGCTGCCCTTGCTGCCCCTTTGATGCGAGAGCCACATCCTCCTCTTCCTCCTTGACTTTGATCCCTTTGCTGCTGCTTACCGCCTTGGTCCACCGTTTGATCTCTTCCTGTCGAAGAGCTACCCACATCTCCTCCCAGCTAGGAAGAGAAGCCCTACCAAAAATGCTTTGGACAAAAATTTCCCAGTCTTCAGTGATTGCATTCAAGGCAATCCTGACCATAAATTCAACATATGGTGTAACCCCTACAGAATCTAGCTGATCTAGAATCCCTTGCAATCTGATAAGGAAGGGATCAATTTCTTCTCCCTTCTACATCTGAAACAATCTCAACTGACTTTCAAGCAACATCTTCCGCTGGACAGAAGATCCCTCGTACAATGAGGTCAAGGCCACCCACATGTCCCTTGTTGTGTTCTTCTCAGCAATATGTGGGATCACATGATCCTTGACTCTGTCCATGATCATGTGCTTCATTGTCGCTTGAGCCTCCTTGTACTTGTTGAGCGGATCAGCATCAACTGAAACAACAACAGCGCTCATGGCATAATCCTTGATGCGATGTTCATCCAAAACTGCCAGGATCCTGGCCTTCCAAATGACAAAGTTGGATGCTCTACCAACTTGTCCTAAGCCCTCAGTCCACTTGTGGCCATCTCTGCTCAACTGAATGTTGAACAAGTTCCTTTCTCCCTCCTTCGTTGCTGCCCTAGCAAAACTCAGATCTAGATTTCTTTAGCGCTAGAAAACCTCTAAGGAACAAGCTCCCTCTGAATCTCGATTTCCTTCACAGAAATCCTTTTGCCAATAAATGTCAAAACACTCCTCTCTTTTCTCTCTTTGTTGTTGTTCAGCACTAGATCTAGACTTCTTAGCAAGAAATCTTTTGAAGAACCGATTCCCTCTACATTGCTTCTGCCCCATTAGACATTGTTCTACACCAACACAATCAGTGTCCCACTAGCAACTCCAAATAGAAACTATACTTCACCACCAGCCACGACAACTGGAAAAATGAGACTCAATAGCCTCTGTGCTGGCCCAACAATCACTGCGTTGCCTTCTGCAGCTATAGCGTCACCCTAACAGGCTGACGCAGGCTCTGCATGAGCCTTCCTTGGTGACTCCATCACCCTTCCTCTGATTCTTTGGCCCAGAACTACGTTGTCTCTCGGGACAGCTGCTTTCCTGCAGCAGATTTTCCTCTATCCTTTCGCTAATGGTTTCAATCCTCCTTGATTTGCAATCACTCTGATACCATGTGAAAATTTCTGAATCTAACAACCAGAAATCCTACTGCAGTTAACTGATTTGCATTACCTACTTGTGTTTTTCAATTAACAAGTTATTTGCAGAAAACATTAATGCAAATACACTGCAACCTACACCAATATACATATCAAGTACTAAAAAATAAGATGAGACAATCACACAAAGGAAACTTATTTTTGGACTAAACGTCCCCGGAAAAACCCAATGCGGGAAAACTGGTGCAGTAGATATGAGCGTCGTTATTATTAAGCAGATTTCTGAATATAACTAGGGTGCCAAATCCGACTCACCCAACAGAGAAAATCTCGGAAGAAGTACATCTATCCGGAGACAGATATTTTGGTTGATCAAGCAACAAAATGATCAAACCCCACAGGTGACTACGTTGTCCCCAGTGTTGCGCAGCAGCAACTGCTCCCAGCTCTGTGCTAAGACTGCGTCACCCTCCTCATGAGCCTTCCCGGCTCACAAATCGAACTGTTGAAATGATGCCCAATCTGCTTCACAGAAACCACAGCGATGCCTCTTCAATGACTGTGTCACCTCTCTCAGGCTCTACGCCACCTCTCTCAGGCTCTGCGTCACCCTCCCAGGTGTTGCGTTATCTCTCCTTGGTGCTGCGCTACCTCTCTGCAATGTATTCTCAGCCTTGGACTGAAGTTCCACTGCCGAACTGCCCCTCTCTACACTAGAAGCTCACTCCGAAATTCTCAGAAAACCACACCCCAAAATTTCGATTTAGCTCAAGTGTTGCTCTCTATGTGTATTTTCTCCGACTGACCCTCAAGCCTTCCTTTATACTTTTCCTATTGAGAGATCAACGGCCATGATCAAATCTTTAATCAATGGCTAAGATTAGAGCAGACTTGATCCTCGTCACTTAGAAGCTTCTCACCCACATTTACATTAATTCACTTTAATTATTTTAATTTCCTAAGTTTTAACTAAGGCTCCATTAAAAATAATTAATTATTTGAATAAAATGCACTCCGGGCGGAATTTCTCCAAACGATTTATGGGTCTTGGAGATCTCATGTGTTCTAGCCCCTCCACCAAATTTCAGAGCTAGAGCACATCCGATGCTTTCCAAAAAATCAACATGTGTCACCCCTTCTAGGTGTTGCGTCACACCCTGTGGAGGCTATGTTGCTTCCTCCGCTGGTTATGATGCCTCTTTGCTTAGTATTCTTGGTCCCGGAGAAGATCCACCAACCAATAACTGTCTTTGCCCCTCTTTGCGTTGGAATCACTTAGATTTGATCTTCGTCCGAGCACTTGCTCCATCAAAAGAATTAGATCACTGGATTCACTCTGGTGTCTTTCAAAATGATCCTCAAGTCTTCCTTTATAGTTTTCTCGTTGAGATATCAATGGTCGAGATTAGATCTCTAATCAACGTTTAAGATTATAACTTGATTTGATCTTCGCTTTTTCTAGATCATTCTCACTCTATTTTATTAATACCCTTTAATTATTTAATTTCCCTAAGTTTAGACATATGGTCCCTATTAAAACAATTAATTTTTATAATAAAACATAATCCGAGTGGAATTTTCACAAATGGCTTCTAGGTTTTTTGGAATACCAGTGCTAAGCCTCTCCACAAATTTTAAGACTTAGAGCACTTCCGATGCTACCAAAAATCAACACTCCCTCTTAGCGAGGAAAGTGCTCTAACAACATGCTTGCTGCATACTGCTCTAACCCTGAAGCATCCTCTGCATTGCTGATTTTTGACATGCTATCCACCAACCACTGCACTGTTGTTGCAACTGTACTGCTACCCATGACATTGCCACTACCACTGCTGCATCCGTACTACAGCTCCCTCTCAAGTGTTGCATCTGCTATGTTGCTAACATTGCCATAGTTAACACTACAACTCAGTTGCTGAGAGAAGCAACTGAAATCACCCAAAAATGAACAAGCATTCAGTGGATGCACCTTGGTGCTGAAGACGTTGATTGTTGATAGCTACTGCGATGTCCCTCTGATGCACTGCGCTGCACAGATTTGCACTGTTGTGCATTGTGTTGTTGCTCCTCTACTCTACATTGTTGTCGCTCTGCTCTGCGCTGCTCCAAAAGTAGGAGTTGCTACCTATAGCAACTGTCACCCCATCACTCCTCGGCTCCCACTGAAAACTCCTCCATCCCGCTACTGCTGATCATGGGCACCCGTAGCAAGGTTGTGACCCAAGAGGTGGGCTCCTCAAGGATCCTGCCCAACTGAAGTTCAAGATGAACTTACATTTCTATGTCGCCCCATTTGTCTCGTGAAGAAGCGTGGGCACTCATGGCAAACTCATCCTGCTTGATTTTCGCAACTGTAACTTTTGGATCGTACTTCTCATCCTTGTCATTTTTCTTCAAACGACACTGTGATGCAAAGTGGCCCATCTCACCACATCTGAAGCACTTCACCTTTGAAACATCTCTCTTCTATTTCTGTTGCCCTTGTTGTCCCTTCGATGTGAGGGCTACATTCTACTTCTATGGATTCTTCGATCCGCTCCCGCTACTACCATTGAGTTTGCACTTGACCAGATCTCTTCTCAGCTCCTCCTCTTGAAGTGTTACCCACATCTGCTCCTAACTAGGAAGCGATGCCCTGCCTAAATTACTTTAGACAAAAACTTGCCACTCCTTAGTGACTGCGATAAGGGCTAACCTCACAATAGTTGCAGCAGTTGGGGTGGATCCCACAACTGCCAGCTGATCTCGAATCTCCTGAAGTCTCGTTAAGAATGGAGCAATACGCTCCCCTTTCTACATCTGGATCATCCGGAGCTTCTGCTCCAAGTACATCTTCCACTGCTCGGAAGTTCCTTCGTATAGCAGGGCCAAGGCCTCCCATATCTCCCTGGTTGTGTTCTTGCCAACTATATGCGAGACTCTATGATCCTTGACACTATCAAGGATAAGTCTGTTGGCCTTTGTCATTTCGGACTAGTACTTTTTGTTCTGATCCAGATCTGTAAGCACAGCAACCATGTTGTCCACGAACGTCTTGAGATCATATTCATCCAAAAGGAATTTGATCCTTTCCTTCCAAATTACATAGTTGGAGGATCCCTCCAACCGATCCTGATCTCTAAGACCATGAGATGCCATCTCAGTGGAAAACTATCGAACTTCTGCTCTTCTTCCCCCACTGCGCAACACTAGGCAAGCTTATGCACTCCTTGTGGAGCTCGTAGATCTGCTGCTCAGATCTTGGAAAAATGTTGAATTCCTCTGTTATGTATATTTTATTAATTATTAGTTAGATATAGTTATCTTAGGTTTTATTAATGTGGAAGGGCATAATCAAAGATCATGCCTCTTCACCAAGGGACACCATGAGGCTATATTTAAAGCCTCGGTGATTCCCCATTGTAATCATCTTTCATCTTTTATCAATAATAATATATACTTATAAAGTTTACCAGAATTTTTACACTCCATTGGTATCAGAGCCATCGCTCTTCGGGATCTGTGTGATCACCCAGAATTAAGGAATTACAAGTTTTTAAAAAACAAGTGCTTGTGAGTAGCAACATTTGTTTTTAAAAAAAGAAGGAAGAAATATATATATATATATATATATATATATAAAATAAAAGAGAGAAGGAAAGTTAACATAAAGGGGGAAAGAAACTAAAAGGAAAAAAAAAAAATTAAAGAAAATAGTTCCAAAAGAAAAAAAAGAAAAAGAAAAAAGAGATATATATATAGAAGTAAAAAGAAATAAGGAATAGTAATTGCTCGTGGTTTTGGAGCCCATGGTATTAAAACCCATTCACCCTTTTCAAAACAATGTGACTTTTCAAAGTTAACAAAATTTTTGCCCCATATATATATATATATAATTCAAATAATAAAATAACAATAATTATTATTATTATTATTATTTAAATATATATATATATATAGATATCTAATAATAATAATAATAAAAATTCTTATTATTATTTCAAAAAAAAATTAATTTAATTAATTAATTAATTAATTTAAAAAAAAAAAGAGAAACTGGCAAAAAAATATTCCCCTCCTCATACACGTTCAATGTCTTCATCGACGTCGATGGCCGAATTCTAGAAGAAATTGGTGGATCTTGATAAACAAATCAATAATAATTCTGAAGAATTCGGAAAAAGATTAGTTGATCTTGAAGGTACAGTTGCAGGACACTCCAACGACATCAAAAAGGTTCATGATACGACAAATCGAATAGAAAGACAAATGTGGCTAAATCATCACGAGGCCACAGAAACAAGATGACAGAGCATAGCGAAGCAATGAACAAGATGACAGAACTCTTCAATAAGCTAAATGATAAGATAGATAAGTTAAGTCAGACACAATCCCCAATATTTCCTAACATGGAACAAAATCAACAAAACAATTCCGCAGATTCAGAGAACTCAGAACAGCATCGGGAAAAAACTGATTCCCCAAATAATCAAGAAGATAGTAATGCAGATTTTCAAAATAAGCAGCTCTGGAATGCATTTGCTAATCAATATCCCCTTCTTGTTCCACCATTAGCATATCAACGAAAAGCAAAAATCGAGCTACCCAAGTTTGATGGTAATGAAAAAAATAGCGTTGCATGGCTTAATAAAGCCAAAGAATATTTTGAGATTTATGACATTACTAGTGATGACGAAAAAATTAAGCATGCTTCCATGAAAATGGAAGGAGAACCATATAATTGGTATATGTGGTGGAAAAAGACGACGCTTGCTATTAGTTGGAGGAAATTTAAGGATGCATTCTTTAAAAGGTTTCAAGGCATAAAAGAAGAAAAGTTTTTTTCAACGTTTATCAAATTACGCCAAAAAGGAGATGTGGATGAGTACACTCGAGAATGGGAGACCTTGGCAACACGAGTACCGAGATTGTCAGAATCTCGTTTAATCCAGTCTTACATCTCAGGACTTAAAATCCATATACAAGAAGAGCTCGAACTTCATGAAATTACATCAGTAGAAATAGCAAGGCAAAAAGCAAAAGCTGCTGAAAAGAAATTTGAAAGGTTATCAAAACCAAAAAAAGTATATTCGAGACAAAGATTTCCTCAATCTAAAAATATAGATGACACAAAATATGTCCCACTCCATCTTCGTGAAGAAGAAAAATCTAGTGTGGAAAAACAAAGAATGAGAGAGGGCAAGTGCAAACGTTGCAGTGAAAACTGGGACCCTAAGCATAGATGTGCTAATGGAAAAGCGAAAAATCTATACAGTTGTGAAGCAACTAATGACACTAACAATAATGATTCATATATAGAAGGATTAGAAGACAACTTAGAGTTCTCTCCAGAAGTGGATGGCGAAACTATTCCGCAAGTGTCATTATCAGCTATGACAAGCATATCACAACCTCAAACCCTAAGGTTAAGAGGACATATCAAGAACAACAACGTAATGGTTCTCGTCAACACTGGCAGTACCCACAATTTTCTAGATTCAACCATGGCAAAAAGACTTAACATATTTACCTTCCCCATGCCTAATATGAAGGTAATGGTGGCCGATGGTAAGAAGATTGAGCAAGTAGGGAAATGCCATAAGGTCAAACTACAGATAAAAAACTTTCATTTAGAATCTCCATTCTACACCATTCCATTATGAGGAGTAGATGTGGTCTTAGGAATTCAATGGCTACAAACTTTAGGTACTTATTCTGCAAACCATCAGAAGCAGTTTATAAGCTTTAAGTGGAAAGGGCAGAAACACAGGTTGTATGGATTCCAAGCCCCAGAAAATCAAGTCATATCTTCATCTTTGATGACGAAGATGATTCAAACAGGAGTGCCAGCATCTACAGTACAATGTCATCAGTTAGAAATGTTATCTTCAACAGGGAGCCACGAAGAGTCACCAGAAGAACAAGGAATAATTCAGAAACACGAAAAAGCATTCCAAGATCTACCCATAAAAGTGTCTCCCGAGGAAAATCAAACATCCAATAGAAGTCAAGACAGGACCCGACCTTGTCAATATCCAATCTTGTCACTATCCACATCACCTAAAGATTGAACTCGAGAAGATGCTCCACGATCTTTTTAAAATGTGGGAAGCAAGAGCTCGCCGCTCAAGAAACCCAGGATTCGTCAACATTGTCCATCGTTACGTATGCTTTGAGGACAAAGCATCTTTAAGAGAGGGGCAATGTTATGTATATTTTATTAATTATTAGTTAGATATAGTTATCTTAGGTTTTATTAATGTGGAAGGGCATGATCAAAGATCATGCCTCTTCACCAAGGGACACCATGAGGCTATATTTAAAGCCTCGGTGATTCCCCATTGTAATCATCTTTCATCTTTTATCAATAATAATATATACTTGTAAAGTTTACCAGAGTTTTTACACTCCATCCTCAGCAAGGAATTCACTGAGGAAGAATTCTCTGCTATGTGCTCTTTTTCTTCTTCTTCTTCTGACGCTTCTCTTCCCAGCAACTGCTTGCAGAAAAACTGCGTCCCTCTGGCTTTGCGTATCTCCCTCTGCCTCGGCAAGATCTCGATCTGGAAGTCTTACCTCTCTTTCAACTCACTCAGAGTGAGACAACCTCAAAGATTTAGCCCCCCTGGCTAGAACTGCGCAATCCCTCTGGGGATTCGATCTGTTGCTGCTCCAACAATTTGGCCTTCACTTCAGTTCTCAAATCAACTCTTCCTGTTTCACATCAAATGCTCTGATACCCTGTAAAAATTCCTAGGTCTAACAATCTCAGGAATCCTACTACAACCAGCTGAATTTACGTCTCCTATTTTGTAAATTACATTATAGAATTGATTCAAAATTCTTCATGAATTATTGAAGTAAATTACTAAAGCAACCTACACTTAATACTTTATGATTCTGAAACAAGAAAACTGAGCAAAGAATAAATCACACATAGGACACCTTTATTATGGACGAAAGTCCCCGAAAGATCTGAGAGTTTGTACTATTAAGCAGCAGTTTCTAAATACAATCTATGGATGCCTTTGCTAGGCTAACCAATACAGAGAAACCACGACAGACAAAAATATTGTGAGTTTTACCTCATTGCAAGTCCCGACTGATTCAGTAGTTGAACTAGTGAAACCCCAACACCCTATGTGCTGCCTCTGTGCAGTAGCTGTGTAGGCTTGCATGGGGACCTCTGTGGACTACGTCACCTCCTCTCTCTGATCGATCTGCTCCTTAGAAAGTCTAGTTCCAACCCTCCAGGTTCATAACCCAAATCTCCCAGCAAATCTCGAACTGTCTCTCGAAAACACTACGTTGCCTCTACGTGGGCCCTGCGTGGGCCCCTGCTAGGTGTTGCATCACACCCTTTGGAGGCTGCGTTGCTTCCTCTGCTGGTTTCGTTGCCTCTCTTTTTAGTATTCTTGGTCCCAGAGAAGATCCTCCGACCAATAATTGTCTTTGGCCCTCTCTGCGTTGGAATCACTTAGATCTGATCTTCGTCCAAGAACTTGCTCTGTTGGAAGAATTCGATCACTAGATTCACTCGATGTGTCTTTCCAAATGACCCTCAAGTCTTCCTTTATAGTCTTCTCGTTGAGATATCAACAGCAGAGTTTCGATCTTTAATCAACGGCTAAGATTATAACTTGAATTGATCTTCGTTTTTTCTTGATCATTCTCACTCTGTTTTATTAATACCCTTCCATTATTTAATTTCCCTATGTTTAGACTTAGGGTCCCCATTAAAATAATTAATTTTTATAATAAAACAAAATTCGAGTTGAATTTTCACAAACGGTTTATGGGTTCTTTGGAATACCAGTGCCCAAGTCTCTCCACAAATATTTAGACTTAGAGCACTTCTGATGCTACCAAAAATCAACATGGAACTGTATCCAACAACATTGATGAAGTGCAATTACATCCTCATCTTTTTGTCTAACCATTGACTCGCCAGCTAGATGGGAGCCAATGTTGTTTGAATAATTAGCCTTGCCTTTCCAGCATTTAACTTCACATAACAAAAGAATTTAATAGTTTTTTCTATATTTACTTTGACTCTTTATTCCCATCACTCTCTTAGATCCATTTGTTGCCCTTGCTCTTTTACTTTGCTTAAAGTACCACCTCAGTTCTCTAATTCACACTATTGTTCCCAAACTACTTTTTCCATTTCTCTTGCTGCAAGAGCTTAGTGCTCAACTAATCATGTCAGATCTTTATTGGTACTAGTAAAGTTCAAGGCCTTAATGAAATTTGCATAGGAAGGAAGCAAACTTTTCAAAATTATAGGCACCATATTTTCTTCTTCCATGTCCCTTTCCATTGATTTCAATCAATCTCTAATATCCTTGACTTTTAGCAAATGATTTTGCAAGGAATCAAACTCCTTTTTAACTGAAAATAATAAATTTTTAAAGAATGTTCTACTTTTGTTTGATGTTTCATGCATCTCCCATATATCCCCCCACATGACAAATGAATCATTACCATCTTGAACTTTGAAAAGCACCTCATTCTATCACCAAAAGCTTGATCAAAATCACAACATTTCAATTCTTCACACCCTATTCCACTTGAGCATTCACATCGGTCTTACTCCACACTTCTTCTCCCAATCAATGTTATCAAAACCAAACCGTTGACCTAACCAGTAGGCCCCTCGAATTCGGAACCAGTGAAATATCATGTGTCTCGTTGCAAATTGGGTAAAGTTTTGAGGGTCTATGTCAAATGTGTATTTCCCATTCTAAGGGTTGAATTAAATTGTAATATCTTGTAAAAATATTTTAGTGCATGGTTACTCATAGTTAGACACCGTGCCTAAAATATTTTAGGGTGGAAAAATATTTATTCCCCACTTGAGTCTTTTGATTAATTTCTCTGGCAAAATAAAAAGAAATAATTAACTAGAAAATTAATTATTTTATAGTCAAAAAATAATTTGAGAAACTAAATTCTCCCAAAGTGGAAAATTATCAAAAATTCATGGGTCAAAAAGGAATTACAATGAAATGACTCGGGATGTTTGAGAGTGGTTTCGACCTCATTGGATTTCATATGGATAAATTAGAAATTTATATCTCACTCAAAATCCAACAAACTTATCTATTTTTCAGGATTTCAGAATTGGAGGGATTGCAATGTTTCCATTGGATATTGTCATGTACTAGGATATGGAACTCTTCAATGTTGAAGATTGTAACTAGGCTTGGTCTTCATAAATTGTACTTGAGTCAAAATATAATGTACTTGTCAAAAGAATAAATAAAAGAATTTATATTATTATTATTAAATGACTTATTAAAGCATGGGTTTCATGCTTGGGTTATATTGTTTTAGGTCAAAGTCCCCATTGTGGACTTCTAGGATTTATTCTGAGTTTATAAAGTCATTGCAAATTTAAAGAGACCCTTCTTGGGCTTTTGAATCATGTAAAAAGATTTAATATTGAGTCAAATATGAATTATGGAACCTCCACACCAAGTCAGCCTTAAAGTGATCAAGTCGGCCTCAACTCAAGTACTTCGAGCTCACCTCAAGCCTATATATACAAGGAGATCGAATTCATTTGGAGCATCCTCTCTCACACACAGAAATTCAATATCTACTGTTGCATACGAAAAAGTGTGAAGTCAAGGAAGGAGCCAAAAGGATTGCGAGTTTGGACAAGCTAAAGGAGAAAGGAAAAATCAAAATTTTGATCTCTCTCTCTCTCACGTGCCCTAGATTAGAAGATCGAAGACCCTCTTATTTTGTTGCTGCCAAGAGAAGAATAGGTCTAAGTTGTTGTTGGATGTTGGTTCCTTGAGAAATTGTATTGGGTCAAAATCGAACTCCCTAAGTCAAGATCGAAGTCTTTCTTCCAAGATGGAAGTCTTTGAAGCAAGGTCAAAGGAAATGCTACATATTGTTGTTGTTGTTGCTGCTACCAGGTCGAAGATAGGATCAAGAAGAAGGTTGACTTGGTGTGGTGGAAGTGTGAGTCAAGGTCTAGAGTCTCAAGAAAACTATTGAAGGAAGAATACTGACTGGGTTTTCCCCTAGAGTGGGGTTTTTCCCTGGTTGTCCACCTATATCTGGTGTCCTTGATCGATGTGCTATTGCTTTGATATTTGCTTGATGAACTATGAGAAAAGAATATTATAAGAAACTAATAAGAATTAAGGAACATCACAAGTAAATTATCAAGAACAAGAAAATATTTCTGCCTTTCTGATTTTCTAACATGGTATCAAAGTTTTGGTGAAGAAAGAAAGAAAAGGCAATTTGAAGGAATCATAAGAAGATCATAAAAATAAGTTGTTTAAGGAAAGAAGCTCACTATATTCAAGAAAGATGTCTAACACAATCAAGGGAGAGAACAAGCTTGAAGGAGCATCAAACTACAGATCTTGGATGAAGAGGATTGACCTCATACTTGAAAAGAACAAGGTATTAGATGTGTTGAAAGGAAAAGTAAAGAAGCCTACAGAAGACTCTAGTGATATAGATAAAGTGAAATACAGGGAATTGGAATTGGTGGCCATGACTCTAATGGTTTTAGGCATAAAGGACAACCTTGTCCCTTACATAGCTAACATTGACCATGCTTAAGAAATGTACGAAGCCTTTTCAAAACTAGTTACCATCAAGAACATTGGGAAAATAGCAAGCTTGAAGAATGAACTAAGAACCACCAAGATGACTAAGGAAGATATTGTGGCTACTTTATTTGTGAAGATAGTAAGAATAAGAGATGATCTTCTTGCCATTGATGAAATAGTACTAGACAAGGAACTTGTGATCACTGCCTTATTAGGCTTGCCACCTTCTTGGAGTGATTTTGCTTCAAGACTCAACAGCTAGAAAGAAGCTCCCACTTTTGAAGAACTAGGACTGCCTGCAGTCAAGAAGAGTTCAGGATCTCATTAGCAACCAAAAATGAAGAAGTTTTAAATGCCTGCATTGCTCATCACAAGGGAAACTTCAAGAAGAAGGGGCCAAGAAAGAAGGTTGACATGTCCAAGATAGAATGTTATCATTGCCATAAAATGGGTCACTATAGAAGTGATTGCCCCGACAATCCTAGAAATAAGAAAAGATAAAGAGATCATGCAAATGTAGTTGAAGAAACATCTCCCAAGAGAGTGAAACCCGAAGAGACTGGCATAAAGGACTTACACTACTATGCCCTTTGATCTTAGCTTTAGATATTTCATTTGTATATTTTATATTCATTTGTAGGTATATAACATATTTTGGAAAAGACCCTTCTTTTCATATAAGTTTTGGGTATCCCTCAAAGCTTTGGAGGGAGCCCTCAACAACTCCCAAAGACATCTCATTCCCTTTCAATTTTGGTTTCCTATACTTGTTTAAAGTTTTGATTATATTAAATAATAATCACATTTCTACTTTTGTTTCCTTCTCTAGGAAATGACTTGTTAAATGCTCAAGAAGTATGAAAGAGGGCATCACAAGACAAAGCATTGGAGTTAAAAAGGTTTGTCAAGAAACAAAGGTATGCCTTAGATCATGAAACTTTGTTATTATCTTTTAGTAAATCCATTCTACATTACTAACAATTATTGTGTCTAGCTCTCTTGAATCTTAAAGATTCTTGTTTGGGAAGGGTCATCATCTGATAAATCTACCTATCTCATATCTTTGATTGTTTGTATAAAAGAACCCTAGAAAGGTTCTCTGGAAAACCCTAACTTAAGGGTATGTTATTAATGTGTGTGAAACCCTAAACCTACTTAGGGTTATTGATGAAGAAATCACTATTATTTTTCTATATGTTAATGATGTTATGTTTGGGATCTTGATATGATTATGAAAACTCTAACTTGTTAGGGTTGAAAGGGTCTTGTTCGAAATCCCAAATCTTTAAAGTTTCGATAAAGGGTTTGCTATAGTATGAACTAAAATCCTAAATTCTTAGGGTTTGGTTGGGCCTATAAGCAATACTCTTATCTTTATAGTAACCTCCTAGGGATGAAACCCTAGGTATGTGTCCATTCTGTCAAAACCCTAGCTTGGTCTAGGTTGATATATGTCTAATGTATTAATATTGCCTGACATATGAAATGCTCAAGTTTAATAACGATTTCCTAGATATGTGCGTAGACCTAATTACTAATGGTCATAAGTCCTAGGGTTTGGAATCAAGCCCTAGTCAAAGTTTGAAGTTCTAGGATGATGGTTTGGAAATCTAAGGTTTTGCAGCTAAACCCTAGTAGTAGTTAAATTCTCTAGTATAAAATCTATGAATCTATCTAATAAATGCTGAGAATTTGTAGATGGAAAATCTAGGGTTTACATCGAACCCTAGTAAAAGCTATTCATGTTGATAAAATTGTGATTGTTTTTTGGTTGTATGAAATCTAGGGTTTACATAAAAGCCTAGTGAGAAGTCTAAAACGTGATTTTTGAAAGTTATTAGATATTTTTCTTTTCTTTTGACTTATTTCTAGGGATCGCTATATGACAGAACTTGTCTTTTGTCATCTTGATTGAGTTGTTGATGTGTTTTAGGGTTTGTAACAAAACCTGGGATAGAAGTTGAAGTATTGAAGTATAGTCTCTTGTTGATTACGTTTGTAAAGTATAATGCTTCCGCTACTATAAGATTTCATTATGACTAACTTCATGCTTCTATAGATTTGATTGTACTTGTTGTCTAGAGTGCAGATACATCATATTCAAGTTGGTGAAGATAAGACGACATCTTAAGCATGATGAGAAGGATGGAAGCCAGGAAAGATTCTCCAACACCAAAGGAAGAAGTTAATCTCCCTACATTAAGAGGAACCCTGGATAGAAGAAATCTCCCTCATTAAGAGGAAGGGCATAACATAGTTTTTTATTGGAGAATACATTCTGAAAGATATGTTGCTACATGTGAAGTAGGGAAGGAAACTGAATGATTAAGGAATCTTCTATCAAAGATTCGATTGATAGTCCTATTGAGATGAGTTGAAGAGCGACATCGAGACCCCGAAGGTTTGTTTTTGATGATGTATATTTGAAAAAGTATTACTGGTTGGGTTGTGTTTATAGTATATACAGGTAAATCTCTCAAAGGATTGATAATCATGATGGTTACCGATCAGTTTGATCAGGAGAGATTTTTTGTTGAGGCTTTGTGAGTAAAGCATTGTCTAGAAAGACATCGGGCTGACACTTTGTTTTGATGTCTGGTAGGGAGGGTGGCATCGAGTGAATATGCACCTAGTTCCCTAGGTTGATAGTTAGTAAGCCTGATGGTACCTATAGAGGCTGAAAACTTTAGTCCATATTAGTCCCACTTGGATAGATTGTCTTGGTCAGGAATCTAGTCCATGGCATTGCGGTGCCTAAATTGTTGAGAGACCAATGGATAGATTGTCCTGGTTAGGAATCTAGTCCATGGCATTGAGGTGCCTAAAAAATTCTTCATAGTTCACATATTTGAGATCTTCCTTGTACTTGTATATTGTTGATACCTCCCTAGTTAAGAGGGAGTGTTGAAGATTATAACTAGGTTCAGTCTTCATAAATTGTGCTTGAGTCAAAATATAATGCGCTTGTCAAAAAAATAAAGAAAAGAACTTATATTATTATTATTAAATGACTTATTAAACCATGGGTTTCATACTTGGGTCATATTGTTTTATGTCAAAGTCCCCATTGTGGACTTCCAGGATTTATTCTGAGTTTATAGAGTCATTGCAAATTTAAAGAGACCCTTCTTGGGCTTTTGAATCATGTAAAAAGGTTTAATATTGAGTCAAATATGAATTATGAAACCTCCACACCAAGTCAGCCTTAAAGTGATCAAGTTGGCCTCAACTCAAGTAATTTGAGCTCACCTCAAGCCTACATATACAAGGAGATCGAATTCATTTGGAGCATCCTCTCTCACACACAGAAATTTGATATCCACTGTTGCATAGGAAAAAGTGTGAAGTCAAAGAAGGAACCGAAAGGATTGCAAGTTCGGACAAGCTAAAGGAGAAAGGAAAAATAGAAATTTTGGTGTCTCTCTCTCACGTGCCCTAGATTGCAAGATCGAAATCCCTCTTATTTTGTTGTTGCTAATTACTGCATGTCATTGCTACTAAGAGAAGAATAGGTTGAAGTTGTTGTCGCTGCATGTTGGTGCCTTGAGAAGTTGTATTGGGTCAAAATCGAACTCCCTAAGTCAAGATCGAAGTCTTTCCTCCAAGATCGAAGTCTCTAAAGCAAGGTCGAAGGAAGTGCTACATAGTGTTGTTGTTGTTGTTGTTGCTACTAGGTCAAAGACATAATCAAGAAGAAGGCTGACTTGGTCTGGAAGAAGTGTGAGTCAAGGTCTAGAGTCTCAGGAAAACTATTGAAGGAAGAATTATTGACTAGGTTTTCCCCTAGAATGGGGTTTTTCCATTGTTTTCTGCCTATATCTGGTGTCCTTGATCGATGTGCTATTGCTTTGATATTCGCTTGATGAACTAATAGAAAAGAAGAGTATAAGAAACTAATAAGAATTAAGGAACATCATAAGTAAATTATCAAGAACAAGAAAATCTTTCTGCCATTCCGATTTTCTAACAGTCAAGAGCACCAATCCCTCTATGTACCTTGATGTTAGTAACATTGGTTGTCGAAATCCTCTATCATGACCCTACTAAAAATGTACCCATCACTCATACAAAATCTTGACTTGACATGTTACGTTTTTTCTATATTATGTTAATGCTTAGAGGGTGATATTAATGATAAATATCCCAAGATAGACAATGATTTCGATGATATGTAGGTATTTGTTGTAGCATGATTGCTTTGGATGATGGAGGCCATCTAGAGCCTGTTTGTTGATGTATTTTCGGTTCAAAGATGGATTGTAATATTCCAAGTAGAAATAACAGCAATATAAAGCACGCAAACAAAGACAAACATCAACTAGAGAGATATCACACAAACAATAACCAATATGGAGAACGCTGAGCCATTTTATTAATACTAAAAGATAGAAAATGAGTACAAAGGTGATCAGAATGATGGCACCTTGGCTTGCACTAGGCAAGCATAGAAATACTCTCAGATTGGGACCTGGAATGGCTGCTAACTCAAGACTGCGTTATCTCCAAGCTGCTGGCACTACTATTGTGCTGCTGCTACTGCTGGAATGAATTGAATCTTTGGGGCTGCTCCCCACCTCGGAAAATTCTGAAACTTCGAGAATGGCCTCTACTCCCAATACCCAGAAAGCCTAGAAAGCTTTTCAGAAATGGTCGACCGCCGAAAATGGCTCCCTTGAGGCACTACGTTATTCCTCAAGGAGGGACACTGGCTCTAAATGATCTGCTCCAAAAGATGGCCCCTAACTCCTCCAAAACGCTGGAACAGGGAAGGGTTGGCCCCTTACCCACTATCCCGGGCTGAATCCACCAACTAACCCCCAATCCGGAACTACCTCTTCACAAGACTATGTCCTCTCGCTCACTGACTGCGTTGTCTCTTTGAGTGGATGCTCCTCCTGTGGTAACTGCAACTCCCTCCGGAAAAACAAGGATGAAATTCCTCACCCGAGCAGGCACTCGAAGTTCCCCGGGGCTGAGGTTGGGATCTCCGAACGGAAACACCCAATGTACTGAACAGTACGTGCAAACTTTGCTAAACAGCAAGCGTGCTCAATGCCAGAAGACAAATCTCAAAAATGCATAATCAGAATGAATGAGAACGAGGATACCCTTCCTCCTTTTATGCTTGGTGAGCCTTTCCCTCACCTAGGCCCCACCAATCTCTGCGTTGTCCCCCCTTGGCCCATGTTGTCCAACTCACTCTGCACTGGCAATGCCCCACGCTGTCTACGCTACTCCCTTTCCTACGCTGCCACTTGACCACTAGGCCCCACGTGTTGCCAAATAGACATGTCTCTTAAGTGAATTTAGGAAATATTTTTATCCTAAGTGTGAACTAAGTGTTCCTTCACCCACTTTATTTATATTTTAACTCTATGAAGGCAAAATAGTCAAAATTAATATTTCCAATTAGCTATTGCTAATTGGGAATATTACAGTCTCCCCCGGCAAAACGTTGCTTGTCCTCAAACAACTGTAATGATGGATGTTGTAGAATATTCTCACTCTCCCAAGAGGCATCCTCATTCGGTAAATTCCTCCACCTCACTAGGTACTCCCTAACTATCGGCTTCGTAGTTGCCTCTCCCTAGTGTCAATAATGGCCTTCGGCTGTAGCACCAAGTGCCCCTCATCATTTGTGGGCGGAAGCTCCTCTGTCGCAGTCACCTGCTGCCCCAGTGCCTTCTTTAGGCATGATACGTGAAAAACATTGTGAATCTTGCTACCCTTGGGTAGCTCCAACTCATATGCAAACTGTCCTACTCTGTGTATCACCCTGTACGCTCCATAGAGGTGAGGCTTGAGCTTTTCAACCCCCTTCTGCTTCAGCGTGGACTGCCGATATGGCTGCAAGCGTAGATAGACCAAGTCACCTACCTCAAACTGCCTCTCAACTCGTCCCCTGTCGCCGTACAACTTTTGTTGGTTCTGCGTTGTAGCCATGTTATCCTTGAGAGCTCGAAGTATATCCTGACTCTCTTAGATCCAATCCTTGGCTCTAAGAGCCTTGCTAGTACCAAACATCATGTCAGCAAAAGATAAAGCATGATATCCCTACAATGCATAAAACGGAGACATACCAATGGACATATGATGAGTGTTGTTGTAGCAGTACTCCCCCAAGTGCAACCATCTCAACCATGCCTTCTGTTGCCCGCTGACATAGTTACGCAAGTAGCCCTCCAGCCACTTGTTCACTATCTCGGTCTGTCCATCCGTCTGAGGGTGGTAACTAGTACTCGGTGTCAACTCAATGCCCACCAAACGGAAAAGCTCCTGCCAAAATCCCCCCATGAAGCCGCTGTCCCTGTCACTGAAAATGGTCTTCGGGAGACCATGCAATCTGAAAACGTCCCTGAAGAACAACTCTGCTACCTGTGCTGTAGTGTAATTGTTGAAATTTGGTTACTGGAGGACAGGTGGTTCCCTAAGGCTTTGATCTTTGGCCTAGGGAAAAGTGTCCAAAAGAATTTAATTTTTCTCCTAAAGTGACTTTATAATTTTATAAAGTCAAATCTAATTTAAAAGTGACTTTAAGTGATAAAGTTACTAAAGTCTAATTTTAAAGTGACTTTAATAAAATCAATGTAAAATTAGAAAGGAAAAGTGACTTTGGAAATAAATGACTAAGTGGATCTTTATTAAAGTGGGGTGAATTAAAAAATAGAAAGTGAGATTTAAATGAGCATTTAATCTCAGCCCTAGATCTCAATCTATTTCAGCCATTAGATTTAGGGATTCCCCAAAAGTCACTTAGGGTTAGGTTAAAGGAGGAAAAGGTCATTCATTCTTTCATGAGCAGATTGAGAGAGGAAGAGGAGGAGAGTTGGAGACATTTTCTGAAGAGAGCTTGAGAAGGTGAAAGAGAGGGCACACTCAGCAAATCAGTACAACAGCAAGGAGGGCACGATTTCCAAGGTAGCAAGAGGCTGCACAGATACCGAGGCAGCTTGGCCGTATAGCAGCACAGAAACCAAGACAGCCATCTGTCCAGCAGTCCGTACAGCGGCATTGAGGCATGATTTTCAAGGGGAAAGGCAGCACGTTTTTCGAGGAAAAGTACAGCAACAAGGGGGCTCGATTTTCTAGGTGGCTGGGCACGTTTTTCGAGGCAGCCAGCATTGTTTTCGAGAAAGGCAGCTTGCTGGAAAATTCCATATAGTCCGTACAGTCTGTACGGCTGTTCAGCTAAGTTCTGGGCACGAATTTCTAAACTGTCATTTGCTGTAAAAAAAAATTGTTTTGAGTTTATTGTTGTTCTGGCACATTTTCCAAGGCGGTGGCAAGCACGGAAAACAAGATAAGTCTGTATTTAATTTGCTGGAAATTTTCCTGTATATTTCACCCCTCTGTAAAAGGCATTTTCAGAAATAAGAAGGAGCTTTCGAACTAGTTTTCCCCAAGAGTTGTAGGGGGTTTTTCCAGGGTCACCTTGACCAAAAATTTCTGTGTTAAAATGTGTTGAATGGCTATTTTGAGCTTGCTGATTTTTATTTCTGCATTTTCCAGCATTCTGTAAATTTTCCAGAATTTGTGTTTTCAGCAAAAATTATTTTTCTATTGTTGAATGTAAGGATATGGGAAAGGGCATTTAACTAAAAGGAGAAATAAGGTGAAACTGAAAACCGGGGTGGGAAAACAAGAAATTTCTACAATAACGTGCCGATATGGCAAAAAAATGAGCATATTTAGTCAGTCGATCAACGACTACAAATATGCAATCCTTACCCTGTACCGTGGGCAACCCTATAATGAAGTCCATCGAGATACTCTCCCATTTCCCCTCAGGTATGGGAAGGGGCTGCAATAATCCTGTCGGATGGTTCATCTCTCCTTTGTTACACTGGCAAACCTCGCACTCCCTGACATATTGGAGCACGTCCTCCTTGAGGCCCTTCCAAGAGAACCTCTCCCTAATGGCCCTATAGGTTTTGGTAAACCCCTGGTGGCCCGATAATGGAGAATCATGCGAGGCGTGCAATATCTTCTTCTTGAGCTGGGGGCCCTCTGTCAAGAAGATACTGTGCCTGTAATAGATCACCTCATCCATCACTCTGTACCTGTCATTTGTCACCTGTCCATCCAAAATCTCACAAGCAAAACGGTTCTTGGAGTACTCTACCAACAGTCAAGCCCTCCAGTCCATGTCCAAACTCATCAATCACAACGCTACTGGTCTGTGGGAAATGCATCTGCCACAATGTTTTTCTTCCCCTTGACATACTCGATGTCAAAGTCATAAGCCTGGATCTTGCTGACCCACTTCTGTTGCCTCTCCTGCAACTGTTTCTGCTCTAAAAAGAATCCAAGGCTGTTGTGATCCGTCCTCACCCTGAATCTATTCCCTACCAGGTACTGTCGAAACTTGGCCAATGCATGCATGATGGCCAACATCTCCTTGTCGTATATCGCATACAACCTCTCATGTGGCAATAGCTTCCGGCTCTCGAAAGCTATGGGGTAGTCTCCCTGCATCAAAATTGCGTCGATCCCCTCCCCTGATGCATCACACTCCAAGACAAAGGGTTGTGTAAAATCTGGCAATGCTAACACTAGACAGCTGCTCATCCCTTCCTTGAGCCTGTCAAAAGCCCTCTGCGTTGTACCCATCCAACTGAATGCCCCCTTCTTGGTGAGATCTATAAGGGGTGCAGCAAGTTGGGAAAATCCCTTGACGAACTTTCAGTAGTAGGTGCAGATCCCTTGTGTAAAATCTGGCAATGCTAACACTAGACAGCTGCTCATCCCCTCCTTGAGCCTGTCAAAAGCCCTCTGCGTTGTACCCGTCCAACTGAATGCCCCCTTCTTGGTGAGATCTATAAGGGGTGCAGCAAGTTGGGAAAATCCCTTGACGAACTTTCAGTAGTAGGTGCAGATCCCCACAAATCCACGAAGTTCTGTCACATTCTTCGGCTCCGGCCATTCCCTGATGGCCCTGATCTTCTCCTCATGGACCTTTACTCCATCCACCCCGATGATGTGCCCCAAGTAGAGCATCTCGGTCAATCCAAACTCGCACTTGGAGAGCTTAGCATAAAATTGATGCTCTTCCAAAATGCGCAATATAGCCTCTATATGTTGGAGGTGCTCCTCCCATGTCCTACAGTAGATCAATATGTCGTCAAAAAACACTAACACACACTTCCTAAAGTGACTGCGAAAGATGTGATTCATGCATGACTGAAAAGTGGCCGGAGAATTGGCTAGCCCAAAAGGCATCACCAAAAACTCAAAATGGTCGTAATGACACCGGAAAGCGGTCTTGGGAATGTCCTGCTCCCTCACGCGAATTTGATGGTACCCGGATCTCAAATCAATCTTTGAGAAGAACATTGCCCCCCTCAGCTCATTCATCAACTCATCAATCCGTGGGATGGGGTACCGATTCTTCATGGTCTTCTTGTTCAGGGCCCTGTAATCAATGCACATCCTTAACGTGTCATCCTTCTTCTTCACCATCACTACTGAAGAAGCAAAGGGGTCGATGCTAGGACGGATGTGTCCAAGAGCTAAGAGCTCATGGATAGCCCTCTCAATCTCATCTCGATAAGCTTTGGGGTGCCTATAGGGTGTAGTGATGATAGCCTGGATACCCTGCTCCAGCTCAATAGTGTGCTCAAACCCCTGATCTGGTGGTTGTCCTGGTGGTATCTCCCCAAATACCGTAACATACCTGTCAAGAATGGACTGTACATCTGGGTGTACGGCCTGCCCTGTAGATCCTGCCTCCGACACACGCAGCTCCACTACCCACTCTATGTTCCCCTTCCAGAAATCTGCCTCCATCTGGTGTGCTGAAACTGTCTGCGGTGGGTAGGTGTGCATCCCCCAAATCTTCTCATGCCACCCAGTCTTCTTGTCCTTCCACTCCATCTCCAAGGTTTCCTAGCCAGTGGTGACCTTCCCCAATGTGATAAGCCATTGTACCCCCAGTATCACGTTGGTGTCCACCACGAAGAAATGATCTGTCAGGGTGTACGTCCCCATCGTCACTGCCAAGGCTAGCACATACCTGGCACACTGCATGGTCCGGTCCCCTGGAACCAATACCGAAAATCCATCAAAAGTCTCTGTCTGTATGCCCCTCCGCTCTACTAGCTGAGCATCAATGAAATTGTGGGTAGCCCCACTGTCTACCAACACCGACACATGCTGCCCTCGTACTGTACCTCAGACACGTAGTATTAAGTACTTGGGAACTCCCCGCAAGGCTGCAAGGGCTCCCCCGGTAGGTGCAAAAGCTGCACCTCCTGCTCCAGGTGGTGGAGGTGGCAGATGATCCCTCTCTGCACTGCACTGCTACCTCCAGCCTCCACATCCTCATACTCATCTTCTTCCCCGCTACTATCGGAGAAGACCTCGATGTAATGTGCCTTCCCCGCGGCACAACGGTGTCCTGGTGCCCATGGCTCCTGGAACGTGAAGCATAACCTCCTCTGCTTCAGGTCTCTCCTGACCTCATCATCTCCAAACCCTCTACCCTGGTTCCCCTTGGCAGGTGGAACCCTCTCGTCCTTTCCCTTCGGCTAGAATGTCGATCTCTGGGGAAAAGGAGCTCTAGTCTTGGGAAGTGCATCTTGCAAATCCCGAGTCCTCTCAACTGTATCATGGAGCGTCGCGGGCCTCATCAATCTGAATAATCCCTGTAGAGGCTCTGCCAATCCATCTATGAACATATAAATCATACGGGTTGTGGATAGATCAGGTACCATCACGAAGAGTCTCAAAAACTTTGATATGTATGTGTCCGGCCTCTCGATCTGCTTGAGCTTTATTAGCTCAACAAAATGCTCCTCTGGATCCCTCTGGTCAAAATGCTTCACCAACCTCCGTGTAAACTCGGCATATGCTGTCACTCTCGAGTGCCCCAGCGTAACCATCCCGTGAAACCACCAATCCCGGGCCTCGCCCTCTAGGTGCAGCGCTGCCACTTTGATGGCCTCTAGCTCTGCCATCTGATTAAGCTGGAAATATATATCCAGCTTCTCCACCCAAGCTTTTGTTGAACACTTGGATGATCCATCAAATGTCGGTAAATGGAATCTGCCCACCGTGCGCTGCAAGTCCCCATCATGTGAATGCCTGTTCCCCCTATGATGGTTGCGGAGTTTGCTGTCCCACTTGAGCTGAACAAAATCGTGGAAAGTGAGGGCATCTTTGAACTCCTGACTGTATGACTGGTACTCAGCAAAATAATCTCCCATGTGTGTCGGCTCCTACTCCTAATGTGCTTCTGCCCCAATGTCTACAGTAAGAAATGTAGGCATCGTGGAACAGGGGGGTGTGTGTGATGCCATCTGCTGTGCTGTGAGGTGCCCCTGTAAATGATGAGATGTGCCTGAGCCCTCTCCAACATGGAAACCCCTTGGGGTTTTGCGATGTCTAGACTCTGTTGTGAATCTCTACCCCATCTCCTCTATCCGTCTCGACAAATCCTGTACTGATTTGAGGAGAAGTTCCCCGAACTCCTTATCGGCATTTCTTTCCTCCGCCATTGGTTCCTCTTCCTCTACGTCCACCACTGGAACGCTGTCACCTTTCTCGAAGGTGAGCTCTAACCTCCGCTCTTGGTCTTTATATTTTCTTCCCCAGTAAGTGATGTATGGTTTTCCTACTGGTGTGATAGACAATCTGCTCCACAGGCTGAGCCAAGTCTATGAGCTCTATGAGCTCTGATACCACTGTAATATTCCAAGTAGAAATAACAGCAATATAAAGCACATAAACAAAGACAAACATAAACTAGAGAGATATCACACAAACAATAACCAATATGGAGAATGCTGAGCCATTTTATTAATACTGAAAGATAGAAAATGAGTACAAAGGTGATCAGAATGATGGCACCTTGGCTTGTACTAGGAAAGCGTAGAAATACTCTCAGATTGGGACTCGGAATGGCTGCTAACTCAAGACTGCGTTATCTCCAAGTTGCTGGCACTGTTATTGTGCTGCTACTACTGCTGGAATGAACTGAATCTTTGGGGCTGCTCCCCACCTCGGAAAATTCTGAAACTTCGGGAATGGCCTCTACTCCCAATACCCAAAAAAGCACAGAAAGATTTTCAGAAATGGCCGACCCCCGAAAATGGCTCCCTTGAGGCACTACGATATTCCTCAAGGAGGGACACTGGCTCTGAATGATCTGCTCCAAAATATGGCCCCCAACTCCTCCAAAACGCTGGAATAGGAAAGGGCTGGCCCCTTACCCACTATCTCGGGCTGAATCCACCAACTAACCCCCAATCCGGAACTACCTCCTCACAAGACTGCGCCCTCCCGCTCACTGACTGCGCTCTCTCTGAGTGGATGCTCCTCCTGTGGTAGTTGCAACTCCCTCCGGCAAAACAAGGATGAAATTCCTCACCCGAGCAGGCACCGAAGTCCCCCAAGGCTGAGGTTGGGATCTCCGAACGAAGACACCTGATGTACTGAATAGTACGTGCAGACTTTGCTAAACAGCAAGCATGCTCAATGTCAGAAGACAAATCTCAAAGATGCATAATCAGAATGAATGAGAATGAGGAAACCCTTCCTCCTTTTATGCTTGGTGAGCCTTTCCCTCACCTAGGCCCCACAATCTCTGCGTTGTCCTCCCTTGGCCCATGCTGTCCAACTCACTCTGCGTTGGTTGGGCCCCACGCTGTCTACACTGCTCCCTTTCCTATGCTGCCACTTGACCACTAGGCCCCATGTGTTGCCAAATAGACATGTCTCCTAAGTGACTTTAGGAAATATTTTTATCCTAAGTGTGAGCTAAGTGTTCCTTCACCCACTTTATTTATATTTTAACTCTATGAAGGCAAAATAGTCAAAATTAATATTTCCAATTAGCTGTTGCTAATTGGGAATATTACATGGATTGGACTTGATGTTATTTTGGTTATGTGCACCCTTACATGCTAGATGTTGTTGTTGGATGTTGGTGCCTTGAGAAGTTGTATTGGGTTAAAATAAAACTCTCTAGGTCAAGATCGAAGTCTTTCCTCCAAGATCGAATTCTCTAAAGAAAGGTCGAAGGAAGTGCTACATAGTGTTGTTGTTGTTGTTGCTACTGCCAGGTCGAAGACGGGATCGAGAAGAAGGTTGACTTGGTGTGGAGGAAGCGTGAGTCAAGGTCTAAAGTCTCAGGAAAACTATTGAAGGAAAAATTATTGACTGGGTTTTCCCCTAGAGTGGGGTTTTGCCCTGGTTGTACGCCTATATCTGGTGTCCTTGATCTATGTGCCATTGCTTTGATATTCGCTTGATGAACTAATAGAAAAAAATATTATAAGAAACTAATAAAAATTAAGTAACATCACAAGTAAATTATCAAGAACAAGAAAATATTTCTGCCTTTCCAATTTTCTAACAGTCAAGAACACCAATCCCTCTATGTACCTTGATGTTAGTGACATTGGTTGTTGAAATCCTCTATCATGACCCTACTAAAAATGTACCCATCACTCAAACAAAATCTTGACATGACATGCTACGTTTTTTCTATCTTATGTTAATGCTTAGAGGGTGATATTAATGACAAAGATCCCAAGATAGGCAATGATTTTGATGATATGTAGGTATTTGTTGTAGCATGATTTTTTTGGATGATAGAGGCCATCTAGAGCCTGTTTGTTGATGTATTTTCGGTTCAAAGATGGAAAGGACTCTATACTATTTTGGTTATGTGCACCCTTACATGCTATATAAATCAAAACTTGTAACTTGTGGACCTGTGGTTGACGAAGATTGTAGCTACTAGATGATTGATGCTATATGGTTTAATCCATGTTTTTATGTTTTTTATAACTAATTCATCATTCTACATGTTTTCTCGAAAATTAGACATTTCTAGTGGCGACAAGAGGCCCAAGCATTAGCAATAGATAGTAGATTTTATAATCGTTGACTCTTTTCTAGTTTCGAGTAGTTTTTATAATTGTTGACTCTTTCATATTTATTATGATATTTTTTGTAAACAATATATGACAATTTAAGTTTGAAGTTTGAAGTTGACAATTATAACTCATTGGTAATGAATTATGAATATGATGCTTTGTGAAAGTTTATAGTTAAAACGTTTCATTTCATGTTAGATATTCTTTGTTATCGTTTGGTTACTTGGTAATGGTAATGGTTACAAGTAGAAGTTACAAATTAGTGATCAATGATGATAAATGTTATATATTGAATTTTGAAAGCTTGAAACTTTAAGATTGATGACTCATGAGACTCGATATGTTGTATGTTGCTATTTTGTGGATGTGGTTGATGAGGATTATAACTTCTAGATGATTGATGTTATATGATTCAATCCATGTTTTATGTTTTTCATATCTAATTCATCATTCTACAAGCTTTTGTTGACATATATGCATCAAAATATATAAAAATTCGCTCCCAAACTGGGAGCTTTTGAAAATGTCGTTCCCCGTTCCTGCTCCTAAGTAACCTTTGGTACAGGTATCTTGCCTGGTGTTTGACTAGAGTAAGCATTCTAGATCTAGCGAAGTTTGGCAGGTATCTCCAGGCTTATAGATCTATCGTGTGAATCAAACCCTTTTTGTTTAATAATCTATCATTTGAAGTGCATTGAGTTACAAGTTGCTCCAGCGCTTGGCGTCCAAGTTCACGGACTTTGAAGGGATCACACCCTAGTTTGGCCCCAAGTCTTGATCTAACAAAATCTTATGCAGGAGGCTTTGCAAAATTCAAAAAAAATTAATCTCTCATCTTCAATTTATTTACTTGTGCCATAAAGTTTTATGATGCTAATGAGAGCAAATTTTATTTTTGAAATATTTGTAATTATTTGTAAATCATTTTTCCACTAACCCTTGTATTTGAAACTGACCCAATTTTATTTTGTATAGCAACTGGGGTTTTGGATTTTTTGGGATTTTTTGTATATATTGGGTCCTTGGCTCTCTATTTCTCATTTTTGCAGGTACATTGGCTCAAGGACTTGAAGAGTTTTATTTTTGGGAAGCCATTAGCCTTTGAGGGTTTCTAGGCATTTTGAGCAAGTCGTCCAGCATTTTTTGACAAATCGTTAGGGTTTTGAGGGTTGATCTAGGCCCTAGAGGGTAAGATCTAGCCCTCCCAGTCAAATTTGCTCAACATCCAGGTGAAAGAGAGAGGTCGCTAGCCTTTGGAGGAAAATTTGCAGCGATTTTTGAGTTAAAAAATAATTTTTTTGTGATTGCAGGGTTTTAATGCCTCTTGAGGCTAGTTGCAGAGGTTATAAGGCATTTTAGGCTTGTTCGAAACCCTATTTGGGCCAAATACCCTTACTCGTAGTCCTTGAATGGTTTCCTTTGTTGGCCGCAGCCCTAAAAAGGGCCTCCTTCCCTTGTCACGAGCCTTAGAGGCCTCCTTTTTGGCAGTCGCAGCCTCTAAGAGGCCTGTCCCTCCTAGCCGCAACCCCTAGAGGGGTTTTTCTCCTAGGTTGCAGCCCTATTGGGCTCTTTTGGGGTGGTCACAACACTTATTGGGCATTTTCTCCCTAGCCGCAAACACTTTTGAGCCTATTTTTGGGTTTGGCGCTTGATTTTCGACGCTAATCTCTGTGGTTGCAGGCTTATGGTAAGTTTGGTCAAGGTTTCATGATTGATTACTAGATTATTTTGCCATTGATCCATTGATTTTTCAAGCTAACAATTGGTTTTGCAGGCTTGTCCTCGAGGATTCAAGGGCTTGAAGTCTTATTAGTCCATCATTCAGCCCTAGAAGCCCTAACTTCAGTCATAACAGGGCTGATCCATTATTTTTCAAAGCTAATATTTGTGTTGCAGGTGTTTGAAGCAGCTCTATTACACTTAACAAGTTCATCTATCCATCCACAGGAACTTTTGGCCTGAGGGTTTTCCTTCTTGATCTTTCTTCTCCTCTCTGCTCTTTATGATTAGATCTGAAGCACTCTTGTCATAGTGGCATAAATCTAATCTAATCACATTGAATAAGCTTAAAAACAATTTCACATAAGCCTATAATCATTTCACATCAACCTAGTACTCATATGTTTGTCTCTTGTGCCTCTTCTAAGTAAATTTCAAGGTCTGATATAATTTTCCGAGTTCTGATATTAGCATTTTGACGCCTGATATATATTTGCAGCAATGGTTAAAGAACACCTAAAGAAGCTCTACAATCATAATAATTCATTTCTAGCTTTAGAGGGCTTTGTCTCTCTTGTTTTGGATCATTTGCATTTCATATTGTGTTGATCTAAGTGGTGAAGGGATCTCTGATTTATGTTGCATAACATATAATTACATTTGAGTCATTGATGGTTGATGTTCTCTAATCACAAAAATCACTCTTAGCAATCTCCTTTGTGCTCTCACAATAAGCATTGATTTCAATGTGGATCCTAATTGGCATAAATAGTAATCTTGGATAATCATTGTGGTTGATATCTTGTTACTTGAGCTAATGGGATAATTCAAGTGGGCATCAAATCTTAAGTGCTTAACCTAACTGCTATCATATTGAATATCTAAAGTAACTTATTGGGATTGTTAGCTCATTGGATAAATATTGAATTGATTATTGCAAAGCGCTTTAATTGGCAAATCAAGTGGTCTACTGCACATTGCTTTAGTTGAGATTATCCTTGTAACTGTTCTCTAAGTGCTTCATTTATGTTCTTGTGTTGAACATAATAAGCATTGAATCTTAAGTAATTTAACTTGAAGTACTTGATAATCATTTAATAATCTCACTAAATAAATTCGACATTTCGAACCAAGCCACCGTGGTTCATCTTCAGGAAAAGATCCATGAGTAAGACCGATCTAACAAATAAGGTATAAATATGAGAGAGGGATGATGAACAGCAAGAAAATGCAAGGGAGGCCGACCCAAAAATGTCTAAAAACAAACAGATTAATAAATTGTAGAAAAATATATTAATTAATTAATTAATTGTAGATATATATATATATATATATATATAGTTTTATTTTTAAAAATTCTTTACAGTGATGGATTCAAGAACGATTTAATTTAATTTAATTTAAAAAAAAAAAAATATTTATTTAAATTTTAAAAAGTTAAATATTTTAATCCGAAGTTTTAAGTTTATTAATATATTAAAAAGGTGATATAATAAATGATAAAAAAATTATAATGATAAAGGGATGAGAAATGAAAATGATGTTTGATTATAGACTAAAGTAATGTTTAATTTATTAATTAGTTTATTAATTTATTATTTAAAGGATGATATTAAAGGATGAATTTAAAAACATGGATGAAATTAATTATAATTTTTTTTTAACAGAAACAGGGATTTTTATGTTGAATCAAAAGGTCCGAGGCTTATGCTCGAAGGTATTACATCTGAAGACCCAATGTCTAGGGGGTTTCCGAACAAGCAAAATTCACCTACTCTGCTTCTTACATTCAATCTAGCAATTTCCCAATGACTAGCAAACATTCTAATACAAACAACTTGCTGCAGCAAGAGACAAAAATACATGACAGGGAGAGGGGCCGGCTAAGGCAGAGGATCCCATGAATCCCCCTCTTCGTAGAGGAGAGATCCCGCTTGTAAAGAGAAAGCAATGTTGGCTTCAAGATCCGCATCTTTGTTATTTTTCCGAAGGACGTGAAAGAACTGAAGTCTGTCAAAGGACACGATCAGCGTATTGATGTAAGCAAACAGTCGTTGCAAACAGAAGTCTTTAGGTACCGATTTTGTCATAATCAAGCCAATGAGGCTTTGTGAATCTCCAATGACTCGAGCCTCCTTGATTCCACGTTTTTGCAGTTGTTTCAAGGCTTGGAGGAGAGCAATGGCTTCCACTTGGTTGTTCGAACTAAGCCCCAAACCCCAGGTAAAGTGGGAAATGATTTGGTCTGAAGGGCAGCGAATAATTCCTCCACCTCCGACCTTCCCTGGATTCCCCTTTGCTGCACCGTCAAAAAACATAGTGTGAATATCTGTGCTACTTCTCCATTTGTCAAAGTCCTCATCCTCTAATCTGATTTGCCATTCTTCTCTACACTTCTCCATATTTTTCCCAGTGGGAAGGTTTAGCCCCAGCTACTGGCACCAATCTCTACCTTGATGGTTTAAGCTACAAACCCACTTTTGGTTCACCTTGGCCTGCATTATTTCTTTGAATAAGCTTCTGATTTTCACAATGATTTGTTGTTGGTTTAGTGTCTTCTCTTGAAAGATCCGATTGTTTCTTTCAAGCCAAATCTTCCAGCAAATGAGCTTAGGGATAATCATCCACCCCTTGTATGGCCAGTCTCTCCCGGGGAAGGACTTTGGAAACAGGTATCCCCAATTAGATAGCATACCCGTGATGGTGGTTGGGAGGATGGGGCTGCTATTCCAAAATAGCAAGATTTCATTCCAAATGTCTCGAGCGTAGAGGCACTCAAGAAAGATGTGGATAGAATTTTCCTCCTGTTGTTGACAGAGCGAGCACCGAGTGGGGTCGTGGAAGCCACAACGTTGCAGATTTTCAGCTGTGAGGATACTGTTGTGCCCCAGCTACCAAGTGAACATGTCAATCTTCGAAATGCTTTTTACCTGCCAAATCCCTTTCCAAATCGCAAGGTTGCAGAGGACAGTGGGAATGGCCTTAAGGCAAATGTAGCCTTTTGCTGTGGCATAGCATCCCTTCGAGGAACCCCAACCCCTTATGTCTTTTTTTCTTGCGTTTAGGGGGGCTTTCCCAGCCACCGCTACCATGAATTTGGCCCAGGCTTGCTCCAAATGAGCAAGTATCTCTATCTTCTGCCACCCTTCCCAGTTGTTGCTGTCCCACTCTGAAATGTCCCACATCGTGCATCGACAATCTGCAATCATTCACGTTCTTATCTCCTGCAGCTCAGGATCATCCCCGATCGCATCTGTGTTCATGATCCTATCCTCCCACAGGCTGATTTGCTTCCCATTGCCTGGAATCCAGAACAAGCAGTCACGCAGCAGCGGGAGAGCACGCTTACACAACTGATGGATCGGGGAGCGACATCGATTAGTTCGGAAGTTCTCCAGGCTGCGAAGATGCTTTCCAAAGCTGTATTTTTCCACAAAGCAATTTGTGCCCATCCCGGACTCCTTGCTACCTGCCGCCATAAGATCTTGGCCCCTAGGGCGATATTGTGCTCCCTGAGGTCTTTTATGTAGAGGCCACCTTCCAGTGGCAGCATAGCGATCTTATTCCAACTGACCAACGAAATTCTCTTAGCATTATTCTTCCCTCCCTTCCAGAAAAAAGAGCGAATGGATTGCTCCATCTTGTGAAGAATGCACACCGAAGCCAACAACACAGAAGTCTGAAAGATTGGAAGACTATTAAGGACTGACTTAATGAGAACAGTCTTGCCTACCAGGTTGAGCCACAACGTGCCCCAGGCTTGCATTTTGAGCTTGAATTTGTCCAGCAAGTGGTACCAGTCCCTCCCAATCGGGCAACCTTGAAATATCGGCAGCCCAAGATATTTAAAAGACCCCCATTTCGTGGAGCATTTGAAGCCAAAAATCCTGGTGATCGTGCTTAGCTCGAGTCCAGAAAGGTTCCAAGCATAAATGAAACATTTTCCAGTGTGAAGTTCACTCCCAAAATCGAGGCAGTAGCGATCAAGATCCAACTTGAAGCGGGAGGCCGAGATGGAGGAAGCACCCCCCAAAAGGATGGAGTCGTCAGCAAAGAGTGCATGGTTGATGTCTCTGACTCCCCTGGCAATTCTAAGACCCATAAGCTCTTGATCGATTTTTTTTTCTCCAGCATAAAACTGAAGACAGAGGCTTGAATGACAAAGAGAAGGGGGGATAGAGGGCATCCCTGCTTTATCCCCCGACTCACCTTGAAGAAGTCAGCAGCACGCTCGTTGATAAGTGGGGCAATCCATTGTTCTGCAATGCAGGCCTTGACCCAGCTTATAAAACGGCAGTCAAACCCAAATTGATGCATAACCCCAAAGAGAAACTTGTGCCTAACTCTATCAAACGCACTAGCCAGGTCCAGCTTGACAGCCATGCCTTTTTCTCGTCTTTGGATGCTTGAATGGATCGCTTCTTGAGCAAGGATGAAGTTATCAGTTAGTTGCCTACCTTTGACAAATCCCCCTTGAATGTCAAGAATGATTTCTAGAAGAAGGCTTTTCAGCGTATTTGCCATGACTTTAGTGATGAGCTTGTAGCCAATATTGCAGAGGGAAATTGTTCTGAATCTGTTGAAAGAACTGGCACCCTTCTCTTTAGGTATAAGGGCCAAGAAGGCCGAGTTGGTGCTGCCCCCAAGCTTGTGGCATATCTAACTTTAAGAGCATTTTGTAGAGGTCCTTTTTGACAATGTTCCAACAAGTTTTAATGAATAAAGCAGTGAACCCATCTGGCACAAGAGCCTTGTCCGGATCCATTTCATCAAGGGCGTGCTTGATTTCATTAATGGTGATAGGAGCAGTCAGCATAGCGTTCATTTGGGCATTGACCTTTAGAGGGACTAGCTCAAGCAGGTTAGAGCTGAGACTCGCTTGCTTATCCTCTGTGTACAAGTTTTTGAAGTGCTGATGGGCAGCTTTTTTGATGTTGGCAAAGTCAGAGAAGGATTGGTCTCCTGAGGTTATCTCCACTATAGAATTGAAGCTTCTTCTGGCTTGAATCTACTTATGAAAGGAGGTGTTGATCATAAGCCGTTTCCCATAAAATTTCACAGGAAATCTGGCTTAGAGCTCTCAAATTCCCCCTTGCAGTCTTGGAAAACCATCCTCAAATCTACCGTTACCGTTTCCCGCCTCCAAAATACATTATCAAAGGCTGGAAATTCATATTTGAAAATATTCGAGGCATAGCTCCTTCAGCCCTCGCCCCTCGGCTCTTTTTCTCCATGTAACCTGAACGCTAGATCAGGCGCTAGTCCGGCGGGCACTTATCCAATACATATCGAGCGCATCCTGAGCCGTTGATCTGTGCAGATCGAACGGCGTTCGCTCATCTCTGCCGCGCCCGTAGCCTATCTATTCACCGTCCGATCAAATCATAAATCTACGGTTCGCGATGCGCCTGCCCTGGTGGTCCCCGCGCTCAAAACACTGCTCAAAACCGGGTGGTATGTATCGCACCACCTTTCGGCGGTAGGCGATATTTCTCCTTGGGACAACGATTCCATACAGCGCTCACCACGTGTCCCTGTGTACGGCCCCGAAACCGCTCTCCATCGCGCATTATTGTTCGGTCGAAGTCACGCAGCGATATTCATCGCAGCCGTTCGATCTGGAGGTCATCATCCAACGGTCATCGCGCTCCGAAGCTGCACGAGTTTTAGTCCGAGTGTACAGTGCTCCTGGCCCACAGTCCATCGCCTCCGACGCTCCTTCAACCGTCGATCTCCTCCCGAGATCGAACGGTCAAGATCTGCCCACCCCGCTTTTGACCAGCTCCCAAAGTCAGTGCTCCACGTCATCCATTCCTCGTTGTTTTGATATCGTGCCACCTGTCCTCCAGTTTTCCTCCACGTGCTCTCCGCCACCCCAGACCTATATTTTGCTCATTTCTTCGTTCCTTACGTATTTTTATGTTCACTTCCACATTCCATTAGTTCTCTATATGGTCATCCCACACTGTTGCGCTGCATTTTCTTCGTCACCACCCTGTGCCGCTTCACCATTTCGCTAGTCTGTACGACCGCTTCCATTAACCCCGCCACACCTTCCATCCTCATATGCTTGGATTTCTTAACATGTTCTCGGGTTTTGCAGGTTTATAGCGACGGAGAATTACCATAAGTTCCAGCCTCCATTAAAAAAACCGAGTACGCTCCAAAGGACCATTTATCAGAGGCAGAATTATGGAAAAATGATTTGGGAAGCTGTTACGACACGACTTTCATTAAAGAAGCAGGAGTAAAATCTGTCAAACCCTCCAGATTCATTCAAAGCACTGATTGTGGCAGATGAAAACATTAATGTTGTAGCAAAGAGTATCAGTCAAATGATAAATGAATTCAGCGTTCAGCATTGAAGATTTTAAATCTTAATTCAAGATTTAGAAGGCAGAGGGTACAATGCACAAGAAAAAATACCCCCCAGGTTTTATTTCAGTTGAGTTTTCTTTCAGGAAAGGACAGAATGTCCATATGGTTTTATCTCAATACCGTGTTCCTGGAGAGATTTCTACCCAGTGCATTTATTTCAAAGAGCAGGCCACAGAGTACAAACAACATAGCACAGTCATTCAACAGTATGGGTGCTAGTGTTTCCGCAATTTTTCCTTAATTATGTAAATTAAATGTTCATCACCTACCTCTTTTACTAGGTTTTAGTTTCTCCTATAAAAACCATGAAAAACACATTGTAAGGGTTCCAGATTTTTATCAGAAAATTATGCAGTGAAAGGCTTTTTGCATACATTTTGTAAAATTCTTGTATGAAGGCTCAGAGCCCATAGGGTCTCAGTGAGGAGGAGTTCCATCTTTTAAAGAGGATTCTAGTCTTTGGTATTTCACAGTCTGTAACTCTCCTTATTGTGTTATACTAATAGAACATTTCATTTCATCCATATTTCTTGTATCATGTTTTGGAATGTGAGTGGCTCACTGATTTTTGGTGTGGATTCATCCTAGTTGATTCCCATGCTCGGATCATTCAAGCGCTTTAAATATGGCTCATGCATGATATTCTGTTTCATTATTCAGCTAATCATACTTCTGCTATGTTAGTTGCTTCGGGAGGGTGCTTTCAAAATGCTATTATCATGTATGGATTCTTAGATTGGTAAGCCCATGCATGGTGGTATTGTATATCTGGGTATCAGCTCAAGGCTAACTAATATCTTCTCAATATTTCTTTCACTACATACACCTTCTGATAATTTATGTCTGTGAAGTATTTCTGAATCGGCCCGCTTTGCAGTAAACTGTCTCTGAATTGTCTGTTGCTTTTGTATTAGAGTTTTGCATCTTGCCTCTGCAGTATCTCTTTTCCTATGTCAGTTTCTGAGAGTTTGGTCCCATTCTAGTTTATTTCCCTGTTTACAGGAGATAGCATGTGAGCTGAGGTTGACAACTTCATACATTATATTATATTATCCTTGCTATGCTAAGATGTCCTAGGCACTGGTCTATCACAACTCTAGGCTATCTATAGGAGCTACAACATTTTCCTGGCGCCATTGCCGGGGAACGAAGTTAAGAGAATTTGAATCCCTGGGCCTCGACAAATCATATTCACTCTCTAAGTAGGTGAGCATGGAGAGTTGAGAGTTGTAGATCCCTCACCTTGGCGACTCCACATTTGTTATTTGATATATCTATTTGCAGTCCTGGCTCCTCGTAAGCCACACCTGAGGTCAGATTCGTCTAAGCTGAAGACACCTTCAGTGTCTGACCCTGACCAAATTATACATAGAAGAAATTGGAGGGAAAGGAAATCAGCCCGTTCCGAAATTCCTGAAGTGTCCACAGAAGACTTTCCATCCTCTTCCTCTCAAGAAACTCAAGTGCCAAATCTCGAGTCCACTGTGGGAGATACTAATTATTATTATTCAGATAGTACACCCTGAGAGGGTATCAGAAATAAAAACAGTCTTCATCCTACTCCTGAGGTTGAAGAGGTCAAGGAAGTGACCGAAGTATCTGCTGTTAATAGACCTTTGTTCCCCTCAATTCCTCAAGCTACAGTTGAGTATATTCCTATTATTATTCATACTCCACTTCCTCCTCCTCCTCCTCTTATGCATCAAACTATCGCACTACCTCCACCTCCTCCAATGGCCAATGTTCCGACTTTCTTGATGAATAAATATGCTCCCCTGACATTACCCCAAGTGCTGAATGATATGCCCCAGGATTATCTGAAGGTCTTGCCCAGATTCAACGGAGAAAATGAAATCGATGCTCAAAAACATCTTGAGACTTTCTGCTCCTTTGCAGAGACTTTAATGTCGAACATTTAGATGTGGTATTAAGACTGTTTGTGCAATCTCTAGATGGTGAAGCTCGAAAATGGTTTAAGACATTGGCTGGCCGTTCTATTACCACTTGGGATAACATGGAAGACACTTTTCTCAGGAAATGGGGAGAGAAGAAAGATCATGGAAATTGTCTCATTGAGTTCAATACACTAAAGAAAAGACACAATGAAGGAGTGTCAGAATTTATCAAGAGATTTAATAAATTGTACCTGAGTCTCCCTGCTGATATGAAACCCCATTAGACTGCTGCTAAAGTTGTTTTTGTAGCAGCCTTTGATTCAGAATTTGGTTTAGCTCTCAGAGAAAGAAAGCCTGCTACTCTGGATGATGCTCAGGCAGATGCACTAGAGTTGGAAGCAAACTTTACTTCCACTGGCAAGTCAAAAGGAAGACCTGAACAAGATAACAGAAGAAGGGGCAAAGAAGAGACATCTACTTCTAGTCAGGACAGAGACTCAGAAAAAAAGGAAGAAATGAGAAAATTGATTAAGAAAATGGTCAAGCTTGAATTGGAAGCCAAGAACTCAGCCTTCAGAAATTTCCAGAATGCTCCAAACAGAGGATACAATCCTCAGTATAGGAAGCCACCCTTGCAAATTCTGCCAAGGGAAGCAAAGGAGCAACAGGATCAAGTGCCACACCCATTGTACCTAGAAGGTCCAGTATATGACTCCACTAATGACACTGCCTACAGGCTGGAGGATGCAAATCTTGCCTTTTATAACAGTGATGGGGCAGAATGCCCTTTGCAGGGAAATGATGAAGCTGGATGCTCATTACAAGAAGAAGAGAAGGCCAGAGACGTAGAAGAAGCGGAATTTGATCATTATTGTAAACAATTTGATGATTTCATGCAAGCACATTTCAATAGAAGATATGATCTCAGATCTTCTAGGAAGAGGACTCATACCCAAGAGCAAGAAGAAGAGCTACCCCAGAAGGAAGCACCTGCTCAGAAGGATTCTACAATGCAGAAAGTCACAGACAAAGGTAAGGGCCCTCTAAACAAACCTTTGCAGTCTAATGATCAAATTCCTTCCGCTCCAAAAGTAGTCATTCCTCCTAATACCGAGTCTGTGTCAAAGGAAGTCAAACCCCCAGCTAAAAATAAAGAATCAAAAGAGGTTGTGATAGAAAAGTCTGCTCCTGCTTTTAGTCTGCAAAAGGAACTTGAAAAGGTCAAAATCCCAGTCCCCTTGACTGAACTGTTGAAACAGCCAGCATATCAATCTCAAGTCACCTCTTTCATGCTCCCTCCAGAAGCACCAATCATCCCAGATAGTCTCAACCTTCAAGAAGAGAGACCCATGGTAGTTTTTGGCCCACATGTTGAGGAGATAGATCCCTCTACTCCTCCCTTCTATGTGTCTTTGGTAATCCATGACCTACTATTACATAACTGTATGCTAGATTCTGGAGCTTCCCACAATCTTATGCCTCTGTCAGTCATGGAACAACTAGGTTTACAAATCACACGTCCATATAAAGACCTCTATTCATTTGATTCCAAAAGAGTTAAATGCTTGGGGATGATCAAGGATTTGGTGGTCAATTTGGCCCAAATCCCAGCAAAGAGTGTGGTAATGGACATCGTGGTGGCTGACATCCCAGCTCGTTTTGGTATGCTGCTATCAAGGTCTTAGGGAACAAAAATTGGTGGATCACTCAAGATGGATTTAACATATGCCACTATCCCAGTTTTTGGTGGCCAAGAGAGGAGGTTGTACAGGGAGACTAGATTTTTCAAGATGGTGACTAAGGCTGACAACTCTGTAAATTCACCAGTCTACAGTAAAGAAGGAGATTTCTCATGCTTGATGCTGGAAGAAGATCAAGATTATGCTCATGAACCATCCTTCTGTCAGATCAAGACCGAGCAGCCTTCGGAGAGTCATGAAGCATGAATCTGGACACTCCATTTTGATGGAGCAAATTCAAGAGAAGGTAATGGAGCTGGAATATTATTGGTTTCTCTTTCAGGAAAATGGGTACCATTGTCTTTCAAACTAGAATATGAAGCCACCAATAATGTGGCTGAATATGAAGCACTCCTGTTAGGATTGCAGACAACCAGGAACATGAATATGCAAAGTTTAAAAGTTCTGGGAGATTCAGAGCTGGTGGTTAGACAAGTCATGAATCAGTGTCAGACCAAACATCCTAGGCTAAAGGCTTATAGGAATGAAGTTTGGGACATGGTAGAGAATTTCTTCTTGGCATTTAATATCCAGTTCATGCCCCGAGAACAGAATAGGATGGTTGATTCCCTTGCTGTGGCTGCTAGTACATTTCGACCACCTCAGAACCCTCTTTTAAGATATGAAGTTGAGGTGCGTTATCGGCCTTCGATCCCAGACAACATCAAACACTGGCAGGTGTTTGAATATGAAGAAAAAATGAAAATATTCCTGGAAATAGTGGAAGAATTCTCCAATATGGAGATTGATGATGAAGAAGAGGTTGAGTCTGAAGATACTTCAGAAAGAAATTGGGAGGAGAAAGTGGCAGGTAATAAGGTGTTGCAATTGAAGGGAAACATGATACCTAGAGGGCTGGTGCCTCTAGAAAGATTATTTGACAAGAATGATGTCTCATTGCAGCCGAGAAAAGTGGTAGAAGAAAATCAGGTAGAAGACCTGAATCTGGGAACTGATGCTGACCCCAAAATTGTAAGACTGTCCAAGAGAGTCCCAGAAGAATATAAAAAGCTATATCAGAAATTATTTTAGTCTTACAGAGATGTGTTTGCATGGTCCTATCAGGACTTGAAAACTTTTGATATCAGTATTATGCAACACAAAATTCCATTGAAGGCAGATGCAAAGCCCCATATGCAGAAGCTCAGACAAATCAATCCCCTGCTGCTTCCTTATATTGAGAAGGAAATTAAGAAGCTGTTAAAGGCCAAAATAATTGTACCATTGAGGTACTCTGAATGGGTGGAAAACCTTGTCCCTGTACGAAAGAAGAATGGAGAAATAAGGTTGTGTGTGGATTTTAGAAATTTAAACAGAGCATCCTTAAAGGATAATTATCCACTACCTAAGATGGATCACATCCTGCAGAAAGTGGTTGGAGCTTCTAGGATGTCAATGATGGATGGATTCTCTGGTTATAACCAGGTGGCTGTACTTCCAGGGGATCAAAAGAAGATTTCTTTCACCACACCATGGGGTACATATATGTATGCCAGGATGCCTTTTGGATTGATTAATGCAGGGGCCACTTTTCAGAGGGCGATGGATATTGCTTTTGTTGGGGAGCAAGATAAATTCCTGGTGGTCTACCTCGATGATATCACTGTATTTTCTAAGAATGATGCTGAGCATATTGAACATATGTGGAGAAATTTTGAGAAATACAGAAGGTATGGTCTTTCCCTTAATCCTCAAAAGTCTTTATTTGCATTAGAAGAAGACAAACCTTTGGGACACATTGTGACTAAATATGTGGTGAAGATAGATCCTAAGAGGGTAGAGGTTATAAATGGTATTTATTTCCCCAGAAATAAGAAAGAGGTGTAGGTATTCCTTGGGCGTATCAATTTCCTAAGGAGGTTTATTCCTAACTATGCTGAGATAGTTAGTCATATAATAGACATGATCAAGAAGAATAATGAAGTAAAGTGGTCACAGGAATCACGTGAAGCATTTACCAGGATAAAGAACGCTTTTGCAGAAGCCCCTGTGCTGGCTGGACCAAATTACGATAAACCTTTCATGATTTTTTCTTTTGCATCACCTCATACAATAGCAGGAGTTTTATTGCAGAAAAATGAGGAAGGGTATGAGCAGCCTATTGCCTTTTTCAGTCAGGTGCTCCATGATGCAGAATTAAAATACAACATATTGGAAAAGCAAGCATACGCCCTAGTGAAATCCCTCAAAGCATTCCGTGTATATATCTTACAGTCCCACATTACCACATTTGTACCTGCAGCTGTTATAAAGGATATCCTTATTCAGGGGGATAGTGAAGGAAAAAGGGGTAGGTGGATTGCTAAAATACAAGAGTATGATCTGGACATCCGCCCTACTAAGCTAATTAAAGGACAGGGGCTCACCAAGATGTTATCAGAATCAAACTATCAAGCCCTGGGCATAAATTTTTCCATTATAGCAGGTGAGGAATCTGAGGAGAAAGAAGAATGACATGGAATTTGGGTAGCTACCCCAGAAACACATATAAAGTACCTCACCAGTCAATGGTACAAAGAGATAGTAGAATATCTCTTCACACTCAGTTGCCCTCCAAGCTATGATAAAGCTAAATACAGAGCATTACGATTGAAATCACAGAAGTATATAGTCACCAATGGCTGGCTATACTGGCGAGATCCCTCAGGCATCTTACTCCTCTGTCTCACAGAGAATGAAGTCAAGAGTATTATAGAAGAATTTCATGAAGGGATCTGTGGAGGTCACTACAGCTGGAGGGCCACAGCCCATAAAATTCTAAAAGCTGGTTTCTATTGGCCAAAGCTTTTTGGAGATGTTTTTGCCAGGGTAAGAGCATGTGATAAATGTCAGAAATTTGCTAAGAGACAGAAATCATCACCATTTCCCCTGATTCCAGTGCATGTGGATGAACCATTCAAACAATGGGGTATTGATTTTATAGGTGAGATACATCCTCCGTCAAGTGGACAACATAAATGGATATTGACAGCCACGGATTATTTCACTAAATGGGTGGAAGCCATACCTGCAAGGAATGCTACAGATACTGTGATCATAAAGTTCATGGAGGAAAACATCATATCCAGGTTTGGCTGTCCTGCTAGGATAATGACTGATAATGCACAGGCCTTCAAGTCTGCAAAATTTATGAATTTCTGCCAGCAATACAATATCATACTGAGTCACTCTACAACTTACTATCCACAAGGAAATGGCTTGGCAGAGTCTTCAAATAAAACTCTGGTGAGGGCCTTGAAGAAGACTATCAATGAAAATCAGAAGAATTGGGAATCCAAATTGAAATTTTCTCTATGGGCCAATAGAATTACCAGCAGGAGGGAAACTAGGAAATCTCCATATGAATTGGTATATGGACGAGAAGCAGTTTTTCCTGTACAGCTGGCTTTACCAGTGGCCCGCTTCATGCAAGAAAGCCAGGAGGAACCTGATGATATGATTAGGAGAATCAATCAATTGGTGGAATTAGAAGAAACACGGGGCCAGGTGAACCAGAGGTTAATGGAATATCAAGAGAAAATGAAACACATTTTTGATCAGCACGAAAAAGACAGGAAGCTGCAGATTGGTGATTTGGTGCTCAGATGGGATGTTCGAAGAGCTGAAAAAGGAAAACATGGTAAATTCGACCCCCTCTGGTTTGGTCGTTTCAAAATTGTGGAACAGGGGGGAAATAATGCTTTCAGGTTGGAGAATTTACAGGGCGACTTGCTGGATGCCCCTGTAAATGCTCAATTTCTCAAGCCCTACTTTCAGTTCTGATTCAGGCAAAGGCAGCCTGATGTATTATATTGTATGATAGTTTCCTTTTTGTTTTTGTTCAAATTATGTTGGTGTTGTGATGAATGATAAAGTGAAAAATGGAGGTGCTGGAGAGCAGAGTCTGCATACATGATGATCAGAAGGTCTACGAGTTCTCGACACGCCCAGGGATGAACGTGTCGTCCCCAGGTGGAGCCGATGTTGATCATAATCCATTTCCCATAAAATTTCAGAGGCAATCTGGCCCAAAGCTCTCAAATTCTCCCTTTCAGACTTGGAAAATCATTTTTGTGTCTATCGTTGCCATTTCCCGCCTCCAAAACACCTCATAAAAGGTTGAAGATTCATATTTGAAATATTTAAAGCGTAGCTCCTTCGACCCTAGCCCCTCTGTCTTCTCGGCCCAGACCCGTTGATCTGTGCAGATCGAACGATGTCCGCTCATCTCTGTTGTGCCCGTAGCCCACCTATTCACCGTCCGATCAAATCATAAATCAACGGTTCACGATACGCCTGTCCTAGTGGTCCCCGCGCCCAAAACATTGTTCAAAACCGGGTGGTTTATATCGCACCGCCTTTCGGCGGCAGGTGGTATTCTTCAAAACGGAGCGATTCCACTCATTCCCCGCCGCGTGTCCTTCCATACAGCCCGAATACCGCCCTCCATTGTGCATTAATGTTCGACCAAAGTCACGCAACGATATTCATCACAGCCGTCCGATCTGAGGGCTTTCATCTGACGGTCGTCGCGTTCCGAAGCTGCACGAGTTTTAGTCCAAGTGTACAGTGCTCCTGGCCCCCAGTCCATCCCCTCCGACGCTTTTTAACCGTCGATCTCCTCTCGAGATTGGACGGTCAAGATCTGCTCACCCTGATTTTGAACAGCTCCCAAAGTCAGTCCTTCACGTCATCCATTCCTCGTTGTTTTGATATCGTGCCGCCTGTCCTCCAGTTTTCTTCCACGTGCTCTCCGCCACCCCAAACCTATATTTTACTCATTTCTTCATTCCTTACATATTTTCACGTTCATTTCCACAATTCATTAGTTCTCTCTATGGTCATCCCACACTATTGCGCTGCATTTTCTTGGTCACCACCCTGCGCCACTTCACCATTTCACTAGTCTGTACGACCGCTTCCATTAACCCCGCCACATCTTCCATCCTCATATGCTTGGATTTCTTAACATGTGCTCGGATTTTGCAGGTTTATAGCGACGAAGAATTATCATAAGTTCCATCCTACATTAAAAAATCCAAGTACGCTCCAAAGGACCATTAATCAAAGGCAGAATTATGGAAAAAGGATTTGGGAAGCTGTTACGACACGACTTTCATTAAAGAAGCAGGGGAAAAATCTGTCAAGCCCTCCAGAGTCATTCAAAGCACAGATTGTGGTAGATGGAAACATTAATGTTGCGACAAAGAGTATCAATCAAATGACAAATGAATTCAGCGTTCAGCATTGAAGATTTTAAATCTTAATTCAAGATCTAGAAGGCAGAGGGTACAATTCACAAGAAACAATACCCTTCAGGTTTTATTTCAGATGAGTTTTCTTTCAAGAAAGGACGGAATGTTCATATGGTTTTATCTCAATACCATGTTCCTGAAGAGGCTTTCACCCAGTGCATTTATTTCAGAGAGCAGGCTACAGAGTACCTACAACACCACCTAGTCATTCAACAGTATGGGCGGGCGTTGTTTCCGCCATGTTGTTTTAATTATGCAAATTAAATGTTCATCACCTACCTCTTTTGCTAGGTTTTAGTTTCTCCTATAAAAACCATGAAGAAACTCATTGTAAGGGTTCCAGATTTTTATCAGAAAATTATGCAGTGAAAAGGCTTTTTTCATACATTTTGTAAAATTCTTGTATGAAGGCTCAGAGCCCATAGGGTCTCAGTGAGGAGGAGTTCTATCTGTCAAAGAGGATTCTGGTCTTTGGTATTTCACAGTCTGTAACTCTCTTTGTCGTGTTATATTAATAGAACATTCCATTTCATCCATCTTTCTTATATCATGTTTTGGAATGTGAGTGGCTCACTGATTTTTGGTATGGATTCATCCTAGTTGATGCCCATGCTCGGATCAATCAAGCGCTTTAAATATGGCTCATGCATGATATTCTGTTCCATTACTCATCTAAACCATACTTCTGCTATATTAGTTGCGTTGGGAGAGTGCTTTTAAAATGCTATTATCATGTATGGATTCTTAGATTGGTAAGCCCATGCATGGTGGTATTGTATATCTGGGTATCAGCTCAATGTTAGCTAATATCTTCTTGATATTTCTTTCACTGCATACACCTTTTGATAATTTATGTCTGTGAAGTATTTATGAATCGGCCCGGCAGTAAACTGTCTCTGAATTGTCTGTTGCTTTTGTATTAGAGTTCTGCATCTTGCCTCTGCAGTATCTCTTTTCCTGTGTCAGTTTCTGAGGGTTTGGTCCCATTCTAGATTAATTTTCCCTGTTTACAGGAGATAGCATGTGAGCTGAAGCCGACACCTTCATACATTATATTATATGCTCCTTGCTATGCTAAGATGTCCTAGGCACTGGTCTATCACAACTCTAGGCTGTCTCTAGGAGCTACAACAGGAGGTATTCCAATCCCCAGCTTGTAGCCACACACTGCGAGATTTAAGTCTCCAGAATTCCTCCTCCCGAATGCAAGCCTTATGATGATTAACCTGGACCTCCTCTTCCAAGGTTAAGTTGTCCTTCGAGATGTGCATATCTTCCATTTGTTTCTGATGACTCTCCAAACAGGCCTGGGCAGCCTGCCTTGACTCGGTCGGAGAAGGGAGAGCCTTAGCCCAGCTTTTGAGGGCCCTCTTCACTCTCCTCAGCTTTTCTTCCCACACAAAAAATGGGGATCCACGGACAGGGTGTCTCTAGACTTCCTCAACTATGTCCAAAAAGTCAAGTTGTTGCACCTAGAGAGCACTAAAATGAAAGGGAGTAGGCCCCAGGTTCATATGCGGCTTCATCTCAAGCCTAATGGGCTTGTGATCAGAGACCGACGAAGAAAGAATTGCAGAACTGACATCAAGACCTAAAAGCAAGAAGGAACTCTGGATGAGAAAGACATCTAACCTTGCAGCAATGTGACCCGGACCCGTTCTTCTATTGGTCCATGTATATTTGCCCTTGGCTGGCTTGATGTCCAACAGATCCCAGTCCTGATGAGTTCTTCCACCAATTCTCTAGCTAGATCCCTTACAATACTGGCCCCTCGCTCCTCCCCTTGACTTAAAGTAATGTTCATCTCTCCAGCGAGAATGACGTTATCCATCTGAATCTCATTTGCTAGATCCCTAATGGAATCCCAGCAGGTTTTTTTGTCTCCCAAGATGACCGGAGCATAAATATTGAAAAGATTCATTGTCTCTTCGGAATGAAGAAGCAAAAACTGAGTAAAAATCCAATTTGAGTTGAGTTTAACCAGGATTTTCTCAAAGCATGTCTCGTCCCATAGAATTCCTAGCCCTCCTGAGGCGCCTCTAGAGGAGACAGCAATACCTCCTCCTTTTCCCCAAAACTGTTTGCTTTTGTGGAGAAAGTCCCTTTCCTCCATTTTGGTCTCCTGGATAAGAAGGATGTCTGGCCTTTCCAACCTTGTTAGACTTTTTATTGCTTCCTCTTTTAGGTTGCTCCCCATCCCGCTGCATTTCCAGGAGACTATCTTCATTACTTCCTTTTTTGAGCTGAGAGGGCTCCCTTAGAGCCCTGGCTTTGATTTTTGTATGCCTTAGGGTTTTTTGCCAACATCTTTTATAGGGTTGGCTGGCTCCACTACAGCTTCTCCTTGTAGGTTTCTTGCTCTCTCTTTTCCCTGGAGGATTTCTGACCCCTGGTCGATCTTCTAAGCGTAGTTTGGGAATCCCCAATTTCACCTTCTTCCTCCGACTCCTCCGAATCTAGATCTTCACCCTCAGAGGCGGGCTCTTTCTCTTTCGGGGTTTCTCCAGGATAATAACCAATCTTCAGTGGTTCAAGGGTTTCCTGCATTTGGGGATCCTTTTGCACGTCCCTTGGATCAATTTCTTGGACTTCCTCTGTCTTTGAGTTCAAGGCCACAATGTTGTTCTCTTGACCTTTATGGATGGTTTTGGATTTAGGAATGCTCCCCGTGGGTGCTGAACTTCCCTTTCCTTTCTTCGCTTCTTGTCTAATTGGCCCTAGCCTAAGGCTCATTCTAGATTTCTTGGCTTCCTGCCATCCTTCTTTCTCCTTTTCTGAGCCTACATTTTTGGGGCAATTTTTGACAAATTGGCCATACTCATGGCATCCGTGGCATTTGAACGACAGTTATTTGTAGTCTAATTTCCGCAGATGGGACCAGTTCCCCACCGTTAGCTTAATGGCTTTTGGCAACCCAACTTCGAGATCTACCTGTTGGAAATACTAAGAGAGGGGTGAATCAGTATTTCTTTTCAATTGTTAATTTTACCAATTAGATCACTTATATTTTGAACACAAAATGAACAATGATAGAATAGATACTTTTATTAATTTATTATTTACAATAAGTAAAGTACAATAATGATATAGGGCTCCAACCTTCGATGAAGACTCCAATCTTCCAGGCTCCAACCCTATCTCTGGTACAGGCTCCTACATGGTTTCTTGAGGACTCCAATCCTCTAGGGCTCCAACCCTATCTTCCAAGGCACCAACCTTGTCTCTATGAGGCTCCAAACTCCTGCTTCATTTCGTCAAGATATATTTGGTTATACTTCATGGCTCCCAATGTATTCTTCAACGAGCCCTGACAATCTTCAGCTTACCCTTCACTGTAGTTTACACATCACGTCATCAATGACAACCTTTTCTTCTTAAAAGGTGTCACCACTGCTTTTCATGTCACCCAAACACTTTCTCCAAGGTTACTCCATGAAGGTTTCAACACAACATCATGTCTCCAAGGGTACCTTCAAGATCTGCCTCTAGTATGCCTCCAATTCCCTTCAATGGATCTTCAATGTTAGCTCCAAAGTATTCTCCAAGGTATCCTCAAGGATATCCCCAACACAACTTCACAGACACTACAAGATGTATTTCAAGTTTGCTCCAAGCTGCACCAATGTCCTGTTCAAACAAGCCTCAAACTCGTCTTCAAGGGCTCTTCAACAAGTCTCTTCAAGAGTAGCTCCAAAGTCTGCTTCAATTTTAGTCTTCAATCTAGCTTTGGTAGGTTCTCAACAAGCTTCCTATTTAACTTAATGACTGACCAAAATTCCGCAAGATACTTGTTCAAATATGGCACAGGTCTGAGATGTTTAGTAGTCACAGGTCCAAGTTTAGCTGCTTGTGGTGTCTTAGCCCTTGCTGCTTCAAATGTCAAACTAGGGAAGGGCTTCTAAGTTCTAACAACCAAGTCTGCTCTCTTCCAATTGGTTTCCACAGGACGCAATATGATAATCCTAGCAACAAATTCAACTCAAAATCATCCACATAACTGTACTCATGCGCTGATGCACCTACTGTAGAATATCAATCTGGTTAGACCATCATTTCAGTCCATGACAACCCTCTCTTACCACTGCAACAATCCTCAAAATAAGTGTGACTTCCTTTCCTTGTTTAGATGCCTCCCACGCTACTTATTCCCTTATCTCTGAGCTTGGTAATAGGCCTTACGACCCCTCCAGCAAGCCCATAATAGGCCTGTGGTTTCTCTGATGAGTAAATAGCTTCAATTTTGGATGGCGGCTCTCACCCATACGAACTCAGCCTTCTCATAAATAGAGATCTCGGCGATCTCGACCCTTCAGAATATTTGGCCCTTTTTAAACTTGATTCCACAAAAAAAGAGTCGTCTGCGACAATCATGGTGGAATTTGACTTTAAATACAGAATATTGGGCACCCGCATAATAATTTGCTTCACAATAATTCTAGCCTGGGAACAATTTTTTTTTTGCAGTCCGACTTAAAATAATGTGCCACAATTTTGGATTAAAAATCACACACTCCCTTTAACCTAGCTTACTTGTCAAATTGTTAATTCTTATTGTGTCTTCTAAATAGCTACGATTGAAAACTGAAAGACCCACAAGCTGGGTATTTTATAACTCGGCCCAACACAAAATTTGACGTTCATTCCATCTGATTGGCTCCACCAAAAAACAGAACCCACACACATTAGCTGCTGATTACCCTATCTCAGAGGATTCACCCTGATCACATTCTTCGAAATCGCCCCAAGAATCTCGCGTCTAACCTTTGGCCTTTGTTTTGGTATGTACCCAGATGAAATTTACCATTCGGCCCTTTAAATGTGCAGCACATCCAATCTCAATCGAACACGCGACTTTTCGCACCAATCAACACAAGTGCAGAACATCATCTAGACAGACCAGATCTACTTGTTCATAAGATAACATCTGCATCAGACTGCATTATGGTGATTTGGCCCTTGTTCGATCTAACTCAACAATTCGTTGCCTGCTTGGCCTCCTGCCAATGATCTATTTTCTTATTTATTTATTTATTTGCGCTATGCCACTAATAACCACGCACAACAAAGTCTCTGTATTGGTATCTTGGCCTGGGAATGCTAAACTCCGAAAGATGCTCAGCGAAATTCAGCACGCAGGTGCTTATTTGATCAAACTAAGAAAATATGTATGCACACTCGCAGATCATCTCCATATATTCAATGTCACGCAGACTCCCACAAATTGCAATCCGCCAGAATTATCAATTCGGCCTCCCCCAAATAATACTCGACTTTTTACAGTAATTTGGAATCCCTGCAAAACAAATGTCTCGCCAACAGATAGGTTTCTCTTTGGCACCTTTTAGAACAACCCAAAATCTTCGTTCTGCAATAAACCCTCAAGCTGGCAAGATCACTAGCTCTGATACCACTGTAATATCCCGAACGGGATATTTTAACTAAAATTGCAGAAATAAACTCGAGTAGCAAAATAAATGGAAATATACACACAGCTACAAATAGTACACAATGGATGCCGATAAAATCACTGAGTCGTTTTATTAATCCATGGTAAAAAGTACATCAACAAGAAGGAACAGCGGAACCTGAGCTTGCCAAGCAAGCAGAGCAAAACCCAGAAAGATCTTTGGCCCAACTGATGAATGACGCGGGCAATGATGTAGATGCCTCAGCAAGAAGACTACTGCAAATCGGCTACGGCAAAACTGACCTCCAACTCCACTGAAGCACTGTGAGATCTCTGAGTGAAACCTCCTCAAGAGTATTGGGTTTGCGTCCAACACTCACAAATCACCCGAGGGTTTCCGTCCTGGGGCTACGGCTGAAGTAGAGAACCACATCTCAAACCTCTCACACAAGAAAATGATATGATCCAAAGATATCTTTCAATGGCCTCCTCCCTTCCTTTTATATATCCCTTGGAGCCTTCTAGAGCATTATTTTATTATTATTAAATTCATGGAGCACTTTTCCCTCTTATTAAAATATTCCTTTTTAATTCAAAAAAGAGTAAATCGGCTACCATGTCTCCTCTGGTCACTGAGACTCATGTCCAACCATCCCATTGTGGAGGTATCCTTGTCCCAGTTCCAATGAGCTATTACACTAATGTGTTCTATCATGTACTCCTCTCAGAATGCCACCTTAAGCGTAATCAGCTGAGTTAAGCCCACAAATAACTCAAATTTCTAAAAGTTGTCAGAATGCATCAAAACGAAAACCAAACTGCTCGGATGATGGAATATATCAAGCGAATGCCACCCAACCACATAGAAACTCCTCAAAACTCCTTCAAAAAGCCCTTGGGCCTGCTAATGACACCAACCTATACCTGTGACCAGTCTGCTCCTAACTCTGGAAGTCCATCCTAGCCCTGTCATAGGTGACACCAAAAAAGGGAATATTACAAAATCATTCTTGAATTCATCACTATAAAGAATTTTTAAAAATAAAACTATATATATATATCTACAATTAATTAATTAATTAATATATTTTTCTACAATTTATTAATCTTTTTGTTTTTAGACCTTTTTAGGTCGGCCTCCCTTGCATCTCCCTGGCGTTCATCATCCCTCTCTCTCGTATTTATACCTTATTTGTGAGATCAATCTTACTCATGGATCTTTTCCTGAAGATGAACCACGGTGGCTTGGTTCGAAACGTCAAATTTATCAAGAATGGATGCGATTGATCTGGAAAACATCTCTACACAAAATACTAATCGCAAAAGCCTCAAATCTATAATCTCACTTAAAGCGATCACTCATATCTTTCATATCATTCTAAGATTAGAGATGCATCTATAGAATACACCTCCAAGCATAAGCTTGGTTGTAAGAGGATAAGAACACCTTTCTCACCCAACTTGTGAAGTTTAGACCCTCATTTGTGATTAACACAAGTGACCTTGCAGTTCTCTTGTGAGCAATCCCTTGTAGGAAAAGAAACACTTGGGTGGTTAGAACTCCACGGGAGGTATCGTTAATGAGGCATTAGCCTCCTTCCTTTGGACTTCTTTGTACAACTTACATTTGCGAATAACTTCAAAATAATTGAGAGAAAGGATTCACCTAGAATAGCCATCCTAACTAATATTAACCAAGAGCATGCATCTCACTTAGTTTTAGAAACTACATCTCATATAGGATGTTGAGATTTTGAGGTGTTGGGGTAGCATCGGATGTGCTCTAGCTCCCAAAATTTGTGGAGGGACTATAGTACATGAGATCTCCAAGACCCGGAAAGTGATTTAAGAAATTCCATCTTATTTAGGAGATATTTAATTAATTAATCTTTTTAATTAAGGACCCTAAGTCTAACTTAATCAATTAATCTTTTTAATTAAAATCTTAAAGTTAATTAAATTAAACATGTGATAAAATGACTTAAGTCACATAGATCAAGCTTTCTTTTAATCTTAGCCGTCGATAAGAAATTAGACCACGGTTGTTGGTTTCCCAACGAGAAAAGTATAAAGGAAAGGATTGGAGTCAGTTGGAGAACACACACATAGGCAGAGCACTGAGACTAAGCTGAAATTCTAGGGCATGGTTTGCTAAGAATTTTAGAAATGTTTCAGCTGCAGCGAGGGGTAGTATTAGCGAAAGGGATGCTTTGATCCCAAGCGAAGAATACAACTGAGGCAGAGAGGTAGCATACCAGAGCAACGTAGAGGCATCCAGGAGCTACACAATTCAGCAGAGGCAGCAGGGGCCACACAAGGCTGACGCAAGGCCAGCCAGGGCAGCACAGGGACAGCGTAACCCAGTCTGGGTGACGCAAACCCCTCCTAAGCAGCACAGGGGCTGATGCATGCCATCAAGGCTGACACAAAGGGCTTCAAAGCAGCGTTGGGGTTTCTAGTGGGCCAGAAAGGGCTCGAATTCATAATTCCCCGCTAAGGGTTGAATCAGCCATATTTTCTGTCTCTGAAGATAGAGGTATTGCTTACCGTCGTTATTTCTCTGTCGGGTTAACCAGTTTGGTGCCCAGATTTTTTGTACTCAAATTCTGCATAATAATAAAACCCTCCAATAGCCAGAAGACTGGTTTTCCCGCATTGGGTTTTTCCGGGGACAGTTGTTCAAAAAATCCTTGTGTGTCACTTTGTCATTATGCATGTTATTCAGTTTAGATCTGTATGTGTAGGTTGTTAATGTATTTACTTCGATGTTAATGCTGAAGATTTCACATTAATAACTTAATGTAAGTAGGAGAAGTAAATCTGAAAATTAACAGTAGGGTTTCTGTTTGAGATATTCATAAATTTTCACATGGTATCAGAGCGATTGTAAATCTAGCTTGGATCTCCAACAAGAAGACTGAAGAATCTGTGCTGCATAAAGCAGCACCAAGAGCAGAAAACCGGACCAGAGAGGGCAACGCAACAACAGAAGGAAGCAGAGCCAAGCAGAGTCCAGGGTGACACAGTCTCCACGCAGGCCCACGCACTTACTGCGCAGAGGCAGCGCAGAACCTGCGTTGAGACTGTCTGCTCACGCAGAGGCCAGCCAGAGTGACGGAGTCCTGAAGTTGATTGTTGTTCAGAGTGTCGAAAGCTGAGTTGCAGACCTTCAGCAGTTGTTGGTGGGGTTAAAATTCTGTCGGTGCAGAATTTAGCCTAAGCTAAGTTGACGAAGAGCGGGAGGAGAACAGCTTCTCAGAATATTTCCTGCCAAAGAAGTCTGAAAATCAATCAGAGGATCGAAGAGAGTTGATTCTTTTCGTTTGGCAGACTTCCAAGAGGGGGAGTCAGTTGTCAGAGGGAGCAGAGGGTTCTTGTTTCGCCAAGGACCCTAGATCTGAGTCTCTAGTATAGAGAGGAGGATTCGTTCTGACACATTTTCTGAGCAGATGGCACCCCATGGCCTACATGATCAGGGCAGGTTGGACGGCCTGTCCAACTTTGCAATCTGGAAGGCCAGAATCCTGGTAGTCATGGAGGCATACAACTTGAGGGAGCATGCAGAGAAAGTCCTGGCCACACCAACCGATGCTCTTCTCCTAGCAAAGCATAATGAAGCAGTGACACATGCCAAGCGCTTCATAATGGACAGGGTCAAAGATCATGTGGTTCCACACATAGCCGAGAAGGTAAGGCTCATGAGATGTGGGTAGCTCTAACCACATTGTATGAAAGAAGATCCGTCCAAAGGAAGATGCTTCTGGAGAACCAGCTGAGGTTATTCATTATGGCCAAGGTAGAGGAGATCGATCCTTTTCTATCTAGACTACAATCGATCCGAGATCAGCTGACTGGTATGAGAGTCAAGGTAGATGACAATGTCACAGTGAAGACTGCTCTCAATGCAGTCACAAAGGACTGGGAAACTTTTGTCCAAAGTCTCTTGGGCAGAGCAAACCTTCCCAATTAGGACAACATGTAGGCTATCCTCCGACAAGAGGAAATCCATCGGATGATGAAGAAATAGTACAGCACTGGTTCGAGCAAAGTGAAGAAGGAAGAAGAGGAAGATGTGGCCTTGGCATCAAAGAGGCAGCAAGGGAAAAAGAAGTGTGATCTATCAAAGATCAAATGTTTCCAGTGCGGCGAACTAGGACATTTCGCCAGCAATTGTCCTCAAAAGAAAAAGGAGAAAGAAGCTTCTAGCTCCAAGGCTATTGTGACGAACGATGGCTCCGGAGATGACGTAGCAATGAGCGCTCATGAACCACAAAAGTGGGGCAACATGGATCTATAGAGCAGCTACAAAGTGGTGGCGCGATCCTTGAGTAGCCCAACTCTTGGATCACATTTGTGCTACGGGAGCCTTAAGACAGTAGCGGAACCCAGGTTGCGGGGAAGCTTCACCCCCCCTCATTCCCGCTCCCGAAAAGCGCTCTGTGCGGGAGCGTTTTGGGAGCGCTCGGAAACGCACTCCCGAAATCGCTTCCTGAGGAAGCGTTTTCGGGAGCGCGTTTTCGGTGCTATAAAAACGCTCCCTGCCTTTTCGGGAGCGTTTCTGAAAACACTCGGGAGCGAACGCTCCTTGAGCGCTTTTTTAAACGCCGGAAGTGGTCGGGGAGCATTCGCTCCCAAACGCTCACCAAAATAAAATAAAAAACGCTTCCCGTCGAGCGGAAATTTTTTTCAATGAAAAATTCGTTTTGTTTATGGGGGGGGGGGGGGGGGGGGGGGGGGGGGGGGGGGGGTCATTTTGTTTTTATTGTTTGTTGAGTGAGTGAGAGAGAGCAAGAAGAGCTTGAGGAGAGAACTAGAGAGTTGAGCTGCAGAAGTGACAAGGAGAGCAAGGAGCAAGCTGCAAGGCAACAGGAGGATTGCAAGAAAGAGGTAGGCCTTCTAATCCAATTTTGTATTTTCTAGGATGAATTTGTAGGTTGTTTAAAAATGAAAGCTTGATTTTTTCTTGAATGTTGCATTTTTTTTATTGGGTTTAAAACTTAAAAAATGAATTGTTTTTTTCCTATGTTGCATTTCCTATTCCCATTTGGAATTTTTCCATTTGTTTTGCAGGCTAGAAACTTGAAACTTGAAACTTGTTTCCATCATGGCTATATGGCTAGGGATTTTCCTCATGTTGGTTCCTTTCTTTGTGATAATGGTGTTGGAGAGTGTTAGAAGAAAGAGGCAAATCAGAGAAGAGGAGGATGAAGAGGAGGGTTATGGTGGATTTGAAGAAAATCCTGAAAAGGAGGAGGATTATGTTGAGGAGGAAGTGGGGAGTGGAGAACATGGGGACACAGATTCCCCAACTAGACAAGACCAAACTCAGACACCTTTGTGGAAATATGTTCAGAAACAAGAAGGAGGGAAAGGTGGTGGAACCACTAAATTTATTTGCCCCCATTGCAATAAACAATACCATGGTTCATACACCCGTGCGAGAAGGCACCTTTGTGGGAAAATGCCAGGGGATGGAGAAAAAAATATAGGAATCAAAATTTGTACTAGTGTGCCAACAACACAAAGAGAGAAATATAGAAAGGAAGAGGAGGCTGCCCTACAGAGATCTAAAAGATCTAGGGGTTTCATTGATTCTTATTCAGGCCCATCACGTCATGGACAAACAAGTCCAGCTTCCACCCATGCCAGTAGTTATGGAGGCAGTGGCACACTTGGATTAAGGCGTAGAACCATATCCGATTTCCTGAACGAAGGGTGTAGGAATGATGTGGATTCAAAAGTTTACCGGTTTCTATATGCATGTGGGGTGCCATTCAATGTTCTTCGCTCACCTTATTGGCATGAAATGGTTTCTGTCATTAATGATGCCCCCAAAGGATACAAAAGCCCTGGGTATGACAAGGCCAGAACCGTGGGTCTTGATCATGAAAAAGCTAAAATAAACCATTCTTTGGCTAGAATGACAAGTTCGTGGAATGAGCATGGGGTGTCCATTGTCTCTGATGGATGCACCAATGTAAAAGGAAAGCCATTGATAAGTGTTTTGGTTGTGTCGGTTAGTGGTGCAATCTTCCTGGCAGCATATGATCATTCAGACAAATTCAAAACTGGCATTAACATTGCAGAACCATTACTTGATATAATTGAAAAGACTGGGCCATACAATGTCATACAGGTCATCACTGATAATGCTGCTAACTGTAAGGCAGCAGGAGCAATTATTGAGGATAAATACCCCAACATTTTTTGTTCTGGGTGTTTGGTTCACACAATGAACCTTTTGATGCATGATATCATCAAAAACAAACAACCTCAATTCAAATGGCTTGGTGATTTGTACAAGAGAGGTAAAAAATGATAAAATTTATTACAAATCATAGCAATACCCATGGGCTTTTCCGTACTCACTCCAAATTGGAGTTGTTGAAGATAGAAAAGACTAGATTTGCTAGCTATTACCTGACCTTCAAGCACCTTTTGAAGGTAGGAGGGTCATTGGCTGCAATGGTATCAAGCCCACACTGGCAGGTATTAAAGGACAGGGCAGCGACAATAGTTGACAGGCAAGGTTTCGAACATGTGGAGGAGACTGCCCTTGACCCTTTGTTTTGGGCACCTGTGAGGGAAATTTTGAATTTCACCAAGACCATTTATCACATGATTCAGTTTGCAGACACTGATAAACCAGTGATTGGGGAGGTTTATGAGCAGATGGACAGCATGTTGGGCCAAATAAAAGATATTGTTAAGGATAATGATCCCAACTTGTATGCTATGATTCATGACTGTGTGTGTGAATGGTGGAATAAACTCAATGTTCCACTACATGCCTTGGCATATATCCTTACGCCAAAATATTACTCTCCATCTTGGTTGGGCCAACCTGCACCTGGAGGTGGGGTTAGGATGAAACCTCACACAGATCTAGAGGTACAAGAGGGGTACATGAAGGCATTAGACAAGTTGGTACCCGACAGGGAGGAGTGTCCTAGATTGCGCCTTGAATTAGGCAAATACTTCAGTTGCACTGCTAACTTTGGTTCTTTCTATGCAATGGAGGACAAGGATAGATTTGATGCTCTCACATGGTGGGAAGCATATGGCGGCATGGGAGTTTTGCCAAAGTTGGCAAAAAAAGTTCTCTCACAGGTTGTGAACACTTCTTCTACAGAGAGGTGTTGGAGCACCTACAGCTTTATACATAATGTGAGAAGAAACAGGATGAATGAAAACCGAGCTGAAAGCTTGGTTTATGTGCATTGCAACTTGAGGTTGTTGAGCCATTACTGTGATCGGGCAAATGAGGATCCATCATACAGAGTCTGGGACAACAACCCAGAGGATGATAATTTGGAGGACGGCACGGTACATATGGAAGAATTGGAAGCAGAACTTTTTAGGGATGATGATGAAGCATCAACAGCACCGCCACACACAGGGCCAGTCCCACCATCTACTGGTAGCAGTGCGGGTGCCAGTGCCAGTGCCAGTTCTCGATATCAAACTATTGTTCCTTTGCAGATTCAGCCTCCACCTTCTAGTCATGGTCGTGGTACTCCTGAGAGTACTAGAGGACCACCATTTGCTCGTGGCTCGCACAAATTAGACATTTCTTGTGGGCGTGGCAAGGGGCCAGCCAGTAGATTAAATAGATTTGTTGTTTACTAGTCTTTTCTATTTTCTAGTAGTTTTTATCTTTTATAATTGTTGACAGTTGAACAGTTGAAACTTGACTCTTTCATATATTTAATGACAATTTAAGTTTGAAGTTTGAATTTGAAAGGTGAAACTTTGAAGTTGGCATTTATAAGTTTACAAGTCATTATGAAATATGAATATGATGCTTCATGAAAGTTATATGGTGATCAATGAATCAATGATGATAAATGTTATATAATATCAATGATGATAAATGTTATATATTGAATTTTAAAATCAATGAATCAATGATGATAAATGATATATATCAATGATGATAAATGTTATATATTGAAATTTGAAATCAATGAATCAATGATGATAAATGTTATATATCAATGATGATAAATGTATATTGAATTTTGAAATCAATGAATCAATGATGATAAATGTTATATATCAATGATGATAAATGTATATTGAATTTTGAAATCAATGATGATAAATGTTATATATTGAATTTTGAAAGCTTGAAACCTTCAAATGGATGATTCGCGAGACTCAAGAGTCAGTATGTTGTATGCTTCCAACTTGTGGGCGTGGTTGATGAAGATTATAACTTCTAGATGATTGATCTTATATGATTCAATCTATGTTTTTATGTTTTTTATGTCTAATTCATCATTCTACATGTTTTTGTTGACATATAGGCATCAAAATATAAAAAATATTTAAAATATATATATATAAAAATGCTCCCAGAAACGCTCCGGACCGGAAGCTTCTAAAAATGGCGCTCCCGCTCCGCGTTTTCGCTCCCGCTCCCAAGTAACCTTGAGCGGGACAAGTGGAACAGTGGGTGCAAACGATCACGAATGGAGCAGAGGTAGAGTTAAATGCTGAAAGGGAGCAGCAGCGTAGCAATAGCAGCGCAGAGCAGGCTTGCTTACACAGAGCAGAGCTGCAGCAGCACAGAGGCTTCAGGAAGACAGCGCAGCGCAGCAGCAATGTAGGAGACTTCAACACAAAGGAAGCGCAGAGGAGGTCGGCTTACATAGTGCAGAGCTGCAACAGCGTAGCAGCCTCCGGAGGACAGCATAGAGTAGTAGCCTATGGATCTTCAATGATGAAGATGCAGCCCAATTGACTTGTCTATCAAATATTGGGCAAGAGAACTTGAGTTGCTTACTCTCAGCAACTGAGTTGCAATGCAGCAGTTGGCAGCACGATGCAGCAATTTGAGAGGGAGTTTCAATATAGATGTAGCAGTGACGGTGGCAGCGTCATGGGCAGCAGTACAGAAGAGCATCAGCAGCGTAGTGATGAAGGGCAACAGGCCCAGCATCAGCGCAGAGACCCACACCAGACATAAGTGCAGAACTTCGGGGTGAAATATTGTGCTAGAGCACATTCCTCGCTAAGAGGGAGTGTTGAGATTTTGAAGTGTTGGGGTAGTAGCATCGGATGTGCTCTAGCTCCCAAACTTTGTGGAGGGACTAGAGTACATGGGATCTCCAAGACCCAAAAAGCGATTTAAGAAATTCTATCATGTTTAAGAGATATTTAATTAATTAATCTTTTTAATTAAGGAACCTAAATCTAACTTAGGAAAGTTAAAAGATTAAAGTTAATTAAATTAAACATGTGATGAAAAACTTAAGTCACACGAATCAAGCTTTCTTTTAATCTTAGTTGTTGATAAGAGATTAGATCACGGTCATTGGTTTCCCAACGAGAAAAGTATAAAGGAAAGGCTTGGGGTCACTTGGAGAACACACACAGTGGCAGAGAACTGAGACTAAGCTAAAATTCTAGGGCGTGGTTTGCTAAGAATTTCAGAAGTGTTTCATCTACAGCGAGGGGCAGTATTGGCGAAAGGGATGGTTTGATCCCAGGCCAAGAGTACAACTGAGGCAGAGAGGCAGCATACCAGAGCAGTGTAGAGGCATCTAGGAGCTATGCAGTTCAGTAGAGACCACACAAAGGCAGCAGGGGCTACGCAGGGCAGCGCAGGGGCGACATAACCCAGCCTGGGGTGACACAGGCCCCTCCTGTGCAGCGCAGGGACTGACGCAGGCCATCAGGGCTAACGCAGAGGGCTTCAGAGCAACGTTGGGGCTTTCAGTGGGCCAGAAAGGGCTCGAATTCATAATTCCCTGCTGAGGGTTGAATCAGCGATATTTTTTGTCTTCGAAGATAAAGGTATTGCTTGTCGTGGTTATTTCTCTATCGGGTTAACCAGTTTGGTGCCCAAATTTGTTGTACTCAGATTCTGCATAATAATAAAACCCTACAGCAGCCAGAAGACTGGTTTTCCCACAAAGGATTTTTTCAGGGACAGTTGTCCAGAAAATCCTTGTGTGTCACTTTGTCATTGTGCATGTTATTCAATTTAGATCTTTATGTGTAGGCTGATAATGTATTTACTTCGATGCTAATGCTGAAGATTTTACATTAATAACTTAATGTAAGTAGGAGAAGTAAATCTGAAAATTAACAGTAGGGTTTTTGTTTGAGATATTCAGAAATTTTCAAATAGGATAGGTCTTCATCTTAGCAGCAACTGTTCAGCTGGGAACTTGGAATTTAATCTATATTGTGCAAGTAAATTGACTCCAAAGGCACTGGTCTTTGATTGATAATATCAATAAATTTAATCAAGTTGCTCTAAATAATTAAACTTTCCAATCATCCTTAGCCAAGTTGTTGGGCCATTCAGTTGTGTCTTCCGGACTCATTATCTAATTCCTAGGGACTATCCCCCTTAGAATGTTGTAGTGATCCAGGTGGATATTGGTGGCCACCCGCCTATTCCACTTGGACCGCCACCATTATTTCTTTTAGTTTTTCAATTTCCTTAATTGTAGCACAATTTACTATTTTTGGCAGTTTTTTAGGTCCTGAACTTTTGGAGCCGTTTTGAGGCCCTAAACGACATTTTTTGAGCATGAAACCTCTTGTGAATATGAGTCCTCCAAACTCTATATTCGTTGTCAACAGTTGTAGTCCTCGAATAGATCTTTCTAACTATGTATCATGTGCGTCAAACAGAGATAATATGCCAAAGTTAAGACCCCGGGAATTTGATGTACCAAATTACCCTAACGGGGCCCATAGTCGGTGTTTCATCTCCTAGGGTTAGGCTTTTGGATGTTTAGGGTTTTCCATTGTTTCTCAATAATATATAGGCCTTCGAGCCTCATTCTAACAGAGATTTCACAGGTCTGTAGTCGTTGTTATCGCTTGTCGCCTACACCTACCTACTAGTTAGTGGGAAAAGCCTTTAACCCCACAAGGTGTGGTTGGTGGCAAGGAACTCAAAGAAGGGGTTGTCACACTAATCCTCACTCTCTCCTTTTAAGCTATCTCCTAGGTTAGCTATGGGGGGTGGTCCCTAAAGAAAAACTAAGTTAAAGATGTGAGTTTTCTAGGAGAGTTGTTAGAGTTAAATAGATTACTTCTTAAGATTTATAAGAAAAAAAGTGATATGAGAAATAATCATCAATACATAAGATAAGCATGAAACATATGAAAGACCAGTGCCTTCAAAGTATTGCTCTTTAAAATGAAAATGGATTTGCTTAAATGAAGTAAAATGCTTTCAAATGGAAAGCAAAAGTAATCCTGAAAAATGAAACAAGAAAATGTTAGCACAAGATATTGTAAATGCTTTCAAGATAAATAGATTTATGAATCAAAACATGAGAAGCTATCTTGCCAAAATACAAACAATTAGTAATCTACTTTGGAGAATGTAAATGAGATGATAGAAAAACTCTAATGTTAGACCAAGATAACAACATGCAATTAAATTTGCAACACCAAATAAGGGTATTTGCCGATGAAACAAGATATATCAATCATCCATAAAGCATAATGACCATTAAAATGACAACATGCAATAAAGTTGCAAAAATAAACAAATTTCCAAGTACCATAGAATTAAACTTGTTCCAAAATTTAAGAGATTAATTGCATCCAAAGTGCTTCTTGAAATAAGATTTGCATGTGAAACTTTAAAGCACCAAGATAGCAAAAAGTTTGAGAAATTTGCAAGTAAATGTGATGAGATAGTGCTCTTGGTTTATTTTATTAGTTAGCTCTAAAGCAAGATTACAATTGAACTCTAATCCTCAGACCTCACCCTCACCCAAAGGTTTGGATCTCACAGTGAGGAGTCCATAGAGGTAGAGGGTCCCTAAAATGTCTATTCAACCAACTTAACTTGGAGGTAAATTTTAGTGATGCTTGGGGTATGTAAGATCTAAAAGTAAATTGACATGAAAATGAAAATTCAACTTAAACTTGAAATATATTTGTTTGTCATGAAATAAAATGTAGTTTTACTTGATGCATCAAACTTAAGATTGTAGAGTGTGCTCAATAGTGAAGCATAAGCAAATTTGAAGTATGATTTCAAGCTAAATAAACTCAAGTAAAGATGCTTGCATATAAAAAAAAATTGAATTTGCTATGAAAGTAGATGCTCTTAAAACTTGTAGCAAATCAAAGTGAATAGCTAGTGAAATCAATGAAATGCATGGTTATGTTAATTGACCAATTAAATGAGATGCATGCAATTTAAAGATATCAACAAATCACGCCACAATTCCTCTCCAAAAATAGAGAGATTGGGATGCCAATGGGTAAAACCCACACTCCCAAAATCAGAAATTTTATTGGTTGTTAGAGGAAAGAGACTATGAAGCCTCCTACAAGCTCAAGGAAAACCTTTGCAAATGAAATTTGAGGTCTTAGACTTATCCTTGATGACAAATTTCTGCAATATAAAGACTCAATAGAAATCAGATTTTTACAAGTGAAGAAGAGAGGCTAAGCCTCCTCAATGCTCACGGCCAAGAGAAAAAGAAGAAGCCACAAAAGGAACTCGGTCTTTCTCAAACAAGCTCCTTAACTACCCACGACCAAAGGAAAAAGAGAGAGTCCTCGTTTGACATCAGAGGTCAAAGTCCCTGCAACAATTTGTTAGTAGTTTCTTAAAGGTGAATTCCATAAGTTGCTACAAGAAAACAAGTTAGAAAAAGAAGGCTACAAGAAACCAACACAGTGTTAGACAAAAAAAATGACAAAATATTGCACAATAATCTATAAAGGGCTAAGCCAAAGAGAATAAGTAAACTCTCATCTTTGTCTAGCGATGCTTAAGCTTTTTAAATAGCAAAATATGATCCAATGACGCACAATGAAAGTAAAATATTTTTAAATGATTGCATGCATACAAACTATGTCCAAACGAATCCCTGTAAGACACTTTTTCATAAGATAAACAATGAAAATCCAAATAACAAATGAGAGTTCCTTTGAAAGTACTTCAAGAATGGGTTGTTCTCCCAAAGACTTCCCCTCACGCTTGATCCAAAAAGAATTCTTCTACAATACTCAAGACACACATTAGTCCATGTAGATTTAGATAAGCAAATAATGAACTGAAACTTCTAGAAAATTATTTGAAAATAAACTAGAACTTTCAACCTCTAGAGCCTACTTTAAAATCAAATGCTAATACAAGATAGTTGTGCACTAGCAAATTCACAAGAGTACATGGAAAATTAAATAACTCAAAGTATAGAAAATATTATACCAATAGCTCCCAATGCACAATGCTCCAAAGGAATAACACCCACGAATGGAACCCCAAAGTCTTTTTATTGATATTCTTGAAAGGTGTACAAAGTAGCAGCGCTTCCGCAAGCACAATACCTCGTATCCAATATACAATATGAGACCCCATGGCTTCATTATATAGAAAGTTGGAAGCAAATCCCAATGAAGAACCAAATGCAAAGTGGTGAGAGGGAGGAGATCACAAGGCAAATTCGAATTTGATATGTGGAGCTCCATTGCCAAGTGTAAAAATCGGAATCTGGCAAGTGGACATCGATCTCTTCTTCGACAAGTGTATATGGGTGTTAACCCATCTGGAAACAATTTCCCACAAAAATCTCCACCAAATATTCTCCCAAATATGCATTAACTTCACAAATTCGAATTTCCAAGTAAGTAGCTCTCATTTAATGCCAGAAATTCAATTTTATTTGAGCATGATAAGAATTGAAACATTCAAACGAAAACGAACTGGAGCAGAGAGTTACTCTTCTCAAGATTACGAATAGATTAAATAGATTACATTGGAAACATCAGCAATAAATAACTGGAGATAAACTCGACTAAAGTAGAATAAACTTGGACACTTGGACTGACGGATCTGACACCTAGAAAGTGGTTGAGATTACGTTCTTTAACACTCCCCTTTAATTTCAACCACATAAAAAAAATTAATTAAGATACCTGCTGGTCTATGTCTCAGCGAGGTTTACAATTTAAAAAAAAATTGACTTCAACTAGATTTAGTTTTCTTCTTCTCTTCTTCCATATTCTGTAGCCTCTAAATTGTTTCAAATTTTTCGCTTTGCTGTGTTCTTCAAAACTCAATTTATTAATGCGCTGGTGCAGGTCTTTTACTGTTCCAGGCTGTCTAAGCGTGTCCTGGACTTCTTCAAAAGTTGACTTGTATGTGGGCTGCTGCCACATATTGTCCTCTGTAGTGTGCTTTTTATCATCAATCTGCTGCAACATAAGATTAGAAAAATATCTTATCTCTTCAAAACTCCAACGCATGAAAATTTCATTGACATGTTCGTCATGCATGTTCTCTTCAACATTCATATCTACAGCTTCTGTGTAGACCTCAACTAGACATGGTGTTGCAAGCCATGTTTCAATAAACTTTAACTCTTCTTCATAATCAATCTGTGTACCTGCACACTTGAAATCAATGTTAGAATAAAAATTATTTTCAGAACGACATTGGTTCTGGTCTTTTTGCTCTTCAGTGAGAGCTTTCTTCTGTTGTTTTTCATTTTCTGTCTCTGCCTCAATCTGTGTTTCTGCATTCCCTTTGCAGACTTCTTTCTTTACTTTTGTCTCTGATTCTTTCTTTGTTTCTTCCTTCTTCTCTGCAATGAGAGCTTTCTGCTGTTGCTCTTCCTTTGCTGCATCTTCCTCTATCTCTGTCTCTGTCTTTTTCTCTGCCTCTTCTTCACTGACCTGTGCTTCTGCAAACAGGTTGTCTTCCACTAACTGAAGTGGGATAATCTCACCAAATAACATCATGTCGATATCATACTTTTGTTGCATCATCTGCAACCAATCATCGTTAGCAAAAATTTCATTATCAAAGTTTACATCAGCCATATCAATCATTGGATTTACCATTTCATCAGCAAGCTCAGTTGCTGGTATCATTAAAAATTCGTCAGCAATCTCGGTTGCTGGAATCTCTTCATCCACTTGTGGCTGTGCACAGTGGGATTCACGAGCATCTTCATGCTGCTTTTCTGCTTCTTCTGACTCTTCATCTGGATGTAGATCTGCTGCTACAGATCCACCTTCATCTTCATCTTCAAAGCTCCCCTTTGCTTCAATGCTCCCCCTTGTACCAAAACATCTCTCAAGGGTATCCCATGCCTCCTTGGCTGTCTTGGCTTCTGAGATTAAGGGAAGAATGCTGTCATCGACAGATTCTTTTATGCATCTTAATGCATAGGCGTCTTTTTGCCTCTTGATTTCCAGATCTAGAAAGATCTCGAACATAATCTGATTTTGCTTTAGCCTCTTGGCTTTTCCCATGATTTCGTTGTCTGACTTCCACAAACAAACGAGTTTACATATTCATCAATACCTTGCTTCTTAAAAAAAAAATTGCTGCTCCTGAATGAGTCTTATGCAACTTCACTTCTTCAAAAATTTTGCTGCTCTTGAATGAGTCTTATGCAACTTCACTTCTCCTTCTAAAAAAAATATCTTCCTCAAAAAAATTTCTTGTAAATTTTCACTTTCATCTCATATCACAGCGTTAAGTTTTTTTTTTAAAAACTCCCCAAAAAAAAAATTTCTTCTTTCACATGCCATAAAATGCTTCACACGCCATAAAATGCTTCACAGAAGCTCTTTTGTAAAAAATCATGGCAAAAAGAATTAAAATCCATTTGGCTTCTTCCTTTTTAAAAAACTTAGCTTTTAAAATTCTTTCCCATTAAAACTCTTTTCCTTTTTTTGTTTTTTTAAAAAACTTTTTTTTACATATAAGGCATTCTCCTTTTTTTTAAATCTACACTTCAAAAAGCATTTTTAAAGGAGCTTTATTCCATTAACGTATGAGCCTTTTTCAAACTAAATCGTTTGAATATTAAACTACTTTATACCTTCACGCTTAACAAAAAAATCACCTTAACTCATTTGCTCTTTGCTTTGGCCGCTCTCGTTCTTTGGTCCATCATTAATGTTTACGCAAATGATTCACACGGCAGAGTACTTTTGGCAGCTTAACGCATACGCTCCACAGCTTCATGCATATATGCGTTGACCTTTCATGCGTTATTTTTTGCTGGCAGAGTGGCGCGGTCCCGATTGAAACAGTCGCGCCTTTCTCAAAAGTATGCGAGGCACGAAAATGGCGCGGGTATGGCGTGTATTCCAGCGCCAATCAACTTACAGTCGCGCCAATTGACTGCTCTTCTCTTCTGCTCCTTTGTGGCTTTGTTGCTGCTCTCCAGGGAGGCTTATGCAACTCGGCTCCGATACCATGATAAGAATTGAAACATTCAAACGAAAACGAACTGGAGCAGAGAGTTACTCTTCTCAAGATTACGAATAGATTAAATAGATTACATTGGAAACATCAGCAATAAATAACTGGAGATAAACTCGACTAAAGTAGAATAAACTTGGACACTTGGACTGACGGATCTGACACCTAGAAAGTGGTTGAGATTACGTTCTTTAACAGAGCACATGTCCTTTCCTTGATTTTAGGAGTTCACATCACCTTGGGACTTCACTTTAACTCCTCCATAATTTTCCACCTCATTTCCACTTCATTTAGCATGTGTGGATATTTATTTTTCTCCATTCATTTAATTTTTGGCTTAATTAATTGTCAGACTTCCCATTAAACTTAGAAAAAGTGAGTTTTGAAGGTTCAAAACACATTTTTAACCCCTCGAAATGTGTCATAGTAGAAAGTTGAGGGTGAGAGGTGGAATTGTTATTACTCATACCCCATACAACTTCTCTAGGAAACACTTATTACAATTCAATTACAATTTTTATTGCAATTTTCGACTTGCGGGAAATCTAAAAAAATTTAAAAATCACTACCTAGACCTAACCAAATTCCACGAAATTTTGTGTGTGATTTAGTATGGTAATATACATTGACTCTAGACACTAGGACTCACCATCAAGCCATACTTCGGCTTTGGGGTAAAATTGGAGGGAAAAACTCAATTAATTATTAACTCCTTGTAGGAAGATGATAATTAACCAAGTGAAAAAAAAACTCCTAGAGTAATATTCATTTGTTGGCAAGGTCCCTAGTTACCTAGGCCTGTTACAGACTCAATACTAACTCAAATTCATCATTACTAGCATCACTTATTACAATTTCTCGTAGGGCTTGGAATCTGGGTACAAGAGAAAATGATAAGAAGCAGAAGTAGAGTTTAAAAACTCTGTTGAACTGATGATATTTGATGGTACAAGTGTCCTCTGGTTCATCCTTAGGCATGGAGTCTTCACATAGTCATCAAGTTCCACTCCAGTGGTCAACAGCCACCACATCTCTTCTCAGAGATAAGCTACTAGTGCCCTAGCTAGTTTATTTCCATTATGTCTGTAAACAAATTTCAGTACTTTGATATTAATGAAATGAAGTGTTATTTTTGCTGCATCTTTGTATTTATGGTTATATGTGTATTCTGTTGCGTTCTTGCATAAATTCGGATCATGTAAGGAAACAGCTTAAATGGAGAGGGTTGGGATCAAAGTGACAACCCCTGCCCCGAGCATTGTTGCATTCTCGTGTACAATTTGAAGCGACAACAAGGATAACATCTAACCACAAAACCATAGGAGAGAGGACGTTAAGGTGACAGTGATGGCTAATCTCTTTGTTGCCACAAGACCTAGATTTCTTGGTGTGAAAATTCCCTGAAATGCAGCAACTAGAAATTATTCTTCTAACTTGTTAATTTTTAAGCAATTTATTTACTACAACAAACAATGAATAATTCACACTGCAATTATTCACAAATAAAAATTACGTTGCAGAAATAAAATATGTGGAATTGAGAAATATAGAGCAATCACACACACAAATTGACATTGTTATTTTTGGACAATTGTCCCCAAAAATGTAGGAATTTACAGGGTAAGTTCCGTAGATCAAGAACCAAAGGTCACCGCTCACAAACAGATCACAAATCACTACACCAATATAATCACGTGGTTAAAACCCTCAAAGAGGGAAATAGTCCACACCCTGAGCCAACGCGGCCACTTCAGGGAATTTATTAATATAAAAAGAAAAGTTACATATGTTTCTCTCATAAACGGTTACCAGACAAATGACCCTGCATGCTCTTTAAATAGAGATCATGGATCAATCGAGTGTTAAGCCACAGATCAAGTGTCGTTAATACCGAGGTGAGAGATAACCGTCGGATCACTACAAATCATGACCGTCGGATTATAAGTTACAAATGTACATGGTAAAGAAACACACTTTACCTAACTATACACTAGACTAAGTTATTCTTAACTACTATGTGTCGGAATATCCTAACATCCCCCCTTAAGAACAACTTGGGATAGGATTGAAGGATTTACAAAGGTGACACAAAAGAAGCCTATTTCCTATGTGTCGAAATATCCTAACATCCCCCCTTAAGAACAAATTGAGATAAGATTGAAGGATTTACAAAAGTGACACAATAGGAGAAGGAAGGAGGCATTAGAGCCTATCCCCCCTTAATGATAACTTTCCTGAACTCCAAGCATGGATCGAAGTTTGGTAAACTTTACTTCTATGAGAGCCTTTGTAAAGATATCGGCTACCTGATCATTGGTTGGACAGTACTGCACTTCAAGAACACGATCACGAATGAGCTTTCTGATGAATTGTATGTGGAGTTCAATGTGTTTCATACGCTGATGCTGAACTAGATCTTTACATAGTTGAATGGCACTCTGATTATCACACCAAAGTGTAGTTGGATGCTATTGATGAAGACCAAATTCAGACAGGATCTGACGAAGCCACATGGCTTCCTTGTTGGCTTCAACTGCACCACGATACTCTACTTCTGCTGAAGAAAGGGAGATGGCACTTTGTTTCTTACAAGACCAAGTAATAGGTCCTCAACCAAGAGTGAATACATATCCTGTAGTGGACTTCCGATCATCAGGGTCACCAGCCCAATTAGAATCAGCGAAACCAATCAACAAGGGAGATGCTCCTGCACTGTAATGAATCCCGAACTGAACTGTACCTCGAATATATCGAAGTATTCTTTTCGCTGCTTTCCAGTGACTTTCATGAGGTTGGTGCATAAACCGAGTGACAAGACCAATGGCAAAGGAAAGGTCAGGACGGGTATGGGTTAGATACAAAAGTTTACCAACAAGTTGACGGTATAAGGTAGCATCAACTTCAGAGGTAGTACAGTTGACTGAAAACTTGACTCCAGACTGAAAGGGAGAAGGGGCAGGCTTACAGTCTTCCATGTGAAAGTGGTGTAGAAGATCACAGGCATAATTGGACTGAGAGAGAATAATGCCTTCCTTGGATTGCAAGACTTGAAGACCAAGGAAATAATGCAAGTGTCCTAAGTTTGTCATTTCAAACTTCTTTTTGAGGCTAGACTTCACATGGTTTATATGGTTTGGATCACTACCAGTAAGGATAAGATCATCAACATAAGGAACAAGGATGGTGAAGGAATTAACCATTTTCTTGGTGTAGACTGTGTTGTCAGAATGACACCTAGAAAAGCCATTATCTAAGAGAAATCTATCCATTTTGGCATACCAAGCCCGAGGAGCTTGTTTGAGACCATAGAGAGACTTCCTAAGGCGACAAACAAGGCTGGAGTCTTTTTGGATAAAGCCAGGGGGTTGTTCCATGTAGATTTATTCATGCAAATCTCCATGTAAGAAGACGGATTTAACATCCATCTGATGGACTTCCCATTTAAAGGAGGCAGCAAGGGAAAGAACAAGGCGGATAGAATTCATTTTGGCAACAGGGGAGAAGGTTTCAGTGTAGTCAATGCCTTCAACTTGTGAAAAACCTTTAGCGACAAGACGAGCTTTATGTCTATCCACTTTTCCATCTGGTCCAAACTTTGTTTTGTAAACCCATCTGCATCTGACAAGTTTTCTTCCTTTTGGAAGAGGAACAAGATCCCAAGTATCATTCGCTAATAAGGAACGATATTCTTCATTCATAGCTTCATCCCAATTTGGATGAACAGAGGCTTCTTCAAAGGCTTCTGGATTAGGATTTTCTGGAACTTGAGCCAATAAGGAAGAGGCTATTTCGAACTGAGAACGTGTATATCGTCGATCGGCAGGGTCAGCTACAAGAGAACCTGCTGCATCTCGAGTAGAGCGGACCCATCTTAGAAGCTGTGGAGTAAAAGGAATAATTTCAAGAGGTGGAGGAGGATTGTCATCCTCGTTGTCATCATCTGAACTAGAAGGAATGCTATTAAAAATAGAAGAGAGAGAGAGAGGTGGCACATATGCCGAATCAGGCTCGCAGGCCAAAGGTGGCACACTTGCCGAACTAGGCTCGCAGGTCGATATATTTTCATCAAATTTTACATCTCTTCTAATGATAATATTTTTGGATTTTGGTTGAAGAAGTCTATATCCTTTGACATCTTCAGAATATCCAACAAAGATACATTTTTCACTCTTAGGTTCTAAGGCTTTATGTTTCGCATCTGGAATATGGGCCCAAGCATCACTTCCAAAAACACGAAAGTGACTTACATCTGGTTTGATTGAACTCCAAGCTTCCTCTGGAGTTATATTCTTTAAAACCTTAGTAGGAGTGCGATTTACTATGTAATTTGCACAGTTAATGGCTTCTGCCCAAAAATTGAGACCAAGTCCTTTAGATTGAAGCATACAATTAGCCATTTCTTTTAAGGTGTGATTCTTCCTTTCAACTACACCATTTTGTTGTGGAGTATATGGAACAATATGTTGCAATTGAATGCCATGCTCAGTGCAGAAGTTGATAAATTTGTTGTTAACATATTCTCCGCCATTGTCTAATCTTAACTTAAGAATTTGATGTCCAGATTGTTTCTCAACAAAGGCCTTGAAGGCCAAGAACATGTTAAAAACTTCACTCTTGAGTTTTAAGAAATATACCCAAGTGCGTCTGGAAAAATCATCAATGAAAGTTAAGAAGTACTTGCAACCAGAGAAAGAAACAACAGGAAGAGGACCACATAAATCACCGTGCACAAGATGCAAAGGGGCTGAAGCGTGCCAAGAGGCACGTTTGTCAAAACTGTCCTGATGATGTTTTCCGAGTACACATCTGGAGCAAACACCATCTCGGCAAGATACCATACGAAGGCCCATCACCATATTTTCCTTACATAGAGTTTGAAGAGGGCGATAGTTTAAGTGACCAAATCGCTCATGCCAAAGTTTGCTCACATCATCATTATGAGCAACAAAAACAAAGGGAAGAGATGATGATCCAAAGTTGTCAAACTTATACAACCTTGTGGAATCATCAGCAATGCCAATAGCTAAAATATGTTTAGGATCTTTGAGGTCCTTGATTACAACATCATGAGGTGAGAATTCTACTATTTTACCTTCACCTGAATGAGTTATCTGATAAACAGATAGAAGATTGCATGACAAGGTAGGAACACAATACATCATTAAAGTGACCATTATCTAGATGAATGGTTCCAGATCCTACAACACTAAGAGATCTATCATCACCAACATAAATATGTTAGGTATTACAATCATTTAAAGAAGAAAACATGGATTTATTTTTAGCCATGTGGTAAGAAGCTCCAAAATCAATGAGCCACATATGAGAAGGAGAAGAAGAACATACATTTAATGCATAACCAGATCTTGATGCTTGACAACCACAAGCAGAAAGTGCCATGCCTGAAGATGAAGGTGAAGAGTGCTCCAAATTGATGTTGTGCTTCTTCATTGCTGCTTCTAAGGCTTCCATCTTCTTAAAACATTTGGACTCTAAATGGCCATCACGATTGCAAAAGTTGCAATGTCTATATGTCTTCTTTCCTTTGTTTTTATATGCCTTATCATTTTGGTGAGTTGCTTTTTCAGTTTGTGGCTGAAATTGCTTAGGACCCTTGTTTGGTTTCGGACCATACTTTTTAGGATATTGCTTCTTGGGATTCTTTTGATATGGCTGTTGTTGGGCTGCTAAGGCTTTCTTAGAAGCGTTTCCAACAATGATAAGACCAAGGTGTAAAAGTTTTTCTTGTTCTCTTATCAAAGAATCACAAAAGGCATCAAAAGAGGGATTCTTGTAGGTGGTTCCTGAAGAAATGATGGCTTCTCTGGTGGAATGGAAGGCGGAAACAAATACAGAGTATGCAGTACCAAGCTTAGAAAGAATGCAATATATGAGGCTACCATCGTCCTTTTTGATCTTACAACCTTCTAAAAGAATTCGGAGGGTCTTAAATTTGGACAAAAAATCTTCAATGGAGGAGAAATTATTGGGGTCCAAAGTAAGCAACTCATTTTCAAGTTGGTGGGCCCGGATTTGATTTTGAACCCCAAAAACAGTTTTTAGCTTTTCCAGGGCCTCATCAAGGGTGTCAATGTCAAGGATATGAAATCAAAGATCTTGAGCAATGGACATTCCTATCAACCCTCATGCGTGATCTTGTTTATTTTCCCATTTAGGAACTTTATCATCATCGGAAGGTTTAGTTTCTTGACCTGTGGCTATTCTATAAAGCCCTTTACTTCTAAGTATATCTACCATGTGAGATAGCCATTGGAAATAATTGGTGCTATTAAGAATAACCGGGCATGCACTTTCCATTTTTTTTTTTTTAAATGAAGTTGAGAAAAGCTGAAAATAATTGTTCCAATGGAAAGATCTTGAAAAATTGGGCCATTTCAAAAAAAACGGCTTCCGGATGAATAAGTTATGCCTTTTGAAAAATTTGAGTTGTAGATGCCGAATAGTTGCAAGAACGGGATGAAGGCGGCTTTTTAAAAAAAAATTCTGCCCCTTTGAACAAAAAAATTTTACAAAAGAAGCTTGAGAAGGAGACTTGAGCCCAAGACCTCTATTCTCATAAACTAACCCCTCACCAAGTGAGATAATAAAAGGATTATGTTATTTTAGAAAGGAGGAATGGGGGATTATTATTATTATTATGATCCTTCAGTGTGCGTGCCTTTTCCTGCACAAAAAACGAGCAAAAAAAAAAAGAAATGCAAAGCCTTACGGCAGAATGTTAGATTCTCGGTTAGCCTTACCAGCAACTATCACTTTTTTCACTATTTCTGATTTCCAGAGATCGCACAAAGACGTGGGGAAAGAGCATACGTAGCAAAAAAAAATCGCTTTTTCCTGTTTCTGATTTGCCGAGATCGCACGGAGCGCACAGCAAAGAGCATACACAGAGAAGAGGGTATAGATCCGGCAAATAAATAAAACCTTAATACAGAACAACAACAACAACCAAAAAAAACCGAAATAAGCAGAACTATTAACAAATATAACTGCAAAATAGATGCTTTATACCTCCAGATCTAAACTGACATAACTTGGGCAGCCGGAAACCTTTTCGCATGAAACGAAAGGCGTTCCTCACTGTAACAGACGCTCCGGACACAACCAAGCAGTTCTCCAAGCCCAAAAATGTTCATAAATAGTAGATCTACAAAACGGCATTCGCATGCAGTCAAACCGGCTTCGGATTTTGATCAACAACAGACGCGGCCCTCAAAATAGCTCTGATACCATGTAGGAATTTACAGGGTAAGTTCCGTATATCAAGAACCAAAGGTCACCGCTCACAAACAGATCACAAATCAGTACACAAGTATAATCACGTGGTTAAAACCCTCAAAGAGGGAAACAATCCACGCCCTGAGCCAACGCGGCCACTTCAGGGAATTTATTAATATAAAAAGAAAAGTTACATATGTTTCTCTCATAAACGGTTACCGAACAAATGACCCTCCATGCTCTTTAAATAGAGATCATGGACCAATTGGGTGTTAAGCCACGGATCAAGTGCCGTTAATACCGAGGTGAGAGATAACCGTCAGATCACTACAAATCGTGACTATCGGATTATAAGTTACAAATGTACATGGTAAAGAAACACACTTTACCTAACTCTACACTAGACTAAGTTATTCTTAACTATTTCCTATGTGTCGGAATATCCTAACAAAAAAAACCCAATGCGGAAAAACTGATGCATCAAATGAGGCTTTTATTATTATGCAGCAACAAAAATTCTGAGTACAATAAAATGGATGCCAAACTGGCAATCCTATCTAAGAGAAATAATGGCAAAATCAACTGAGAGAATTTCTCTCTCCACAAGCAATCTAGCCACAATCTGGCCTCAGAAACTGACTCTCGAAAATATTTGTGTCCACCCCTGCGAAGGCCCTATGCAGCCTGCCCAGAACTCCCTCTAAATCAAACATCATGCCTGTCTCTGCCCCTGGAAGTGATTCGCTTGGCCTACTGGGAATTTTCTCGGGCACCAGCAACTGAATCGAACTCTTCCTCAACTGCATTGATCTGCCCTCTTGAGGCTACTGCGCAACCCCTACGCAGCCACCTGGAGAAATAATACGACCTCTTCTCCTGACTCTTACGGAACTAGCAACTCCTCCGGAAATCTGCTACTTTTCCCCTCTGCCACCTGCTACTCGATCACTAGCCCAATCTCACTGTTGAATCACCTACTACTAGAAAATCGAACTACCTAGATCACTGAGTATCTGCACTGGTGTGTTCTCCATCTACCCCATCAATCTCCTCTTATAATCTCTAGTTTAGTCTTCAACAACCACAATTAAATCGTTATCAATGGATGAGATCATCTCTAAGCCAATCCATGTGAGTTTCTAGAGAATTCTCACCTTTCTCAACTAATTTCTATTAATTAATTGATTTCCCTCAGTTACACTTAGGCCTTTTTTAATTATCAATCAATTAATTTAATTGAGCCATCTCTAGGTGGAATTTCCAGAAACAATTTCCAGGTTTTGGAGAAATCATGTGTTTTAGCCTCTCCACAAAGTTTGAGACTAGAACACCATTTGATGCTACAAATACTAACTCCCTCTTAGCAAGGAAGGTGTTCTAGTGTTGCACTGCTACAACACCCTGTCTCTGCATCATCCTCCGATACATGTTGTTGATGTCTGACAACTATAGTTGCCTGCCACTGTCCATCCACTGCACTAACTCTGATTCATCTGCTACTGGCAGTAGTTGAACCATGTTACATCAGTGATGATGCTAACACTGCACAATACAACTTGTACCGCTGCCAACTTTGAATCTACACTGCAACCCAACTAACACTCCCTTTCACTATTGTTGTTGTTGCTGCAACAATTGCAATTGAGAAGTATCCAAAAATTTGTATCAACTATTTCTTTGTGTTGCAATTATCTCCTAAGTATTTGATTGCTACTAGCACCCGCATTGTCCACTGGGAAAGTTGTGTTGTTGTTGACTCTGCATTGTACCTCCTGCATTGCTATCAACATTGCTCAGCGCCCCTCGGCATCTGACTACAACTAGTCTACAACTGTCACTTTGAAACTAACTGCACCAATTGACATTGATCCTCCTGCTATTGAATATTGTGGACCCCTGTAGCAAAGGTATGTTCCTACTGCAACAATCTAGAATTGATCTCCTTGTTGCATCTGCGTTGGACCCTGCCTAATCTCTGCAACTCTGGGACTAAAGCTCTACATCGCCCCACCTCTCTCCTGGAGGTATAGCTGCACACATGGTGAAATCTTCCTCTAGCCTAGAGGAAAGATTAGCGATCTCTGCAGATGCTGCCACCTGATCCTTGCTTCTCCTTCTTCCTCTAAGGACACTGGGTACTGTAGTTACCAAACTCACCATACCTGAAGCACATGATCTTGGACAAATCCTTCTTCTTGTTCTTCTCTCCCTACGAGCCTTGTCCCTAACTAGGATCTTTTGCTTTCCCTTTTGATGCAAGGGCCACATTTTCTTTCTCCTTCACACCATTCGATCCTTTGTAGTCACTGTTGTTGATGGTGCTATTTACTAAAGCTCGCATCATCTACTCTTGTGTGAGATCTGCCCACATTGGATCCCACCCAAGCAACTGATCTCATCCCAGAATGCCATGGACGAAGGTCTCTCACTCCTCGGTGACATTGTTGAGGGCTAAACACACAAGTTTTGTAGGTGGAGGCGACTCTCCTACGACTGCAAGTTCATCCCGAATATCCTGAATTTTGGTGAGATAGGGGTTGATGCCTTCAACCTTCTGCATTCGAACATTCCTCAACTTTTCCTTCACGAACATTTTTTGTTGCTCAGAAGGATTATGATATAGTATGACAATTACATCCCAAATTTATTTGGCAATAATCTTCCCAGCTAGATGTGAGACTATATGATCTCGAACTCCATTGAAGATCATCCTTTTTTCGTTGACCATCTCTTTATTGTAATTCGCTAGCTTATTTGGATCTGTAGGTACGACAACAACGTTTTATGCGTATTGCTTTAGGCCATCTTGGCCTTCCAGATACAATAGTTCGATCACCCTCTAATCTGTTGTGATCTTGGGGTCAGTGAAGAAGAATCGATTTTGTAGTTGTCGAGTTCTTGTTTCCGTGACTGCTTTAGGTTCCAATATGATTTTTCCTTCCTCGTCAAGTTCTAGCAATATTGTTTGAACTGGGAACTTGTCACCTATAACCTTTTTTTAAGCATGAAACATGGAAAACTGGGTGCACTCGTGAAGATGCAAGAAGCTCCAATTTGTATGTCATAGTACCAATCTTTTGCAACACCTTGTAAGGAACATAATACTTTGATGATAATTTATTATCCTTCTTAGCTTGCTTGAGGGACATTTGTTTGTATGGTTGTCGCTGTAAAAATACCCAATCACCTACATCGAAACTTCTTTCGTTGTGATGTTGATCTGCCCATTGTTTCATTCGATTTTGCGCCAAAGTGAGGTTATCCTTTAAGAGTTGGAGAACTTCTTGTTGATACTCGTTGTGATCTTCCACTGCTTGAACTTGTAGTGAGCATAATTGTGCAATTACACCTCATTTTTCTTTTTTTAGAATCTTTGTCATGACATTAGAGCTGATTATCTTTCCTGGTTTCCCTGCAATACCCCGTAATTCAATTTCCTTTCCTTCCCAAAACAATTTCAAGAAAAGTTCTTGAAAATTAAAAGCTATAGTCCCCAAGGATTGTAACCATTGGACGCCTAGTACAACATCAGCACCACCCATTGGAATGGATAGCATTGGACTATTCAATACATATTCCCCTATGGTTAGCTTGATATCATGGCACTTTCCAGAGCAATTTATAATTCCTTCATTTGCAACCATCACTGGACACTCTGGTGCTGGATATAGGAAGCAATTCAATTCCTTGGCTATCTTATAATGAATAAAATTATGGGTACTCTTTTTTATTCCAACTGTTGTTGTGTCAACCTTGTAGGTTGTGGAAGGCTAGGAGTAGCAACACTTTCATCTTTATAGTTGTGAGTGGTAGGCTTCCTTGTCGCCATAATTTTGCTTTCAATTTTTCTTGCCAACTTGAATGTCTTCTCCAATATATGAGGTTCCCAAAGGCGAACCTCATGTTGGATGTTATCCTTTAAAGTCCCTATGAATACATCAATCCTATGTTCCTCTAGAATATTATTTACCCTTATATTCAATTTTTGGAAGTCCTCAATGTGCTCCATCATTCAACCTTTTTGTTTAAGATTTATTAATTGACTAAAGAAGGTGTTGCTCTTTGTATCCTCATAATGTGTTATCATTTTCTCCATAAAAATTGACCAAGTGACAAGTGGTTTACGAGAACAAAGTCATTGATACCATACAAACAAATTTTGTTCTAAATATAAAGTTGCAATGCGTACCTTTTGTGTGTGTTGCACATTATGGAGCTCAAAGTATTGCTCCATTTATAGTATCCATGTTATCGGATCCTTGCCATCAAACTTCCTCATATCAATCTTTGGAATATGGTGGGTCTTAAATCCAACATTAGAGTTTATGAAATCATGATTAACATTTCTTTTGTTCTCATCATAACTTTCATCTAATACCTTTTCGCCATTAGGAAGCATTTCTTGTAGCAACTTTGTCAAACCTTCCTTCAAACCTTCCATGTTTGCTTTTAGATCATTCTTCATGTCTTCCATGTTTCCTTTCAGTTTTTCTTCTATACCATCGATCTTAGCTTCCACGCCATTCATCTTAACCTCCATTCCTTTCTTCAAACCATCCATTTTAGCTTCCATTTCATTTTTTGTTACTTTTTGCGAGAGCGACTTTTGTTGCACTTGGTCTCGTAATTTTGATATATCATGTTTCACTTCTTCCTCTTCATGCGTCACAGAAGAGCTTTCTAAGGGCTTAATGGGTGTGGAATTCTTTTTGGGAGGCACTATAGAACCCAATACTGATATCAATGCTTCAATATGCCCTTGGAATCACTTCAAACTGATTTTTTAAACAAAAGTTATGTAATTTTTTTTTTTTTTACACACATTTTTCTTGTTTCTGAGGAGCTCGATATTGAACCTGATGTAGATTTGAAATTCGGTCCTGTAGTAGCCCTCTGAGTCTTCTTTCCAATGCCACAGGTCAAACCTAATTTGGATTCTTCAAGACAAAGTTATGCCCAATCTCCCACAATGTCCTAATTATGGACTAGTTCAGTAGAGCGAACTTGTACGGCGTGCCACGTGTCACTGTTTCGACCTTCGGCTCTGAAATCGATACACAAGAAACTACAGTGCATGCACTTTTGGCCACGTTTTACAGAATTCCAATCCGATGTCCGAAACGAAACTTATGATGATTTTCCCTCGGTCACCTATTTGAGATGAAATTTTGGAGCCTGCAAAAACCCTAATTTCCACGGATCATATCACCGAAAATATTGTGAACCAAGGTCTGAAATTTTTGCACGAAATTCATCAAGATTTCGACTCCACGTGGTAAAAATTTCAGCGTCTGAAGCCTCGTAGAAAAAAATTTATAGCGAAAATGCCAAGATGGCCTGTTTGAAGAAGCGAAACCCTAGAATCCCAAACTCTAATACCAAATGTTATGAAACCAGCTCACAAAATAGAAGAAGAGATAAATCAACAACTTGGAAATCAGCCTCTTCGAGGGGGAAGCCTCCTTTACATTACATAAATGAACAATTCTTGGATGATACAAATGAAAAAAGCTACCTTCTATATATAAAAATCTAAGGGGTCACAATATAACAATATGAGAACAACATGGGCACAACAATAACAATAATGGGGCTACACCTATGGGGCACAATAATAACAATATGGGGACTACATGGACACAACAATAACAATAATGGAGCTACACTAACAATAACAATAAGGGGATACACTAGTATTATAGGAACCTAACAGAATTTCCAAAAACGATTTCTGGATTTTGGAAAACTCAAGCGTTTTAGCCTCTCCACAAAGTTTGAGACTCAAACACCATCCAATGCTACAAAAACTAACACCTAGTGTGGCTTTGCACTAGGCCTACTAGATTTTGTGGTAACAGTGCCCAAAGGGTTGTAGATGGACTAGGAAAATATCAAAGCCATTCTTGAGCAACCCACACCTTGTAGCATAACTAAGGAGAGAAGCTTTCATGGCATTGTCAATTTTAACTGGACAATTATTCAGAATTTCAATGGAACTTGTGCACCCATCACATAATGCATAAAGGTGAGAGCTTTCTGAACAGAGCAAAGTAGTTTTCATTTGTTGAAGAAAATTTCAACAAAATCCCTTTTAGTTGCTTTACCTGATTTTAGTAAACTTTAAAGCAATTTAGGTTTATTATATTGCAATTTTTGTAGCTCTAGGTGTTGTTTTCAGTCAAGAAAGTATAGCTATAGCAATCTCCATTAAAATTTTAAATGAGGAAAAGTATTCAGTTTAGGATCAAGAGTTTTATGCCATTGTTCAAGCCTTGAAGCATTGGCAACATTATTTGCTACCAAAGGAGTTTATATTTTCCATGGATCATCATACCTTGAACTTCATTAACACACGAGCAAAGTTGAGTCAGCGGCAAGAGAAGTGGGTGGAGTTTCTGCAAAGTTATTCCTTTATTGTGAAGCATAAGGCAGAAAAGACTAATAAATTGCTTGATGCAATAAGTAGCAGAGTGCCATTACTTGTTAGCATGAGTAATGAGAATCTAGGCTGTGATACAACTAAAATGATACATGAAGATGACAAAAAGAATCCAACATTGCACGACATGACAATGTTTCTTCATTTATTTTTGCAAGGTGTTTGTGTTCAAAAATAACAGTTGCCTATTCCAAAGGGTTGAATGACATAAAATCCTGTCAGAGAACCACATACTGGTGGACTTAGCAAACATTATGGGTGACAAAAGACCAAACCGAACAATATTTCTTGATTTATTTTCACAAGGTGGTTATGTGTTAAAAAAATAAGCAGTTGCCTATTCCAAAGGGTTTGATGAAATAAAATCTTGTCAGAGAACTGCACACTGGTGAACTTGGTGAACATTCTGGATGGGACAAAACATTACTGGAAAAAAGGTATTATTTGCCACAAAGGAAGGAGCTTAGCAGATTTGTGGAAAAGTACAAAATTCATCAAATGGCAAAAAGACAGGGTCAGAATACTGAGCTGTACATGACTTTTACCAAGTTGCTAAAGGTATGTAGGAAGATACTTCGATGAATTTCATTTTTGGCTTACCTCGAACTCAGAGTGGGTATGACTCAAGATTAGTGGTCGAGGACAGATTTTCAAAAATGGTGCATTGTTTCCTTGTAGAAAGATTAATGATGCCAACAGTGTACGAGACTTGTTTTTTGAAGGAGGTCAGGTTAAATGGACCACAGACCATATTCTAAGTCAGTTTTGGACACAGTGAAAGAAAATGGGAACAAAATTGCAGTATAGTTCTACTTATCACCCTTAAAACTGATGGCTAGATGGAGGTATTGAAACAAACTCTTGATTATCTGATGACATGTTTGGTTGGAGATAAACCAAAGAATTAGGATAGAGTGTTAATGCAGGCAGAATTTTCCTACATAGTTCAGTAAACAGAACTACGGGACTTACTCCATTTAAAGTGGTCTATGGCAGAAATCCAAAGGTTGTCACATATCCAACACATTTGTTGACTAAAATGAGATGAAGACACTGCACAAAAATGTTTGGGGTGCAGATGCAGCAGATGCATGAGCAGATTCAGAAACAATTCGAAGAAAGCAACATGACGTACAAGGAACAGGCAAATCAATACAGCAGATTCAAGGCAATTGAAGTTGGAGACTTAGTGATGGTATATTTGCGGAAGGATCATCTTCCAAAGGGTACATACACTAAACTAAATTTATCCTCGTTGAATCTGCCAGAAGTTCAATGATCTTTATGACAAAGTTTGATCTTTCTCCAATTTTTAATGTAAAAGGCCTATATCTTTACCATGCAAGTGAACCATTTAAGGGAGATGAAAGAGAAGGGAATAATTGGGAAGATCAGATGCCAAGAAGGAACATGGAGATATTGTGGAAGTACGACAAGAGAAGTTGTTTTACAATAGGTTAGCAAAATACAAGCGATATTTACTCAAGTGGAACAATAGACCAGATATAGTAAATATGTGGCTTTCTGAGGTAGAGTTCAGGAAACTGAGTGGAAAGCACAGTTTGTGATTTGCAGTGGCTGTGCAAAGATGTGCATATTTTTCTATAAAGGGGAAGATGATGCAGGTGAATTTGTGAGAATCATGTAGATTTTCCTACGCAAGGGGAAGATAATGCAGGGGAGTTCATGAGAATTGCACAGAAGACAATGTGGTGAAAGGTTCATGTGGAAGTGTGCAAACATTCTCAAAGCAGAGCTGTGACAGCAAGGAGAAAAGTCAGGAAGAAAGTACAGAGAATATCAGAGTATAAGTGAACAGAAAGGACGGAATAGGTTTGTGCAGAAGTCAGTTTGAGATGAGCTGTGCAGTTTTGAGGAGTTTGGGCAGTCATGCACATTGAGTTAGAGGAAAGATACACAGTTTGAAGGTAAGGCAAACAGTGCAGACTGGAAGGTGAAGAGGTGACCAGATGAAATAGTGCATATGTCCAGAATTTTTGGAAGTGACAATAACCTGATTGTCAGTGTGAATGGAATGCAACGCAACAAGGAGATCAATAAGCTGTAGTTTGATTTGTAGAAGTAGTTGTAAGAGATAAGATAATTTTATTCATGTCCAATGAATGACCACAAAAGTAGATGAATGGGACTAAGGGGTACATCAAGTAAAAAGTACAAAGTTGGAGTGTGAAAGCAACTCTTACAACAAATGGAGAAAGAAAGAAACTAAGCATTAAGAAGAAGCCTAAATTCTTGAGTAAAAAATAAAGTAATGAAAGCAGAGAGGAAAGCCTTGATGTTAAGCCAAAAAGAGATGTGCAGGCCAGCTGCAGCTGTCTTCCAAGTGCAAGAGGGGCAACGAAGGGGGGGAATGCAGACAAGCAGCTGTGAGAAATTTTGAGTCACAGAATGAAAATATATTTGTAACCTATGTACTTCCATCTATTTTATGAAAGATTAAGCTGGCCCAAGATTGCATATGGTTTTGGCTCTGTTTTATATCTGCTAACTGTGCATATCTACAATGCTTTTGTCTGTTAGTAGAATGTGCAAGTTGCCACTGTATGCAGCGAAGGTGGGAAAGTGAGGCCCCACTGCTGCTGCAAAACTTTGATAAATATGTGCTGTTTCCCCATCTTTTGATCAAGAAATTTATATTTTAACAAAATATTAGGTCAATATTTTACATACTAAGACAAAAAACACACCTCCACTATATCTCTCTCATAAAGATCAGGAAAATATTCTCTTCGTTCAAATTCATCCAGCAACCTTGTTATACCCATAGAATCATTTGTAGAAACTGCATATCCCAAAACAGCATGTCCAGATTCTTCCAGTTTAACTGCAGCACGTCTGACACCTCCTGTCTGTAAGTATTAAAGCCATGAGTAAGAAACAAACAGAAAAATTTAAGTTTCAAAACAAATACACAACTTGTATGCCTATGAGTAAAACACAAAGAAGACAAATTTCTCAGTTAATTGTCCTGTGTAGTAGAAGGAAAATCTAAATCAGAGTATAATAAAAACAAAAATGAGGTAATGAAATTTTGGCATTTAAATAATAAAAAGTGCTTCAAAACCTGTAAGATAATTTTACCGGAAAACAGCCGCAGCATCTTCTACTTGATTCCATATTGTTTCAATTATGTGAAAAACAACATGACATCATAGACATTGAGGAAAATCCATAAACATTCAGAACAGTGAGCCAGCAATGCATCTGGAATGCTACAAGATCAACATTTTAAATTCCACTCCAATCATTTACCAGATTTTAATGTGCCCACATAAGTCCTATTACCCACCCAAGTGGGTGACCCCCAGGAGAAATCAGGTAATCATGTGCTTTAATTTCATGTTTAAGAGCATATTAGTATAAATCATAGGTTGAGTTGGATGATTGACTGCTTCTGGTTGTATTCTTGTTCCCATGCTTCACCTTGGTGATTATCCTCTGCTCCTAGCTGAGTGTGACATTTTTTGAGGCCTTTATTTCCATTGTCCAGGAGGGGCACAAATAGGAGGCACTGATTGATGTTGTGTGCCCATGGTAATTCATACTTATCACTTTCCATCTTTCACTGGTTTCATGTACCAACCTTCAGGTTGATTGTTATCTATCACCAGTATTGGTTCCCTGATTTCCTCATTCTTGACTAGGAGCTTAGAAACTTGCCTTTAGAAGTTGATGCAGCAGAAAGAAAAGAAAAAGCATGAGCCATAAAGATAACATGCAAAATATTGGCTGCGATAAAAGAAAGTACATGGACAAAAGCCTAGCCTAAGCTCTACCCCCCTCATTAGCCCTCACCTAGTTCCTGGCTAATGCATTAGCAAATCAAAAGAAAAGAAACTTTGATATCCTAAGCCTGATGAACGACAAATTGCTTCATCTCAAAGGGTAATAAATGCATAAATCAAACTTGTGGCCCAAACTATGCAAGAAAATGAAAATTATTAAAGAAAAAGGTTCATAAGAGAGGTGGTAAAAATAGGCCGAGGAAAGGGATAACTCAGGCCCCACAAATGCTCCCTCTACACATTATAACGCTCAAAATGATGGTATTTCATCGCTGGTACACAGATGGTGGCATCCTCCATAAAGTAAACCCCCAGCATACCACTATTCACTTGTGCCTATTGATTGATGAGTCGACCTAGGAACTGTTCCTCCCCTTGAGGTTGGAAGCAGGGGTTAAATTTGACGCCCATTTACCCGTTTTCCCACTTTTTACCAGTAAAATACAGTTTATTCTAAAACAAACACGTCAGGTTTAACTTGCAAATAATTTTGAAAAATGTCAAAGTGACGGGTATATAAAAAAATCAGAAGTTTCAAAATATATATATATATATCGTTGGTACTGGGATATGTGGAGTCCTCAATTCCTCTGACACCCTTACTTGCGCATAACCCCTACTTCACCCTACCTCAGTGTTGAGAATTTGGAGGGGTTACGGTTAATACAAATTCTCTTCTTGATAATTACTTCTGAGCTAGCTTGTGTAGCTTATGTATTCTATTAGTTAATATTTCATCAAGTCAATTATTAAAATGCATAGGACACAAATATTTACGCAGAAGTAATACTTTTATAGTAGGAAGGTAAATCACTTATATTACACTTCAGATCTGCACTTCAGCACTTCACTTGCCTTCAACATTTAGCATTTACTTTCAGCACTTCGAATTTACCTTCAGCACTTCGGGGTTACCTACAGCACTTCAGATTTATACTTCGGATTTACCTTCAGACTTTTGAACCTTCAGACATCGCTTTGACCTTCAGACCTTTGGACTTCGCTTTTTCCTTCAAATCTGCACTGTTCCTTCCACAATTTATACTCTTGAATCCGCACCAAATTCTGTCCTTTAGATCCATACTTAAACTCTGAAAAGGCTCACACTGATCCGCAGATTTCTTGTTCTCCAAATGAGCCGCAGGACAGTCATATATATATATAGATGACTTGTCCTGCTATTAGGCCGACCATTCTATTGGTATTTAGGCCGACTAGATAGTTTGCAAATTAGGCCGACTTGTAGTTTATTTTCTCCAGCATTTTTATGAGGTATTACTTCACATATATTCCCATATTGTTGTAGGATGTTTCTGCTATATTTTGAGCTTGTATGCCAACACTTTTAGAGGGCTGTTGAGAGCTTCTTTACAAGGTCTTGGAGCATATCCATCTGAAGTGGATCCTTCATGATTTTGACACTTAATCCTAGAAGACAAGAACCTAATAGACATCAAGAAGAAGTCTATCTACATAATAAAATCTTGCTCATGAAATCCATGAAGCATGTACAACAAAATACATTTTATTATCTTTGTCTCCTTCTTTTCATAATTACATAGTCAACATGAACACTGACCTAGTTACATTTTACAACACTCCCCCTTAACTATGGAGGTATTCATATAGTTACATGATCACTTTCAAACTAAAGAAAAAGATCAGATTGGTAATCGCATCTGTATAGCATCATATCAACCAGCATTGTCCTAGTGCAAGGCCTTGACTAACAAACCCATCTCTTCAACGAGACAATGGGCTTCAATGCTAGCAAGACACATGACTTATAAACACCTTCATCATTGTCTCTCCAAGCTACGTACTCCACCCGGGTGTTTCCAAAGTATGACCTTCTTGGACTATTCTTCTCTTGGGTAGCTAGCCCTCAAAGAATATCGGTCCCTGACTACCCTTATCTTGAATGCCCTATCACAATCTCAAAGAGTATCGAATGCCAGATGATTACCCAATCCTCCATTCTGTCTTCCCAAGACTAGAATGATGTGTCTATCTCTCCCTCTCAACCAGGGAGGACCTATTCCACAAGGGAATGTACTCATTCCTAAACAAGGAATGTACCTAAGCTCATTCTTAGGAATTACCAAGTTTCTTCCAAGAAAGAAACTTATCATCAGGCTCCCTCTTAACCAGGGACCTCCAGCAACAATGATGCGACACCCAGTTGCTCATGAAGAATTCATGTCCTCGATGGCATGGATTTCGATATTAAGGAATCTCCATCTTTTAGCTTCATAGGGCACAGATCATCCATCACTTTTATCCTGAGTCAAGTCAGATATCAGAAAGTGATTCATCAAACTTCCTTATCTGGTCCACTTGTTATGCCATGCTGCTTTCCTTAGACTCATCTCAAGGATCATACATCCTTTCTTATGATTAGCAGCCCTGCACAAGTTCATCCAGATAAGCATATACATATGAACTTTTAGAACAAAAGCTACCTTAGTGATGATCTTTCACCATGACATCTTCTTAAAGGCATCGACATCCTTTATACAAATTGACACATCTCTTGATGATATGTTTTTCCAAGGGTCTTCTTCTTTACCAGACTTTCGTCAAAGTCTACATATCTTCCCAGGAAATCTCCTAGTCACATCTTCTTGGCCTCCGAATGATAACTGCCTCTTGACATGGTTGCATTTCTTGATTTCTTCCTCTCTGCACATTCTTTATTTCCAGGAACTTACAACCTTTCTGGTTTCTTTTTCATATACAACCACCTCGTATTTAATGAGGACATATTATGTTAATTTCATCTGTCCGTGCACTGAGAGATACTCCTCCATAGATCATGCTTCTAAATACATAAGTTCATTACCTGCAACCATATGACATGACTTCACCGCATCCAATGTTAGCATATAAATATATACATACCTCATACCCTTTTTCCCTTGAGTCATCTTGTAGCAATTTCTCAAGAATGAAGAGCTTCATTCTCTTGGCATGCTCCATCAATATCCCAGAGATCTATTTCCATGATGACCCTTGCTCTTGATGACTGCTTTTCATTAGTAATGTTATCAGAGAGGTTTTCCCGGAGCTGATTCACCAAGAGCTCCTACCATGCTTTCATCAGGATGCTACACTACTTCCTATCATATAACCAACAGAAATCACTTAAAGAAGAAGATGATCATAATCGTAGTGTAGATCCCTTGCTTCTTCTTTCTTAGATTTTCTTTGAATCAGTTTCTTCCTTTTTCTTCAAATTTTTGAGTTCTGCAAAACTATTACCTTCAACTTGTCTTCTTCCATAGAAACCCTAGGTTGATGAGTGAGGTAACTTACTTATCCCATGATTTTGTTACCCTCATGATCATATGAGTTCTTGTTTCTTATACTTCCATGATGTCACATTGCATCAAATCTTAAGCAAGATCTAGGAGCCATAAAGAGACTTATTATGAGAGGGACTATTCTTAATGATCTCTTACTCCCTCTTTCCATCCACTCCTTCCATCCTTTCTGGTGACATGAACTTTCTTGTACTATTCATCATTCTTCTTCCAGCTTCTTTTGTGTCTCCAATATTGTTCATGTGAGAGAGCCTTAAGAGTTCCTTTCCATGAATTCAAAGGAGACCCTTATCTATGACTTTAGTTATCTATGAGGACCATGACTATCCTCCTTGTTTCATACAAGGATCTTGGTAGCCCAACCAGCTTATAGATCTCCCTGCAAAAACAAAGTCATTTAACCAAATTTGATTATAGAATGAAAGATACTTACTTGATAAGTGAAGATAATGTCTTCAGCTTGATTTCTTCGATGGTGGTTGATAAAAGATGTGTTAGTGCTTTCTCTTTGGCTGATCTTCTTCAAGGGTAAGGATTAGACCTTTGTTGTAATTATGATAAAGACTTCTTTTGGTTGTTTATGTCTTTTTTCTATTTTTGTCATGAAACCGAGGTCTCATTTTTGGTGCTGAAATCATTCTTTTAAGATTGCACTGTGAGTTCTCCAAGATTGCGGTGTCAATATATACGTATCTTTGTTCCTTCAGTCATGAGGTGGTAGTATAGATATGACTTGATCCTTTATTACTTTGATGGAAATATAGAAAAGGTTTTACACTACGATTTTGTGACAGCTTGAATATCTCAATTTGTAGTTATATAGTACTTCTATCTGAGATAGTATTATGAACTCCCTCTCTAAGATATCTAACTTGATTTCTGAGATATCAAAATTGATCTCTGAGATATATCGAACTCTTTTCTATTCTATAATTGCACCTAACTTGTTTTATGAAGTTGCACTGAACTTGTATCACTGAATTTGCATCGAACATGTATCTTTGCAATTGCATCGACCTTGTATCAATACCACCGAGCTTGTATCTCTGCAATAGCACCCAACTTCTTCTTTGTAATAGCACCAAACTTCTTTTCTTTGAATTTGATCTCAGACAGTAACCTTTATCAAAATTTTCTTGACAATAAGGTGATCTTCTTTTACCATCCCTCTAATACCATGTCGAGAATTTGGAGGGGTTACGGTTAATACAAATTCTCTTCTTGATAATACTTGTGAGCTAGCTTGTGTAGCTTATGTATTCTCTTAGTTAATCTTTCATCAAGTAAATTATTAAAATGCATATGACACAAATATTTACGCAGAAGTAATACTTTTATAGTAGGAAGGTAAATCACAGATTTACCTTCCTTACATTACACTTCAAATCTGCACTTCAGCACTTCACTTGCCTTCAACATTTAGCATTTACTTTCAGCGCTTCGAATTTACCTTCAGCACTTCGGGGTTACCTACAGCACTTCAGATTTATACTTTGGATTTACCTTCAGACTTCACTTTTACCTTTAGCCCTTCAGACTTCGCTTTTTCCTTCAGATCTCCACTGTTCCTTCCGCAATTTATACTCTTGAATCTGCACCAAATTCTGTCCTTTAGATCCGTACTTAAACTCTGAAAAGGCTCAGACTGATCTACAGATTTCTTGTTCTCCAAATGAGCCGCAGGACAATCATATATATAGATGACTTGTCCTGCTATTAGGCTGACCATTCTATTGGTATTTAGGCCGACTAGGTAGCTCGCAAATTAGGCCGACTTGTAGTTTATTTTCTCCAGCATTTTTATGAGGTATTACTTCACATATATTCCCATATTGTTGTAGGATGTTTCCGCTATATTTTGAGCTTGTTTGCCAACACTTCTAGAGGGCTGTTGAGAGCTTCTTTACAAGGTCTTGGAGCATATCCATCTAAAGTGGATCCTTCATGATTTTGACACTTAATCCTAGAAAACAAGAACCTAATAGAATCAAGAAGAAGTCTATCTACATAATAAAATCTTGCTCATGAAATCCAAGAAGCAAGTACAACAAAATACATTTTATTATCTTTGTCTCCTTCTTTTCATAATTACATGGTCAACATGAAGACTAACCTAGTTACATTTTACAACACTCCCTCTTAACCAGGGAGGTATTCATATAGTTACATGATCACTTTCAAACTAAAGAAAAAGATCGGATTGGTAATCGCATCTGTATAGCATCATATCAACCAGCATTGTCCTAGTGCAAGGCCTTGACTAACAGCCCCACCTCTTCAACGAGACAATGGGCTTCAATGCTAGCGAAACACATGACTTATAGACACCTTCGTCATTGTCTCTCCAAGGTACATACTCCACCCGGGTGTTCCCAAAGTATGACCTTCTTGGACTATTCTTCTCTTGGGTAGCTAGCCCTCAAAGAATATCGGTCCCTAACTACTCTTATCTTGAATGCCCTATCACATTCTCAAAGAGTATTGAATGCCAGATGATTACCCAATCCTCCATTCTGTCTTCCCAAGACCAGAATGATGTGTCTATCTCTCCCTCTCAACCAAGGAGGACCTATTCCACAAGGGAATGTACTCATTCCTAAACAAGGAATGTACCTAAGCTCATTCTTAGGAATTACCAAGTTTCTTCCAAGAAAGAAACTTACCATCAGGCACCCTCTTAACCAGGGACCTCCAACAACAATGGTGAGACACCCAGTTGCTCATGAAGAATTCCTGTCCTCGATGTCATGGATTTCGATATTGAGGAATCTCCATCTTTTAGCTTCATAGGGCACAAAACATCCATCACTTTTATCCTGAGTCAAGTCAGCTATTAGAAAGTGATTCATCAGACTTCCTTTTATGGTCCACTTGTTATGCCATGTTGCTTTCCTTAGACTCATCTCAAGGATCATACATCTTTTCTTATGATTAGCAGCCCTGCACAAGTTCATCCAAATAAGCATATACATATGAACTTTTAGAACAAAAGTTACCTTAGTGATGATCTTTCACCATGACATCTTCTTATAGGCATCGACATCGTTTATACAAATTGACACATCTCCTGATGATATATTTTTCCAAGGGTCTTCTTCTTTACCAGACTTTTGTCAAAGTCTACATATCTTCCCAGGAGATCTCCTAGTCACATCTTCTTGGCCTCCGGATGATAACTTCCTCTTGACATGGTTGCATTTCATGAATTCTTCCTCTCTGCACATTCTTTATTTCCAGGAACTTACAACCTTTCTGGTTTCTTGTTCATATACAACCACCTCGTATTTCATGAGGACATATTATTGATTTCATCTGTCTGTGCACTGAGAGATACTACTCCATAGATCATGCTTCTAAATACATAAGTTCATTACCTGCAACCATATAACATGACTTCACCGCATCCAATGTTAGCATATAAATATATGCATACCTCGTACCCTTTTTCCCTTGAGTCATCTTGTAGCAATTTCTCAAGAATGAAGAGCTTCATTCTCTTGGCATGCTCCATCAATATCCCAAAGATCTGTTTCCATGATGACCCTTGCTCTTGATGACTGCTTTTCATTAGTAATGTTATCAAAGAGGTTTTCCCAGAGTTGATTCACCAAGAGATCCTACCATGCTTTCATCAGAATGCTAACTAATCCCTTGCTTCTTCCTTCTTAGATTTTCTTTGAATCAGGTTCTTCCTTTTTCTTCAAATTTTTGAGTTCTGCAAAACTATTTCCTTCAACTTGTCTTCTTCCATAGAAACCCTAGGTTGATGAGTGAGGTAACTTACTTATCCCATGATTTTGTTACCCTCATGATCATATGAGTTCTTGTTTCTTATACTTCCATGATGTCACATTGCATCAAACCTTAAGCAGGATCTAGGAGCCATAAAGAGACTTATTATGAGAGGGACTATTCTTAATGATCTCTTACTCCCTCTTTCCATCCACTCCTTCCATCCTTTCTGGTGACATGAACTTTCTTGTACTATTCATAATTCTTCTTCCAACTTCTTTTGGGTCTCCAATATTGTTCATGTGAGAGAGCCTTAAGAGTTCCTTTCCATGAATTCAAAGGAGACCCTTATCTATGACTTTAGTTATCTATGAGGACCATGACTATCCTCCTTGTTTCATGCAAGGATCTTGGTAGCCCAACCAGCTTATAGATCTCCCTGCAAAAACAAAGTCATTTAACCAAATTTGATTATAGAATGAAAGATACTTACTTGATAAGTGAAGATAAAGTCTTCAGCTTGATTTCTTCGATGGTGGTTGATAAAAGATGTGTTAGTGTCTTCTCTTTGGATGATCTTCTTCAAGGGTAAGGATTAGATCTTTGTTGTAATGATGTTAAAGCCTTCTTTTGGTTGTTTATATCTTTTTGCTATTTCTATCATGAAACCAAGGTCTCATTTTTGGTGCTGAAATCATTCTTTTAAGATAGCACTGTGAGTTCTCCAAGATTGCGGTGTCAATATATACGTATCTTTGTTTCTTGAGTCATGAGGTGGCAGAATAGATATGACTTGATCCTTTATTACTTTGATGGAAATATAGAAAAGGTTTTACACTACGATTTTGTGACAGCTTGAATATCTCAGTTTGTAGTTGTATAATACTTGTATCTGAGATAGAATTATGAACTCCCTCTCTAAGATATCTAACTTGATTTCTGAGATATCAAACTTGACCTCTGAGATATATCAAACTCTTTTCTATTCCGCAATTGCACCGAACTTGTTTTATGAAGTTGCACTGAACTTGTATCACTGAATTTGCATCAAACATGTATCTTTGCAATTGCACCGACCTTATATCAATACCACCAAACTTGTATCTCTGCAATAGCACCCAACTTCTTCTTTGTAATAGCACCAAAATTCTTTTCTCTGAATTTGATCTCAGACAGTAACTTTTATCAAAATTTTCTTGATAATAAGGTGATCTTCTTTTACCATCCCTCTAATACCATGTTGAGAATTTGGAGGGGTTACGGTTAATACAAATTCTCTTCTTGATAATTACTTGTGAGCTAGCTTGTGTAGCTTATGTATTCTCTTAGTTAATCTTTCATCAAGTCAATTATTAAAATGCATAGGACACAAATATTTACGCAGAAGTAATACTTTTATAGTAGGAAGATAAATCACAGATTTACCTTCCTTACATTACACTTCAGATCTGCACTTCAGCACTTCACTTGCCTTCAGCATTTAGCATTTACTTTCAGCACTTCGAATTTACCTTCAGCACTTTGGGGTTACCTACAGCGCTTCAGATTTATACTTCAGGCTTACCTTCAAACTTTCGAACCTTCAGACTTTCAGACCTTCAGACTTCGCTTTTTCCTTCAGATCTGCACTGTTCCTTGCACAATTTATATTCTTGAATCCGCACCAAATTCTGTCCTTTAGATCCGTACTTAAACTTGGAAAAGGTTCAGACTAATCCGCAAATTTCTTGTTCTCCAAATGAGCTGCAGGACAGTCATATATATAGATGACTTGTCCTGCTATTAGACCGACCATTCTGTTGGTATTTAGGCCGACTAGGTAGCTTGCAAATTAGGCCGACTTGTAGTTTATTTTCTCCGGAATTTTTATGAGGTATTACTTCACATATATTCCCATATTGTTGTAGGATGTTTCTGCTATATTTTGAGCTTGTCTGCCAACACTTCTGAAGGGCTGTTGAGAGCTTCTTTACAAGGTCTTGGAGCATATCCATCTGAAGTGGATCCTTCATGATTTTGACACTTAACCCTAGAAAACAAGAACCTAATAGACATCAAGAAGAAGTCTATCTACATAATAATATCTTGCTCATGAAATCCATGAAGCAAGTACAACAAAATACATTTTACTATCTTTGTCTCCCTTTCATAATTACATAGTCAACATGAAGACCGACCTAGTTACATTTTACAACACTCAGTTCTGTGGGCAGTTCTTACTGTCAACAACGCCCAATGCCATGTATTCTGGTATGTTCCTAATAACTTGTAACTTAATAGAGTGACTTAGTCAAATTACATAAAAATAAAAATAAAATTAAGATTAAAACTAAATAAACTAAAATAAGATTAAAATAAAATAGTCAATTTACCATAGATAGTTTTTGTACTCTACATTTTGAATATAATATTTTAAAATGTAATATTTTTATTTTAAAAAATAATACAATATTCTTTAATATAATAATTTTTTTTTTTTTGATAAAATTATTTATTTTTGAACTAAGTGAAACTAAAATGAAATTAAAAATAGCTCTATGTGAAAATATTTTTATTTGGTCAATCTAAAATTAAATTAATAAAAAAATTACGTTAAAATAAAAATAACTTCATGGTATTGACCCATGATATTCATGTGGAATGTAGCATATTTAAAGGGGGAAATTAAAACAGCTTAGATCCATCTTAACTCCGAATCTACGGGATCAAATCTGTTGAGAAGTTGGAGGGTTGTAGGTTAATACAAATTCTCTTCTTGATAATTACTTGTGACCTTACTTGTGATACTTATGTCTTCTTCTTCTTTTAGTTTAGTTGATCTTTCATCAAGTCAATTATCAAAATGCACGAGACACAAAAGTTAGGCTCCTAGAGCTAGGGCAAAACCTCTCCCTCTTGGAGAGGAAAACCCGCAAAAGAATTCTTCTTATAGATCTTCAAATGACAAGTGCCATGACCCAAACTTAGACCCTTACCTTATGAATGCTTCCAAGACCTTGTTGCTTCTTCTTTGACGATCTTCCACACTGATATTTCTTTCTTTGCACGAGTGTGTACTGTCCTTTCTTTTATTAACTGTGAGAGGGAAGGTAAATCCTAGATTTACCTTCCTCTCTTTTCTTGTCCGGCAGCAACCCTTAATTATCCACTTAGGATATTCACATTGCAAATCATTGTTCCATCTCATTTGTTACACAGAGAAATTCACCTTTCAAATCCGTATTATGTTCATGACAGTTTGAACCTCATTGCACGTGTTAGCATATCAGATTATGCTTGCACTGAAAAACCCTGCAATTGACTTTAGAAACTCCGCATTTCTTCATATGTATATTCCGCTCTCTATATTATGTAATGACCACACTGAATATTTTTGTCCGCGTTGTATGTTAGATAATATCCGCACTGTATATCTAAAAAGAGCCGCATTTCTATTACTGATATTTTTCTAAAAAATCTTCTCCAGATTGTTCGCACTTCTTCCTACCACTTTAGTTTTCTTTTGAACAGATCCGCACTTCATTACATGCATTGACCGCATTTCTTATTACAGAGATACGCATTGTATCATATATATATACCGCATTTCTTATCTGCTCTTCCACAGAGAAAATCCGCATGTCGTTCCAAACATATCCGCAAGCCTGTGTCTGATTTATCCACATTCAATTCATAGGTATCCGCACTTGTGATTCTTCTTCGAATGGCCGTATAACATATGCTATTTATATAGTGTCAAGACTGTCTTTTAAGCCGACCATTCAACTAATATTTAGGCCGACTTTCACAGAGTTTATTCCAACATATATGATGTATTTCTTCACTGCTTTTAAAGCTTGACTTTCACCTTTATTTGAGAGCTGTTGTGAGCTTCTTTCACAAGGTCATGGAGCACATCTTCCTAGGGTAGATCCTTCATGTTTGAGACACTTAGTTCTATTTAATCCTAGACGACAAAAACCTAATAGAAATCAATAAGAAGTCTGTCTACATAATAAAATCTTGCTCATGAAACCCATGAAGCAAGTACACAAAAAATACATTTTATTATCTTTGTCTTCTTCTTTACATAAATGCATAATTACATAGTCAACATGAAGACCAACCTAGTTACACTTTTCAACAAAATCTCCTTTCACTCTAAAGAGGTTTGCATCTCAAGAGATTTGATCCCTCTGGGCCCTTGATAGCTCTCGATTTAAGATGGATCTAAGGTGGATCTAGGTTGGTTGTAATGTAATGTGTTGTTTATCCCTAAAAATAGAAATCACACTATGTGAAAACATTTTTACTTAATCAAAATAAAATAAAAATAATAAAAAAATAACATCAAAATAAAAATAATTTCATGGTATTGACACATGGTATGAGAACCCATGGTATTCATGGAACATAACATATTTAAAGGGTAAAATTAAACCAACCTAAATCCATCTTAACTCAAGATCTACCGAGCGCAGAGAGAGAGATCAAAGAGATCAAATATCTTGTGACACAAACCATTTTTCACTCAGTGAAAAGAAATTTGAACCCTTTCAAGCTTGGTGGATCCAAAGTTAAAATGGATTTACGCTGGTCACACTTTGATGATGCTTCAGAAGTGGGTATGTTTTTTATGTTATACATTCCTAGAGGAGGCTTTAGAAGTGGGATTCGAGTGTCGGATTTGGACCATAGTATTAAAAACCGGAACCGATGGACCTAATGAACCGGTAACTGGACCGAAACCGGTCTTACCGATACTGGTCAGGTCTAAACGAACCAGTTTTTAAAAAAATACATTAAATAATTATTTTTTAATTAAAAAAACTATTTTTAAGATTTGCAACCATGATTCCAAGCCAATAGAGACAAAATATGCAAAGTTTGCTCATTTATATACCATGTAAAGGTGAATATATCAAAATGGCACCAAGTGCAATACATATCATCGAAAAATACATAAGCAATGAGGCTCCAAATGGCCCATAAAGTCCAAAAACAATGCTACAAGCTATGAGGCCATTGGCCTAATACAAGACTACATATTAGTGATCAATAACATGATCACTCCTCATCATGATCAAAATCATCACCACTACTAGACAAGGGATCATCAACATGAGCTACATAAATAATATGGCTCAGAGTTTGAGGACTCCTAAAAATTCTCTACAACTTTAGTAGTAGTAGCAGTAGCAAAAATATACATGAAAACTACAAATCACTGAGCAACATGGTTTCTCATGAAACTCATCATTGATTCATTGCTACTAGAAATGGGATCATCAACAAGAGATACATAAACATCATCTAGCTCAAAGTCTTCAGACTTGGATTGCTCAACCTTATAACATGATAGAAATTGAAAAAGCTTAACATGCCTAACCAATGATTTTGGTTTGAGTGAAGGGTTCATCTCCTCAACCTTAAAATGCGGTAGAAAAAGATTAGCATGCCTAACCAGTTGTTTTCCTTTGAGTGAAGGATACATTCTTGTTACAGGCACGGTAGGGGAGTTCAACAATCAATACCACCAACATCAACAAAGTTCAACAATCAATACCACCAACATCAAGGTTCTTAAAGGACTTCATGCTCTTGATCAAATGCCAATCTCACACCCTTGCACATGATAGAATCAAATGGAAACATTGAAAATCCCCAAACCATGAAACCCTGAAAACCATTAAGTCTGCTGAATTTTGAGTGAAATCTAAAATTCTAGTTTCTCCATATGAAATCCAATGAGGTCGAAACCACTCTTAAACATATTGAGTCATTTCATCGTAATGTTAAAAATTTAAGTAAAAGGATGAAATTGAAAAATAAAGGAATTTAACATTACCATTAATTGCCAATAGGATGTGTCACGAAAGTAGGCATGCTTTTCTTAGAGGGGATATTTTTGGAGGAAAACAACCCTAAATTTTCCTCAAAAAAGCTCCAAAACTCAAAAAATTGCATTATGTGGGGTCCATATTTGGCCTGGCAATGAACCGGCCGGTTTGACCATAAACCAGCCGGTTAGCACCGGTTGGACCGGTTTTTTTGGCGAAGAGGAGGGTTGAACCCGGTTTTTCTACCGGTTTGACCCGGTCAGCTAATGAACCGGCCAGTTTGACCGGTTTCCAGTTCAAACCAGCCGGTTTTTAATACAATGATTCAGACACAATGGACACGCGGATTCGAGTGTCGGATTTGTGGCTTTAGAAGTGGGATTTGAGTGTCGGATTCAGACACAATGGACACGCGGATTCGAGTTTCGGATTCGAAAAGCAAAAAATACAATTTATACCTGCAAATATTGAAGCGAATGCAATTAAACTTTGAAGAGAATGGACACGGGACACAATGGACACGCGGATTCGAATGTCGGATTCGGACACGATGACCCCCCGGAACAGTACACGTTTAGACACGTTATATATATATATATATATATATATATATATATATATATATATGTATTAAAAATTAGATATTTCTTACATAAATTCATACAAATTCATTGATTCAAACATAGATCTTCATCTTGATGTAAGTTTTACAAAGATTTAAGATCATGATAAATTGATACATTGATACATCATACAATCATACATATTACAAAGTAATAGACATATTCATCAATGATCCAATAGGAGAAAGACAAGATACTGTAGTTTTCTCATTAAGTCATCAAAATCAAAATGTGTTACATAAGTACTAGCCTCTAGGCTCTAGGTAATACACTGCCAATGGCAAATAGAAATAGAAAATACAAAACAACTACAAGTCTACAAGACTACAAGCCTCAATGAGTCATCAATCCTCATCATCATAATCAGCATCATTGTCCTCATCCTGATCATCATGCTCACCACTGCTCTCCTCTGCTGCATCCTCCTCCTTTGTATCCAATGTCATCTCTGCATCTGCTGGTGTGGAGGATGACGCCTCTACTATATCGTCATCATCAAATGTGACAGGCTCTAGCACTGGATCATTGAGATCCAAGTTGGCCAATGCCAACTCAACATTGTTGTCCAGACCCATATCATCAGGAAAGGCATCCCACATCTTTGTCTTTCCCTTCAACCAATCCTCCCTCTGCCTGTAGATGAGACGAAGGTTGGTGTGCATTGTGCACGCCATTGTCTCTGCCCTGGACTGCTCAAGCCTACTCTTCTTCACACTATAAATTCCCATATGTGCTCCAATTCCTCTTGCAACAAGAGGATGAAGTCACCTGAGAAAGGAGCCTCATGGCTAACTGTTGTAGAGGAGGGCTTGTTGCCCCATGAGTTGCCCACCAAGAATAGGGCTTCTTAGCCCCATGTCTCGAATCACATCATAGCCTACAAATCGCCCAGTGCCAGTGGAAAAATCTGCAAAGGCATCCTCCACCTCATCAAGGGATGCCCTATCCTGAAAAATCCTCCCGAATGCATCTTTCCTCCCCTGTGAGATTTCACCATCCATGTGAGGAGGAAATCTGCAGGAAGGTCCAACATTCAGCCACTCATGGCTGTAGTATTTTGGGTTCAAGAAGTGAGCCAAACAATGTAAAGGTATGCAATTCTTGTCCCATTTGCTAACAAGAATATCCTGTATGCTGGTGAAGAAGGCCTCTGGTAATGTCTCATACTCTGGGCACTGACTCTGTAAAACAATGGTCCTCACAGATTCAATCATGGAATCCCATCCCTCATAAACCTCTCCTAGGATGGATTGGTCTGTATCTGCAAATCAAAGCAGGGAAATGACAGGGTCCATGATCTGAATAAGTAGATCTACCTTCTCCCACCAGACATCATCCAACACTGTGTCCTTCACTTTCTTTGAGGTTGTTTGATCCGTCTTTCTCCAAAAAGACCAAAACTTTGAAATAAACATGGCCCCAAGAGCGGTCTTGACCTCCCTCAACCTCTTCAACATGATGAATGAAGAGGCAAACCGTGTATCTGCAATCTTCAACAATGATAGATTGGTGTACTCCTTGTAGATAGTGAGAGCATTTGTATGGTTTTGTACAAAGTTGCGGATATGCCATGCATCCTCAATAATGCTTCCAATCCAAAGCACATCAGAGGCAATAGATTTCAGTTCTAAGTTCAATGAATAGACAATGCAAGGTATCCAAAATATTTATGGATATTTTGCTTCCACAATCATGCCAGCAGCCTTGCAAATAGGTGCATTATCTGTAATGATTTTCACAGAAGAATCGACTCGTACATCTTCAATAATTTTAATAAATAACTCACCCCTATATTGCGCATCCTTGTACTATCCAAGTGCATCCACTGATTTCAAGAAAACTGGACCATTCAAGGATGACACCATGAAGTTGATGAGTGGGTGTCGTGTTGGATCTGTCCATTCATCATAAACAATGCTAACCCCAGATGTTGGCCATGCTGATTTAATAGGCTCAAGAATTTTGTCCACCTCTTTCTTTGTCTTTGTCAACAATGTGGTTCTAAGCTTCTCTGACCCAGGAGGCACATACCCTGATGGAGCCCCTTGACTTAGAGCTCGGCACATCTCAATAAATAGAGGTGATCATGCAACATTAAAGGATATGAAGTTCTGATAGAAAAAAAATGCAATCGTGAGATCAAGCTCTTCCCTTTTCTCTTTTTGGAAAATCTTGTCCATTGGACCAAGTGCAGTTGCCTTTCTTTTTGTTGTTTGTCCCCCACTAAAACTCTCAAAAGGGAACTTGTTGCTGCTTTTCCTCAAGAATGGAAGGGGGTCATCATTCTTGCTTTGTTTTGATTTTGATGCCACATTCACTGCACCAACAAATGCCTCTTTCTCCAATTCCTTCCTCCTTGTCGATGGAATTATTGTACAAGCTTAAATGCCACAACTTGGCAAAGCCAACAAATGAGATTTCACATGGTAATATGTGCTCATGAAATGGTTGTGGCAAAAACTGCATTTCCATGCAACATTACCTCCTCCGTTCGCCTTGCTACCTGGCCCTACGTCTCTTGTCACATATTTCCACAATGGGTATTTGGGGTCTTGAGTTTGTTTTCCCTGAACATTTGAAGTTGTTGTTGCAGCCCCACTTCCAATAGATGGAATACTTGCAGACCCTGATGAAATAGGGATAGGAGGGGCATCTCCAATGGGGACATTCTTCCCCTTTCTTTGCCCATGCCTTGCTACCCTTGATTGAGCCATGAATACTGTAAAAAATAAACAAAAATGACCAAATATGTAAAACATATGCACATGCAAACACTAACAGCAAACTAAATGAAAAAACATAGAGAAACAGTGCACTTATCGGATGCTTGCTAATCCTTGCTCCTTGCTCAACTCACATACAAACAATGGTGAGAAAGAATGAGGGAAAACGGACTTTCATAACTTGGCGGAGGCACTTTTGCGGGTTTCGTGTCCGGCAAAATCGGATTCGATCGTGTCCGTATAGGACACCATCGACATTCGACGTGTCCTATACGAACACGATCAAATCTGACTTTTTGGATTCGAATCTGTACGTGTCGTGTCGGACACGACAGATTCGGGACACGTGGCCCCATATGGTCGAATCTGGTTTCTTAGATTAAAAGTGATATGAAGGGTCATTTAAAAATAAGATCATCATAAAAAAATTCTATGATGGGTAGGGGGACCCGTCAAAAATAACCCCTGGTTGGAAGCACCTAATAGGGCCTCTAAGTAACCCTCCCATACGTAAGCATAGTCACTTGTTTACAAACACTAAGCTAGAAAGACATTTGAAGATGATGCTTGTATGAAGTTCTCTATTAAATATAGTCCACAGTGATATTTATATGGTTTCTTTACCTATGATGATGATCTCACTTGATTTTGAGGCTATGTTACAAAATGTGTCCCAAGTACAGTTGCCATTCCTTGAGGGATTGATTGAGACTTCGCCAACACTTCAGAGAGGACATCCAACCCCCACTAGATGACACTTCAAGGCACTATAGCCAAGACGTTGATCACCTAGAGAAGAGCATTGACCTTGGGATTGATCCAATATTGATGATGATCCTCTCCTCTCCCTCAAAATCCTGAAACATTGTCGAAAGAAGCTAGTACATTGTAAAGAAAGATGATGTGCCCCAGTGACCACAAGACGTCCCCATGCTCGCATTCCACCCTCTTGATGGACGTTGCCTTGTTCTCAGACCAATTTGCGGGAAATGATGACTTGAAAGTTGTGATCACTTTGGAGGGGATGGTACAACTTTCTTGATGATGACATCACACGTTAGCCTTATGACATCACCATAATGATGCCTAGAGTTATGACGTAGGCTTGATTGATGGATATATTTTGATGAGGAGGCGTGGGCTTGATTCATGGAGATATCTTGATGAGGAGGGTTTTGCTTGACCATTGTACACATTGTTGATGAGGAGATGGATTTAAGTGAGGAGTCCTCATGTGGCTCATCTTTTGCACCATGTGGATGGAGATCTTCACTTTTGGATGATGACATCACCCTTGGGGGCCTTTTTACTCACATGTGTGGGATAAAAAGAGGCCCATTTCTATATTTTATCATTATGATAGCTATCTTTTAGGTCAGTCCGTGACCTACTTGACTTGTAAACACTTAAAATTATTATTTTAGGGATTTTAGCATATTTTACCCTAAATCAACTTGGTTGCCCTCAAATAAATAGAGGGAAGTCAAATTTAGGAGGACCATTGTCACACATGCTCATTTCTCTCTTGTAAAGGAGGGCGCACTAGCTTCTCTTTCTCTCTTGGACGTAATGGATCACTAGGCTAGCGAATTGTCTTGGGGATGATAAAATTGCATGGATGGAAATTTGTAAAACTAATTGCACACCAACAAAAAAAAATTACATTATATTAAACATGCATATAAATACATCAATTATTGGTTTAAGATAGAAATATTATCTTAACCATACAATCAATTAGTTGAGAGAATTTCTCAACCAAACACCAAAGTAGGAGCTATTTTAGTTGGACTAAATCTCTCAAATCCAACTAATTAACAATCAAACAAATCACACAATAATTACATTTAATGATGAGGAACATCATTCAATATGCACAAAACAAGTAGGAGTTAAATCTCCAACACCCTCCCTTAATGAGTACTTATCTTTGATCTTCTTGCCTGGAAAAGTCTTCATTAGCTTTTTTTAATCAATTTTGAAATCACATAGAGTGAACTCCATCAATTTGTCTCATAACCCTCGTAAAGGTGTAGTCAACGAGTTGGATTCTCAAGTTCCACTCTCAAACACCCAAATCATGGATCTCCCAAATTCAATTACAAAACAACATCTCAAGTTGTCACATAACCTCACTAAAATACCACTCTCACGTCTTCAACAAATGAGGGATCCTTCCCTAGATCCACAACTACCAAACTATTTGAACAACCATCCTTATCAAGTTTTACTTCCGCTCGATCTCTTAAAATAGTAGCTTCAGACACAATCAATTACCTGTTTCCAATAAAAAGTGAACTACTAGTCATTCTATGGATGAACTTCCATCTGTTGAGATACATGGGTGCCAACTGTTGTGCTCGCTAGTTGTATAGGAAATTCATCTAGATACTAAATGTACCTAGAGTCAGTTTTACAAAATGAACTCTTTATCTGATTTTGGAAGTTCATCATTACCGATTTTACAAACAAATTATAGTACAAAATTTCTTCTAATAAAATAACATAACTATATCAACACCTATAGCTCCTCCAATAGCCTTCAAGCACTTCAATAGACATATTTTCAAACAAGCTAGCCACCTTGTGTTGCACTTCTGATTTTCCTAAATCTATTGTGTTGTTGAAGAAGGCACTTCAAAGCATATATACCCAAGTTGCAATGACAAGACAACATATATTTTCTCCTCTGTATATTCATCACTCATAACCTTACCATCACAACCTTCCACTGCACAGGAAGACAATCCCACAGCCATCTAGGGATGGGTAGCTTCGGAGTTCTTTACCTCGTCCATGAGCCATTGTGACACTATTGAATCCACTAATGAAAAAGGAATTTGAAACATTTTTTCTCCTCGACTTAGCTGCAATCATTAGCTATTGAACTGATCTAGCAAAGCATTGGTTTACACTCTGCTCTAGATGTACTAGTCGAACTCAAAGTTTATTAGCACCTGCATGTATCATGTACCTCTATCATTGGCATCCGCTTTGTTTTGGAGAATTTGACCCTAATACAATCCCCTACCACTAGTCCCATATACTTCCTCACCTAGATTTGCAATCTCGTTTGGAGATGAAAGATATCCCCAGCATAAGCATATCATGGAGGAGAAATCGAAGAGTCTAGTGCAACATTGTATGTGTATTATTAGAGTGTGATTTAACTTGCGATGACTGCAATCTTCATTCTGGTAGCGCAGTGATCCATATTAATTTATCGCTACCAGAAGTGAGACAAAGAGAGTCTGTCGTGCTAGAGTTCTTGAACGCTTTGTCGTGCTAGAAATTCCCTCCTTTGGGAAGCCCTCCTCATCCTTTGGAGACCCTACTAGCCCTTGGAAGAATTTAATTTGCACATGGAAAAATATTATTTCTAATGTGAAACCCACATCTACAAAAAAGTACAAGTCAGCCTGGGCAAGGAAATTCGACCTCATAGGACTCATATAAATAGACCACATGTCACATCACTTGCAGGCATTTCATCACTCATCCATTCATCTTCTATTGGTTCGACTACTTCTAAAAATTGCAGGTCCAAGCTCACACATGCGAATAGGAGAGGGAGAGAATCTATTGACTATGTTGACTTTATGTTTTGGCCTTTGACCAGCGTTGACTTTTGGTATTTTGGACATGGTTTGAGTTGATTTGACTTGGGATTTTGGATCTATTTGGAAGGCCGAGTTGACTAGCACATTGACCGAGATTTTTTGGGTTGTTTGACTAGCATTGGCTACAAAAATTGGCTAGGGTTTTCGCAGGTCAAAGTTTGACTTTGACCAGATCTTATGGGCAGATTTTTGCGATTGTTTTGACCGATTTTGACTAAAGAAAGGAAGCTGCATCTTTTGGCAGGTTGACCGAATCTTTTGGAGCTGATTTTAACCATTGACTTTGACTGATCAAGGTTGCATTGACTATTGGCAGAATTCAACTTTGACCAGAAAATTGCAGAATTTGCTCATATTGGTTTGGATATTGGATAGTTGACTTGGTTGATCAATGGTTTGACCCTTTTACTCATTGTTGATGTACTTGGACATTGTATCTCTCTACTGAACATTTGATGACAATCTAATAGAAGAAGAATTTGGAAAGGGCTTTCCCCCTTGAGGGGTTTCTCCTTGGCCTTTGACCAAATTGTTGTCTCTCTATTGTTCTTGGTTGTCTTCTACTGTGCATTTGATTTATTGTTCTATCTACAATTGCTTATTGTTGTTGGAAGATTGAATTATATTGGAAATTGATTGTTAATTGAAGAAGAATTGTAATAACTGATTGTGTCAAGCATAGAACAGTAGAAAATTAACATGGTTTCAGAGTTGAGGTGAAGACAAGCCCGAGGAGAGAAGAGCAATCACCTTTGAAGGAATCTATTTGACTTGGTCAAGATGTCTACCTCATAATTCAAGATTGAAGAGAAGTTGAAGGACTCATCTAACTATGCAGTTTGGAGAACCAGGTTGGATGTGACTTTGGATGAGAACAATGTTTTGGAATATGTTGAAGGCAAGGTACCTGGGCCACCGGAAAATGCTTTTGCTGCTGTTACACAGTAATTTGTCACCGTCCCTGCAATCCCCGTCCCGCACAGTGGAGGGCTCATTTTGTGACCTGTGAGCAGTGACATGGCTTGAAACCACTTTCATGACATCCCTCTGAACAAGAGCTTTCAATGCCCTGAAGACATCTCCTTGTGGAAAACCCTAAAAATGGCCCTTTTTGCATTGGCGCGGGCAGGCAGTTCAGTACCCGCGCCAATGGGGAAAATCCTTCAAAGAGGTCGCGCCAATTAGCGCTCTGTCCCAGAGTCGCACTCGCGCCAGCCAATTTAAGGAGTGTTTTTTAAAAATAAATGGCGGAAGTTTCGTCCTAACTGATCTAGGAACTGATATCTATCTTGAGCTGGGAAGTTTGGCTACGGATTTCCATAGAGAGGAAGTGGTTTGCCACCTCTCATGGAAGTTTCCTTGATGATAGGGCCAATCCCATGATTATAGGGATCCCAACTCCCCTTCCTCCATCTATAAAAGCTTGCCCATCTCCATTGCAAACTAGTCTTCAAGTTCCCAAGAGCTTTTATATCCTTATGCTGCAAGAGCCTTCTTGATTCCCTTAAGGCCAAATCCAAGCAAGGAGACTGTTGTCAAGTATCCGGAGAGAGAGGTTTGTCCCATCCTTGACAAGCTTTATCGAGACATGTTTTGCTGACAACCCGCCAAAGGAGAGTGCTACGTTGAAGCTATGGTTGTATTCTTCTTTTGACTCATTAATGATAAGCGACTATTGGTTATGGTTCCACTCTTGTTCTTGATTATGTTCATGAGTTATGTCCTCTTCGACTGACATATAGTTGTATATACTGGATTTTATGCTTGCGTTTGTGTTGTTTCTTGCATGTGCAGGTGTCCGATCATGGAGATCGTGAGGATTGTGATCTGCCAGGGCAAAGGAACGGGAGCACCACCTCTTTTACAAACGACAGCGTTGGATTCCAGGTAAGCCTTCATCGCAAGTCGGTTTATTTGCAATTAGGAACCTGCACTGTAGCGTGTTTGATTGTTGCTAGACCCGATCTGGGCTAGTAGGGATCGCCTCTGTCCACAAAGGGGATTAACCTCTCCAACAATTTGGCGACTCCACTGGGGAATCAGCTTGTTGTTTGATTTGTAAGCTATAGACAGAGCCTGAAGTACAGCCAGATAGCCTTCGAAATGCTCTTGCTCTGCATTAGCGGGGTAGATCAATGCTACTTCAGTCAATCTCCGGTTTAGTTTGTAAACTGAACACTTGGAGCATTGTCTTGTCTTTTCGGTCGATTCTTGATCCTCCTTGCTTGTTCAGCTCTTTTGGGCTGGTTCTTTCTGTGAATTTGGCTTTTGGATAGCTTGATTATCATTGGTCTGCTTGTTGGATTGCTCTTTTTTTATTTTTGACTGGTAAACTCGACTGGCGCGCTTTTCAGCTTGACAGTCGCGCCCATTGGCGCAGGTTGCTAGTGTATTACCCGCGCCAATTCTATTATGGCGCTAGTTTCAGCCTTACAGTCGCGCCAATCTTGTAAGGTACTAGGGTTTACTCTGTTTTGAGCTTTCTAAGCTTGATCTGTGTCTATCTCGCTTTGAGCCTAGATCACATGGTTCATTTGAGTCTTGGAGATTCTGCTTGAAGTGGTGAGTCTGGTCTTAGTTGGGAGAAATTCTTTGTTTTTTCATTTTCAGGCATTGGCGCTTGTTGTCAGTTAGCAACCCGCGCCAATTGGCCATTGGCGCTAGTTTTCAGTGTACAAGTCGCGCCAGTTGGCGCTAGTTGTCAATGTACAAGTCGAGCCAATTTCAGGGTGCATGAAAATTGAGATTTTTTCCCTAAATCCTTCACCAGTGTGTCTTTCCCTTCCGGGCTTTCCTCTATATGAGCATAGATTACATTGCTCATTGTTTGGAATGTCTTCTTTCCATGATTGTTTGATGTAAAAGGGAATGAATGCCTTGTTTTGATCTCTTGCTTTGGAAGTCCTCTTTGTGTTTGACCTCATATGTCTTGTCGCCTTTTAAGGGATTTCGTTACAAAGTGTTTGAAACAACGATTGCATTCTTAGTGTTTGATTACATCCTTTTTGCATTCATCCTTCCATTAAGAAGATTTGCGTTCTTTTAGTTTTCGTTTCAAATTTTTCTTTTCATGCATTAGATCACATTGCATTGAAAAGTGTTTTTTGAGATTTATCATTGAACTTAGATCACATTGTTTAATGATTGAAAACTAAAAATCGCTTTGAGTGCATTCACTTTCATTAAAAGCATGCATTAAGTAGATTCTCATTTCATCGGAAAATGCATTGAGTGCATTCTTATCATTTGAAAAGAAAAAGGAAATTGTGCATAGATTACAATTGCACAGTTTTCGAAAAAAAGGATTTTGCATAGATTACATTGCATTATTCGCATCGTTGAATGTTTGAAATTACTTTCGGATAGTGAAAGTCATCTAGTTTGGAAAAGTTTCATTTTCAGTGTTGTTGTTTTTTGCATCATTGTTTGAATCTCTTCCCTTAACTAGATAGCATTCATCGAATTAAAAAGATTTCTTTTCTCATATCGCTGCATATAGGAGATTGTTAGATGACATGCGGTAGGGCCTTGAAACCGAAACATAATTGAAGATCAACCTTAAAATTTATTCAATTAACCTAAGGCAGCATTGAAATCTAACTAAACAAATTTAGAGGTCTAGGCTAGAGACGTGTTCCGGCGTCTTAAAACCTAGTAGCTGTCGTTCGCCTCTTGGCTTTAGACAGCACTAGTACAGACTTGTGCTCCCCGTACCGTCGCGTATATAAAGGGAGACCCCACTAGGTTTCTATCCTTTATCCACAGGAAGCCGAGTCTGCCGCCCTATACCCGTGATACACCGAACACAGCATTCGGGGAGATTTCCTGCACGTACGTTAAGTCCTTGGTTGATTTCTCTTTCATTTCGAAACCAAGGTGTATATTGCAGTTCACGGTTATTTGGTACGCCCTTTGCCTAGTATTCCCGAGTAGTCATTTTGATCTTTTCTGACTCTTTAAATTTGAAAGGATCATCAAGCACTTGTCCTTTCACGCTTGTTTCCAATCTGAAAGTGATAGAGTCACATTTTCCCGTTTCAATTTTAAAAGATGAAACTGTAGAGTTTTGTTTCAATGTTTTTAAAATTAACCGCCACTTGAAATATTCCCTGTTAAAGTTAGTTTCCTTATGTTGTTCAAGATCGTTTTCTCGATGGCAACTTTTCCGAGTTCACCAACCCAGAATCTCCAATGGGAATCCCGGTCCTTTTCCTTGGAAATGTTGGTGCTCATATGGCAACGTTGTTCCCTTCCCGGGTTAACCGTTGGGGCTCGGGTTTGGTTGTTTTCAACCTCTCGTGGGTCCCAAATGTCTCGCCATCGATCAATCGGGCTTCCTCCGCTCGAACAACATCATGTTGATTCCAAGGTGGACCTCTCCCCTTCTTCACCTGTTTCTGCGTCCTCATCTTCTACTTCGCCTGGTGAAAGTCTGGATTCGAGTAACCAGGTGGCTAAGAAGAAGAAGAAGTCCGATAAAGGAGAGGCTAGCTCTGCGGCTATTGCGCCTAAGAAGCCTTCTCTTGATAAACCTCCCAACCCTCCACGGAAAGTCAAGTTCCCTTGCATGTTGTGCACGGGAGACCATCTTCTTCGAGATTGCCCTGGAATTCCCAAGGTGCTTGAAGCATGGTCCAACGGTCGCCCGTCGTTGCCTTTGGCTTCCGGGAGTCAAGTTGGGGGCACGTCTTCAACTAGTGTTGGTAAGGCCCCTAAGAAGCAGGGTAAGATTACCAATCCCTGTAAGTTGTGTGAAGGGCACCATGCCATTCACCTTTGTCCATATATGGATGAAGCCAAGAGAGTTTTGGACAACTCAATTGTTTCTACACCACGCCTCCCGGCTGGTTATAAACAGCTTTCTTTGAGTCCTCCACCAGCTGATCCTATGATTGGTCAAGAGTCATCCTTGATCGATCCCGCTCCCTCGGAAATTCAAATTCAAGAATCGGTTCCTAACCAACCATTGCTCGTGGGATCGGTTGAACTGGCCCCGTCTGCGGTGCACCAGGTCTTTTCCGTTGAGAGTGGGCCTCACATCCCTCAGGGTCTTCTTGTTTCTTCAGATTCTTCGGACTTGGAGAAAGATTCTCCTGCCCCTATAGCTCAAGAAGCTGCTCCTCCGCCTCCCGTGATGGAAGTCCCGGAGGATACCCCTCCCACCTTCGAGATGGAGGTCGTGGAGGATGCTTCTTCTTCCGTAACACCAGGGGAAGACCATCTCGGTTCAATGGTAGCCCCTCCGAGTAGTTTGGTCGCTTCCTTTGATTGGAATTGATTTGCAGGATACCGCCTTCTGTCTTATGTGCCTTTCGAGATCACAGTACAGGCTTTTGGTCTGGTCGTACCCAGCACCATTATAAACGAAGGCGCGTCTGTTAGTGTTCTATCCTCAACTACTTGGCAAGCTTTCGGTTCGCCGCCGCTTGCGCCTGTTACGCAGAATCTGTTGGCATTTAACAGAAGAACGAGTCAACCGTTAGGGATCCTTCCAAGGTTACCTGTTACTTTGGGAGGTAAAACCGTCCATATGGACATGATGGTTGTCCCAGGCCCCTTGGATTTCAATCTACTTTTGGGGCGCGATTACACCTATGCCATGGGAGCACTTGTCTCCTCCCTTTTTTGTGTGGTCTGTTTTCCACATGAAGGACGGATTGTGACCATTGATCAACTTTCATTCTTTGGTCCTGATATGGCAACTGGCCCGCCATCATCCCTTCCTGGTTTTTATCCACCCGTTGTATCTGCCCCACCGCAGGTCAACTATGTGGCTACCTACCCCGTTCCTGTGCTCAATGATGATGCCATCGTGCATCAGGTGTTGGGGGCATTGGGTCCTGACTTCCAGGATGTTTTCCTTCCATCGAGAGTGGAACTCTTGGAAGCGATGACTTCTTGTTCATTATGATGAGGTCATTGGAGCATAGTTCCTTGTCTTGTGTCAAGCTCCTTAAAAAATGAAACAAGGTTGTCGGAACACAGTTCATTCTCTTGTGTCAAGCTCCTTAAAAAATGAAACAAGACAGTTGGAGCATAGTTCGTTTTCTTGTGTCAAGCTCCTTAAAAAATGAAACAAGCTCTTCGGAGCACAGTTCGTTTTCTTGTGTCAAGCTCCTTAAAAAATGAAACAAGCTGGTCGGAGCATGGTTCCTTGTATTGTGTCAAGCTCCTTAAAAAATGAAACAAGGTCATCAGAGCACAGTTCTGTCTCTTGTGTCAAGCTCCTTAAAAAATGAAACAAGCTGGTCGGAGCATGGTTCTTTTCCTGTGTCAAGCTCCTTAAAAAATGAAACCAGGTCTGGTTGGAGCAGAGTTCCTTGTCTTGTGTCAAGCTCCTTAAAAAATGAAACAAGATTGTCGGAGCAAAGTTCCTTGTCTTGTGCCAAGCTCCTTAAACCATTAAACAAGGTATCTGAGGATAGTTCTTTTAATGTGTCAACCTCGTTAAAACAATGAAACACGTTCTTGTTCAATTCGAGTCTTTGATAAGATCTCGTAAAATCCCAGTCGAGTCTCTCTCTTGGTCTCGTAATTTGAACCTTCACTCCATCTGCCTTTCATATGGACTGAAGCTTGGGGGGCATGTACCTCGAATTGAGTCACCATGCTAGGGGCATGCTTACTTTTTCAAGCATAGTTTGTTTCCGTTTCAAGCTTCTGTAAAAATGAAACCGGTTTCAAGCATAGTTTATCTTTGTTTCAAGCTTGTGTAAAAATGAAACCAACTTCAAGCAAAGTTTCCTGATTTCAAGCTTGTGTAAAAATGAAACCTTTCCCATTTTACCTCTTGTGATCGCCATTTTATCAGCCTTTTTGCCAGATGAACCTTGGTTTTCTCACTCCATCGTCATTATCTGTTTGGCCGATTATATGCCTTCACTTGGTTGTTTTACCCGTTCCTGAGGAACCGCTGCGATGAGTGGTCTTGTTAGCCAGCGTCTTGACCTTTACTTGTTCTGAGCAGTTCCACCATTACCGGAACCAGTTGCTACCCATTATACCACTCGTTCCTCCAGGTGGAGTCATCTTTCAGCTCTTTTCTGACTCTCTAAACATGAAAAGATTGCCGAGTCGCTTGCCGTTTTGATCTCGTTAAAGTGGCCACGAAATGACATCTACCCAGTATAAGTTTACCCATTTTTCGGGTTGGGATAGATTATTTACGAAAAAGGAATACCCTAGCCTATTGCAACTAGGAGGTTTTCTCAGACATAGTTTTCTACCTTTTCGGATCTGAGGAACTATTTACGAAAAGGGACCATTGGAGTTTACTTTTCAGCTGTCTTTTCGAACTCTCTAAACATGAAAAGACGCTGATTTCTTCCTTTGTCAGACTCGTTAAACTCTGATGACATCGGATTCAGTCGTAATGACGTTATTCGAGTCACTCCTTCCTAGGGCTCGTTAAACGCACTAGGATGGGCTTATACAACAAGCATATGGTATCCCCTTCAAGCTTGTGTAAAAATAAAGAGGTACTCACCGAAATGGTGGGGAAAATGGAACCAGCATCATTGTCGTGTCGGCAGTATGTCACTCTTGAACATGGCACTTGTCTGCATTCGTGTCGGGTTGGGGACAATTTCATCTCGTTTTTTGCTTGCCTCCGTGGGTTTGGGTAATCCCTTTTGACCTCTCATCTGCTCTTTGCCTCGTCACCATGACCTCTGATCTTTTGATGTCAAATGCTGCCAAATCCACTGTCGTGCCGCCAATGTGTTCAAGAGAAGTTGACCTCTGCACGTATCAACCTTCCTCTGATTCTCATCTGATCGTGATTCACAAAAACCTTATGTTCCTTTGTCTCGTGTCGATGATGTGGGAAACACTATGGCCCACCTTCGATCAAGGTCGCTTCTTGTCGACTTCAGCTCATTATCCGAGAAGCTGATCTAGAGACTCCTGGTGCCTTGGAGCCTGCATGCCTCAATGGCAGGTTCTTCGCATTCGACGCGAGGTTTTCATTATTAGCCTCCGATCGAGTGATTCTACAGGTGTTCGACGCCAGCTCATTGATTCACATGTCGTAGATTGTACCTGTAGTACCTTGAGGGCCATCGTCATTATTGGTGGTACCTCTCGCGTCTGTTAACAGCTTTCATCATTGGCTGGTAATCAGACGATGTTCTTGCATGTTTGACTTCAGCTCACATATTCGCATGCTTGAACTTGTACTTCATTCGGGTTGAGATGGAGAGCAAGACCCTGGATTGTGTCTGTTGTAATCTAGGCTGCAATTTTGTGGATTATTATGATTGGTTACGTGACTCACTTACTGGATGGCTGCGACCATACCTGAGTCTATTTATCGATCTTCACTGGACGGCTACGTCCATACCTTGGATCTGGATTATTGTATACTCTGTTATGGATGGCTACGCCCATACCTCATATATATCATGTATCTGAGATATCAGTTGTATTTCTTCGCGCAGGTTTTCCGACGGCGGAGTTTTCAGTTGGACACGTTCTCGTAAAGCATTTCACCCCTCTCTCTGTCTCTCGGGCCTCATGCTTTAGGGGGCATCTGTTACACAGTGATTTGTCACCGTCCTTGCAATCCCCGTCCCGCACATTGGAGGGCTCATTTTGTGACCTGTGAGCAGTGACATGGCTTGAAACCACTTTCATGACATCCCTCTGAACAAGAGCTTTCAATGCCCTGAAGACATCTCCTTGTGGAAAACCCTAAAAATGGCCCTTTTTGCATTGGCGCGGGCAGGCAGTTCAGTACCCGCGCCAATGGGGAAAATCCTTCAAAGAGGTCGAGCCAATTGGCGCTCTGTCCCAGAGTCGCACTCACGCCAGCCAATTTAAGGAGTGTTTTTTAAAAATAAATGGCAGAAGTTTCGTCCTAACTGATCTAGGAACTGATATCTATCTTGAGCTGGGATGTTTGGCTACGGATTTCCATAGAGAGGAAGTGGTTTGCCACCTCTCATGGAAGCTTCCTTGATGATAGGGCCAATCCCATGATTATAGGGATCCCAACTCCCCTTCCTCCATCTATAAAAGCTTGCCCATCTCCATTGCAAGCTAGTCTTCAAGTTCCCAAGAGCTTTCACATCCTTATGCTGCAAGAGCCTTCTTGATTCCCTTAAGGCCAAATCCAAGCAAGGAGAATATTGTCAAGTATTCGGAGAGAGAGGCTTGTCCCATCCTCGACAGGCTTTATCGAGACATGTTTTGCTGATGACCCGCCAAAGGAGAGTGCTGCGTCGAAGCTATGGTTGTATTCTTCTTTTTGACTCATTAATGATAAGCGACTATCGGTTATGGTTCCACTCTTGTTCTTGATTATGTTCATGAGTTATGTCCTCTTCGATTGACATATAGTTGTATATACTGGATTTTATGCTTGCGTTTGTGTTGTTTCTTGCATGTGCAGGTGTCCGGTCACGGAGATCGTGAGGATTGTGATCTGCCAGGGCAAAAGAACGGGAGCACCACCTCTTCTACAAACGACAGCGTTGGATTCCAGGTAAGCATTCATCGCAAGTCGGTTTATTTGCAATTAGGAACCTGCACTGTAGCGTGTTTGATTGTTGCTAAACCCGATCTGGGCTAGTAGGGATCACCTCTGTCCGCAGAGGGGATTAACCTCTTCAACAGCTGCTATTAAAGCCAAGTACAAGAAAGGTGAGATCAAAGCTAAAAAGATTATTATTGATTCATTGAGAGAACATTTGATTGTTTAAATTTCAAAGTTGAAGGAATCCAAGGAAATGTATAAGTTGATTGGGATGTATGAAGTCAACAACTTGAGTCACATTCTTTCTTTGAAGGATCAACTCAAGGACATCAAGATGAACAAGGGAGAGACTGTGCAATCATACTCATGAGGATATCCCAACTCAATGATCAATTGTTGTCTGTCGGAGAAGTTACTTATGACATAGAGCTTGTACCCATTGTTAATTTGGTAGGTCAGGGACAAATACCCTCTTTTGGACCACCTTCCTCATCCAGAGTAGACCTTTTTTGCCCTTGGAAGAATTTAATTTGGTCAAGGAAAAATTTAATTTTTAATATGAAACCCACAAGTACACTAAGGTACAAGTCAGCATGGACAAGCAAATTCGTCCACCTAAGAAGCATTTAAATAGACCTCAAGTCAAATCACTTTGGAGCATCTCATCACACATCTTCTTCTCTTGAAGGTTCGACTACTTTTGAAAATTGCAGGTCATTTCCACACATGTGAAGAGGGGAGAGAGCCTTTTTTACTGGGCCGAATTCTGTTTTGACCAGTGCTGACTTTTGGGAGGTTGGGATTCATTTGACATGGGAATTTGCATCTGTTTTGGAGTCCGAATTACTTGCGAGGAGAACGAAGTTTTTTGGGCACTTTGACCTTGGTTGACCACAGATCTGAAGCTGTTACTTGACCACAAAGTTGACTTTGACTTGGACCAGTTTTGGAGGCACCTTTGGGACTGTTTTAACTTGACTTTGACCGGCGCAAGAGGTCGTGTTTTCTGCTACCAGGACCAAACTTTTTGGAGTTTGTTTGACCATTGACTTGAGGACTGGTTAGGGAAGCTTTGACTATTGTTGATTGTTGTTGACTTTGACAAAAATTGCAGTATTGACTTGTTGACCAGATTTGATTTTTGGGCTCATCTCTCGAATATTGGTTAGTAAATTGTTGGACAAGTCAAAGATTTGACTTTGACTTTTTCTTGTTGAATTGGAACATTTTAATCTCTCTATTGAACACTTGATGACAATCTCATAGAACAAGAATTTGAAAAGGTTTTCCCCCTTGTGGGGTTTTTCCTTGGTCTTTGACCAAATCTTGTCTCTTGTTATTGCTCTTGATGTCTTCTATTGTACATCGCATTTATTGTTCTATCTACAATTGCTATTTGTCATTGGAAGATTACATTTGTTTAAAAGTGATTGCTAATTGAAGAAAGTATTGGGCTAAGTGATTGTACTAAGTATAGAACAATGGAAAATAACATGGTATCAGAGTCAGGTTAAGACAAGCCCAAGGAATAAGAGACAAGAGCAATCACCTTTGAAGGAATCATCTTTGGAAAGAGCTAAAGGAGCCTATTTGACTTGGTCAATATGTCTACCTATTTCTTCAAGGATATAGAGAGTTTGGGTGACGCATCAATTTTTGTTGCTTGGAAGATCGGGTTGGAAGTCATATTGGATGGTAATGATGTTTTAGAATATGTGGAAGGAAAAGTACCTTACCCACCGAAAAATGCCCCTGTTGCTACCAAAGCCAAGAAAATTCTTATTGATTCTTTGAAAGATCACTTGCTTACTTATGTTGGAAAATTGAGGAAGTCTAAGGACATCTATAATTAGCTAGTTGGGATGTATGAGGTCAACAATTTGAGTCACATTCTTTCCTTGAAGAATCAACTCAAGGACATTAAGATAAATAAGGGGGGATCTGTGCAATCCTATGTCATGAGGATATCCCAACTAAGGGATCAATTGCAAACTATTGGGGAGCCTATATCTAATAGAGAGTTGGTGCTTTTTACTCTTCAAGGCCTTCCTCCTATTTGGGAAACCATCATCACTACAATTAGCAACAATGACAAATTTTCAACATTTGATGAGTTGGCTGGCAAATGTACTCAAGAAGAAACCAGGATGATCTCTAGAGGGAGGATTCAAAAGCACGAAGAAGGAGAACCCTCTACATTTGTTGCACAAGACAAGAAGAGGAAAGGAAGAGGAAGACCATCTAATTCCAGAAAGCCTACTCCAGTTTCTAGGGATTCCAATAGAAGATTCAAAAGGAAATTATCAAAATTTGAATGTTACAATTGCCACAAGCATGGTCACTATGCCCAAGACTGCCCAGATAAGAGAGATGCTCCAAGGTCCAACTACAACAACAATTGTGGCTTCAACAACAAGAGGTCTGATGACCGAAGAAGAGCTAATGATGGAAGAAGGAGAGAAGATAGAAGAAGAAGAGATGCTCCTGATGATCACAAAGAAGGCTATCGTCCTCAAAATAGATCAAGGAACTCAAGGTGTGGAAATAATGTTGTTGCCACTCAATCTAAATATACTTATTTCTGCTCTTTCTAGTTCTTCTCCTCCAAATTCGTGTGATAGTTGGTTGGTAGATAGTGGGGCTTCTAGACATTTCTTTGGGTACAATGAAGTCCTCTCAAATCTGGTTGAGAGGGAAACTAATCTAAAGATTTGAGAGGACTTCCTGATACCTAGAGAAATGTCTACTAATCTAAAGATCATCCTTGGAGACAATTCTACTTATCCTGTGAAGGGTTTTGGTTCTGTCAAATTTCATTTGGACTATGGGGAAACCATTCTTCTTCATGATGTGATGTATATTCTGCGACTAAAGAAAAACCTTATATCTATATTTTCTTTGGAAGACAAAGGAATGAGAGTTGAAATCATAAGAGGAAAGGTCCTCACCTGGCCTTCGAAATCTCACATGAGGGATGTTTTCACCTTGGGATCTAGAATAAAAGGACTCTACAGAGTCAATGGCAGACCCCTGCGAGCAATGATATATGATAGCAATCATCAAAATGAGTTATGGCACCTAAGGTTTGCATATCTACACTATCATCCCTTCCCAAAGTTAGAAGGATGGTCTCTGGAATGCATGATGTTCAATCTAATCATGATGGAGTATGTCCAGGATGTGCCAATGGAAAGAAGTCAAGAGGACCATTCCCCTCCAACAAAAGCAGAACCAGTGATATTCTCCAACTCATCAACTTTGATCTATGTGATCCCATGTCAGTAAAATATTTGGGGGGCTATCTATATAATATAATCTTTATGGATGACTTCTCCCGGAAGACATGGATATCATATTTGAAACACAAGGACAAAGCATTCAAGATGTTCCAAAACTATAAGGTACTGATAGAGAATAAAACAGGGAAAAGGAACAAGGTCTTCAGGTCCGACAATGGTGGAGAATATACTCCTAATGAGTTTATTGACTTTTGCAAAAAAGTTGGAATCAAGGACAATTGTGCCCTATAATCTCGAGCAGAATGGCATGGCTAAAAGAAAGAACAAGATTATCATGGAAGTTGCCCAAGCCATGTTACATGATCGAAAGTTGTCGAAGTTCCTTTGGGGAGAAGCCACAAACACAGTAGTATATGTTCAAAACAGGACTCCTCATCAAGCCCTGGGTGACAAGACTCCTGAAGAAGTGTTCATAAGTGTGAAGCCTGATGTTGGACATCAGAGGATATTTGGTTGTCCCATGTATTTTCATGTGCCAAAGGACAAGAGGAACAAGCTAGAAGCCACTGGAAAGAAAGGTACGTTTGTTGCATATTGTGATAATTCTAAAGCTTTTAGAATATACGTGTTTGGTCAAAGGAATTTTGAGTTTAGCAGGGATGTGACTTTTCATGAATATGTTGCCCTTGGAAAAGCAAGGGATATTCCTCCTCCTCCTATTGAGAAGGATGAGGATATGGACCTTCAATATGGCCCCTTTGTGCCCGAGCCAGAAAAGGATGTTGTTGATGATCACATGGAGCCTATGGACCCCTTGGATCCTCCTCCATGTGATCCCCCTGCTAGGAAGAGACCCCTTTGGCTTTGTGATACGTTACAAGATGCCGAGAGACATGTCGCTACCAGAGGAACCTTTAGAGAAAGCACGAAACCTTGTCGATACCAGGGGTATGTTGTAGCTATGAGCACCATCATACAAAATGAGCCTCCCATTATTGAAGAAGCAGAGAAAGAGCAAGTTTAGAAGGATGTCGTGGCCGAAGAGTATGAATCCATTATGAAGAATGATGTGTGGGATGTTGTTCTGAGACCCAAAGGAAAGTTTGTTGTGACTTCGAAGTGGCTATACAAGATCAAGCATGGAGTTGATGGAAGTATTGAGAAATACAAAGTGAGGTTCGTGGCTAGAGGTTTCTTCGAGAAAGAGGGAGAAGATTATGACGATATATTTGCACAGTTCCCCGCTATATCACTATTATATCTATTGTTGCCCTTGCTGCTAGTCAAGGATGGACTCTTCACCATTTGGATATGAATACGGCATTTCTTCATGGCATACTAGAAGAAGTATTTGTTGAGCAACCACTGGACTTTGAAGTACATCACAGGAAGACTCACGTTTGCAGGTTGAAGAAGCCACTATATGGTTTGAATCAAGCCCTCAGAGCTTGGTATGCCCGTATTGACAGCTATCTGGTGAAGCTTGGATTCACGAGAAGCAATGTTGACCCGAACCTCTACTTCAAAGTGGTCCAAGGTATGCCTCTCATTCTAGTTTTAAATGTTGACGATTTATTCTTGACAAGTAATAAGCCTCTGATGCTCGAGTGTAAGAGGGAGTTGGCCTCTGAATTCAAAATGAAAGATATTGGTCTAATGCATTACTTCCTGAGATTAGAAGTGTGACAAAATCCTGAAGAGATTTTCCCTTCTTAAGAAAACTATGTTGTGAAATTGTTAGAAAGATTTGGAATGGTAGAATGCATGTCCTCGGCCACACCGATGGAGATGAACTTCAAAAAAATTATGTGGAGATGTTGTCGAACCTGAAGTGTGACAAAATCCTAAAGAGATTTTCCCTTCTTAAGAAAACTATGTTGTGAAATTGTTCGAAAGATTTGGAATGGTAGAATGCATGTCCTCGGCCACACCGATGGAGATGAACTTCAAAAAAATTATGTGGAGATGTTGTCGGACCTGACTTGGCAAATCCCTCTAAGTATCGACAGTTGATTAGGGAATTGATGTTCCTGGTGAACACTCGTCTGGACATATGTTTTGCAATTAACGATGAAAATTCCTAGATCTAACAATCTCAGGAATCCTACTACAACCAGTTGAATTTACTTCTCCTATTTTGTAAATTACATTACAGAATTAATTCAGATTTCTTCATGAATTATTGCAGTAAATTACTGAAGCAAACTACACTTAATATTTTATGATTCTAAAACAAGGAAACTGAGCAAAGAACAAATCACACATAGGACACCTTTATTTTGGACTAAGTTCCCGGAAAAACCCAATGCAGGAAAACTGATGCAGCAGATTTGAAGGTTTATATTATTAAGCAGTAGCTTTTGAATACAATCTCTAGATGCCTTGTTGGCTATCTAGACTTAATACTTTATGATTCTAAAACAAGGAAACTGAGCAAAGAACAAATCACACATAGGACACCTTTATTTTGGACTAAGTCCCTGGAAAAACCCAATGCAGGAAAACCGATGCAGCAGATTTGAAGGTTTATATTATTAAGCAACAGCTTTTGAATACAATCTCTAGATGCCTTGTTGGCTATCCAGTACAAAGAAATCACGGCAGATAAAAATATTGTGAGTTTACCTCACACTGCAAGTGTCGGTTGATCTGGTAGTTGAACTGGCGAAACCTCGACACCCTCTGCGTTGCCTCTGCGCAGTAGCTGTGTAGGTCTGCGTGGGGACCTCTGTGGACTGCATCACTTCCTCTCTCGGATCGATCTGCCCCTCGGAAAGTCTAGTTCCAGCCCTCCCGGCTCAGAACCCTAATCTCCCAACAAATCTCAGACTATCTCTTGAAAACATTGTGTTGCCTCTGCGTGGGCCTGCATCACCCCTTCTAGGGGATGCGTCACACCCTCTAGAGGCTGCGCTACTTCCTCTGCTGGTTCTGCTGCCTCTCTACTTAGTATTCTTGGTCCTGGAGAATATCCTCCGACCAATAACTGTCGCTGCCCCTCACTGTGATGGAATCACTTAGATTTGATCTTCGCCCGAGCACTTGCTCCATTAGAAGAATTCGATCACTAGATTCACTCAGTGTGTCTTTCCAAAGGGCCCTCAAGCCTTCCTTTATATTCTTCTCATTGAGATATCAATGGCCAAGATTAGATCTCTAATAAACAGTTAAGATTATAACTTGACTTGATCTTCGCTTTTTCTAGAACATTCACACTATGTTTTATTAATACCCTTTAATTATTTAATTTCCCTAAGTTTAGACTTAGGGTCCCCATTAAAATAATTATTTTTTACAATAAAACATATTCCGAGTGAAATTTTCAACAAAAACGGTTTTTGGGTTCTTTGGAATACCAGTGCCTAAGCCTCTCCACAAATTTTGAGACTTAGAGCACTTCCAAAGCTACCAAAAATCAACATTAACACTTTGAGTCAATTCGTGACTGAGCCTTTACATGCACACTGGATTGCTGCCAAGCATGTGTTGAGATATTTGCATGGGACAATTAATCTTGGTCTAAGATATACTTCTAATGATGTGAGATTGCGTGGGTACACTGATGTTGACAGGGATGGAAATGTTATTGACATAAAGGGCACATCAAGGTGTTGCTTAAGTTTGGGTTATTCCATGATATCTTGGATGAGCAGGAAGAAGAAATTTGTAGCTTTAAGCACGGTCAAGGCAGAGCATATTGCTACTAGCATGGCTAGCTGCAAGGCAGTATGGTTGAGGAATCTCTTTGGAGAGTTGTTTGAGAAGGTTATGGATACGACAATGATATACTGCGACAACAAGAGTGGGACCCGATTAGCAGAGAGTCTCGTGTTTCATGACAAGTCCAAACATATTGAGATCAAGTACCATGTAATATCCCTTTTCAGGGATATCTCTCAAACACAACAAACTCCAACCAGAGATGGACTAGGAGGGCGTTTACCAGATATGTCACCTCTGAAAAGAGGGTGAGATCGGGAGGCTACCTGGCCCTTTCCAGACTCTGTCTAAGAGTATGGGGTAAACACACCAAGTGGTATACTAACAGTAATGCTCAAATAGATAAAAATAACAGTAGTGCAAGCATATAATAGCAATGTAGACATAAACAGATACTCAAGAAATATAGAGAGAATGCCAAGCCATTTTATTATACTGAGAATAGAAATGAGTACAATAGGTGATCAGAGTGATGGCACCTAGACTTGCACCAGGCAAGTGAAGAAAAGCTCTCAGAATGATAGAGAAATGGCTGCAAACTGATCTGCGTCCAAACTGTCGGTGAACTGTTGTGCTACTGCTACTATTGGGATCACATGAAGGTTTGGGGCTGCTCCCCACCTCAGAAAATGCTGAAACTCTGGAATCAGCCTCTACTCATCAAACCCAGAAAAGCCCAGAAAAGCCCAGAAAGATTTTCGCAAATAGCCGACCCCCGAAAAACACCTCCTTGAGGATCTACGCTATCCCTCAAGGCTCTGCGCTGCCCCTGAAGAGAACACTCCAAAATACAGCCTCAAACTCCACCAAAAATCTCCAATGGGCAAGGGCTGACCCCTTGCTCAATCTCAGAGCCTGAATCCTCCGAACAAGATCAAACCAAACTCCCCACCAAGTGAACTGCATCCTCCCTCTCAGGACTGCGCAGTCTCTAGAAGAGAAGCTCCTCCACAAACAAAACTCTATCCTCCCACCAAAATACTGAAGAGAAAACCTCATCCGAGCAGGCACTCGAAGTCCCCCGGGGCTGAGGGTGAGATCTCCGAACGGAGACACTCGTTGCACTAAACAGTGTTGCAGACAGGCTAAATAGCTAGCGTCCTCAAGAAGTCAAATGACCAGCTCAATATCATAACATCCAATGCTCCAAATGAGGAGGCTCTCCTCCTTATATAACGTTGGCCTCTCTCTCTCAAACCCTAGGCCTCTCATCCAACGTAGCCTCCTTGGCCCCCACGCTGCCAACTCAACCTGTGCTATCTCTCCAAGTGTTCACGTGGGCCCCTTCCCTACGTGGTCCTTTTGCCCCCCTTGGTTCACTTAAGTTACAACGTTGTGCTACTAGGGAGTGAACTTTTATTTCTAAAGTGAGTTATGTCCCCCTCTACTCACCTTTTATTTATAAACTAACTGTATAAGGCAAAATTGAGCAAAATCGAATATTCCAATTAGCCATTGCTAATTAGGAATATTACAGTCTCCCCCAGCAAAATGTTGCTTGTCCTCAAGCAACTGAAGTGATGGATGCTGCAAAATTTTCTCGCTCTCCCAAGTGACATCCTCATCCGGCAAATTCTTCCACCTCACCAAGAATTCCCGGACCGTCCTGCTCCGTAGTTGCCTCTCCCTGGTATCAATAATGGCCTCTGGCTGCAACACCAAATGCCCCTCATCATCCGTGGATGGTAGCTCATCTGTCACTGTCACCTGCTGCCCCAATGCCTTCTTCAAGCATAATACATGGAAAATGTTATGAATCTTGCTGCCTTGGGGCAGCTCCAACTCATATGCAACCTGTCCAACCCTGCGTAACACCCTGTATGGCCCATAAAAGCGGGTCTTGAGCTTCTCTGCTCCCTTCTACTTCAGTGACGATTGTCGGTATGGCTGTAATCGTAGGTAGACCAAGTCCCCTACCTCAAACTATCTCTCCACCCGACCCCGGTCAGCATACAGCTTCTGCTGGTTCTGTGTTGTAGCCATATTATCCTTGAGAGCTCGGAGAATATCCTGACTCTCTTGGATCCAAATAGTGGCTCTCGAAGCCTTGCTAGCACCAAACATCACATCAGCAAAAGATAAAGAATGATATCCATACAAAGCGTAGAATGGAGGCATGCCAATGGACATGTGATGTGTGTTGTTGTAGTAGTACTCGCCCAGATGCAGCCACTTCAGCCATGCTCGTTGCTGCCCACTGACATAGTTACGCAAGTAGCCCTCCAGCCACTTGTTAACTATCTCTGTCTGCCCGTCCGTCTATGGGTGATAACTGGTACTCGGTGTCAACTCTGTCCCCACCAACCGGAAAAGCTCCTACCAAAATCCGCCCATGAAGCGGTTGTCCCTGTCATTGATGATGGTCTTAGGAAGACCATGTAGCCTGAAGACCTCTGAAGAACAGCTCGGCCACCTGCGCTGCTGAGTAGTGTGCGGATATGGCGAAAAAGTGTGCATACTTTGTCAGTCGATCAACAACAACAAAGATACAATCCTTGCCCTGTACCATGGGCAACCCCGTGATGAAGTCCATCGAAATGCTTTCCCATTTCCCCTCCGGATTGGGAAGAGGCTGCAACAAACCTGCACAATGGCTCATCTCCCCCTTGTTCCTCTGGTAAACATCGCACTCCCTGATGTGCTGGAGTACGTCCTCCTTGACGCCCTTCCATGAGAACCTCTCTCTAATAGCCCTGTAGGCTTTGGTGAACCCCTGATGGCCGGCCAATGGTGAATCATGTGATGCCTGAAATATCTTCTTCTTGAGTTGAGACCCCTCAGTCAAGAAGATCCGGTCCCTGTAGTAGATGATCTCATCCACCACCTTGTACCTGTCATTCGCCACCTGACCATCCAGTACCTCACATGCAAATCTGTCCTTGGAGTACTCCACTAAAAATCAAGCCCTCCAGTCTGTATCCAAGCTCATAAGAGACAACGTGGCCGGTCTACGTGAAAGGGCATTTGCTACCACGTTGTTCTTCCCCTTGACATACTCAATGTCAAAGTCATATGTCTGGATCTTACTGATCCATTTCTGTTGCCTCTCCTGTAGCTGCTTCTGCTCCAAAAAGAACCTGAGACTGTTGTGATCAATCCTCACCCTAAACCTGTTCCCCACCAAATACTGCCAGAATTTGGCCAATGCATGCATAATGGCCAGCATCTCCTTGTTGTATATAGAATACAACCTCTCGTGTGGAAGGAGCTTCCGGCTCTCAAAGGCTATAGGGTGACCTCCCTGCATCAATATTGCGTCGATCCCCTCTCCCAACGCATCACACTCCAAAACAAACGGTTGCGTAAAATCCGGCAATGCAAGCACTGGGCAACTGCTCATCACCTCCTTGAGCCTATCAAAGGCTCGCTGCGTTGTATCCGACCAACTAAATGCCCCCTTCCTCGTCAGATCTGTCAAGGGTGCAGCAAGCTATGAGAAACTCTTAACGAACTTCCTGTAATAAGTACAAATGCCAATGAATCCCCGAAGTTCTGTCAAGTTCCTCGGCTCCAGCCAATCTCTGATGGCCCTGATCTTCTCCTTGTGGACTCTCACTCCATCCACCCCTATGATGTGTCCCAAGTACAACATCTTCGTCAACCCAAACTCACACTTGGAGAGCTTGGCATAGAACTGGTGCTCCTCCAAAATGCGCAATACTATCTCAATGTGCTGGAGATGCTCCTCCCAAGTCCTGTTGTAAATGAGGATATCATCAAAGAACACCAACACAAACTTCCTCAGGTGACTGCAGAAGATGTGATTCATGCAGGACTGGAATATTGCTGGGGCGTTGGTTGGCCCGAAGGGCATCCCAAAAACTCAAAGTGTCCATAGTGACACCTAAAGGCGGTCTTGGGAATGTCATGTTCCCTCACGCGAATCTGATGGTACCCAGATCTCAAATCAATCTTTGAGAAGAACTATGCTCCTCTCAACTCATCCATCAGTTCATCGATCCTGGGTATGGGGTACCTGTTCTTCAGGGTCTTCTTGTTCAGGGCCCTGTAGTCAATGCACGTCCTCAATGTGCCGTCCTTCTTCTTCACCAAAACCACGGAAGAAGCAAAAGGACTCGTGCTCAGCCGAATATGCCCAATAGCCAGCAACTCTTGGATGGCCCGCTCAATCTCATCCCGATAGGCCTTGGGATGCCTATAGGGGGTAGTAATCACTGCCTGTATGCCCTGCACAAGCTTAATGGTGTGCTCAAACCCCCGGTCCGGTCGTTGTCCTGGCAGAATCTCCCCAAATACTGTGGCATACCTGTCAAGGATGAACTGTATCTCTAGGTGCACCGTCTGCCCTGTAGTCCCTGCCTCTGATGCACGCAGCTCAACTGCCCACTCTATGTCTCCCTTCTGGAAGACTGCCTCCATCCGATGAGCTGAAACAGTCTAAGGCAGATGTGTGTTGTCCTCGTATCTTCTCATGCCTCCCAGTCTTCTCATCATCCCACTCCATCTCTAGGGCCTTCCAATCTGTCGTGACCTTCCCTAGAGTGATAAGCCACTGAACACCCAGTATCATCTTGGTGTCCGGAATATTGACCACGAAAAAGTGGTCGGTCAGTGTATAGGTGCCCATCGTCACTGACAACTCTGGAACATAACGAGCACACACCATGGTCTGATCTCCTGGGACCAATACTGAAAATCCATCAAAGCTCTCTGTTTGTATACCTCTCCGCTCAACCATCTGTGCATCGATGAAGTTGTGGGTTGCCCCATTGTCAACCAAAACTGATACTTGTTGGCCACGTACTGTCCCCCGTACGCGTAGCGTCAAATACTTGGGAACACCTCGCAATGCTGCAAGGGCCCCTCCGGTAGGTGCAAAAGCCGCACCACCTGCTGCTGCTGGTGGAGGTGGCAAAGGATCCTGCGCTGCATGACTATCTCCTGCCTCCACGTCATCCTCCTCATCCTCTTCCCCGCTGCTCTAGGAGAAGACCTCAATCAAATGTGCTTTGCCAGCAGCACATCTATGTCCCGGTGCCCACGACTCCTGACAGGTAAATCACAACCGCTTCTTCTTCAGCTCCCTCCTGGCATCATCATCCATCTGTGCCCGTCCTGGATTCCCCTTTGGAGGCGGAATCCTCACATCCTTCCCCTTGGGCTGGAAAGCCTGTCTCTGGGGGTAAGGTGTCCGTGTCCTGGGTAAGGCATCCTGTAAATCTCGGGTCCTGCTAATAGCATCCTGGAGTGTGGCTGGTCTAGTAGATCTGACTAGACCCCGAAGTGGCTCTGCTAATCCCTCAACAAACATGTAGATCATCCGTGCCGCGAATAGATCTGACACCATCACTGAAACCCTCAAGAAGTCTGCAATGTATGTCTCTGGGCTCCCGGTCTGTTTGAGCCTCGTCAGCTCAACAAAGTGCTGTTCTGGATCCCTCCGGTCAAATCTCTCTATCAATCTCCTGGTGAACTCGGCATATGTCGTCACTGTGGAATGTCCGAGTGTAACCATCCCATGGAACCACCAGTCCCAGGCCTCACCATCCAAATGTAATGTCGCCACCTTGATGGCCTCCGTCTCTGACATCTGGTTGAGCTGGAAATAGATGTCCAGCTTCTCCACCAAGACTTTGCCGAACTGTTTGATGAACCATCAAACGTAGGAAAGTGGAATCTACTAGTTGTGCAGTGGGTATCTCCATCATGATAATGTCGGTGCCCTCTATGATGGTCACGGGGTCTACTGTCCTGCTGGAGCTGAACAAAGTCTCTGAACGAGAGAGCATCCCTAAACTCCTGCCCATAGGCCTAATACTCTGCAAAATAATTGCCCATATGGTCGGGCTCTGTCTCCTGCTGGGCTCCTGCCCTTGTGTCTGCTCCCAGATAAGTGGGCATGGTGGAGCGTGTAGGTACATGTGAAGCCATCTGCTGAGTAGTATCACGCTGAGTAGCACCATGCTCCGGAAAATGGTGGGACGTACCCAATCCCTCACCAATCTGGAAACCTCGTGCGGTTTCACGTTGTCTAGCCTCCACAGCAGTGAATCTCTGCCCCATTACCTCAATCTGCCTCGACAAATCCTGCACCGATTTGAGGAGCATGTCCGCAAATCTCTTCCCATCCTCATCTTCCATCGGATCCCCCTGCTCTGCGTCTACCACAGGCTCCTACTGCTCTGCGTCTACCACAGGCTCCTCCTGTTCTGCGTCCACCACAGGCTCCCCTCTTGTTTTGTGTCCACCACCTGAACACAGTCTCCCTCTCCATAGGTGTTCTCCAACCTACGCTCAAGATCCTTATACTTCCTACCTCTGTAGCAGATGTAGGGCTTCTCCTCCGATGTCATAGACTACTAGCTCCATAGGCTGAGCCAAATCTATGCTCTGATACCACTGTAATATCCCTTTTCAGGGATATCTCTCAAACACAACAAACTCCAACTAGAGATGGACTGGGAGGGCGTTTACCAAATATGTCACCTTTGAAAAGAGCGTGAGATCTGCAGGCTACCTGGCCCTTTCCAGACTCTGTCTAAGAGTATGTGTAAACACACCAAGTGGTATACTAACAGTAATGCTCAGATAGATAAAAATAACAGTAGTGCAAGCATATAATAGCGATGTAGACATAAACAGATACTCAAGAAATATAGATAGAATGCCAAGCCATTTTATTATACTGAGAAGAGAAATGAGTACAATAGGTGATCAGAGTGATGGCACCTAGACTTGCACCAGGCAAGTGAAGAAAAGCTCTCAGAATGATAGAGAAATGGCTGCAAACTAATCTGCGTCCAAACTGCCGGAGAACTGTTGTGCTGCTGCTACTGTTGGGATCACATGAAGATTTGGGGCTGCTCCCCACCTCAAAAAATGTTGAAACTTTGGAATCAACCTCTACTCATCAAACCCAGAAAAGCCCAGAAAGCTTTTCGCAAATAGCCGACACCCGAAAAACACCTCCTTGGGGATCTACGCTATCCTTCAAGGCTCTACGCTGCCCCTGAAGAGAACACTCCAAAATACAGCCTCAAACTCCACCAAAAATCTCCAATGGGCAAGGGCTGGCCCCTTGCTCAATGTCAGAGCCTGAATCCTCCGAACAAGATCAAACCAAACTCCCCACCAAGTGAACTGCGTCCTCCCTCTCAGGACTGCGCAGTCTCTAGAAGACAAGCTCCTCCACAAACAAAAAACTCGATCCTCCCACCAAAATATTGAAGAGAAAACCTCACCCGAGCAGGCACTCGAAGTCCCCCGGGGCTGAGGGTGAAATCTCCGAATGGAGACACTCGTTGCACTAAACAGTGCTGCAGACAGGCTAAACAGCTAGCGTGCTCAAGAAGTCGAATGACCAGCTCAATATCATAACATCGAATGCCCCCAAATGAGGAGGCTCTCCTCCTTATATAACGTTGGCCTCTCTCTCTCAAACCCTAGGCCTATCATCCAACGTAGCCTCCTTGGCCCCCACACTGCCAACTCAACCTCCGTTGTCTCTCCAAGTGTTCACGTGGGCCCCTTCCCTACATGGTCCTTTTGCCCCCCTTGGTTCACTTAAGTTACAACGTTGTGCTACTAGGGAGTGAACTTTTATTTCTAAAGAGAGTTATGTCCCCCTCTACTCACCTTTTATTTATAAAATAACTGTATAAGGCAAAATTGAGCAAAATCGAATATTCCAATTAGCCATTGCTAATTAGGAATATTACATACCACTATTTTTGAGACATGGTGCAGAGAGGAGCCATGACACTCCATCACATTTCAACTAATGAGCAGATAGCAAACATTCTTACGAAGGCTCAGGGAATATTGTAGGGGCTAATATTCGCAGGTGGGCTAATTTTCCATGCTTTTTCCAAAATAAGATTCGCTAATTTCCAAGTTTTTGAAAATTCATTTGCCTAAATTTTATAGTATAAAATAATCCCTAAAAATCGCCAAAATTTTATTTATGCTAATATAAACTAATTAGAAACCTAAATATTTGTACAAAAAAATCATCAAAAATTTTACAATTTAAATATTTGGGAATAGTAAGATTCGCCAAGGTTTCTAAACTTTAAGATAAACTTCCATCCTTAAAATTTTCCCTACCAAGGCTTTGCCGAAAGGAAAGTTCTTGGTCTTCAAAGAGTAGCTTGGACTAATGGATGTGGCCCGCCCTCTTGGGTAAGGGTCTCGACTAATCGAGAACATTGAGCTATGCTCTTCCCCCCCTATCTGAGCTCCCAGGGAGAGAAATTGAGTCGGAGAACTTATGGGGTTGAGGGAACCCTAGACAATAGGATGGTTGTGATCCTTACCTCTCGATAAGTAGTATCCTACCTGTTGTCTCACGATAGGATCGTTGAGATCCTTACCACATGGTAAGTAGTATCCTACCTATTGTCATCTTTTGGGACTTGACAAAGTATACCCCAGTTGGTATCCTACCCAAAAGTTGGGCTTGTTGGGATTGTCACCCATCTGGCCAATGGGTGAGGAGACTTGGGATAGTAGTGATCCTTACCATTTATGGTAAGTAGTATCCTGCCCAAGTGAGGGGATGCAGGTGTTCTACCACTGAATCTTGAGGGTAAAGATGGGAAGATCAGCAAGCAAAAGGATAGTTGTGATCCTTACCTCATGGTAAGTAGTAACCTGCCTATTTTCCTTGGATAGAGGGTGGTAGCTTGAGCTCCCCTATGATGATTCTTCTTCTTTAGATTCGAGAGTGTTCAGCAGATGATCAAAGATGAATGAAGACATGACATGACTTCATTTAGTGATGGCGATGACGTGATTTTTGAGATGAGATTCATGATGCAATCGGAAATTTCTCCCTAGCTGAGGAGTGTTAATTTGGAAACTCGGGGACAAATTCCCTCCTTTGGACAACCTTCCTCATCTAGAGAAGACCCTCTTTGCCCTTTGAAGAATTTAATTTGGTCAAGGAAAAATTTAATTTTTAATATGAAATCCACAAGTACACTAAAGTACAAGTCAACCTGGGCAAGCAAATTCATCCACTTAAGAAGCACATAAATACACCTCAAGTCAAATCACTTTGAAGCATCTCATCACACATCTTCTTCTTCTCATGGAGGTTCGACAACTTCTAAAATTACGGGTTTTTTCCACACGTGCGAATAGGAGAGAGAGTATTCTTGATTGGGTCGAATTATGTTTTGACTAGCGTTGACTTTTGGGAGTTTGGGATTGGTTTGACTTGGGTTTTTGCATCTATTTTGGAGGTCGAATTCTTTGGCAAGGAGAGTGAAGTTTTATGGGCACTTTGTCCTTGGTTGACTGCAGATTTGAAGTTGCTACTTGACCGCAGAGTTGACTTTGACCAGTTTTGGAGGCAACTTTTGGAATTGTTTTGACTTGACTTTGACCCGCAAAAGAGGTCAAGTTTTGTGCTACTAAGATAGAACTTTTTGAAGGTTGTTTGACCATTGACTTGAGGACTGGTTAGGGCATCTTTGACTATTGTTGACTATGACAAAAATTGCAAATTTGACTTGTTGACCAGATTTGACATTTGGGATCATCTCTTGGATATTGGTTAGTAAATTGTTGGACAAGTCAAAGATTTGACTTTGACTCTTTCTTGTTGAACTGGAACATTGTAATCTCTTTGTTGAATATTTGATGACAATTTAATAGAAGAAGAATTTGAAAGGGCTTCCCCCCTTGTGGGGTTTTTCCCTAGCCTTTGACCAAATCTTGTGTCTCTTGTTATTGCTCTTGGTTGTCTTCTATTGTACATTGCATTTATTGTTCTATCTATAATTGTTATTGGTCATTGGAAGATTTTTTTTTTTTTAAGTGATTACTAATTGAAGAAAGAATTGGGTTAAGTGATTATACTAAGCATAAAACAGTGTAAAATTAACACTCTTTGCACTTGGAGGTCATCCACCTATTTGGGAGACATTTTTAACTACTATTAGCAACAATGACAAGTTCCTGACATTTGATGAGCTAATTAACAAGTGCACTCAAGAAGAGACCAAGATGATTTCTAGAGGAAGGATTCAAAAGCATGAAGAAGGAGAACCCTCTGCATTTGTTGCTCACGCGAAGAAGAAGAAAGGAAAAGGAGGACCATGTAATTCAAGGAAGCCTGCTCCAGAATCCAAGGATTCCAATAGAAGATTTAAAAGTGACAAAATTGAATGCTTCAATTAGCACATTGTGGTGCCCAAACTGGGCAATTTAACCAGAAAATTCTTTTACTGCAATTTAATACCAGATTGATTCAAAATCCCTAATTTTGTAATTTTACCCAAACAATATAGAACTTAATATGAAATTTCAATCAGACAGTAATTGGGATCTAAAATTTAAATTTAGAAGAATACCTGGAATAAGTTGGAGGTGTTCTGGACTGTGGTTCTTTCGCTGATACAGCGAATGCAATTACCAAACCAACCTTTACCTCCCAACCTATCTAGGGTCTACCTATACGGTCCCCAAATCCCGAAGACAGATCTTCTAGCCCCCGTGCCCAGAATTCCAAGAACAAACGAGGTTTCGTCAAGAACAATCAAAGTTTCCTCCAGTTTGTCACTCTGTCTATTTCCCAAAATCCCTCAAGTTCGTCCAACTTCTCAGCACCATCTCCTCTCGTTCAGAATTCCCTTCCTTCCTTTTATAATTTCAAAGTTGTCGCCTTCATATTTGTCTCGGTGTCTCTCCACGTTACGTGGACTCTACATGTTTGGGGCTTTTATGGCTTTCAAGATTTGATTTGAGTAGTTTCTAGAATATACAGGTTTTAATTTAATTAGGTTACTTTATTTTATTACTTAAAATAGGATTTATTTAATTCATTCCAATATAATTTATAATTTAAATTATTTTTTTCTTTAGGTGTATAAGGGTGGTATTCATATCAAGTACCTAACTTGATATATTTATTATATTCCAATGAGATGTAATTTTTTTCGAAAATATTTTCATTACCCTGCTTAGGCATTTTTCAATATTAACCAGTATGTGTACTAGTGCAATACATGTGGTTCATGCATATGTAGCTATCATATGCATGCCCCATATGTATGCTAATATTTGTCTTCTGTTTGCAAGTGTAAGTGGGTCCTTACAAACATGCATGGTCACTATGCCCGAGACTGTCCAAAAAAGGGAAGTGCTCCAAGGTCATACAAAAAAAATCATGGCTACAACAACAGCAGGTTCAAATATAGAAGAAGAGAAGCCCCTGTTGATCGAGAAGAAGGCCATTGTCCTTAAATTAGATCAAGGAATTCAAGGTATGATAATGATGCAGTTGCTACCCAATCTAAATATTTTCTTATTTCTGCTCTTTCTAGTTCCTCTCTGTTGGATTCGTTTGATAGCTGGTTGGTAGATAGTCGGGCCTCTAGACACTTCATTTGTTATCTTGAAGTACTCTCAAACCTGGTTGAGAGGGAGACAAATTTGAAGACCATTCTTGGGCATAATTTTACCTATCCAGTGAAAAGTTTTGGTTGTGTTTCATTTCATTTGGATTATGGTGAAATCATACATCTACAGGCTGTCTTATATGTGTCAGGATTGAAAAATAATTTGGTATCTATATCTTCCTTGGAGGACAAGGGTATGAAGGTTGCTTTTATAAAAGGAAAGGTTCTTACTTGGCCTATGGAATCTAGCTTGCGAGATACCTTCACTTTGGGATCAAGAATTGAAGGTCAATGGAAGACCAATCCAAGCATTGTTTCATGATAGTGATCATCAATGTGAACTATGGCACTGTAGATTCGCTCACCTTCATAATGAAGCTTTGCCCAAGGTGAGGAGGATGGTTTCTGGAATGCCTGAAATTCAAACAAATCATGATGGGATTTGTTTGAGATGTGCAAGTGGAAAGAAGCTGAAGGGACCATTTCCTTCTAGCAAGAGCACGACGAGTGGTATTCTTCAACTCATTCATTTTGATCTATGTGGACCCATGCTGGTGAAATCTCTTGGTGGTTATCTATACTATATAATATTTCTGGATGACTTCTCACAAAACTTGGATATTCTTCTTGAATCACAAGGATGAAGCATTTGATATGCTCAAGGACTTCAATGTGAAAAATCCTAAATCTGGATTCTTGTTGCAACAAATCTAAATTAATTCTCCTATTATTTTTTCATAATTATTTCATTACAGTGAAATACCTAAGTAATTACTGAAGCAGTCTACAAAAATAATGTTGCGGAATAAATCTAAGTGTTGAAACAAACTGAACAAAATACAATGAAAAACATCCACATTTCACACAGTTATTTTTGGACTAAGTCCCTAGAAAAACCCAACTCGGGAAAACCGGTGCAGCAGATCTAAGGGTTTTATATTATTAAGCAGCAGAATCTTGAGTACAACTAGGGTGCCAATATCCAACTCACCCTTCAGAGAAATCTAGACAATTGATGAAATTGTGAGATATACCTCACTTTGCAAGTCCTCGACTGATCTAAACAGCGTTGGTGAAGCCCCTCTCTGCCTCTACGTGATTGCCTACGCTGGAACTGTGTATGCCTGCATGGGCAAGTTGCGGAGCTGCGTCACCTCTCCTCTGCAACTCATCAAGTTGATCTGAGACTGAGTTTTGGCCCTCCTGGCTCAGAAACCCCAGCCTCTAGCTATCTTCGAACTGACTCTGGAAGGCACTGCGTGATTCCCTTCAGGGACTGCGTCAACCCTTCAGAAAACTGCGTTGCCTCTCTCTGCATCACTGTTGCCTCTCTTTGAAATGTACTCCTGGTCCTCCTAACCAGTTACTGCATCTACCCCTCTCTGGAACTGATCACTGAATCAAAATCACTTAGCAAACCCTGCCCTAGTGATTCGATTCTGATCAAAAGTTGTGTCATCTCACACAAACTCGAAAATGCCAAATGCTCAATGTGCTCAATGTGTTTGCCATAGGCCCCTCACCCTCCTTATATTCTTTCGTTGACCCTTCAACGGCCAAGATTAAAACATAATCAAGGGCTAAGATTAACTTGGAGGTGATCCATGACTTTATCTAGAAGATTCACACTTAGTTTAATTAATACCCTTTAATTAATCAGTTTCCCTAAGTTTAGGCTTAGGAAAACATTAAAAAACGATTAACTAATTTAATTAAACCATCTCTAAGTGGAATTTTCTAAAACCATTTCTAGGTTTTATGGAGTACATGTGTCTTAGCCTATATACAAAGTTTCAAGGCTAGAGCACATCCGATGCTACCATAAATCAACATTCAAGGCTCTAATAGAAAATCAAACCAGGAAAAGAATCGAAATTTTTAGGTCTGATAATTGAGGAGAATTCATTTCAAATGAGTTCATTGACTTTTGTGAGAAAGTCGGAATCAAGGAGGAGACTATCGTACCTTACAACCCCAAGAAAAATGGAGTGGATGAAAGAAAGAACAGGATCATCATGGAAGTTGCCCAAGCCATGTTGCATGATCAAAAGTTGTCGAAGTTTCTATGGGCAAAAGTTGCTAATACTGCAGTCTATGTTCAAAACAGGATCTCTCATCAAGCCTTGGGCGACAAGACCCTCGAAGAAGTCTTCACAGGTGTGAAGCCCGATGTTGGACAATTAAGGATCTTTGACTACCCCAGTTACTTCCATGTGTCGAAGGACAAGAGGAACAATCTGGAAGCTTCAGGAAAGAAAGGTACATTTGTTGGATATTGTGAAAATTCTAAAGCTTTTAGAATATATGTGCCTGGTCAAAAGAATATAGAGTTTAGCAGGGATGTGAAACTTGATGAAGAAGTTGCCCTTAGGAAAGCAAGGGACTCTCTTCCCCTTGCTAATGTGGAAAAGAAGGATAATGCTATGGATATTCTAGAAGTCCCTTTTGTGCCTGAGTCTGGTGTTGCTGACTGTAATGTTCCTAATAGAAATTTTACAGTGAGAACCAAAGACATGCAAGAAATTCAACACATACATTTTAGTAAAAATGCTCCCAGAACACCAAAATGAACAATTTTCTTATATATATCTGCAAGAATACAATGGGGAAATGGAAGGAGTGCACCTGGGCTTGCACAAGGCAAGCTACAAGCCTTAGGTGGCCAATATAACAATGCCCAATTGTTGTAGAAGTTCTGACCTCCAGAAAACTACGTTGGCCCAGTATTTCTACACTGCTGGCAAACTCAAGACCCTGATTAGACCCCTCAAAACTGCCCAAAAATTTCTGTAAAATTAGGGCTGAGCTACTTGCCAAAAACCCAGAAAGGGTTTGCTCTGGTTTTAACCCTCCAAATTCGGCCTCACAAAGCTTGGCCCTTTTCCACAACCAGAAAATCCCACCTATAGCAAAGAATGATGTTTGTTACTCCCAAAATGCTAGAGACCTCCCCACAATGACTTTCCAACCAAAATCCGAGCAACCCAACTCCTCAATTCTCCAACCAAGACCTCCCACAACCAATTCCCTCAAGTGACTACGCAGACCTATAGATGATGACATAGTCCCCACGTCCAGAAATCCCTACTGAGTGACAGACTCCCTCTACTCTTGAAAATACACCTCCTTTAGCCTAGAATTTGGCCAAGAAACACCCCAGCAACACTATTCTTCCAATCTCCGGCTCCACTCTCCCTCAATGACTGCATGGCTTCTCCTTTTGCGTCCTTATTGAACGAAAATGGTGTGGTTCCTGTGTGGTGTCTCTCTCCCAGCCTCCAAACAAAGATGAAAGCCTTTCTAGGGTGGCACTCGAGGTCCACCGAAGAAAGGTTGAGCTTCACTCCTTGGGAAGCTTTTGTGCTAAGCAGCACTTTGTAACTTAGTTGAACAACTAGAGCAACAATCAATTATCAAAATGTCAAAAGCCCCAAATGATGCTTCTCTTCTCTTATTTACACTTGCTAGCCCTTGGGTTCATGTGGGTCCCTTCAATGACTTCGACCTCCCTTAGGAAATTTGTTTCTCTACTAAGTAGTGTGTATTTCTTTTTGTGAGAAGGTGGCACTCACATTCCATTAAAAGACTTTGACCCACTTTTCCTAAGTATTTTCTCCAAAATTCCCTTTAGGCCCAAAATGAAAGAATTTACAAAATAGGGTTCTCACCCTTTGGAAAATATTTAGGAAGGGACATTACAGTCCTCCGCTCCGGCTCTTAGAAGGTAGCTCCAGCTCATAAGCTACCTCTCCGACCCTCCTAATCACGTCCATCAAAGATAGTACTAAGGGCCTCCAAGAAAGTGCATCAGCCACTACGTTGTGCTTTTCCCTTCACGTACTCAATCTCAAAATCGTAAGCCTTGAGCTTACTCACCCATTTTTGTTGCCTCTCCTCCAATGACTAATGCTCTAGGAAAAATCGAAGGTTGTTGTGATCAGTCATCACCTTGAACCAGTTTCCCACCAAATACTATTTGAACTTGGTAAGTGCATCCATCACGGCCAGCATCTCTTTGTCATAAACAGAGTACAATCGCTCGTGGGGTAGTAGTTTCCGGCTCTTAAATGCAATAGGATGACCTCCCTGTGTCAACACAGCCCTAACTCCCTCACCGGAAGCATCACACTCTAGCACAAAGGACCACGTGAAATCTGGCAAAGCAAAGACAGGACAGCTGCTCATAACCATCTTAAGGTGCTCAAAGGCCTCCTGTTCCACCTGTGTCCACTCAAAAGCCCCCCTTTTTGTCAAATTCATGAGGGGTGTTGCCAGTTTTGAGAATCGTCTCACAAATCGCCTGTAATAAGTACAAATTCCCAAGAACCCCCTCAGCTCAGTCATGTTCCTAGGTGTGGGCCAATCCAAAATGGCCCCGATCTTCTCCTGGTGCACCTTCACTCTGTCCTCCCCAATCACAAGCCCCAAGTGCAGCATCTCTGTCAGCCCAAACATTTAGACATGTTCGCATACAGTTGTTGCTCCTCAAGTATGCGAGGTACTACCTCCAAGTGCTGAAGGTGCTCCTCCCATGTCCAGCTATAGATGAGTATGTCGTCAAAGACGACAAGGACAAAACACCACAATTGCCCATGAAATACGTGGTTCATAAAAGACTAAAAAGTAGTCGGAGCATTGGTTAGCCCGAAGGGCATCACCAAGAACTCAAAGTGTCCATAATGGCAACGAAAGGCAGTCTTGGGGATGTCTTGCTCCCTCACCCGAATCTGATGGTACCCCAAGTGTAGATCTATCTTAAAGAAGTATTTCACTCCTCTAAGCTCATTCATGAACTCGTTAATACGCGAGATGGGGTACCTGTTCTTGAGAGTTCCCTTGTTGAGGGCCCTGTATTCAATGCACATGCGGAGGATCCCTTCCTTCCTTCTTCACTAGCACCAAGGAAGAAGCGAAGGGACTCGAGCTAGGGTTGATGTGCCCCAATCTCAGTAGATCCGGGATAGCCCTCTCTATCTCATCTCGATAGGCTTTGGGGTGCTTATACAGAGTAGTGATGACTGCGTTCACCCCCTCCTCAAGCTAAATAATGTGTTCGAACCCCCGATATGGTGGTTTGCTAGGTGGAATCTCACCAAAAAAATCATGGTGCCTCTCCAACAAGGCCAGTATGTCTGGATGCACAGGTTGTGTCAGAGCCTCTGTCTCTGAGATCCTCAACTCAACTGCCCACTGTGAAAATTCCAAGTCCTAGATCTGGAATCCTACTACAACAAATTGAACTACTTCCCATACTTGTAAATTACATTTAACAAGTTATTTTGCAAATTACTTCTGAAAACATTGAAGCAATTACCACAGTAGCCTTCACTTAATTAAATTTGTATGTGAAAAAAGTAAACTGAGCAAGAGAAATAACACACATAGGACACCATTATTTTTGGAAAAACATCCCCAAAAAAACCAATGCGGGAAAACCAGTGTAGCAGATCTGAGGGTTTTATTACTAAGCAACAGTTAATCTGAATACATCTCGGATTGTCTCACCGGACAAATCAGTTACAGAGAATAAGACTGACAGAAAGATTAGTGAGGTTATCTCACTCTATCACTGGAAATCCCGGTTGATCCAGCCATTGAACGATGTGCCTCTGGCAAGCTCTGCATTGCCTTTGTGCATTCCCAACGTCTACCCTCTTGGGCACTGCGCCACTCAGTTGGTGAATCGATCTGCTCCACAGAAATTATGATCTCTGCCTCCCAGTCTCACACCCCAGCTTTTGGCTTCTGAAATCAACCTTTCAGCAAGACCTTGGATTTCCTCTAGCCATCTGCACAGCCTCTACGTAGCCTTGCGTGGCTCTGCACAGTAGTTGTTGGATCTCTCTCTGCCCTTCTCAGCTGATGATTCTCCGGCTGAGAAAGATTTCTCTTTGGATATTGTCTTTGTCCCTCTCTGCAATGAAGAATCACTTAGATCGAATTTTTCGTCTGAGCACTGCTTCGTCAGAAAATTCGATCATTCGATCCTTTCGATGTGTTTTCGAAAAGACCCTCAAGCCTTCCTTTATAGTCTTCTCGTTGAGACTTCAACGACCGAGATTAGATCTCCAATCAACGGCTAAGATTACATTTTGACTCGATCTGCTTTTTCTAGAAGTTTCACCCACAATTTAAATTAATACCCATTAATTATTTTAATTTCCTAAGTTAGACTTAGGGTCTTCATTAAAAATAATTAATTTATCAAATAAAATTGTTTCTGGGTGGAATTTCCCAAAACGATTTATGGGTTATCTAAAATGCATGTGTCTAAGCCTCTCCACAAAATTTGAGACTTAGATCACATTCAATGCTACCAAATGGAAAAAATCAACACTCGCTCTTAGCGAGGAATAATCTCTAGCAAATGACCTATAGCATACTGATCCGACTCTGAAGCATCTCCCTCTACGCTGTTGATGTCTGACATGTTGTCCACCAACAACTGCATTGTTGCTGCACTATACTGTTGCTGACCCTGCCACGATCAACACTGCATTCGTACTGCAACTCCCTCTCAAATGTTGCATCTGCTGCTAGCACTGCCACTGCTAACTCTGCACTACAACTCAACTGCTGAGAGAAGCAACTGAAAAACATCCAAAAAAATCTGAACAAGTGTTCAGGATGCATCTCGATGCTAAAACATTGACTGCTGCTAGTCCCACGTTGTGCCTCTGAAGCACTGCATCCCTTTGCACTGCTACAACTCTACTCTGCGCTGCTCAGATTCCAGCACTGCTAACCACTGCATCTGTCATTTCTGCACTCCTCTGCACCGACTGAAAACTCCTCTAGCCTGCTACTCTGATCTTGGGCACTAGTAGCAAGGTCATGATCCAAGAGGTGGACTATTCAAGGATCCTGCCCGACTGAATTTCTTGCGAACTTACAGCTCAATGTCGCCCCATCTCCCTCCTAAAGATGCGTGGGCACTCGTGGCGTACTCGTCCTCATCGATCTTCACGGTTGCAGCCTTCAAATTGTGCTTCTCGTCCTTGTCCTTTTTCTTCGAAGGACACTGGGTGGCGTAGTGACCAAATTCACCACACTTGAAGCACTTAATCTTCGAGACATCTTTCTTACGTCTCTGCTTCTCCTGCTGCCTTTTGGATGCAAGGGCTGCATTTTACTCCTCCTCCTTTGCCTTCGAACCACTTCCAGTGCTACCATCAAGTTTGCACTTGACCAAGTCTCTCCTTAGCTCTTATTGTTGAAGAGCAACCCACATCTCTTCCCAGCCTGGCAAGGTTACTCTGCCAAGGATACTCTGGACGAACACCTGCCAATCTTCAGTGACTACGTTAAGAGCCAATCTCACCATCGATGTAGGAGAAGGGGTAGACCCCAAGGCTTCAAGTTGGTCATGGGTTTCCTAAAGTCTAGTCAGGAATGGAATAATGTGCTCCCCTTTCCACATCTGCGCCATCCTCAGTTGTTGCTCTAAGTACATCTTTCGTTGCTCGGAAGATCCTTCATATAGAATGGCCAAGGTTTCCCACATCTGCCTCGCGGTATCTTTGTCGGCTATATGGAACACAACATGATATTTGACTCCATCCAGGAGCAACCTTTTTGCCTTCGCCATATCAGCCTTATACTTTTTCAACGGATCTGGATCTGTAGGGACAACTATCATGCTCGTCCAAAGAGCTTGACAGTATATTGATCTAGAAGGCAAGTGATTCTTGCCTTCTAGATCACATAGTTGGAGGCTCCCTCCAACCGATCCTGATCTCTAAGCCCGTGAGCTGCCATGGCCGTAAAGAATTTTGAATCTGCTACTCGTCTTCCCCCTCTGTGCAACACCAGACAGGCTTACGCACTCCTTGTGGAGTTTGTAGATCTGCTACCCGGATCTGCTGCTCAAATATTGGAAAAATGAAGTTCCCCAACTAGGATCTTCCTGAGGAAGAAAATTCCTTCACTATGTTGCTTCTTCCTCTTCTGACGACTTTCTACCCGACAAAACAAATTATGCCTGCAGGAACTGCATCCCACCAGCTCTGCACTGCTCCCTCTGGCTCAGCAAAACTCCAATCTGGAAGCCCTTCCTCTCTGTTAACTCACTCAAAGAGAGACTTTCCCGAAAATTTCAGCCCTCCTGGCCTAGACTGCGCAATCCTTCTGGGGATTTGAATTGCTGCTCTCTACAGCTCTTCAGCCTCCAACTCAGCAATGGATCTGCTCTTCCTATTTCACAATCAATGCTCTGATACCATGTGAAAATTCCAAGTCCTAGATCTAGAATCCTACTGCAACAAACTGAACTACTTCTCCTACTTGTAAATTACATTTAACAAGTTATTTTGCAGATTACTTCTGAAAACATTGAAGCAGTTACTTAAGAATCCTTCACTTAATTAAATTTATATGTGAAAACAGTAAACTGAGCAAGAGAAATAACACACACAGGACACCGTCATTTTTGGACAAACGTCCCAGGAAAAACCCAATGTGGGAAAACCGATGCAGCAAATCTGAGGGTTTTATTATTAAGCAGCAGTTAATCTGAATACATCTTTGATTGTCTCACAGGACAAATCAGTTACAGAGAATATGACTGACAGAAAGATTAGTGAGGTTACCTCACTCTATCACTGGAAATCCCGACTGATCCGACCACTGAATGATGTGCCTCCGGCAAGCTCTACACAGTCCTAGCGTCAACCCTCTTGGCCACTGCATCACTCAGTTGGTGAATCGATCTGCTCCACAGAAATTCCGATCTTTGCCTCCCGGTCTCACACCCCGGCTTCTGGCTTCTAAAATCGACCTTTCAACAAACCCTCGGATTTCCTCTGGCCCTCTGCGTAACCCTGCGTGGCTCTACATCAGCTTCTCTGGCTCTGTGCAGTAGCTGTTGGATCTCTCTCTACCTTTCTCTACTGATGATTCTCTGGCTGAGAAATATTTCTCTCTAGATACTGTCTCTGCCCCTCTCTGTAATGAAGAATCACTTAGATCGAAGTTTTCGTCCGAGCACTGCTCGTTCAGAAAATTTAATCACTAGATCCTTTCGGTGTGTTTTCCAAATGACCCTCAAACCTTCCTTTATAGTCTTCTCGTTGAGACTTCAATGGCCGAGATTAGATCTCCAATCAACGGCTAAGATTACATTTTGACTTGATCTATTTTTTCTAGAAGTTTCACCCACAATTTAAATTAATACCCATTAATTATTTTAATTTCCCAAGTTTGACTTAGGGTTTCATTAAAAATAATTAATTTATCAAATAAAATTGTTTTTGGGTGGAATTTCCCAAAACAATTTTTGGGTTATCTGGAATGCATGTGTCTAAGCCTCTCCACAAAATTTGAGACTTGGAGCCCATTCAATGCTACCAAAATTCAACACCCACTCTATGACCCCATGTCATAGATTTGCCTCCATCCGATGTGCTGAAACTGTCTGGGGTGGGTAAGAGTGCATCCCCCTCAATAATATTGGCTCCCCATCTGGCCCCACAAACTCCATCTCTAGCTTCTGCCAATCAGTGGTAACCCTCCCCAACGTGTACAACAACTACCCAACACCACGTTCTTGTCTGGAACATTAACTACAAAAAAGTGATCAGTGAGCGAGTAGTTCCCCATCATCACAGTCAACCCGAGAACATACTTCGTGCACTGCATGGTTCGGTCTCTTGGCACCAACACGAAGAACCCCTCAAATGTCTTTGTGTGGATGCCCCTATGCTCCACCATCTGGGCACAAATAAAGTTGTGGGTGTCCCCACTGTCTACCAGGACTGAAACTCGTTGCTCTTGCACCGTCCCCCTGATCGTAAGTGTCAAATACTTTGAAACTCCCCGAAGTGAAGCAAGGACTCCCCCTGATGGGGCAAATGGTCCTCCTCTGGGTGGTGGTGGTGTTGGTGCTCCCCCCGATGATGGTCCTCCCTCATCTCCCTGGTCTACCCCAATATCTAACTCCTAATTTGGCTCATTTTATGAATAAACCTCAATGTAGTCGGCCTTGCCCTTGGTGCACTTGTGCCCAGGTGCCCAAGGCTCCTACCACATGAAGCACAGCTTCCTCCTCCTGAGGTCTCTCTAGCTCTCATCGTCCAGCTGACCACGCCCTCCATCCCTCTAGTGGGGACAAAGGCCCGGGTCTTAGGCACTCTGGAGATAGCATCCGTCAAAGATGTGCACTTATAGGCCCTCACATAGCCACGCAATGGTTCTGCTAGCCCCTCCACAAATAGCATGATCAACCGAGCCTCTGAGATGTCAATCACCAACACTACCAACCTCTGAAACTCCATGATGTAAGACTTTGCGCTGCCAGTCTGCCTCAGATGGGCTAACTCCCTGAAATGCAACTACGTGTCTTTCCTCTCAAATCTCTCCAACAACCTCCAGGTGAACTCGGTGTAAGATGTGATGTGTATATGTCCCAATGTGATCAGCCCATGGTACCACCACTCCTGGGCATCCCCCTTCAAGTGAAGAGTGGAAAACTGAATAGCATCAGTTTCCCACATGGGGTTGAGGTGAAAATATGTATCTAACTTCTAAACCCAAGCTTTGGTTGAACTCTTGGTCAAACCATCAAAGTTACCGAATTTGACCTTCCCTGTTATTTTTTGCGCCTCCTGGTTAGAGGGTCCCCCTCTGTAGTGTGCTCCAGCTCTAGTAGTATGTCTCTCCTTGAGATGTATGTACTCCCGAAAAGACATCACCCGCTTAATCCGGGCATCCAACCCCTCATACTCATTAATCCTTAATGCAACTGAATTGACCAAGTCTTCAACCAAGTCTGGCTCCCTCTCCGGTTCTGGCTCATACAAAAAGTGTGGCATAGTGGGACGGCCAGCCTGCCCATGCTGGGGAGTGTGTGGGGGCTGATAGGTACGGCTGCCCCCTCCTACTCAAGAGCCTCCATCACCATGCAGCCCTCCCTTCGGCCTCCCATTCATCTGTAGCCCCATCACCTGCTACATCATATCCATCATGAGTTTCCCTTGCCTCAACATCCGCTTATTTATTCTCAACAGCTCCTCTAGAACCTGGGCTTGACCCATTTGCCTGGGTTGCTCATTGTCTGAAACTGTCTGGGGTGGGTAAAAGTGCATCCCCCTCAAAAATATTGGCTTCCCATCTGTCCCCATAAAGTCCATCTCTAGCTTTTGCCAATCAATGGTGACCCTCCCCAATGAGTACAACCACTATACACCCAATACCACATTGTTGTCTGGAACATCAACTACAAAAAAGTCATCAGTGAGTGAGTAGTTCCCCATCATCACAGTCAACTTGGGAACGTACTTTGTGCACTGCATGGTTCGGTCTCATGGCAACAGCACAGAGAACCCGTCAAATGTCTCTATGTGGATGCCCCTACACTCCACCATCTGGGCATCAATAAAGTTGTGGGTGGCCCCACTGTCTACAAGGACTGAAACTCGTTGCCCCTGCACCGTCCCCCTGATCCTAAGTGTCAAATACTTCGGAACTCCCCGAAGTGAAGCAAGGACTCCCCTTGATGGGGCAAATGGTCCTCCTCTGGGTGGTGGTAGTGGTGGTGCTCCCCCCGATGATGGTCCTCCCTCACCTCCCTAGTCTACCCCACTCTCTAACTCCTCCTCTGGCTCACTGACTGAATAAACCTCAATGTAGTGGACCTTGGCCTTGGTGCATTTGTGCCTGGGTGCCCAAGGCTCCTGGTACGTGAAGCATAGATTCCTCCTCCTGAGGTCCCTCCGGGTCTCATCGTCCAGCTGACCACGTCCTCCATCCCTCTGAGGTGGTCTTGTGTCTCGCTCCCCTGCGGAGCAATGGGTCTAGAGGTGACAAAGGCCCGGGTTTTGACCCACTTGCTTGGGTTGCTCATTGTCTTCTTGGTTGTCCATCCGGCCTCTAATATTTTCTACTTTAGTGTCTAAAAAGGGATCTGGGTCCCCTTCTCTACCTTTGCCTCTACCACGGCCCCTTTGGAAAACCACTCCCTGATACCTTGGTGGCATTACCTGCTCTTGTTCCCCACGCTGGCCAAGAACATCCTCTAATACCACTATAATGTTCCTAATAGAAATTTTACAGTGAGAATCAAAGACTTGCAAGAAATTCAACACACATAAATTTTAGTAAACATCCATAAAACAGAAAATGCTCCCAAAACGCCAAAATGGGCAATTTATTATATATTTCTGTTGGAATACAATGGACCATTCTATACTGCTACCCATGACTCTGCCACTGCCACTGCAACCTCTGTATTGCAGCTCCCTCTCAATATGTTGCATTTGTGCTGCTTAGCACTTCTACTGCTGATCTGCTCACTGCAACTTCAGTTGTTGAGAGAAACAACCGAATCTCTTGCCTAATCTTTGACAGACAAGTTAGATGGGTTGCATCCTCATCACTGAAGCTCCATAGGCTACAAATCCATGCTGGCATCTCAAGAATGATGCACAGCTACAGCTCTGCACTGCGTAAGCAGACTCCCACTGCACTACTGAAGCCACATCAACCCCTTGTGCTGAAATCTCTCACGTTGTTGTTGCACTGCGTTGTCCTCCTGAAGCCTTCTGCACTGCTACAGCTTTGCACTACGTAAGTAGCACTGCTCTGCGTTGTTGAAGTCACATCAACCTCTGCACTAATGTTGCTGCTATGCTCTGTGTTGCTCCTTCCAGTCTTCAAATCTGCCTCTACTTCATCTGTTATCTATGCACCCACTTCTCCACTTGCCCCGCTACTGCCTTAAGGCTATCGTAGCTCACATGTGATCCAAGAGATGAGCTGCTCAAGGATCCCGCCTTTTACTATGTAGCTCCTCTACATATCCATGTCGCCCCACCTTCGTGGTTCATGAGCGCTTATGGCTGCATCATCTTCTAACCCATCATCTGCCACAGCAGCCTTGGAAGAAGAAGCTTCCTTGTCCTTTTTCTTCTGAGGACAATTGCTGGCAAAATGTCCCATTTCACCACATTGGATGCACTTGATCTTTGATAGATCCTTCTTCTTCTTTCCCTGCTACATCTTCTTCATATTCCTTCTTCACTTTGCTTGATCCCGAGCTGTACTGCTTCTTGGTGAATTTGCGGAGTTCTTCTTGACGCAGAATAGCCCACAAGTTGTCCTAATCTGGGAGGTCTACTCTGCCCAAGATACTTTGGACGAAGGTTTCCCACTCATCTGTGACTGCATTGAGAGCAGTCTTGACCATCACATCGTCTTCCACTTTGGCACCCGTTGCAGTCAACTGATCTCTGATCAACTGCAATCTGAAGAGGAAATGTTCCATGTCTTCTACCTTGGTCATCATGAATGACTTCATCTGAGTCTCCAACGGCATCTTCCTTTGGATAGATTTTCCCTCATATAGGGAGACTAAGGCCTTCCACATCTCATTTGTTGTCTTCGTCTCAGCTAAGTGTGGTACAATATGGTCCTTAATTTCGTCCATGATCAGCCGCTTGGCATGCCCAGCAGCTTCCTTATGCTTCCGTAGGAGATCTGTATCGGTCAGTGTGGCCAGAGTTTGCTCTGCATGGTCTCTAAGATTATATGCCTCAAGGACTATCAGGATCCTTGCCTTCCAAACTGAAAAGTTGGAGAGGCCATCCAATTTGTCCTTATCACGCAGTCCATGAGGAGCCATCTGCTCATAAATGTGTCGGAACTTCCCTTTCTCTTTGCTAGAGAACTGGATCAAGGACCCTTGGCCAAACAGGCACCTTATGCTCCCTCTGACAACTGATTTCCCTCCTTGGAAATATGCCAAATCAATAATGATTCAACTCTCTTTGATCCTCTGATCAATCTGCAAGTTTTTTTGGCTAGAAACTTTCTGAGAAGCAGATCTCCTCCCGCTCTTTGTCACTTGTGCTTAGGCTAAAAATCTGAAATCTTCAGAATTTTAACCCCACCAGCACCTTCTGAATTTCTGCAGCTAATCTTCAGTCTTTTCTGGATCTGACAGATTCAGATCTACATCACACTGGGTGGCTTCAGACCAATCCAGCGTTGTTTTTGAGCTGCCTCTGCGCAGTAATTGTGTGGGCTTGCTAGGAGACAGCGTTAGACTGCATCACCTTTCCCTCTGCGTGAATCTGCCTCTGAAAATTACGTTGTCCCTTCAAATCTGTGATTCTGCTACTTTTCCAGTTGCTTTCTGCAGCTAGAACCTTCAGTCTCTTGCTGGTGACCCTCCTAGATCTGCAATTGCTCGGATACAATGTGAAAATTCCTAAATCTTATACTTATGCAGAAATATTTATTGTTAATTTGGTTATGCTCCTCCTACTTAGACAAGTTATTAACTGAATAAATTCAGATTAAAATCAAAGCAAAACACATAACAATTCTTCACCAATTCAGATCTAGAATAAGTACATGCACACATAGACAAAGTGACAGAGATATTTTCTGGACAAATAGTCCCCGGAAAAACCGAATGTGCGAAAATCGGTCTTCTGGCTGCTGGAGGGTTTTATTATTAAGAATTTTCTGAATACAACAAATCTGGGTTCCAAATCTGGAAAACCCGACAGAGAAATAATAGATCTACAACTCATTGACTGTTCTAAGGCCAAAATAATGATTGATCCACACCCTCAGACGGGATTTACAAGACTCAACCAAAATTAGGGCCTAGAAACCCTAGCGTTGCCCTTGAAGCCCCTACGTCAACCTCTGAAGCCTCTGCGTCCCTCAGCACTGCTCCAAAAAGGGCTGCGTTACCCCAGACTCGATGACGCAGTCCTTATGCTGCCCCTTGAGGGACAGCGTTACCCCTGAGGGCTTCCAGCTGAAATCACGCTGTCCTTGAGGGACTGCGTTGTCCTTGCTGCTACTGCTCTCCTACTTCTTTGCGCTGTCTCTCTGAGCTGATCTCTGCCTCTTGTTGATTCTCGACCCCGGGATCAGATCATCCCCTTGGCCTAAATTCCCCTCTCTGCAATTGAAACACTTCTGAGAATTCTTAGCAAACCCGCCCTAGAATCTCAGCTTAGCTTCAGTGCTTTGCCTCTATGTGTCTTTACAAATGACCCCAAGCCTTTCCTTTATACTTTTCTCATTGGGAAACCAATGGCCATGATCAGATATTGAATCAATGGCTAAGATTAAAAGAAAGCTTGATCTGTGTGACTTAAGAAAACTTCATCACATGTTTAATTAAATTCACTTTAATTATTTAAGTTCCCCAAGTTTTAATTTAGGAAATACATTAAAATAATTAATTAATTTAATATCTCCTAAACCAGATGAAATTTCCCAAATCCATTTCTAGGTCTTGTAGATCAAGTGTACTCTAGTCATTCCTCAAAATTTGGGAGCTAGAGCACAATTGATGCTACCCCAAATACACAAAATCTCAACACCTTGTTGGTTAGTCCGACAGAGAAAACTAGATCTGCAATTATACCTACTGTTCTGGAGACTGAAGACTAGACTGATTCACACCCTCAAACGAGATTTTTACAGAACTCGGCCCTGTTCTGCCTCTAGAAACCCTAGCGCTACCCTGAAGTTGCCTGCGTCAGCCCTGCTAGCCTCTACATGCCCTTGTGTTGCTCAGAAGGGGACTGTGTAACCCCAGACTGGGTCACGCAGTCCTTACGTTGCCCTGGATGGCCTCTACGTAACCCTGGTAGCCTCCTGAAGCTGCAACGCTGCCCCTCCTAGGCCTGTGTAGCGGCTAAAACCCTCTGCGCTGCATAGCCTCAGCTTCCTCTGTGTTGCCCCTAATTGTTGTTTCTCTGCCTCTTGTTGACTCTTAGCTCTAGGATCAGATCATCCCCTTAGCCAATACTCCCCCTAGCTGCACAGAAACTCTTCTAGAAATTCTTAGCAAAACCGCCCTAGAATTCCAGCTTAGTATCTCAACTCTACCTCCGTGTGTGTGTGTCTCCAACTGACCCTCAAGCCTCTCCCTTATACTTTTTTGTTGACATATCAACGGTCATGATTTAATCTCTTATCGACGGCTGAGATTAAAAGACTACTTGATCCGCGTCACTTAGAACATTTCATCACATGTGTTTAATTAATTCACTTTAATTTTTCTAATACCCTAAGTTAGACTTAGGGTCCTCATTAAAAAAAATAATTATTTTAATATCTCACACATTAGATGAAATTTGTCCAAACGCTTTCTGGGTTTTGGAGGTCTTGTGTGTCGCAGCCCCTCCACACAATTTCAGGGCTAGAGCACACCTGATGCTACCTCAACACTTAAAATATCTATACTCCCTCTTAGCACGGAGTGTGCTCTAGTAATACATCCACACCATGTATCACAAGATCTTGATGTTGATTTCTGCACTGCTGATGTTTGGCTTGCTGCCGTCCATCCACTGCGCTGCTGCTTTCTGTATTATTGCCCATGTCACTACCACTGACACTGCCACATCTGTACTGCAGCTCCCTCTCAAATTGCTGCATCATGTTGCCCATAGCACTGCCACTGTTAACTGCTTCACTGCAACTCAGTTGCTAAGAAGTAAGCAACTGAAAGACTCCTGCCCAATCATTGACAAACAAGTCAGGCTGCATCCTAACACTGAAACTCCCTTGGCTGTTGCTTGACGTTGTCCTCCTGAAGCCATTGCGCTGTTATAGCTCTGCACTACGTGAGCACTACCTCTATGCGTTGCTAAAGTCCCATCAACCTCTGCGTTGTTGCCTCTACATTGTTGTTGCCTATGCACTGCGTTGCTCTCTCTACATCATCTCAGTATTGCCCTCTACTTCATTGTGAACTTCTGCATCCATCTACTTGTCCCACTACCGTCTTCCGACTCCCGTAGCTCATATGTGATCCAAGAGTTGAGCTTACTCAAGGATCCTGCCACCACCATCTATAGCTGCTCTAGAGATCCATATCGCCCCACTTACGTGGCTCATGAGCACTCATGGCTACGTCATCATCACTCTCGTCGTCTTTTGTTGCTGCAGCCTTGGAATCAGAAGTTCCTTTGTCCTTCTTAGGACAAGTGTTGGCGAAGTGTCCAAGTTTGCCACAATTAAAGCACCAGACCTTGGATAGGTCCCTCTTCTTCTTCCCTTGTTGCCTTCGTTCCTTCGATGCAAGGGTTGCATCATCTTCCTCTTCTTTCTTCACCCTGACAGTTATGTTTTTGTTGTTTTGCCTCTTGGTGAATCTCTTGATCTCCTCCTGACGGAGGATTGCCCACATGTCCGCCCAGTATGGTAATGTTGCCCTGCCCAATATGCTATGGACAAGAGTTTCCCACTCCTCGGTGACTGCATTCAGGGCAATCCTTACCAAGAGTCCTTCATCCGGAGTTGCACCCATGGAAATCAGTTGATCCCGGATAGTTTGAAGTCAGAAAAGGAAGGGATCTATCTCTTCACCCTTCTGCATCTGGAACAGCCTCATCTGATTCTCTAGAAGCATCTTTCTTTGAACGAAGCTTCCCTGATGCATCGTCTCCAAAGCAGTCCACATCCCATTTGTCGTCTTCTTTTCGGCAATATGTGGCACGACGTGATCTTTTACTCCATCCATAATCAAACGCTTCGCCCGCGCTTGATTTTCCTTGAATTTCTTCAGAGGATCTGGATCTGCAAGCTCAGCTAGGACATTCTCCGCATGGTTCTTGGTGTCGTACTCATCCAAGACTGTCAATCTCCTAGTTCTCCATATGACGAAGTTGGACACGCCATCAACCTGTCTTGATCTCTCAACCCATGAGAAGCCATCTAGCTCAAATTTGACGAAACAGTACTCTTTTCCCTCTTCCTGCTGCAAAACTCAACAGAAATGTCGGATCTGGGTTTCTTGGCGATCAAAAACCCTCTATAGTAGTTGCTCCCTCTGTCCACTAATTTCCCTCCTAGAAATCTTCAAATCTTCAACCAAAACAATCGGACAGTTCTCTACGATCACCTCCTAATCGAATCTCAGATCTATTTGGCTCAGATCTGTTAAGTGACTGTCTTCCTCCCACTCTTTGTCAACTTAGCTAGGCACAATTCTGCACGGGCAGAATCTCCACCACACCAGCAACTGTTGAAGATCTGAAGCACTACTTCCAGATCTCAACAATACTTCTCAGCAACAGAAAAAATAACTGGACCTCGTCCCTCTAGCTAGCTTCTACATGAACAGATTGGCCCAGCGCAGCCTCTGCGCAACGCAGGCTGCTCCTGCATCCCTCTGGAAGGCACTACGTTGTCTCTACGTCAGCCCCTGCGTAGCCTATGTTGGGACTGCATCCTCTTGTTGCTGAGTTGCCCTCTCCAGATCTGCTGCTTCAGCTGCTACCCTGCAGAAAATATGTCTTCAACTTATTTGCTGGAGATTCAACTTGATCTGCAATCGCTCGGATACCATCTGAAAATTTCGGAATACAATAACACAGAAATCCTACTGCAGTATCTTGATTTATGTCTCCTATTTGTGATTTAATTATACAAGTTATTTTCAGAAAATATTCAGAAAATACCAAAGTAAACACAACTAACAGCCTACACACATACAGATCATTTACTGAATATTACGCTCATTCAACAAAGTGAGATAGATTTTTCGAACAAATGTCCCCGAAAAAACCCAATGCAAGAAAACCGATGCCGCAGATATGAGGGCTTATTATTATTAAGTAGAATCTGAGTACAGCAAATCTAGGTACCTTACTAGTTAACCCGACAGTGAAAAATAGATCTACAGCAATACCTGTTGTTCTAGAAACTAAAGACTGGACTGATTCACACCCTCAAATGGGATTTACAGAACTCGGCCATGTTCTGCCTCGACTAGAAACCCCACGCTGCCCTGAAGCTGCCTGCGTCAGCCCTGCTAGCCTCTATGTGCCCCTGCGATGCTCAAAAGGGTACTGCGTAACCCCAAACTGAGTGACGCGGTCCTTGCGCTGCCCTGGATGGCCTCTGCGTAACCCTGGTGGCCTCCTGAAGCTACAGCGCTGCCCCTCCTGGGCCTGCGTAGCACATGCTTAGCGATTAAAACCCTCTATGTTGCGCAGATGTTGTGTAGTTGTTGTGTAGCTGCTGCGTAGCCTCAGCTTCCTCTACGCTGCCCCTAATTGTTGTTGCTCTACCTCTTGCTGACTCTTGGCTCTGGGATCAAATCATCCCCTTAGCCAATACTACCCCTCGCTGCACAGAAACTCTTCTGGAAATTCTTAGCAAACCCGCCCTAGAATTCCAGCATCGTCTCTCAGCTCTGCCTCTTTGTGTGTGTCTCCAACTGACCCTCAAGCCTTTCTCTTATACTTTTTCGTTGACATATCAACGACCGTGATTTAATCTCTTATCGACGGCTGAGATTAAAAGATTGCTTGATCTGCGTCACTTAGAACATTTCATCACATGTGTTTAATTAATTCACTTTAATTTTTCTAATTCCCTAAGTTAGACTTAGGGTCCTCATTAAAAAATTTAATTATTTTAATATCTCACATATTATATGAAATTTCTCCAGACGCTTTCTGGGTTTTGGAGGTCTTGTGTGTCTTAGCCCCTCCACAAAATTTCAGGGCTAGAGCACACTCGATGCTACCTCAACACGCAAAATCTCAACACTTTCTTCCTCAGGGAATTCTATTTTCTCAAGAGCTAAGCAGCAGCGTTGGGTGGCAAATCTACCATCTCTAGCAAGGAGTGCGTAAGCCAATCCAGCGCTGCACAGAGGAGAAAGAGAGGGGGCTAGATTCGACATTTTCAATCCGCAGAAATGGCAGCAAGCGAGCTGAGAGACCAGGACAGGTTGGAGGGAGCCTCCAACTATGTGTTCTGGCAGGCAAGGATCAAATGCCTGCTGGATGAGCATGATCTCAAGCTCTTCGTCAAAGGTGTGGTGGTTGTTCCAGTAGATGCAAATCCTCTGAAGGAATACAAGAAGAATATGGCTAAGGCAAAGCGCCTGATCCTGGACGGTGTGAGGGATCATGTCGTGTGTCACATAGCTAGCAAAGCAACAACTAGAGAAATGTGGCAGGTATCAAGAATCTTCCGAACAGCGGAAGATGTATCTGTAGGAGAAGATGTGGACTACTAGGATGAAGAAAGGTGAGCGCATTGATCCATTCCTGTCTAGACTTCAGGAGAACCGAGATCAACTGCCAGTTGTGGGATCAGCTCCTCAAGCCACCGAGATGGTCAGGTTGGCCCTCAATTCAGTGTCGGAAGACTATCAGGTCTTTGTCCAGAGCATCTTGGGCAAAGAGAATTTGTCGAACTGGGAGTCAATGTGGGTTGCTCTTCAGCAAGAAGAGATGAGGGGGAACTTACTCAGGTGTCAACTTAAGGGCAACAGTAGTAGTGGGAAGAAGCCAAAGGAGGAGGAGGATAATGTGGCCCTTGCATCAAAGGGGCAGCAGGAGCAGCGCAGAAGGAAGAAGGATCTTTCCAAGATCAAATGCTTCCGGTGTGGCAAAATGGGTCATTATGCCACACAGTGTCCTCTCAAGAAGAGAGACAAAGACGAGAAGCATGATCCGCAAGCCGCTCACGCCAGGATCGATGAGGAGGAGTTCGCCATGATAGCCCATATACCTCCAAGAGGGAGGTGGGCTGACTTGGAGCTGTAGACCTAGAGATCTACAGATTGGGCAGGATCCTTGAGGAGTCCACCTCTTAGATCAATACCTTGCTACGGCAGCCCAAATCAGATGTAGTGGGATGGAAAAGTGCCAGTTGGTGCAAAGGAGTGTAGAAGTGACAATGTAATAGTTAGCAGGGCCAGAACCTGAGCAGCACAGAGCAGAGTTGGCAGCGGTGCAAGAAAGCACAGCGCAGGAGTCAACAGCAGCGCAGCAGCATCAGAGGGCAGCGCAGAGGTTAGCAGTAGTCATATCTTCAATACCGAGATGCATCTTGCTGAACACTTGTTCAGTTTTGGATGTTTTTCAGTTGCAGTAAGCAACATTATTGCAGTGCAGTTAGCAGTGGCAGCCGCAGCACGAATGCAGAATTTGAGAGGAAGTTGCAATACAGATACAGTGTTGATAGTGGAAGTGTTAGCAGCAGTCCAAATGCATCCTTTGTGCAGAGTTTGTGGGCAGCAGTGGTAGTGTCAGCAGCAGTACAAATGCAGCGTTTGCACAGAGTTTGTGGGCAGCAGTGTCAGACATCAACAGCGCAAAGGGAGATGTTGCAGAATCAGAGCAGTACTCAGCACGGGGTATTGCTACAGCACATTCCTCGCTAAGAGAGAGTGTTGATTTCTGGTAGCATCAGATGTGCTCTAAGTCTCAAAATTTGCAAGGAGGCTTAGACACATGTATTCCAAATAACCCAGAAATCGTTTTGGGAAATTCCACCCGGATTGTATTTTATTGAAAAATTTAATTATTTTAAAGAGACCCTAAGTCTAAACTTAGGAAAATAAAATAACTAAAGTGAATTAATAGAATATGGGTGTGAATGTTCTAGAAAAAGCAAATCAAGTCAAAAATTAATCTTAGATGTTGATTAGAGATTTAATCTCGGTCGTTGAAGGTTCAACAAGAAGACTATAAGAAGGGCTTGAAGCGTCATTTGGAAAATACAGGATATTGACACGTTATACCGAAAGGATCAAGAGATTGATTTCTTTAGTGAGCACTGCTCAAGGAGACACTTCGATCGAGAGATCTTTTGCAGAGGGGCAGTAATTCCAGTTGGAAGTATTCCGGAGCCGGAGAGTGCATAGCAGAGGCTACGCAAGCATTGCCGGAGAGTGCATAGGAGAGCCACAGAGGGAGCGTAGAGCTAGTGACACAGATGCTACGCAAGCATTGCGCAGAGCCTGAGAGGAAGTCGTATTTTTGTTGAGGAGGCAGCGTTGGGTCAGTGCCAGATCCCAGAGAGATTTTCCGGAGGCCAAAAGGCCCCAGTTTCTAGCCAGCAGAGAGACCAGCGCAGAGATAGAGGCAATCACAGCTGTGACGTAGAGACTGCGCAGAGTGACGTGGTCACTACACAGAGGCAAGGCAGGCCAGTTTTGGGTGCTGATCAGTGTCGGGTTCCCGTGAAGGAGTGAGGTTCGTCTCACAAGATTTTACTTGTCAGTTTCTCTACATGATTTTGACAGATTTGTCAATCATAGATTTGTACTCAGAATTTACTGCATAATATACAAACTCTCAGCGGTTGCACTGATTTTCTCGCACTGGGTTTTTCTGGGGACTTTAGTCCAAAAATAACTGTGTCAGATGTGTCTATGATCTATTCTTGTTCAGTTTTGTTTCCGCACTAGTATTTTTCCGCAATTTATTTAGTGAAGGTTACAGTGTGTTTAATTCGATGTTGTCGTAGCAATAAACTAAATAATTAATTTATCAGTTAGAAGAATTAATACCAGTTGCTGCAATAGGATTCCAGATTTGAGAAATTTTCACACCAAATAACACGTGGATACAAGCTAGGAAGCACCTCCCAGAGCTCTTCCAAGCCATACTGCACCTTCTCTCTTCCCCGCGTGACCACTACACATTGGATGACCTATTTCTTCATTGAAATGGGACTTCACTTTGGACTTTGTCTCCACATCACTAATCGCTTCTGCTCTCCAAGTTATGCTAAAGATAGTTGTAATAACTAATTCAGACTAGTGCCCATGAACTAGTGATGAACTTCGATTTTGCCTGTGCATTTCACATGCACCACATCAGCAACCAGCCGTAGATCATCAGTCCATCCTATCTCCACATACCCAACTTAGAACTACGCTGATGCAAATCTTTGTGCTTCACTGTCTGCACATGGTTACATTTTATTCCAAGGGATTTTTCATTTTTCGTTATTCTTAACAATATATGCATGACACAACACCACTTGAGTGGGACCATGTGAGAAACAAGTCAGCCTCACAAAACAAATATGCAGAAACCACTATTCAAGATATCAGTCCCGCACTGTGGGATCTTGGACTACGCAAATTGACATTAATATTCTAACCATCGTGTTATAAACAGGTGATGAAAGGCAGGAATAGAGAGGCTAAGGAAGACTTGGATTTATTATTTTAAAATGGGTGAAAGCTTGCACAAGGTGGAGCAACTTTCCGTAAGAGATTATCCAATTGAGTTATAGAGGATCCACATATCACAAGATCTTCAAAAAGCATTCGTGTTCTTGCTAAAGAGATGAAAGCAACTATGGGTAACATGAACAACGTCCCGTTAAAGTTTTCCAAACGGAGAAAGTAGTGATGGGCAATCTTCGTCATTACGTGAAGATTGCTTCAGGGCTAGGGTATATGGCCAAAGTGTATAGGAAAGGAATTATGTTTGTAAACAAAATAAAGAATATGTTAGAAGAAAGAGGAGCCTCCATTGAAGACATTAGAAGGCAAATCGAAGCAATTGAGGTGCACTCCACTAGAAGTATGCAAGTTCCCAAGGGAATTCATTAAAAGCAATGAGCACTTTGCAAAAATTTCACTCAAGGTCAAGAAATTTCCCAGTAGAAGGGAGAGTACTCCCTGAACTGGCATGAGCTACATCATCATTCATTATAAATCTATTGGTCCTCTTAAGCTCTCTCACGCCCTTTTTCCCAGGATCCAGAAGTTATACAAAAAAATATTCCTATGTTTGTTTGAAACTAACTTTCGGATTAATTATATGTGATTAATCCAAAAGTTAGTTTCAAACAATCATTACGGATCACAAAAGTATGAGATCAAAAATTCCTATGTTTGTCAATTGCCAGCAACTTTTTTTAATATAATTTTTGTGACAAGTCTAATAGTTAACACAATTAGACAAATTTTGCCTTGCAAAAAAGATTATCCTCGTAGAAGACAGTTTGCTATAAGTAATTTGGTTTCTCAAGGCTCATATCCATTTTTATTCGATAGGCTCTAGGGGCTCCCTGCCCTGTACATGTATAGATTTCTTTCATAAAATATAAGCCTTTTTCCTTTTCATACCAAAAAAAAACGATTTCATCTTAAATCTGTTAGCCACCTATAAAATTTGTCATATCAAATGGTGGCTAAATCATGTTTTAAGCCTTCAAGAAACAATTTTATTGCCAAATTGTTAGTTCTTGAAGACTTGTGAAGATATCTTGTCCTTTGATTAATCTTCACTACTGTTTCCCTCTTAAACTCTGAAAAATCTGTTGTTTTCCTAAAGAAAAAGACTGCCATAAACCCATTCTTCCCTTTCATTTTACCTCTCTTTTCATTCATTATTAACCTTCGTTTTTATCTCGTTTTTCCTCATAAAACTCCTATATTTTTCCTCGTTTCCCTTTTTCCCTTCATAAAAACTACTTTGATAAGGTTTAAAACTCTTTTTTTTACCTTATCAGAAGCTTTCAAAATCCTTTGAAATACAGTATACTTGAAAATTCGTAAAAAACAGCCTCTTTGTGCTAAAGCCTTAAGCCCTTCTGGCCCTAGCCCCCAGCCCCTTTATTTCCACATAAAACCGGCGTTAAAAACTAAGAGTTGGGGCTCGATCGTGCAATTGCAATCGGACGTTCCATTGTGTTTTGTTACCTCTCGCTTTTTAAATCCCCAATTGCGATTAAACCTTTTTGTATATAAAAACCCTTCCCCGATACGAACTTTCCTTTGTATTTCGTTTAAAAACCCACTTTCCTGTGTTTTTATTAAACCCGACGGTTCGTTGTCTTGGCCCATTCTTAACCGTTGATCTAAGACCGATCAATGGCCGTCGGAGTTTTGCACCGCAAAAGCTCATTGGATGTGTTTAAGTGTTTCCTTCCCTTTCCTCCGATTTCGATGAGCCCCTTTGGGTTAAAACCCCCAAAACCACTTCCCCACCATATAACCTGCGCCTAGGATCAAGCGTTAAGTCCCGAGCGCTAATCGCAATCAGAGGTTTGCGATGGGCACATTTCTTTGTTTAAAGAAAAAACCCCGATGCGATTGAGTTTTTATTTTCTGGACCCCCGCCGCTTTCTCCACCGTTGATCCTTTAAACAAATCAACGGTCAGCGCTAATTGAGTCGCGCCCCGCCGCATCTCTTCATCAACTGCAGATTCATTCCCCACCATTGATTTACCATTCTGATCAACGGCCCTCATGTAATCGCATCGCGAAAACCATTGCGCTTTTCCTCTCTCCCCCTCCGATTGCGAAACTTGCGATTCAATCTGGACCGTCGAATCCACAAGAACCGACGGCCCAAATTAATCAAAACTCTGCCCATTTTTATCTGCTTTTGTCCCTCAGATTCATTCCTAACCGTCAATCTCTCCAAAGATCTGACGGTCCACATTCAATTGCATCGCAAATTTTATGTGCACCGTTCCTCTCTCCCCCGCCGATTGGCGATCCCGCGATTGGATCTGGGCTGTGCATTTCATACATCCGACGGTCCAGATTGAAGCTTGACGCCCTTTGTTAAATTCATAAGACACCGCCGTATAAAGTTTTCAGTGAATCTCCGTCGTTGATCTCTGCAGATCAATGGCCCACATTGACCCATTCTCCGCCCGATCCCTGCCTCGTATTCCATCTCATTAGTCCCAAGATTGAATCTGGGCCGTTCATTTTGAAGATCTAACGGTGCATGTTTAACCCGGTAGGCCCAACTCATTTGGGACCTACCGCCCTCATTGATTAATCCTAACCATCCATTCCCTGATCTGACGGTCAAGATTAAAACCACCTTGACCCTGCCCCACCTTTTTTCGCCCGCACATCTTGTCTTACCGCGCTCTCATCTCTACTGTTGGATCTGCCCGCCCTTTATCCAACAACCAAGGACCCATATCGCGTAAATCTAAGTCCGACGGTTAATTCCTAAAAATTACGCGATATGGCGGTTTTTTAAGGACACGTGGCGGGCGGCGAGGCATATCACGTTTTTTATGAAGATTTTGGAAACCGCTTAAGAGCAGCGCGACACCAGCGATTTCTTTGGCCGAAACCACTTTCCCCCGTCATATTATATTTTCTCATATTTTAATCTTCGTCGTTCATCACACTCATCCAACAGCCCAGATTTCATCAGACCATTAAACTATCGCCCTCCACCATTCTTCCAAAGGACTTCATTGCGAAATCTTCGTCGTTCATCATTTCAGATCAATGGCTCTTATTTCATCCTGCATCCAAACTTCGTTTATGCCTTTTTCGCTGTCGATTAAGGTTTTCGACCCATTTCCCTTGTATATTTTCTCCATTTTGATTATAATATGACCCCTTCGTATTATAAAACCCAGATCAATCTCGACCGTTGATCAATATGCGTCTACGGCCCGGACTTAATCCTTCGTTCACCCCTACAACCGCCTCTCCTTTTAACCTCTGTAGGCAATCCTCGTCGTTGAATGCTTTCATCCAACGGATGCGCTCTAAACCTAAACTTCTGAAGCAGTGTAAACCCTTCCCCGCAGGATTTTTTCTAATTTTTCTTTGTTGTGCAGGTTTTAATGGTTTATCAATTGTTTTAAAAGAGAATTGAAGACTGGGGATGACGATCCCCCAGGCCTTTATGCGTGAAGGAGATCATTCTGCAGGGTTTCCCATCAAGGTTTATCAGTGCCTCATGAGCACTGACGCCATTATAAAACCTCTGTAACGCCTGCACATCAACAAGACACAGCAAAACTTAATCAAGCAAAGAGTATCAGTGTAAAAGGATCTAGTCACAGCAGAGATGAAGAACTGAAGATTGTTATGCAGTTTTGAAGGATTAAGGCCCACTTTCAGCAAATCAAAAGTCTAATCCTCTCAATTAAACACGGTTTGAAGAACAGAAGATAGAGATTAGGCCTAATTAAGCCTAACACGCAGAATTAAAACAAATTAACAGTGTTTAAAGAAAAACAATAATATCTATCAGTCCGAGAAGCCTCCACTGCCACATCAGAGGCTAATTGAATCCTCTCAACTACCAAAAGCCACCTGCAGCCTCAAAGCATTCAAAAGAGGCATAGTTATTACCAGAACAGAAGATATTTGCCTCAAGGCAACTGAATAATTATTTCAAATCAAAGAACTTATTACAAACTGTCAGCAAAGTTATTACAAAGATAAGAAAGAATTCTAAAGGTCAACAAACTCTGCTAAGAGGATCGAAAACTTAATAAAAACAATTAATACAGAGAAATATCTGAAATCTTCTCCATTGAGCCCCTCAAAGGCCAAGAAGCATTAAACTGTATTAATTGAGCCTATAGATCTTTCCTCTCATCCACCTCCTCATTTTTCCTATAAAATCTTCTTGAAGAGCACATTGTAAAGAGTTGGTTGTTGAACTTTGATATAGTACTTGTGCTTGAAACTTTCTACATGTAAATAGTGTTCAGAGGCTCTTGAAACTCTGTTTGTAATCAAATAAGTTAGGCTGAGAAGAGAAGATGATTGTTGAACTGAAACATTGGACTTGAAGTTTGTAACTGGATTGACATCAATATACAAGCTGATCCTTGGGATCCTGGTCTATATCACTGGTGAAGTACTTATTTCTGTGTTATTGTTTTCCTTTCATGTATGCCAATTTGTCCACTTATTCTCTGATAAAGAACAACAAGCATAGAGTTAGGATTTACTGTTTACAGTACCCTTCTCTGATTGATAAGCTTTATCTTTATGTTTTCCTCCGAATTGTGTGTTTAAGAATGACTTAAGTTAAGTGTAAACATTATCAAGGAATGTTGGTTTGCCCCTGTCTTGATGTGCAATGCTTGAAAGGAAGTTCTTGAATGATATTTTCATTATATACTCAGTAAAGTTAGACTAGAAAAGTTTATGGTTTGCCCTGTCTTCTAGTTTCTTTCTCCAAAGGTAGTTCTGAAAATTTCCCTAAGAGTATGCTGAAGTCAGTTTAGATTTAAAAGTATCTTCTCTGATGTTAGGCTGCACTTTGTTTTCTTATCTGTTTTCATCCCTTCTGAAAGTAATTATGTGGATTACTGCATTGTTTGTCTGATGAGTTAGCTTTAATACAAACTTGTCCAAAGAAATCTATGGTTAGCCCTGTCCTTTGGTTGGTTTTAAAACAGTTACTTAAAAGGTTTTTACTTGTTTGGAAAGACTGATAAATCCTAGTTGAAATTATTGTCTTTTTCCACCCCTTCAACACTTTTACTGTTCCATTCCATCATTTATTCTAAAAGATCTTGTGATATAGATGACTTGCCCCTTAGACCACTCTTGAAATTGTTGCACAATTAAAACCTTTTATGATTCCATAGCCCAATGGACTAAAAACCAGTGTCATATCTATCCTATCAGCCAAAGCTTGTTTTGATTACTTACATCTTCACCCCTTTGAAACTCTTTCATTTTAGGACTTTCCACTCAATTAAAAATCATGTTCAACCATCCAAAACAAAAACCCTGTTCTTAATAACTAGCCTAATATCACATTAAAAGCTTTAAAGATAAATCAATCTTTGCACTTATAAGAGAGATCCCTCTTTGGATTCAGGAGGGCTAGATCGTAGAATCCCAAAGTGGTTCAAATGTCCTCTCTGCAGTTTTGGTCTCACCAATCTTCTGAAATTACAGGGAGATAACAAAATCAACCGTACTTTTTATTAGTTAATTTACTTGAAAAATTCGCCATCTCCAATTGGCCATTGTCATATAATTTTCAAACAAAATACCATTTGATGCATTAAAATCTTTCGGCAAAAATTATACAACAAATTAATATGTAGGAAGGAAAATAGTATAAGATGAACATAAACCCGATGGATGTTAAAACAACCATTAATTTCAGGAATGCTTTGGAGTAACTTCAATTGACCTCTTATTATCACCATTTTATTATAGGGAAACTTTCAGGATAAGAATGTCCTTAACAAGGAATCTCTGAACAACATTGAAATTTGAGCATAGTGTCACCAGAAAAATAAATATGCAAACAAAAACGACAGATTCTTTCTGATCTTCGGATTAATGGATCAAACATAACAAGATGTCTACATAGCATCTAAGATGTAATGAAATAGGGATAGTATATGAATTTTTATTACAAGCAACTGGACAATTGTGGACAACAAACAAAATCATGTCAGCATTGAACTAGAGAGTAATTCTATTTTTGCGAAGTCCACAAAAGACCTCACCTAGGTAGAATAACAGTGAGACATAAAACCACCCAAAGCTTTTATTTTCAGTACTTCAAATGTTCTATATTAATTGATCCCGTCCAGATAAAGGGAGCATTAGTTCCCCAATGCCAAAGATGTTACCTTGCAAACAGTGATACACTCAACACCCACTTGAAATTTAGGAAATACCATGGAAAACCTTGCATAGGATCCTTTACAGATTTGATTTTCTTAATAATGAGGATCTCTCGTTTTGGAACACATAGCATATTGCCGAGCATTATTTTAATCCCCGTTGAATTACTACAATACGCACGTTGGTAACAGGCCCTTCACCTTGATTAGGGCAAATAGCTGAGCCTCATTGCATTGGACAAAATAAGCAACCAGCTGCATTTTTAGCCAGATTCAGACAGTGCTGATCTCCCAAGCTACGATGAGAACAGGGGTTCCTATTAACTTTGAGACTCCAGTATTTCCAGATTAAATCAAAAGACAAAAAACAGTTAGCCTCACATTGAGTAGTAGCCCAAATCCGACACACGCACTCCGCTTGAAGGCAGTAACCATGGAGAAAAGAGCCTCATCACATCTAGGTTCTCTTTTTCTATTAGGCAGGTTTTGCTCCACACTGTTGTGCAGTTGCTACCATGGGATCACAAAGCAGCATGTAACAGCAGAAATTTGGATCTTCTAGTAAATAGATTGACCAATCAACTATGCAAAGACCCACCAATGGACTGGAACTCATGCCATGGTTGTCAAAGCAGAGCCAGCGGAAAATGGGAGAATGGTATCCACAATCCACTACTTAATATATGCTCAACCCCAAATTTGTCAGATAGGGTCCAGCCTGACTGTTTGGCATCGGATTTCAACTTTCTCTCATGACGGTTATCCCAAGACCCCATAGCCAAGAGAATCATATGCCCATTTCAGATTACTGTGAACCATAACACCATGTTATAGGCTTAGATTTGCAATTTTTTTACATGACCTACAAAGACACTGCTATAGTTTATCCATTGAAAAGCAAAAATTGAAAGCGCCCAAAATTTGAAATGCGTAGAGTTTGAAGATTACGCATACACTAAATGAATACAGGCGGCTGCCGAGTAGCCAGGCTCGCTTGTTCTGCAAACCCGGAAGGCTCTGTGTATTGTTAGGAGCATCAGGCCTTGAGTCTCCATATAGAAATATGTAATTGGGTCCTCCAGAGGAAGTATGGGGCGAATCCACTCCATTGCTGTTATTACTATTGCCATTGGAATTGGCATCCGCATAATAAGACGAATGATTTACAGGAGAGTATGCAGAGGTGGATGAACTTGAACTGTCTTGGTTTTTCACTGGAATACCCATCTTGCTTTGATTTGGTGCCCTTCTGGTCAAACTTCTGGTACAACGTTTTAACTGTGGGACTGCCTGCTATGAACCAAGGAAGTTCTCCTCGCGATAGTTATAATTAATTGGGTGTATAGTGATGAAGATTACCAGTGAATTACAAGGCATTGGGTGTCTACAAGGTGACAAATCGTCGTGTATACGTGTCTCTGGTTCAATGGAGACAATGCCCCTGCTCTACCACGTCCAGGACGTTCGGATAAGAGCGAACCCGAGTGACGCTTCACACTCCAACTGATTTTCCTCGCTTCCTTTGCTTTTCTAGAGAGAGGATTTTCCCAAAAATATTCGACGACGCTTTCTTTGCTTTTGTGGATTTGTACAGGACTTACAACTCTACGTTAGTCGATGGTGGTATCACTGAATCTGGTTTCGGGCAAATAAGCCAATGACTACCTAGTGAGATAGTGAGGGAATTATTGGCTTAGTGTACGAGGTCACTATTTTAGGGAGGTAATTATGAATGAATGGATGATATTTTAAGTTTTATGAGACAAAAAAATAGTTAATGGAATTGTCAATCTTTTTTTGTGTCCTTTGCAATTCAATCATTTTCTTACTCAAATTGATGATGAGATGATCCAATTTTCTAACAGTTTTCTTACTAAAAAGACAAGGCCATGGAATTGATGTCAAGACACTGCCCTAATTGTCTCTAATGTCTCTGAAAGCACCACATTCCAAAATAAAATAAAATGCCTTTCTGATTCCACTGCCCCAGAAGTGCAAAAAGTACACACCCGTTCTTCCCAAACTTCTTTAGGTCTCTTCCACCGTCTCGTTTCACACCAAAGTTGATGTGAGTTAGTTCTTAACTGAGCAATAAGAATCTTTGCTCTCCACGGAATGCTAATTCCAATGTACCTTTTTTGTTGGAGATCACAAGTGGGGTTGAATTCCTGAACATAGTACTTCTTTCTACCAAACTCTTTTCCCCATATACGCTTACGTAACTTCTCCATAACAAAATACTTTAACTCCTTGCTATTTGTGGGACATGCATTGAGGTACATATTCCATTTTTGCATCCATTTGTTATTGTGTCTCATCCATGATTTCTTTATTTCACTCATGCCTTCATTGAAGATAACTTTCGGCCATCTACCTTCTCCCATTTGCTCAATTCTTTTTAGAGATCTTATAGGACGCACCATAGCAGTTGTTTCGATGGGAGTTGCTCCTGTTTCACTGAACATTATCTCATAAGGAACCGAACCTTTTATTTTGAACTTGCTCATGATCAAGTGTTTTTGGATTTTCTCAATTTGTTTCCATATTGAAATAGGGATATTGTTAGCCCATAGTTCACACCCATATAATATCACTAGACAAACTAGGAGTCCTAAAAGCACTTTAATCGTTTTCCAATCTCATAACTCTGCCTCTCTACATATGTTTTGAAGTGCATATAAAGCTTTCCACCCTCCTAAAATTCTTTTCTTTTTACAATCCTCCCAATTAAGCTTGTTGTTGAAATCAATCCTGAGGTACTTGTATTCATTTACTTCTTCAAGAATGTTGCCTTCAAAGAAGAACGTATCTTGGCATTGCTCCTTTTTATTAGAGAAAATCATTATTTTGGTCTTACTTGTATTGACTTGCATCCCCACTACTTTATAAAAATGCTCAAGGGCATATAGGTGCATCTGCAATCCATGGGCCAATTTAGCAACCAGTACAAGATCATCAGCGTATAGAAGAAGCTTTATCACAAACTCCCCCAACTGAACACCCTCCCCACCTTGCAGATTTAGCCACTCTTCCAATATATAAACCAAAAAGGGTAGGGGATAAATGGCAGCCTTGCTTGACTATGATATCACTTCTAAAACTTTATGAAATTCTTGCTAAGTTCTAATTTTGACTTTCACCTCTTCATACAACTCTATATTGCAAAGGAATTTCAATTTCTTCCATTCTATGCCACAACTTATATCTAGGGACTGTGTCAAATGTCTTTTTGAAGTCAACAAAGTAGCAAAATACTTCTTATTTATTGACTTGTTACATGTTATTTATTTGTCTATTTATTTGTCCATCTAGATGAGTAAACAAATAGCGTTATAATAAAACTATAATTACTAATACCTTTATAGATTTGTAAATTTTGTAAAAAGCGATTGAGGTAGTGAGAAAATCATTAACTTACTGCACAATTCTTAATATTTAGCACATGATGAGAGTAGCAACAACACATTCTACTATCTTCAATATCACCTTCGTAAAAAAAAAGGTGGCTACTTTGGAATCTTGTGTAATGAGAGCAACTAAGTAAAGAGGTTGTTAATTAGCAAACCTACAATTTTATAGTCAAACCATAACCACCCAATGTTGGTTATGGAAGAACTCATATCTCCTCCTACTAGCACAAATCTAATGCTCCTTTTTTGGCTAGGGGGTATTATGTCTCCATATTAAAGGACGTTTGTGAATTTATTTTGGCCTCGCCTTTAAAGGAAGCTTGTGAATTTGTTTTCAGAAGTTGGTCCATGGATAATGTATTTGAATATATTTCTTTTGGACTCCAATTCAAAAGAGAATTTTATGGGTAAGATTTTCATATATATATGTTGATAATTTGTATTATCTATTTTAATTTTATTGTTTTTTTTAATTAAAAAGTTTTATTGTTTTCATTTTAGGATGTATGAGTGAAAAATTGAATCTGATTAAGTATGAGAATTCAAAAATTTTAAGTTTTCATTTCAATGCAAAATGATAAATAAGTGATCATTTTCTCTACATTTCCATTTCCATTTTGCAGAAAATGTGAGAATCATATCTCATTGTTCTTCATTCAACATGCAACGCAAAATGAGAAAGCATAGTCTCATTTCATTCCATCACACATTTTTTGCATTATGCATGCAAAGTAGAATGTGAGACTTTTGTTTCTTTGCCCCACCGCACACATATGCAACTTGCATTCCCGCATCACTTTTATAATGTGAAATGTGTAAGGGTTTGTGTCCCTGTCACTTTGATACACCACATTCTTGCATTCTATGTTCTTGCATCACCCATGGCTTCCACCTAGATACTTGGGAGAATATCATCATTTCATGCCTCCATGCATTTAAGATTTTCTCATGCCAAACTACGTTTCATTAAAGTGTGTTGCTCTGTAAATTGTTGTGGATATTTTAGTGGAATAGTTTGTCACAATAGATCTTGTATCATGCTAATATCTTTTATTGTGTAGGCTTATTTCCTTATACCTCAAATTTATTTATTCTTTATTGGTTTGACCCATAGGGGATTTGAATCTTGAATCACATAGTTTATATAATACTTCATAACACAACGATCACCAATTATGTTGCCCCTAGTGATCTTAGCCCTCAAATTTATTATCATTATCACATTACTTAAATTTATGAAAATAACCAAAATACAAAAATGAAGGACACACAATTGAACACACCATCCATAAAAAATAAACAAAAGATGTATCCTAGGAAATTTGAAACAAGAGAAAACATAACTAAAAGGTGACACTTATGTTATCTATTTTCCTCAATAATAAATATGCAAATACAAAGAAAGGGGCACTCACTATGGAGTTTCCTTTGGTACTGTGGCCACATAATCTTCTTCTTTTTATGATATGCTCTCAAGTCCCACTCCAAGATGCTTTTCTCGACTATGGGACAAGTACAATGGTAAGAAAATGTAGCCCCCTCACTTCCTAGCAACCCAATATCCAACAAAGATGTTGGTTTTAACCCTCTACAATTAATTGTTGCAAATATATTATTAATTAAAACAAAAAGGATGCAATGGAAAACACGCACATTAACACAAAGATTTATCGTGGAAACCCAAAAATCAAGAAAATAGACAACATATTTTCAAGATATGTTTTTTTTTTTTTTTTTTTAGTATTACAATACAATATATATCTCGCAGCATCCATGAATTGCCAATCCATTTACCTTGGATCATAATACAATTGTAGTTCCTTAACTAAAACTACAAAACCATGCACAAAACCACTTTCAGCAAAAAGCATGTGCTATACACCACCAAACAAAGATGAAAAAACTGTCCAATTTTTTTTTTTTTTGGGTGCTACCCCAGAACCACCATGCAAGGAGGCTTTTGCCCTCCTGTGATCCCTTATTGCGCATCGCACATTTTTATAGCAAGTGGGGATAGTCATGCAAAGAATATAACACATACCCAACATTCTCCCACTTGTTGATTTCATTGCACATAAGAGGTCACAGGAGTGCATTGTAGAAAATCCACATATATTCAAATGATCTTCCAATATGATAAAATAAAATACTGAATCTATTTTTACAAATTGCGGAAACCAATTACGATCTCGCAATCACATGAACAAGAAAGAGAAAGAATTTCAATCGCACAAAACAAAGATGTATCTGGGGAAAGCCTTGACTAAAAACCCGCTATCTGTATATTGCATTAAGTCAGGAATATGAAACAATACAATTTTATTTCCCTTCTTGACAAACCTCTACACTATCTCTAACCATCTCACTCTGATCCCAACAAGAATGGTTTGATACTTAATCAATTTCCTACTTTTGGGTTGCTCAGCCTTGCTGATGCATTCTTGGAAGAATTGTGCCCCTATTAATTAGGAAATTCCCAATAATTGACTATGCAATTCATCTAAGGCGTCTTACTGACCTCATGCATGACTTGTACAATTTTCTAATTATGCAATTGATATTTCTCTTCACTTTAACTCCAATCTCAATTGGGTCACTCTTAGAACTGACATGCAATAGTTATTTATAGTGAATTATCAGTTATCTAATTGATCACTGCATGTGAATTAAATCAGATTTAATTCACTAGACTTCTCACTAGCTCGTCTCTCAGTTAGAACTAGTTAAACTGATTTTAACTCAAATAATCAAGTTAAAAAATTACAACTCTAAATAAACTGTAACCAGACCCTCTAAAACTTAGAGTAAACTCTACATGCCTCCAGTTTGACCCCCAACTCAAATTGATTGAGCTAACTAAGTCTTCCTGACTCAGTTAACTCATACAAGCTATCATGTGATGTGGAATTACAATTTCCTTCTAATTTAATTAAGGGAAAATTAAATTAGAAGCCCATCTTGTTGCCAATTTCAACATGCATGATAAAAAATCTAGGGAAATAATGCCCATTATTTATCTACACCAAGACAACTTTTCAATGCTGACAAATTTTGTTAATGAATCTACAACATTCTTCAAAGTATCCACTTTTTCCAGCAACATCTTCTTCTCTTCAATCATGTCGCTTATGAAGTGAAACTAAACATCAATATGCTTCGTCTTCGAATGATAAGTCGGGTTATTTACTAGGAAGGATGCATTCTGACTATCACAATCTATCCTTGTAACTCGTACCAACCCAATACCTAAACACAATCTCTATAACCATATTGCTTCCTTGCTTGCATGAGCGATTGTCATGTATTTAGCTTTTGTAATTAAGAGTGCCATTATGGATTGTCTTTTGCTCATCCAACTAATTGCTCCTCCAAATAGGTCAAACACATACCCACTTGTATATCTCTTGTGATCCAGATCTTCAACCTATTCGGCATCAACAAAGTCATGCATGGCCAACACTATCCAACCCTAGTCTTCCTTGGTAGCACAATCCATATCCATTAGTGCCAAGCAAATACATGAAAACCCCTTTTACTATTTCTCAATGCTCCCTCCCTGGTATTGATGTATACTTGCTCAATACTTCCACAACATGTGCAATGTCAAGTCTATTACAAACCATGGCATACATCGAACTTCCAACCATATTGGCATATGGAACACAAGACATCTCCTCTTCCTCTTCTTGTGTCTTGGGGCATTGATCTGCAAATTACTTTACACCTACAAGAATAAGAACCTTTACCGGTTTGCGTTCCTATGTAACCTATACAATATTGTCTCAACATACTTCTTCTGACTTAAGCAAATTTTTCTATTTGCCTGATCTCTTCTAATTTTCATGCCCAAGATGAAATTTGCAACACCCAAATCCTTCATGTCAAAATTAGAGGACAATTGAGTTTTCACTTCCTTATTGATTTCCCTTCATTTACAATCAACAACATATCATCCACATACATGACCAAATAAGGAACACAATCACCAACTAATTTGAAATATATGCAATGATATGCCTTGGTCCTTTTGAATCCAAGTCCAAGTATATAAGTGTCAAAAATTTTACATCACATCCTTGGTGATTGCTTTAAGCCACACTAGGACATTTTCAACATGCATACTAGCTCTTTCTATATATCCTATATTATTAGTTTAGTCCTTTATTGTTATTAGTGTAGCCCCCTTATTGTTATTGTTGTACCCCTGTAACCCCAATATTGTTATTATTGTGCCCTTACATTATTATTGTTAGGTCGGCTAGGATTATATTGTGGCCCCATGGACTCCTATATATAGAAGGAGGTTTTGGTCATTTATATCATCCAAGAATTGTTCATTTATGTAATGTATTGGAGATTTCCCCCTCGAAGTGGCTTATTTCTAAGGCGTTGATCTCTCTTTTCATCTATTTTTGGAGCTGGTTTCATAACATTTGGTATCAGAGCTTTTGATTCTAGGGTTTCGCTGCTCGAAACAGGTCATCGCGGAATTTTCACTATAACTTTTTTTTCTACGAAGGGTCTGTTTATTCAATTTAGTGTCCTAAATTGATAGCATAAATTATCGACCAGGGCTAGTAAACTGATGAAGTGTAATGCACTATATGTGCCTAAGTATCCATTTTTCTTACTTCGTTGCTTTTAGTGTTTTCTTTATATTTTGGGGTTTTTATGTTTGATTCTTAGTATGCTACTCTATGATAAAAAAGATGAAGCTAAATCTATGTCAAGAGGGAGAAAAGAAAATGTTAATAAATGAATTAAAACATAGTTTATTTGCAAGTTATGTTCCTAACTAGAAAATGAAGAAAACATAGAGTCCTAATCCATGGATATTACAGTTTCTAAATGAACATTCATGAAATGAAAAGTAACTCAAAACACTACAACTTAATCTGATTCATTTAGTTAGAGATTTGTTGGAAGAGCTTGTGAAAAAAATTAATTCTAATGCAATGAGGATCTCCTAAAACATAAAAGGAAATGTTGAAACAAACAGTAACTTAAAACAATACAGTGAAATCTCATTCATTTGATAGAGGTTTATTGGAAGAGCTTGAGAAAAAATATTACTATAGTTTAGTAAGGATCTCCTATGAAATGCTGAAACAACTTATAACATTACAACTAAATCTCATTCATGAGTTATAGGTTTACTGGAAGAGCTTGTGAAAGAGATTAATCATAATGTGATAAGGATCTTCTATGAAGCAAAACAATCAATAACTCACAATATTACATCTAAGTCTCATTCGTGAATTATAGGTTTATTGGAAAAGCTTTTGAAAGAGACTAATTGTAGTATAATGATGATCTTCTTTTTAACTAAATAACAAAAAATGAAATGCTAATAACTCAAAATATTACAATTGAATCTCATTCATTTAATAGAGAGGTATTGGAAGAGCTTGGGAAAGATACTAACTGCAATATCATGAGGATCCTTTATCTAAGCAAATAACATTAAACATAATGCTAAAATCTATGATTTCATAAAGCAGTCTAAGTAAGGAAATATGACAAAACAGAATTGAAAATGACTTATCTAAAAAACATGTAAACCCTCCTCGAATAGTAGGGGCCCTCTGCTATCAATTCGGCATTAATCCTTTAACTCCTCAAGATTGTATTCAGAACAACATCAAGGCTAAAACTCCTTTCTATTAACACAAGACTTGAAAACAAAGTATCACCGTAATGATAAAATATGTATCAACTGTTCTTCTCGGTATTACAAAGCTTAATTTATATGCAAATTCATAACTAACATTGAACAAAAATAGGTACAGGTGTAGATTTGAAGTTAAAATCAAATTAAAACTCTTTTGGGACTAGTGATTTGCTGCAAAGAAAATTAGGAGTCCTAATTCCTATAGAAAACAACTTCTTTGACCTTTACTTTGACCACGTGCTTAGACACCTCCAACTATCGATTCAATCCTCGTGGATGGGAAGGAATGATGTAGCGAAGATTTGGAATCCACCCATGTGTGTCTTTTCTCCAGATGACACCTGTAACATACTTAAACACCAAAACAACTATGGAATGCTTCACTGGCTACAGAATGGTTGTATTCTATAGCTAAACTGTTCAAAAATCATTAAGACAACAAAAATCACAAAAGCACAATAAGTTAATCATTGTATGCAACCTTTAAGCAATCTTAATCATTCTCATTGATTTTTAGGTTTATGAAATGATAAAGGAATGATGAAATGAAGTGAAGTTTGGCAAAAGAGAAGACAATTTCAGGGCTCAGCATACCCCTACTGCAAAACTCTTGCATGTCCTCATGCAATTTCATCAAAACTTTATTCCATGTGCTTTGAAACTTCTGCAAGAACATCCAGCCTCCTTTTTCTGCTTCTTTTGGTAGTCAATACCATTCTGGGTTTCCTCATGAATAATTTGAACCTAAGATCGATGAGTGCCATGTTCAGTTTCTTATTTCTCTTCTTTAGCTTACTGTTTGCTTTATACAATGTTTTCATTTGCTGAGAGAGAGTGTTGTTCATGCCATTCTTCAATTTGACCCACTCTCTTAAGATTTCATTTTCATTCTTGATATGTTTATTCAGTATCTCCAATTCATAATTGTCTCTTCTCAAAATTTCTATTGGAGGTTCTTATGGAAAAAGAGATCTCTCTTGATTTTCTGAGGCCCTTTTTTTCTAGTGATTCCACACAGTCATAAATCTGTTGTTGGGATAGATCTATATATGGGGTTCCTCTATTAGGGTTTTCTTCATACTAGTGTAAAGGAGATCTATCAACTGGTGTTTGGATTGGATTTTCTTCCTCTTCAATGTTTATTACTCATGTTTCCTTAATCCATGTCTTTTTCACCACGCCTTTAAGCCTAGAGCTTCTCCTTAACTTAGTCGGATTTTCATTTTTCTCCTCAGCACATTCACTTATTAATTTCTCTTTTCTTTTAACCCTGATTTGTCTCCTAATCTTTGTCAATTTTTTAGAGATTACTTCTTCACTATCTTCCTATGTTGATGTATCAGGTTTGATTTCAACAGATTTATCAATTTTTCCCCTCGTACTTCTTACAATTTCTTTTCTAGACAGTGTTTCCTCTGGTTCTTCAAAATGGTTTCTTTGAAGAAATTCTTCCCAGCTATCTCCTACTTTCTTCAAATGGAACTCAATTAGTATTTTAATTAGGCCATGATGGTGCAGAGTAGTTTCTAGGAATTGGAGTCTTTTCTGAACATTAGAGGCCATCCTTTTCAAACTATTAAGAAGGAAGAAAGGTAGATTTATTTCATCATCTAAGAAATTCATCATCAGTCTGATATGATAGACATACAAGGTGCTGAATCTATCCTCACATGTTATGATTTTTTGTAAAATTAACAACATATTCCTCCATTTATTTTTCAGAGCTATACTAGGAATACCCTTTCTAAACACTGAAATGTCCATACCTGGGTTCTTTAGCATTTGTTTCCAAGTTTCATTATGGAACTCCTTGTTTTTAAACCAGCGTTCTCCCTGTCTTGGCAATTCTATGGCTTCAGCTATGAATGACTTTGTGATGGTGAACTTAATATCCCCAATTTCTACCTTTGATCCATTGAATGACCTAGCAAATGATTTTGTGATTTAGCCCCATTTCTCCTTGGTACCTTGGCTTAGGTCTATTGCTCTGTCTTTGATCCTGTGCCCGAAGAAAGAGTAGTTGTGGAAGGTTGTTTTTCCCTTAAAATGACTTATTTGTTTCTACAGATGAAACTGGCTATAGAATGTAATGGCAGTGAGTGGATACGGATGAATGAACAAGGTAATGGTAAATGATAAAAATGATCGAGTTAAGAGTTTGATATGGAATGAAATACCGCGAAGAGATTTTATGATGATTTTCAAAAATCATCAATAAATGATACAATCTAAGGATGTGACCTAATAGGTCACATTTAAGTTTTTGATCGTTTAATCATTCAATTAATGATAAACCGTTATGGAGCAGAAGGTAAGGGATTTGGTCGAGGAGTTTTTTTTTTATGATAGGCAAGGATCAATTCGAATGATAGATTAACTTTAGGAAACATATGCTTTAACCATATTATATCTTTCATGTTTTGTTATCAAAATAATTTCACACAGTTTACCTCAGCCCTTTTGATTTTGTTGCTTGTTGTATTTGTCCTTCATTTTGTAAAATTTTGATCTTCTAAGCTCCATAATCTCCTTTGACTATCATCATTTGTATATTGAAGTAGGCTTGCAGGGTCAAATTGGTTGCAGAACAGGATTGGCTACAAAACAGACAGCTGCAAATATGGATATGGAATGAAATGGATCATGAGCATGGAATGGAATGAGGTGAATTATGAGTATGAAGTGGAATGGAATATGAATGTAGTGAAACATGAAATGGAATGAAATATGAATGAAATGAAGTATGGAGTAAAAATGAATCTGCAATTTGTGATTTTATGATATTTAGTTGCAGAACAAGAACAATTTGAAAGTATAAAGTGTCAGAAGAATTCTGATTTTCACCCTACACTTTCTGTATAAACATGTCAATCAATGATTGGTTTTCATATTTATACTTTTATATTTATTTATTTATTTATTTTTCTTTTTTAAATTATTGAAGAAAAATACAACTAAGTTAGTGAAGAAGAAGAGTTCTTCTTCACTAACTTCATATCAATGTTATCTTGTAATTTCTTGACAAATTCTTCTCTTGAAAGTGGCTTATGATACAATTTCAGTCTGTGTCCATTTACAAGAAATGCTACCTTTCCTTCATCTATTGTCCTGATTTTTATTGCTCCATTCTCAAAGATTTTCATAATTTCATATGGCCCAAGCCAATGAGTTTGAAATTTACCTTGAAAATCCTTGAACTTTGAATCAAACAAGAGTGCCCAGTCACCTTCTTTAAATTTCTTTTCTTTGATATACTTGTCATGCCATCTAGTCCTTTGTTGTTGGACTATGCTTGTTCTTTGGAATGCATCTTGTCTGATCTCATCCAATTCATTAATCTACTCCAGTCTGTGCTTCTGTGCTTCTGTCAAATCAAGTCCTAACTGGACTGCCATTTTGAAAGTTTGGATCTGAAACTTTATGGGAAACAAGACTTGTTTTCCATAAACAAGTTCATAAGGGGTGTGTCCTGCTATGTTTCTCCATGTAGTTCTGTAGGCCCATAAGGCTTCAGGAAGCCTTTCTGCCCAATCTCTTCTATGTAAATGAATAATCTTTGTCAGGATCCCTTGAATCACCTTATTGGTAGATTCTACTTGGCCATTTGGTTGTGGATGGTAGGGAGTGGATTTCCTGTGTCTGATTTTGTACTTCTATACCATTTACTCCACCATTTTTTATGTGAATTGAGCTCCTTGATCTGTAACAATTTCTCTCGGGACACCAAAATGAGTAAAAATGTCAAAAAGAAAATTAACTATAAATGTTTCAGTAGCAGAAAGTAATGGCTTGGCCTCTACCCATTTGGTAACATAATCAGTGAAAACTAATATATATTTCTTTTGTTTTGAGGAGGATCAATAGGTCCTACAAAATCCAAAGCCCATTTCTCAAAAGGTTCAATATGTACCTGAGGTTGCAATGGAATCTCACCTGAAGGGGAAGGTTTCCCTACCCTTTGGCAACTGTCACACCTTTTGACATACTCTTTAGCATCTCTAAAGAGGGATGACCAATAATATCCTAGGTGAAGGATCTTATAAGCTATCCTCTTATCAAAAAAGTGTCCACCACAAGGTTCATCATGACATGCCTTGAGAATCTCAGGTATCTCGTCTTCTCAAACACATCTTCTGATAATAAAGTCTAGACCTGTTTTGTATAACTCATTAGCAATCCATGAATATTTTGCATTGTCATAAATGATTTTTCTTTTGCTCTTGCATTCATAATTGAAAGAAATTTTCCTGAAACTAGATAATTGGCAATATCAGCAAACCAGGGAGTTTGAGTAGTAATTTTAAAGAGATATTCATCAAGAAATTTATCTTCAATTGGAGTATTGTCTTTAATGTTTTGGAGTCTAGATAGGAAATCAACCACTGTATTTTGTTTTCCAGGCCTATCTAGAATGGTGATGTTAAATTCTTGTAAAAGCAATAACCATCTTGTGACTCTGCCATTAGTAATTGATTTATTCATTAAATACCTAATTGTAGAGTGATCTATGTGAACAAAGGTTTGATAGCATGTTATATAGTGTCTGAATTTATTTATGGCATGAACAATAGCTAAGAATTATTTTTCAGTTATAGTATAATTCAACTCTGAAGGAGTCAAATTTTTACTTGTATAGTAGATGACATAAGGAATCGGGTCTTTTTGTCCCAGCACAACTCCTAAAGTTGTATCTGAGGCATCTGTCGAGATGTGAAAGGTAATTTCCAGTTAGGTCCCTTTAAAATAGGTGCTTCAGAGATTTTTTTTTTCAGGGTTTCAAATGCTAACTGGCAGTCATGATTCTAATTGAATTCACAGTCCTTGGTGAGTAGTTTGAAAAGTGGAGATGCTATCTTGGTGAAGTTTTCTACAAATCTTCTGTAATATCCTGTAAATCCTAGAAAACTCCTAACATCTTTCTGACAACTTGGAACTAATAATCTAGAGATGACTTCAACTTTTGACTCATCAACTCTAATCCCGTCTCCTGAAATATGATGTCCTATGACAATCCCTTCAGTGAACATCATGAAACATTTTTCATGACTTAATGAAAGGTTTGCTTCTTTACATCTTTTTAGAACTTTTTCCAATTTTGCTAAGGCTTCTTCAAATGTGTTTCCATAGACTGTGAAGTCATCCATGAATACTTCTACACAGTCGTGTATTAGATCTGAAAATATTCCCAATACTGTCCTTTGGAATGTTGCAGGTGCATTACACAATCCAAAAGGCAATACTCGGTAGGCATAGGTACCCCAAGGACATGTAAATGTGTTTTTATCTTGATCCTCAAGTGCAACTTGAATTTGATTGTAACCACTGAAACCATCCAAAAATGAAAAGTACTTTTTGCTTGCTAATGTATCTAACACGTGATCTATGAAGGGTAAAGGAAAATGATCTTTAAGAGTAGCTTTGTTTAATTCTCGGTAGTCAATGCATACCCTCCATTTACCATTTTTCTTGGGTACAATCACCAAAGGAGAAACCCACTGACTGTCTGAAATGGGATAAATAAAGTTGACATTTAACGATTTATGTAACTCTTCATTAAAAATCTCCCTAAGGTTTGGATTCATCCTTCTCTGAGGCTGTCTGATTGGTTTACAATTTTACTCTATATAGATATGATGAGTGCAAGTCTTAGGGTTGATCCATTTCCTATCAGTGTACTCCCATGCATATGCAGAAGAATGTCTCTATAATATTTTGACTAGCTTTTCTTGTTGAAATTTTTCTAGGTTTTTGTTTATGTTTAAGGTTTTTCCTGGAAATATCTCAATTGTAGAGCTGCCAAATTCTTCCATGGAGTAAAGAGACATTTGTCTTGATGAAAAAAACTCAATATTGGATTCTTCTTGGAATTGTTCATGTTTGTATTCTGAAGAAGATTCATGATTTTCTAAGGCATTCAGAATCTGACTATCTTCACTAATTTCTGAAATAGTGAAGAGAGGTTGTATATCTTCTTCATCATCAATCCATTGAGTATCATCCAATTCTGTGATTATTCTTGTTGGAGGATACAAGGTGAATTTCTTGGTTGAACTACCATCAGAGATGTACATATCACTAGATCTACAGCTAATGAAAGCATCAATTGTAGCTAACCAAGGTCTTCCTAATATAATAGGATTTCCTCCTAGATCATTTTTAGGAGTTAGGATCGTGAAATACATAGGATACTCCCAAGAATATAAGGACACTAGAATGTCTTCTAATACCCCATCTGGTTTGATTACAGATCTATCTGCTAATTGTAATAGTGTGGGTGTAAAAAGAAGATTAGGAAGTTTTAGTTTTTCCATGATTTGCCTACTCATGATATTGATTGCTGCTCCTAGATCAATAAGTGTGTTTGGAATTTCAATTCCATTGATATGTATCTTAACAACTGGATTTTTGGGATCTAGATATTTTGGAATGACAATATTTCCCATCATTATGTCTGCTATTTTTCCTACCAGTTGTATTTTCTTTATCTCTTTTATTCTTCTTCCTAGTTTTTTCATACTCAACTCTTTTATTGTCTTTGCTAAAATTGGGATTTCCTTGATGGCTTGTAATAATGGAATCTTAATACAAACATTTCTTAACTCATCTAGGAAATCATAGTTAGGCATCATAATTTGTTTCTCTACACCTCTATCAATTTGTAATCTTTCAGGAAAAGGAGGTGTAGTAGTAGATGTTGATGGCTACTCTAACATATGAGTTGAAATTATTGGTTTTTTCTGTTTTTCTTTTTCAACGTTTTGGTCTTGAAGAGATGTGTTTTCTTCAAAACTTTTATTTACCCATGGAAAATCTTCCTCAGAATTGTTTTGTTCTTGTATAACTACAGAAGGTTTTTTTCTTTCAAGTATTCTTCCAGACCTAAGTTGAACATCATTAAGGTCTAAAGGAGAAATCAAATATGTTGAAAATTGTTGACCTTCTATCATATATGTATTCTGAGGGTTTTTATTGTTGGGGTTTGGTATTGGCTGGGTAGGTAACTGATTTTCTTTTCGAGGAAATGGTAATGGAAGCGGTGGATTTTGATTTTGATTTTGATGTTGTGGATTTTGCTGATGATTTTATCGAGGAGGAAAGTTTGGATATGATGGATATGATGGATAAGATGGTGGATATTGATAATACTAGGAGAACCTTCCATAAGGATTTTGTGCTCCTTGAGCCCAAGGTTGAGATTGATTTTGAAATTGGGGCCAAGGTTGCTGCCAAGAGTTCCAATTAGGTGGGGGTTGATTATACATTTGATTATTAAACCCTTGTGTTTGAGGTCCCTGCCAAGGTCTTTTAGAGACAAAATTAAGAGATTCTATGGAATTTGTGGTTGTTTCTTCTTTAAAGACAACTTTAAGGCCAGGGATTGAGGGACAATTCTTGGTCTCATGTTTTTCTGAACAAATGACACAAATCTCTATTACTTTTGCATCCAAAGGACACTCTCTTAAGGCATGCTTCTTCCTACATTTGGGACAAAAGATTGTTAAGGAATCAGTTTCGGCTTTCTGCTTGTTTTGTAACTTAAGGGTGCCTATTTTCTCACTAAGACTCCTTAGAATTTCAGTTTTGAATTCATCAAGCATAATCCCTATTTCTGCCCTACTTACTGTTTCAGTTGCAGATTTGCTTGCCCTTGCAAGAGCAGGGTCTCTTGGTCCTTTTAGAATTTTAGATTTTCCTCTTGAGAGATTAATACATGGTTCTGCTATATCAGGTAATGAAAGTTGAGATATATCTCCTTTCCCCATCATGTTCAGGATATCTATCCATTCATACCTAATTGTTTTCAACAAAAGAGCTTTCAAGGTGTCTTGATCTAAATTTTTCATTTTTTCCCTTTTAATATTATAATTAAATCTCTCAAGTAAATCTTCCATATTTTCATCCTCTTTTTGCATCATTTTTAACACTTTGTCCTTATGGTTGATTGGTATACAATAATCCAAATACCTTTCTAGAAATGCTTTTCTCATATCATCCCATGTCCTAATAGATCTAGTGATTAAACTCATAAACCATTTTAATGTTGCTCCTTTCAATGTTGAAGGGAACATTTTAAGTTTCTGAGCATCTTGTAGGTAATCATAGGTTCTACATAGAACTTCAAATTCAAATAAGAAGGTCTCGGGATCTTGAATTTTTAGTCCATGAAAGTTTGGAAGAACAGAGGGTGAGATATTTTTCATAGTTGCATTGGTCTCTTCATCTATTATAGGGAATCCAAAAGAGCTTTCATTTTCCCTTCTACCTATACCTCCTTCTGCATTTCCTCTACCTTCACCTCCTTCTTTACCTCTACCTCTTCCTCTACCTCTACCTCCTCCAAAGAGTGTGTTTTCTCCATTAAAGAATTATCCTTCCCATTCTCCTCCTTCTATACCTCTTCCTACCATGATAGATTCTTTCAAACTGATATAGGGTTTAGTTTGGAGAGCTAGTTGTTTTATTGGTTCTTCTATCAAGGGTATATTGAAGAAATAGTCCTCTTCTTCCTCTTCACTAGGGATTTGTAATTCTTTTGCGGGAATATATTCTCCCGTGGAAGTGAAAAAGGTTATCCCTTCTGTAGGAGTCCTTGGATCTTCTTCCTCTAGAATTGCTTCAGTGGATGAAGTGGGAGATCTTCCTGATTGGATATCTGATCTTGAAACTTCTGGAAGCTTATGACCAGTATAGTATGGAATATGGGTTTGATTTGGAGGTGTGCTACTTCTTGGTCTTGGTGGAGTGAGTCGAGTTGTGGGAATTAAGCTTCTGCCTCTTATAAATCTACCCCTAGAATCTCTTTCTCTACACATGTCATTGTTTTTGAAATGCAAGAAATAAGGCTACCTAGTTACACTTCCCTGGCAATGGCGCCAAAATGTTTAGTCAATTTAGTGTTCTAAATTGATAGCATAAATTATCGACCAGGGCTAGTAAATTGATGAAGTGTAATGCACTATATGTGCCTAAGTATCCCTTTTTCTTACTTCGTTGTTTTTAGTGTTTTATTGATGTTTTGAGGTTTTTATGTTTGATTCTTAGTATGCTACTTTATGATAAAAAGATGAAGCTAAATCTATGTCAAGAGGGAGAAAAGGAAATGTTAATAAATGAATTAAAACATAGTTTATTTGCAAGTTCTGTTCCTAACTAGAAAATGATGAAAATAGAGAGTCCTAATCCATGGATATTACAGTTTCTAAATGAACATTCATGAAATGAAAAGTAACTCAAAACACTACAACTTAATCTGATTCATTTAGTTAGAGATTTGTTGGAAGAGCTTGTGAAAAAAATTAATTCTAATGCAATGAGGATCTCCTAAAACATAAAAGGAAATGCTGAAACAAACAATAACTTAAAACATTACAGTGAAAGCTCATTCATTTGATAGAGGTTTATTGGAAGAGCTTGAGAAAAATATTACTATAATGTAGTAAGGATCTCCTATGAAATTCTGAAACAACTTATAACATTACAACTAAATCTCATCCATGAGTTAGAGGTTTATTGGAAGAGCTTTTGAAAGAGATTAATCATAATGTGATAAGGATCTTCTATGAAACAAAACAATCAATAACTCACAATATTACATCTAAGTCTCATTCGTGAATTAGAGGTTTATTGGAAAAGCTCTTGAAAGAGACTAATTGTAGTATAATGAGGATCTTATTTTTAAGAGAAAATTAAATGCTAATAACTCAGAATATTACAATTGAATTCCATTCATTTAATAGAGATGTATTGGAAGAGCTAGAGAAAGAGACTAACTACAATATCATGAGGATCCTTTATCTAAGCAAATGACATGAAACATAATGCTAAAAGCTATGATTTCAGAAAGCAGTATAAGTAAGGAAATATGACAAAACATAATTGAAAATGACTTATCTAGAAAACATGTAAAACCTCCTCGAATAGCAGGGGCCCTCTGCTATCAATTCGGCATTAATCCTTTAACTCCTCAAGATTGTATTCATAACAACATCAAGGCTAAAACTCCTTTTTATTAACACAAGACTTGAAAACAGAGTATCACCGTAATGATAAAATATGTATCAACTATTCTTCTCGGTATTACAAAGCTTAATTTATATGAAAATTCATAACTAACATTGAACAAAAATAGGTAAAAGTGTAGATTTGACGTTAAAATCAAATTAAAACATTTTTGGGACTCGTGATTTGCTGCAAAGAAAATCAAGAGTCCTAATTCCTGTAGAAAAAAGCTTCTTTGACCTTTTCTTTGACCACGTGCTTAGACACCTCTAGCTATCGATTCAGTCCTCGTGGATGGGAAGGAATGAAGTAGGGAATATTTGGAATCCACCCATGTGTGCCTTTTATCCAGATGACACCTGTAACATACTTAAACACCAAAACAACTATGGAATGCTTGACTGGCTATAGAATTACTGTATTTTGTTGCTAAACTATTCAAAAATCATTAAGACATCAAAAATCACAAAAGTGCCAGGATGCGGGTCTTTAAAGAGTCATGTACGTTGGAGAGTGAGGAGATTTGGCAGGTCTGCGTGAGGATTGGTGCCACCGCCACCCTGCCCACAGGTCTTCTCTGTATTAACATCCCAACGATCATCTTTAATGCCATTTTAATGCAGAGCGTCCTCATACGATAGACTCATAGCATTTCAAACATGTCGCCCCACTCTCGATGCATTTCTATTCCTCCTCTGCGGGCTAGATGCTCCAAGGCGATTACTGATCCTTGGTCTCGGTCCGGCGTGGGGAAACGATGCGCTCTTAACTGTTGCCTTGAGCTTGAGCCTAGTATCCATTATACCAGTAGCCCTTTCTGCAACTCCCCGCCCATTTTTCATTCTGCTTGTGATTTTGTTCTTCACATGCCCTTGCCGTCTTTTGCTGACCGAGATTCCAACCTCAGCTCAGAAGATTTGCACTGTGCCCTGACCACCATCTGCAACATGCCGAGAGTTCGACACCGTATGAGGTCCAAAAGAGGGGAAAGTCATGGACGGATCGCCCGCCAACCTTCCTCTTCCAATTCAGGCTCAACCTCGAATTCTTCTGAGTTTCACATTGGGCGTTATCCTGAGACGCGAAGCGGCTGAGGCCAGAGGTCTGAGCATTCTCACTCCCACAACGCGCAATTCCGCTTTCCTTGCGCCAACTGCAGTGTCACCTTGGTCGCCAATTTCACCTTTGACATTCTCGCTGACTCTGAGTAGCAGAATATTCAGGCGGTGGGCAGGCTTAAGGAGAAAGGACCTATTGACCTTCTGCCCTCTTCCCCCGGTCCCAATCTGAAGCCAGTGGATCTCTGTGGCACTGAGGTCCATGGCACTGGAAATCCGGGTAGCATAAGAAATTTTAAGGATGGCGATTCCAAGGTCCACGACGATTTCTCGATGCAGGATGAAGACAACCAAGACTATGGCTGCCTTATCATTGAAGAACAATCCCCTGAATAATAGGCTTCCAGAAAGCACCTTCAGGTTTTTGACGGTTAATTGTAAGTCTGGGTCTGCTTTTTTATGCTTTGGCGCTTATGTTTCTCCATCTATTATCTCAGTCACTATGTCTCATAGCCGGTTTCCCCTGTGTGGGTGGCTTTGCCAGGAATGTTAGTCTCTTAATAGGGTTTTTAGTCCAGTTTTTGAAAACTTATGGCCAGTCTTAAGATGTTTATTTGACAAAATGCTGCTTCATTGGGCAAGAATTTCGAAGGCTAAGACCTCGATGTAACTTTTGTATTATTAATAATAGGAGTAGACCAAATTAGAAAAAAAAAATAATAATAAATAATAAAAAATAAAAAATAAATAAATAATAAAAAATAAATAAATAAATAAAAAATAAAAAATCACAAAAGTGCAATAATTTAATCATTTTATGCAACCTTTAAGCAATCTTAATCATTCTCATTGATTTTTAGGTTTATGAAATGATAAAGGAATGATGAAATGAAGTGAAGTTTGGCAAAAGAGAAGACAATTTCAGGGCTCAACAGGGTCAGAAGCTGAAATTTTTACAGAGTGAAGCCGAAATCCTTAGGAACGTCGTGGAAAACTTTCAGATCTTGGTTCACAATATTTTCGGAGATATGGTCTGTTTAAGTTAGGGATTTTTGTAGGCTCCTGAATTTAACCTAAACAGGTCATCGTGAAATTTTCGCTATAACTTTTTTCTACAAGGGTTCAGAAGCTAGAATTGTTACAGAGCAAAGCTACAATCTCGAGTAACGTCGTGGAAAAATTTCAGAGCTTGATTCACAATATTTTTGGATATAGGGTCTGTGGAAGTTAGGTTTTTTTCAGGCTCCCGAATTTCATCTCAAAGAGGTGACCATGGGAAAATCGTCATAACTCTCTCTCTGAGCATTGGATTAGAATTCTGTAAAAAGTAGCTGCAAGCACACAGACTGTAGTTTACTTTGTATCAATTTCAGAGCCGAAGGAGGAAACAGTGACACATGGCACGCCGCACAAGGTTTCTCTTCTGAACCAGTCCATAATTAGGTCATTATGGGAGATTGGGCATAAATTTTCCTTGAAGAATCCAAATAAAGTGAGTCCCGTGAAAATTTAAAGAAGCTTCAGAGGGCTACTACAGGGCCAAATTTTAGATATTCAAGATCAGAAATAACAGATATAATTAAGTTTCAATATCGAGCTCCTCAAAATCAATAAAAAGGTGTGTAGTTTTTTTCAAATTGCATAAGTATTGTGTGAAAAATAAATTTGAATTGATTCCAAGGGAATATTGTAGAATATATATCAGTATTCGGTTATAAAATGCCCCCTAAAAAGAATTCAACACCCATTAAGCCTTTAGAAGGCTCTACTATGACTCATGAAGATGAAGAACTGCAACATGACATATCAAAATTACAAGAGCAAGTGCACCAAATTTCGCTCTCGCAAAGAGCAACAAAAAATGAAATGGAAGTTTTGAAGAAAGGCGTGGAAGCTAAGATGGATGGCATGGAAGCTAATATGGATGACATGAAAGACAACATGGAAAACATGGAGAATGATCTAAATGCACACATGGAAGGTTTGAAAAAGTTGATACAAGAAATGTTTCATAATACCGAAAAGATAGTAGAGGAAACTAATGATGAGAACAAAATAAATGTTAATCGTGATTTCATTAACACTAATGTTGGATGGAAGAACCACCATATTCCAAAGATGGATATGAGGAATTTTGATGCCAAGGATCCCATAACATGGATACTACAAATGGAGCAATATTTTGATCTCAATAATGTGCAAAACACATAAAAGGTACACATTACAACTTTACATTTAGAACAAAATACATTGGTATGGTATAGATGGCTTTTATCCCATAAAAAATTGTCACTTGGTCAATTTTTACGGAGGAAATGATAGCACATTATGAGGATACAAAAAGCAACACCTTCTTTAGCCAATTGATAAATCTCAAACAAAAGGGTTTAGTGGTGGAGCACATTGAGGACTTCCAAAAATTGAATATAAGGGTAACTGATATTCCAGAGGAACACTGGATTGTTGTCTTCATAGCGAATTAAGGATAACATCCAACATGAATTTCGCGTTTGGGAATCTGATTTATTGGAAAAGGCATTCAGGTTGGCAAGAAAAATTGAATGTAAAATTATGGCTACAAGGAAGCCTACCACTCACATATATAAATATGGAAGTGTTGCTACTCCTAGAATTCCACAACCTACAAGGTTGATGCCACAACAATTGGAAGAAAAAAGAGCAAAAGGGCTTTGCTACAATTGTGATAGAAAATACATTAAAGGTCACAAGTGTGTTGAGAAGAAATTATTTTACATAGATTGTGAAGAGGAAGAAGAAAATGAACAAGAATCTTCAAAAGAAGAGGATATACACCAGGGACCAACCCTAGAAGAGGAAGAAATGAGTCCAACCATATCATGTAATGCATTGGCAGGAATTACCACTCCTCAAACTCTCAATATAGAAGGACATATCAAGAAGAAAAAGGTAATAATGTTGATTGATTCGGATAGTAGCCATAATTTTATTCATTGTAAGGTAGCCAAGGAATTGAATTGTTTCCTATACCCAGCACCAGAATGTCAAGTGATGGTTGCAAATGGAGGAACTATAAATTACTTTGGAATATTCCATAATATCAAGCTAACCATGCGAGAATATTTATTGAATAGTCCAATTCTTTCCATTCCAATGGAAGGTGTTGATGTTGTACTAGGAGTACAATGGTTACAATCTTTGAGGACGATAGCTTTTAATTTTCAAGAAATTTTCTTGAAATTATTTTCAGAAGGAAAGGAAGTCGAATTACGGGGTATCTCAGGGAATCCGGGAAAAATAATAAGCTCTAATGTCATGACAAAGCTTCTGGAGAAATAACAGCGAGGTGTAATTGCACAAGTATGCTCACTAGAAGTTCCAACGTCAAAATCATCTATTTCTACAGATCTCCAAAAAGCCTTGGACAATCATTCCAAGGTGTTTGAAACTCCCAAAGGACTCCCACCTATTCGTGATCATGATCATGCTATTCATTTGATTCCAGGAAGTGTTCCTCCAAACATCAGGCCTTATAGATATCCTTACGTCCAAAAGAGCTAAATTGAACGTATGATTGCAGAAATGTTAGAGGCGGGTATAATTCAACCTAGTCAAAGTTCTTTCTCTGCTCTTGTAGTATTGGTACACAAGAAGGATGGATCATGGCGCATGTGTCCCAATTATAGGGAGCTCAATAAGCTCACCATTAAAGATAAATTTCCCATTCCTGTGATTGATGAATTATTGGATGAATTACATGGAGCAATTTATTTTACCAAGTTGGATCTTCATTCAGGATATCATCAAATTAGAATGAAGACTGAAGATATTCTGAAAACAACATTTCTAACTCATGAGGGTCATTATGAATTTTTGGTCATGCCTTTTGGCCTTACCAATGCACCTTCTACATTTCAAGGGTTGATGAATTCCATTTTCAAACCCTTCCTTAGAAAAGTTGTGCTAGTATTTTTTGATGATATACTAATCTACAACAGGTCTTGGAAGGATCATGTTCAACATGTTGACAGGGTGCTCAAACTATTGCAGGAGAAACAATTATATGCAAAAACATCCAAATGTTTCTTTGGAGTACAAGAGGTGGAATATCTGGGTCATATTGTATCTCGTGAGGGTGTTAAGGTAGACCCCAACAAAATTAAAGCCATTATGGAATGGAAAGTCCCCACAACCATAAAGCAGTTACGAGTATTTCTTGGGTTAATAGGGTATTATCGCAAGTGTGTTAAGAATTATGGGAGAATAGTCGCACCTCTAACAACATTATTGAAGAAAGATGCATTTTCATGGACTCTTGAAGCAACTAAGGCCTTTGAACATCTTAAAGAGGCAATGTGCCTAACATCGGTCTTAGCTACACCAGACTTCACAAAAACCTTTATTGTGGAATGTGATGCCTCGAGAAATGGAATTGGTGTTGTTTTAATGCAAGAAGGAAGACCCATTGCTTTTGAAAGTCGTCCAATCAAAGGAAAGTATTTACAGATAGATATTTATGAAAAGGAAATGTTAGCAATACTACATGCACTAAAGAAATGGCGAACTTACCTAATGGGAATACACTTCAAGGTAAAAACTGATCATGATAATCTTAAACACTTTTTGGAACAAAGACTATCTTCAGAAGAGCAGCAAAAATGGGTCACAAAGATGTTGGGTTATGACTTCGAAATAATCTACAAAAAAGGGAAGCTAAATGTTGTTGCAGATGCACTCTCAAGAAAGAATGAAGAGGTGGAAGCATTGCGTTGTGCCATTTCTATTGTCCAACCAAATTGGATAACCGAAGCAAGGGATGAATGAAAGAAGGACCAAGAAGTGTGGACACTCATTCCAAAGTTTCAACAAGATCCTAGTACATCTGATACATTTATTTGGAAAAATGATTTCTTATGGTACAACGATCGCTTATATCTTTGTAATAATTCCCAACTAAAACAAAATATTCTTTTGGAATTGCACACTTCTCCTTTAGGAGGACACTCAGGATTTTTAAAAACTTACCACAGGGTGAAGAAAGATTTTTTTTTTGGGATGGCCTTTAATCTGATATTCAAAAGTTTGTGGTGGAATGTTTGGTTTGCCAGCAAAATAAAGTTGAGACAATTAAGACCCCGGGTCTTCTACAACCTTTATCCATTCGAATTCAACGTTGGGAGGAGATTTCAATGGATTTTATAACAAGTTTACCTAAGTCCGAAGGAAAGAGTGTCATCATGGTGGTAGTTGATAGACTTACCAAGTATGCACACTTTTGTGCATTATCTCATCCATTTAAAGCAAGTACAATTGCTACTACATTTATGGACACAATTCAAAAGCTACATGGAAACCGAAAGATTATTGTGAGCAACAGAGATCCCATTTTACTGGAAATTTTTGGACGGAGTTATTTTCTTTTTCGAGTACTCAATTAGCTCATAGCTCATCTTATCATCCTCAATCCGATGGTGAAACTGAGATAGTGAATAACTGTTTGGAAGTATATCTTCGTTGCTTTTTATCTGATAAACAAACACAATGGTTCAAGTGGTTACCTCTTGTTGAATGGTGGTATAACACTTCCTTTCATACTGCAGCAAAAATGACCCCATTTATGGCACTTTATGGATATCATCCACTATCCATCACATCATCTTTAAGAGAAAATTCTAAGGTTCAAGAAGTGGAAGATCACATCGAGCATCAACAAGAAGTTCTCCAACTCTTAAAGGATAACCTAAATTTGACACAAAATCGAAGGAAACAATAAGCAGATCAACATCGTAGCGAGAGAAGTTTTGATGTAGGAGACTGGGTATTTTTACATCTACAACCATACAAACAAATGTCCCTCAAGAAAGCTAAGAAGGGTAATAAATTATCGCCAAAGTAATATGGTCCTTACAAGGTGTTGCAAAATATTGGTACTATGGCATACAAATTGGAGCTTCTTGCTTCTTCGCGGGTGCATCCAATTTTCCATGTTTCATGCTTAAAGAAGGTTATAGGTGAAAATATTCTTGTTCAAGCAATATTTCCAGAAGTTGATGAGGAAGGAAATATCATATTGGAACCTAAAGTGGTCATGGAAACAAGAACTAGATAGCTACGAAATCGATCAATTTCAAAGTATCTCATCAAGTGGAAGAACTTGCCCACTGAAGATTCTACATGGGAGGATGAGAATTTTATACAGAAGCACCCAGATCTACTCAAGCGTTGAGGACAACACTTTTTTGAAGGACAGGGGCATGTTAGGTCCCTATATTACTATTTTAGTCCCTTATTGTTATTATTGTAACCCCCTTATTGTTATTGTTGTACCCCTGTAACCCTAATATTGTTATTATTGTGCCCTTACATTATTATTGTTAGGTCGGCTAGGATTATATTGTGACCCCATGGAATCCTATATATAGAAGGAGGTTTTGGTCACTTGTAGATTACTTCTTCTAAATCCCCATGTAAGAATGTTTTCGTCATGTCCATCAATTCTACTTCGGAATGAAAAGCAATAGCAACAGATAAAAGAAATCGAACAGAAGTTAGCTTGTCAAAAACAACAAAAAATCACCAAGTCCAATCCCCTATACCTAGGAATAGCCCTTTGCTACTGTTGAGATTTGTATTTCTCCACTATTCCTTTTGCGTTCAACTTATTTTTAAACACCCATTTAATGCTAATGTGATTTCTTTCAACCAAAAACTACACTAGATCCCAAACCTCATTCTTTTCTAAGGCTACCATTTCTTCAACCATGGCCTTTTTCCAGAGTTTTCCATCCTCTAAATCAAATACCTCGATCATCATGAGTAATAAACAAATTTCTTTCCCAAACTAATCTCCTCAATACCAGAGTATGTGGTTCTTCTTCATCTAATTCTTTCTCTTTTGTAGATTTTGATTCATCATCCTTCATTTCAAAGTCCAACTTTTCTATTTCTTTCTCTCTTTGTAGGACTTCTTGTTTGAAAACATATTTGACTTCTCTAAACACCACATATCCATTACACCTAACCTTATTAGTTACTGGGTTCCAAAGCTTATAACCTTTTAGACCATCTTTTATTAAAAAAAGATACACTTTTCAACTTTCTTATCTAGCCTACTTTTATTCTCCTTTGGAAAATGTACTTAAGAATCATAACCAAATACCTTAAGATGTTTAAGAGAAGGTTTCTTACTAGTCCATACCTCGTGTGGAGTCTCCTCGTTGATATAAAATTATTCAAGAACACAATAGAATACATATATAAACATAAACACAGAAGTACAACAGAAATAAAACTTCATTTCATTAACATCAAATAACTTAAATATGCTTACATACAGAATGGAAATAAACTAGCTTGGGAGATGGTAGCTTATCTATGAGAAGAGATGTGGCGGATACATTCCTCTGAACTTTGTTACAATGAGGCTCAAGGGCATTTTTATTATTTAACAACAATGGAAAACACTAAACAAACAAAACCCTATCCCTAGGAGATAGAACACCAAGAGTTTGTGGACCCCATTGGGGTAAGTTGGGCAACCAAATTCCCAGGGTCGTAACTTGGTCATATTATCTCTGTTTGGCGCATACAATACCTTGTTTGAAAGATCTCTATGAGCACTACAAGATTTTCCATAGGCTCCATAGCAATATCCTATTGCGGACCTCAAAAAAATGTCATTTAGGGGGTCAAAACTACTTTGGAAGTTCAAGACCCGAAAAACTACTAAAAATAGTAAATGTTGTTATAAACAAGGAAATTGATGAAATCGAATGGAATTATAGGTGGAATAGGAAGGTGTTCACCAATATCCACTTGGATCAATCCTCCCACCTTAGGAATCAATGGTCCCCATTGCGTTCAGAGCCTCCATCAGGTGAGGAAATTTTTGTTGAACCAGGTCTTTGGTGAACCACTTGCCCTGGTGAAGGAGTTGGCCTTATTGATGAACCCTTAGCTAAACTGGGGGGGGGGTGAATCAAGTTAGTACATTCCTCGTCATTAATACTCTTTTCATTCAACTCATTAACTACTTCATTTTATAAGCAGCTTAATACATAATGAATCAACAAACTGAATGTGTGGACAGTAAATAAATAAGCAGAATAATACATCACATCAACACATAATCATCAAGCACATACACAACATATATATGTGGAAACCCATAAGGGAGAAAACCACATCTTCATAAACCGTCGTTACCACATCAACCATTGTTCTGCACGAGTGTCGGGTCTTACCCGAGTCTACTGCTCGTGTTCACTTTTCTTCATAAAACAACGTAACTACAAAGAACCTCGGACCTTAAATAAGTTCAAACTAACCTTTGAACAGCCTCGCATTCGGTCCCCTTATCGCATTTCGGCGATCCAATCATTCTACTTTATAAGCATCCTTTTTTCTCCGATGCGATTTAACAAAGGAAAACCTCTTACACCCAGAATTGAAATCCTTTAGGCTTCAGCGTTGACCTGCATCGCGTTAGCTTCATTATCGCACTTCACACTTTGACGTTCTTATGTGTTTCTTTTTAGGCATAGCTCTTCCAAACCCCGATGCGATTTCTCAAAGGGAAACCTTGTACCTATGGATTTGAGATCCTTTAGACTTTTTATTTGAAACTACATCGCATCCAATACTCTTATTGCATTTCGCACTTCGACATTTTAACATGATTCTTGAGCACTTATCCTCCTGAGCTTGCGATGTGCGATATGCGGGCCAAGTCCACGTCATCATGCCACGTCACCTTGCCATGTCACTGCCACGTCATATCCATTTCACTTCCAAGTCATCGCCACATCACTGCCACATCATCTCAAATCAGCCCATTGCAATATCGCAGATTTAACCATATCGCAATGTTTGTGATTTTGCGATTTCGCAAATCGCTGCGAATACCTTATCGCATGTCGCAAGATTTATCTCATAGAAATAACAAGGTTCCTCTTATCATATGCGATATGCGATCACATCGCATCACAAACCCCACTTCTTATCGCATCACAAATTAAAACAATTAACTTGCAATAACTTAACATATAAATATAAAAATCGTCGATAACGATGTGCGCTAACAATCTTATGGCCGAATGCGATATAATCTGGATCGTCCGTTCTCCTAATTTATGTTCATGATATGATATTGACCATCAATCTTTGCTTCACTCTGCGGCATGATCTTGTCCGTCCCTCTTCCACTTCAATACTGCGATTTGATCTTAACCATCCATCTCTCAACCTTCAACCTGGTTTGCCGACTTGACCCGTGTGTTCATGAATTTATCCATTTGTTGAACACATTCATTACTTGTCTTAGCACATTCAAGACTCTACCCACTCATGCATGACTCGACCCAGCACGTTCACGACTTGACCCAAGCTTGTTGCCTTTGTTTCCTTTGTTGCCTTTGCTCCTTTGTTTCCTTTGCTACCTTTTATCCTTGATAAAGATTCTAATTCCGCTCCTTGCCTTTTTACTGCTCCTCTCTACTCCTTTACCTTAATGATCATTCTGGTGTTGATCCATGCCTCTTTGCTGATCCTCTGCCTTACTCCTTTGCCTCTCTTTTACTCTTTGCTTCTTCTCCACCTCTCTTTTATGCTTCTCCACATAACTTTTGCCTTCTTTGCCTTATTTCTCCTTTATACTCCATCTGATCCTGATCTGCTCCTTTATTCTCAATGATAATTCTGGTGCTTATCCTTTCTGCTCCTTTTCCATCAATGACAATATTTCCAACAGGCTCCCCTTTTGGCATTGATGGAAACACTTCCTCTCCTTTCATTCTGAGAAGTGTCTATCTTCCTCTGCTTGCTTTTCCTCCCCCTTTGACATCAATGGAAAAGGGTTACACCTTTTTCCAATGTATTTTCCATCATTTCCTTATTAGAGTTCTGCATAAGGATTCTTCATTCTGTCCACATGCCTGGCTGGGACTCCTGCTCCATTTGGTGTATAAGCATTGTTGGGAGAACACTTTGGGAATAATTGAACTTGTATGTATACACATAGTAAGCTAATACCATCCCAAAGCACAGACTCCTTGCACTTGTATAGTGTTGAAAGTGATGATAAAGACACTCCATAGTTACGATACTCTTCATACTCTTAGTTATTTGTATTGAGCTCTCCATTGTTTTCAACAATAATCAACAATATACATAATCCGATTCTGGCATCATTAATATTTTTTACTGGTGGAGATGCGGGATCAATCAATTGTTTTATCACAATACGTTTTAGGAAGAACTTTTCAATTTATTTAATCAGAATCTCAAAGACAGAATGTTTCACAGTTTTATCATTCATTTATCTCATTACCTCCAAAACAAAAACATGCCCAACTTCAATGCAAGCTCAACACATCAGTAATGCTTGCTCCAATACAAATGCTGCTCCAATAATAATGCTTGTGTGCTTCCTAGGGCAGCTCCTCGTTGAGTTTAGTATAAGCATCCTTCATTCAGTTCTTTTGTTAATAAATGAATATACATAACAAACCGATGTTATCAAAATTCATGAGAATGTTGGAAGGCATGTCACCATGGAATGTTCTATTATTTTGTCCCTTGCTGCTTGATGAAACTTTGAGGAAGAGTGTAGTTCTATCCAAGAATAAATTATGCTTCAATGTTCAATATAGTACTTCAAATGCAAACATGATAATGATCTTTTGGCACTTTTAATGAACTTTCCATGCTTTAATAATGCAGCTTGACATTCTCCAACATTTTAAGTCAGAGGATACTTTGCAATAATCAGAGAAACAAGAGCTTAATCCACAAATACGATAATGCTGACAACGCAGGGAATACTACCTTGATGTACTTCTCCATAATACTCCGATCCTGGGGACCTGTACCATACCACTGCTCCACTAATAACACTTGGTATTCTACTAATAGGAAGGTTGCTTGCTTCAAATACCAATTGATGAATGATGTAATGATATAATGATAATAAACATTTCCCTTTTTCATCCTTCTTAAGAATATTTTGTTTCATTATTAATACTTGCAGAGAGACATATAGTGTAATAATCCTCTATAGATCTTTACCAACTCCATAGCTCTAGCTCTTTTGTGACAAATTTTATGGGTTGCTCTCCCCCTGAGAAGTTGCTTCTTGTCTAACCTTGGTTGGATGTCTGCATTTCTTCCTAGAGCAGCTCCCCTTGAGCCTATGTTGGATTCATAATGCCATTAAAGTAACACACTCCCCCTTTTTCTTCTTCTTCCATACTTTGTTGGGTTTCCTCATAATGTCTGCATCTCCTTTTGATTCACAGTTTGGTCTGATATGATTTGGCTTCATAATCTATCTAGAGTTCTTTAATGTATATGGTAGCCTACAATTTTTTATTTTTTTGTGTGTCTAAGCTTGTGGTATACATAACATCTCATTTTACCTAGGTACGTTTGAGCTAATGTATAGAATTTTGTGCTCCTTTTTTAACATAGTTTACATTCAATAGATTTATGTCCACATTCATTGCATGAATAACAATAGCCTTGGAAATGATTTGTGTACTTGGCGAAAGGTTGTCCTCTCCATTTTTTTGCTTGAGGTAGTCTTTTCATTTGCTGTGTCTTTTGCTGATTAAACTTGAGTTGCCTAGTCTTACATTGAGCTGCTACATGTCCATAGTCATTGCATGAATAACAGTATCCATGGAACTGATTTGTGTATCTGGTGAAGGCTTGTCCTTTCCATCTAATTGCTTGAGGAATTCATCTTATTGGCTGCATCTTTTGCTGGCTGGACTGGATTCGATTTGTCTTACAGTATGTTGCAATATGTCCAGGTTTGTGGCAGGCAAAGCATGTGATACTTCTCACAGGAGGAAGGAACCTCCTTTGAGATCTTCTGAATTTGTTCAGCTCATCCTTAGGAGCGTATGATCCTTTTGCAGTTGACTGTTTCTTCATTTCTTTCTTTGTCACTTGAGGTTGCTGCTTGTTTCTGTCTGCTTCATTACCCATCATGGTATTTATGGTTTCTAACTCTTTGGATCTCTTTTGGGCTGCTTCATCATCTCTTTAAATGTTTGCCTTCTCAGAGTTCTCCATGGAGGTAATCTCATCTCCGAGCTGCTTACACAACTTTCTCCTTTATTATATCAGTCTTTTAGCTGCAATAATCTCAGATTGTTGAGAGTTATCTTTTTCTTTTACAACTTTCACAAAAGTGACATCCTTGTTATATTCAACCTTGGACTTACTGTTTTCTCCTTCATAGCCTATCCCAACCTTTATAAGAGGATATATTTGAGAATTTAGTATTCTTTCCAACAGTTCAAAGATTTTCATTTGTGAAATATTCATAGTTAATTCCCTTTGGGCCTTTTCTAATTTCTTCCTTAGGCTTACCACTTCTTCTTCCAGCTTTTCACACTCCTGATTTTTCTCCTTTATTCCCTTTTTATAATACCCTCTATTTTCCTTGATTCTTCTAGTTCAACTTTAAATTTAATAAGGTCTTCTGAATCTGGTTATGTTTTTGCATATTTCAGAAGAATCTCTTTATGTTTCTTACTCTTAAGTTTAAGCCTTTCAATTTCCTTTAAGGTACTTACCAACTCCCACTCAAGGTCTGGCTTACCTTCTTCTTCAGATTCTAGAGGATCATCTTCAATATCATCCATACCCATTAATGTGAATTTTGAGATTCCATCTTCATTTGGGGATTCATCTAAGCTTTCAGATGCACAGTTATCTTGTTGGGAAAAAAAGGTTTTTCTCTTAAATTATTCCCTTGCTACATATTATAGGAGCTTCTTTTCTCTTTCCCTTTAGACTGATTCTCTGTTATCTTATTGGGAAATTTTGAGGCACAGTGGCCCACTCTTCCATAGTTAAAGCACTTCAATGGAAGCTTACCTTTGTGCTTACCTGTGACTCTGTCCAATATTCTAACAAATTTAGCTTCTTCTTCATCTAGCTGTCTTCCAGCTAAAATTATTTCAGACTCTAGTCTTTCATATTGTATATCTCTCTCCTTGAGCTCCTTATTAATAATTCTTCCAAAAATCCTTGCTTCTTCAAGTTGTTCCTTCATGCCAACAATTTCTTCCTTATCTTCATATTCTCTCTCATCACATATTTGCACCAGTGTCTTAAGGCCTTTGTTTTCATTCTTCAATCTTTCTATTTCAGTCAAGGCTGTGTTAAGTTTGGTTTTTTCTTCAACTGTAATTTCTTCATGGCAATCACATCCATTCACCCTAGTAGGTATCTCGTTTGATTGACTTTTTTCCTTTTGAAAGGAATTTTTCTTCTTCTTCTTGTTTAACTTCTCCTCCTTGATAATGCAACCACTATTGTCTCCTTTATGCATGAGATGCAATCTATTCCAGATTCCTTTTGCAGAAGTAAAATCCATTATTGAATCAAGATCATTGTTATTAAGACTGTTATATATCACACATTTTTCCTTGGAATTCCACTATTGTTCTTGCAAAGAGGGAGAGTCTGTGTAGTAACCATCACGTACAAGCTTCCATACCTCAGGTTCATAAGCCATTAAATCTGTTTTAACCTTATCTCTCCATTCATGAAAGTTTTTTGTACTCAACATGGGTACATTTTGATAGTCAATGACTCAACCATATCTCCTTCAAGCTATGAGGCTTACACCAAAGGAACCTGCTCTGATACCAATTGATGAACCCTTAGCTAAAATAAGAGGGGGGAGGGGGGGTGAATCAGCTTAGTAAATTCCTGGTCATTAATACTCTTTTCATTCAACTCATTAACTACTTCACTTTATAAGAAGCTCAATACATAATGAATCAACAAACTGGATGTGTGGACAATAAATAATTAAGCAGAATAATACATCACATCAACACGTAATCATCAAGCACATAGAAAACATATATAAGTGGAAACCCATAAGGGAGAAAACCACATCTTATTATTGTTGTGGATAAAAGGCAAGCTCCAACTCCCTCTCACCACTAATTTTCTATAGGCTCCAACCTACAGGAGGCTCCTACCTCAAATTTTCAAGCTACAACTTGCAAGGAAGCTCCAACTCCCATCTATTTTCTGCAGGCTACAATACATAGGAGGCTCCTACCTCACCTAGCTCCAACTGGACATCTATCAAGCTACAAATTGAAACTGAAGCACCAACTCCCGTGTATTTTCTGCAGGCTACAACCCACAGGAGGCTCCTACCTCAACTTCTGCAAGCTACAACTTGCAAGGAAGCACCAACTCCCATAAATTTTCTGCAGGCTACAACCTACAGGAGGCTCCTACCTCAACTTCTGCAAGCTACAACTTGCAAGGAAGCACCAAATCCCATAATTTTTCTATAGGCTACAACCTACAGGAGGCTCCTACCTCACCAAGCTCCAACTGAAAATTTATCAAGCTACAACTTAAAAGGATACTACAATCCCCTCACTCAACATGAAACTATAATGTTGTTTTACCTAGACATCATCTCTATTATACTCCTTCTCCACTGCTTCCTCTTAAACCTTCATATCTGCTTCAATAAGCTCCTGATATACACAACATCTCTATTAGCTCTCTCTTATTCTTCCACTCTCCAACCTTCTGCACCTCTCTTACATTCTTTCGCTCACTTCCATTCTACAACTATCTAACTTCCTTCTGCACACTGATATTACATCTCTTATACAGATAACTCCTGACTGTTTGCATTCAATAGGGAATACTAAGTGAATAGGTTTGTCTCTCTGCCTTCCACCCATTCGATTCCTTATACTTCAGTTCAGGTTATTACATCATAAATAATCATTACAACACTTATTGGAGTTTTTCCTATTCCTACGGAGACTTGCCTTTGCATCACAAACAATATAAAAAAATCATTTAATTTACATTTACAGTTACAACAATATTTCACTCATCCTTTTCAGCTCTTGGCTTGTTGTGCATCTGGCCTTTCTGTTGCTGTCACCGTCTTTTATGTTTCTGCAGTTATATCATAACAGTTTTGCACAAACACTTTTTGCCTGACTTGACCCAGCTGGCACGTTTCCAATAGTGCCACCATATCTCCTTTTGCCTGACTCTGCCTCTTATGCTTGTGCCCGTAGTGTTCAGCCTTCACTTTTGTCTGAACACCTAACTCTGCCCAGAGTGTTGTTGAGCCCGACTCAACCCATGGTTTCTATCTCTTTATTATCACGAAGTTCAACTTACTTTGCCCTTTGCTCTGTGTCGGGTCCCTTACCTGAGCCTTTTTTCCCGCATTCAGACATTCTTCCATTATCAAGGCATAACTGCTTTACTCTCTGCACTTAGTGTGGGGGATTATTCTACCCGAGTACTTCTGCCGTGTTTGGCCTTTTCTTCATAAACTGTCATTACCGCATCAACCACTCTTCTGCATGAGTGTCGATTATTACCTGATTCTACTGCCCGCGTTCACTTTTCTTCATAAAACAACGTAACTACAAAAAAACCCAGACCTTAAATTAATTCCAATTAGTCAATGAACAACCTCGCGTCTGGTCCCTTTATCACATTTCGACGATCCAATCGTTCTATGTTATAAGGCTACTCTGTTCTCCGATGTGCTTTAACAAAGGAAAACCTCATACACTCGGACTTGAAATCCTTTAGGCTTCAACATTGACCTGCATCGCATCCACTTCATTATCGCACTTCGCACTTCGACATTCTTATGTGTTTATTGTTATGAATAGCTCTTCCAAACCCCGATGTGATTTCTCAAAGGGAAACCTTATACCTCCGGATTTGAAATCCTTTAGACTTTTTCTTTGAAACTGCATCGCATCCAGTACTCTTATGACATTTCGCACTTCAACATTTTAACATGATTCTTGACTGCTTATCCTCCTAAGCTTGTGATGTGCAATATGCAGGCCAGGTCCATGTCATCTCCACGTCATCGTGCCACGTCACTACCACATCATCGCCACATCACTTCCACATCATCGCCACATCACTTCCATTTCATCTTGCCACGTCACTACCACATCATCGCCACATCACTTCCACATCATCGCCACATCACTTCCATTTCATCTTGCCACGTCATCTCAAATTGGCCCATCGCAATATCACAGATTTAACCATATCGCAATGTTTGCGATTTTGCGATTTCACAAATCGCTGCGAATACCTTATCACATGTCGTAAGATTTGGCTCATAGCAATAACAAGGTTCCTCTTATCATATACGATATGCAATCGCATCACATTGCAAACCCCGCTTCTTATCGCATCGCAACTTAAAACAATTAACTTGCAATAACTTAACATATAAATATAAAAATCGTGGGTAGCGATGTGCGCTAACAATCTTATGTCCGAATGCGATATAATCTGGATCATCCGTTCTCCTACTTTATGTTCGCGATATGATCTCGACTGTCAATCTCCACTTCACTCTGTGGCACGATCTTGTCCTTCCATCCTCCACTTCAATACTACTATTTAACCATCTATCTCTCAAACTTCAACTTGGTTTGCTGACTTGACCCACGCGTTAACGACTTTCTCCATTTGCTAAACGTGTTCATTACTTGTCTTAGCACATTCACGACTCTGCCCACTCTTGCATGACTCAACCCAACACGTTCATGACTTGATTCAATACGTTCACGAATTGACCCAAACTTGCTGCCTTTGCTCTTTTGTTGCCTTTGCTCCTTGATAAATATTCTAATGCTGCTCCTTGCATTTTTAATGCTCCTCTCTACTCGTTTTCCTTAATGATAATTCTAGTGTTGATCCATGCCTCTTTGCTGCTCCTTCGCCTTGCTCCTTTGCCTCTAATGCTGCTCCTCTACCTCTCTTTTATGCTTCTCCAGTTAACTTTTTCCTTCTTTGCCTTATTGCTCCTTTATACTCCAGATGATCATGGTCTGCTCCTTTATTCTCAATGATAATTCTGGTGCTACTCCTTTCTGCTCCTTTGCCATCAATGACAATATTTCTAATGGTCTCCCCCTTTGGCATTGATGGCAACACTTCCTCCCCCTTTCATTCTGAGAAGTGTATATCTTCCTCTGCTTGCTTTTCCTCCCCCTTTTACATCAATGGCAAAGGGTTATGCCTTTTTCTAGTGTATTTTCCATCATTGCCTTATTAGAGTTCTGCATAAGAATCCTTCATTATGTCCACATACCTGGCCGGGACTCCTGCTCCATTTGGTGTATAAGCATTATTGGGAGAACACTTTGGGAATAATTGAACTTGTATGCATATACACAGTAAGCTGATACCATCCCAAAGCAAAAACTCCTTGCACTTGTATAGTGCTGAAAGTGATGATAAGGACACTCCATAGTTACAATACCCTTCATACTCTCAGTTATTTGTATTGATCTCTCCACTATTTTCAACAACAATCAATAGTATATAGAATCTAATTCTAGCATCATTAACCTTTTGTACTGGTGGAGATGCGGGATCAATCAATTGTTTTATCACAATGCATTTCAAGAAGACCTTTTCAATTTATTTAATCAGAGTCTCAAAGACAGAATGTTCATAGTTTTATCATTCATTTATTTGCTTACCTCCAAAACAAAAACATGCCCAACTTCAATGCAAGCTTAGCACATCAGTAATTCTTGCTCCAATACCAACGCTGCTCCAATATTAATGCTTGGGTGCTTCCTAGGGCAGCTCCTCTTTGAGTTCAATATAAGCATCCTTCGTTTAGTTCTTTTGTTATTAAATGAATATACAAAACAAACTGATGCTATCACAACTCATGAGAATGCTGGAAGGCATGTCACCATAGAATGTTATTTATTTTGTCCCTTTCTTCTTGATGAAACTTTGAGGAAGAGTGTATTTCTATCCAAGAATAAATTATGCTTCAATGTTCAATATAATAATTCAAAAGAAAACATGATAGTTATCTTTTGGCACTTTTAATGACCTTTCCATGCTTTAATATTGCAACTCGACATTCTCTAGCATTTACAATTAGAAGATACTTTGCAATAATCAGAGAAACCAGAGCTTAATCAAAATATACGATAATGCTGACAACACGGGGAATACTAGCTTGATGTACTTCTGCCCATATACTCTGATCATGGGGACCTGTACCATACCACAAATCCACTAATAACACTTGGTATTCTACTGATAGGAAGGTTGCTTGCTTCAAATACCAATTGATGAATGATGTAATGATATAATGATAATAAACATTTATCTTATTCATCCATCTTAAGAATATTTTGTTTTGTTATTAACTCTTGCAGAGAGACATATAGTGTAATAAATATTTGTAGACCTTTTCCAGCTCCATAGCTCTAGCTCTTCTGTAACAAATTTTATGGGTTGCTCTTCACTTTTATGGGTTTCTCTTCCGACGAGAAGTTGCTTCTTGTCTAACCCTGGCTGGATGTCTGCATTGCTTCCTGGAGCATCTGCCCGTGAGCCTATGATGGATTCATAATGTCATTAAAGTATCAGACTCCCCCTTTTTCTTCTTCTTCCATAATTTTTTGGGGTTCCTCATAATGTCTGCATCTCCTTTTGATTCACATTTTGGTCTGATATGAATTGGCTCCATCATCTGTCTGGAGTTCTTTAATTTATATGGTAACCTACATTCTTTTGCTTTGTGTCCAAGCTTGTGGTATACATAACATCCAATTTTACCTAGGTACGTTTGAGCTGATGTATATAATTTTGTGCTCCTTTTTTAATATAGTTTACATTCAACAGATTTATGTCCAAATTCATTGCATGAATAACAATAGCCTTGGAAATGATTTATGTACCTAGTGAAAGGTTGTACTCTCCATTTGTTTGCTTGAGGTAGTCTTTTCATTTGCTGTGTATTTTGCTGATTAAAATTGAGTTGCCTAGTCTTACATTGAGCTGCTACATGTCCATAGTCATTGCATGAATAAAAATAGACATGGAACTAATTTGTGTATCTGGTGAAGGGTTGTCCTTTCCATCTGCTTGCTTGAGGAATTCCTCTTATTGGATGCATCTTTTGCTGGTTGGACTAGATTTTATTTGTCTTACAGTATGCTGCAATATGTCCAGGTTTGTGGTAGGCAAAGCGTGTGATACTTCTCAGAGGAGGAAGGAACCTCCTTTAACATCTTCTGAATTTTTTCAGTTCATCCTTAGGAGAGTGTGAGCCTTTTGCAGTTGACTGTTTCTTCGTTTCTTTCTTTGTCACTTGAGGTTGTTGCTTGTTTCTATCTGCTTCATTACCCATCATGGTCTTGCTGGTTTCTAACTCTTTGGATCTCTTTTGGGCTGCTTCATCATCCCTTTCAATGTATTCCTTCTCAGAGTTCTCCATGGAGGTAATCTCGTCTCCGAGCTGCTTACACAAACTGCTCCTTTCTTCTATCAGTCTTTTAGCTGCAATAATATCATATTGCTGAGAGTTATCTTTTTCTTTTAAAACTTTCACAAAATTGGCATCCTTGTTATATTCAACCTTGGACTTACTGTTTTCTCCTTCATAGCCTATCCCGACCTTTATATGAGGAGATATCTGAGCATTTATTATTTTGTCGAATTGTTTAGAGCTTTTCATTTGTGAAATATTCATAGTTAATTCCCTTTGGGCCTTTTCTGATTTCTTCCTTAGGCTTACCACTTCTTCTTCCAGCTTTTCATGCTCCTTATTTTTCTCCTTTATTTCCCCTTTTAGAATACCCTCTATTTTCCTTGATTCTTTTATTTCAACTTTCAATTTAATAAGGTCTTCTGAATATGGTCCTGTTTTTGCATATTTCATAAGAATCTCTTTCTGTTTCTTACTCTTAAGTTTAAGCCTTTCAATTTCCTTTAAGGCACTTACCAACTACCCCTCAAGGTCTGCCTTACCTTCTTCTTCAGATTCCATAGGATCATCTTCAAGATCATTCATACCCATTAATGCGAATTATGAGATTCCATCTTCATATGGGGATTCATCTGAGCTTTTAGATGCACTGTTATCTTACTGGGCAGAAAAAGTTTTTTTTTTCTCTCTTAAATTTCTTCCCTTTCTGCATATTATAGGAGCTGCTTTTCTCTTTCCCTTTAGAATGATTCTTTGTTATCTTATCGGGACATTTTGAGGCACAGTGGCCCACTCTTCCATAGTTAAATCCCTTGAATGTAATCTTACCTTTGTGCTTACCTGTGACTTTGTCCAGTCTTCTAACAAAATTAGCTTCTTCTTCATCTAGCCGTCTTCCAGCTGAAATGATTTCAGACTCTAGTCTTTCATATTGTATATCTCTCTCCTTGAGCTTGTTATTAATCATTCTTCCTAAACTTCTTGCTTCTTCAAGTTGTGCCTTCAGGCCAACAATTTCTTCCTTATCTTCATATTCTCTCTCATCACATATTTGCATTAGTGTCTTAAGGTCTTGTTGTGACCAGCAACAACCCCCCTTTTATTTAATATTAGTAATAATACTAAATAAATGAGGACCCTTAGTTAAAAATCCAAAAAATCAATTAGGATTTGTTTGCCTTTTAAAATAAAACTTTTTATCATAAACCTATAGAAATCCCTTTGAAAGAATATTAAGAAACACTTAAGTTTATGATAGATTATAATAAAATCACTCTTTAAGCAAGATAGTGCATCCATAACAAAATGGTATATATATTTTATAAAACGCATTGGTCGCAGATCGCATAAGCGCAGAAAACATAAATGATTAATGAATATCTTTTGCGCTCTTTTCAATTGTGCGCTTTTGCGATTTTGCGATATGCGCTTTTGCGCTATTGCGCAATTTCCGCTTTTGCGCTATTTTCATAACTGCGATGACTTCATTTTGCGACATTGCGACATTGCGATATTGCGATATTGCGCAGCAAATCGCAGATCGCAATGTCGTAGATTCACGTAGGCGCGCTATCCCAAGGCAATCTTCCCATATGTCAAATCTGTTATGCGCTTTAATGATTAAATTAAATGATTGGATTGATTATTAATGACAAATGAGATTGTGTTTGGATTGAAAGTCGTTTCACAATTAAAATATTATATTTCATCCGCTTTCACATTTTAAACAGTCTCATCACCTTTCTTACGCCATTACTCTCATTTACTCATAAAAAACGCAGGCACGAAGGAGCAAACGTCTATACAAAGCTTCCACTAAACACTATGGGAAAGAAGGAGAAGAGATCGAGTTCTGAAAACAAAGAAATGGCTTCGCTGTATGCAGACACCGTCTGTAACAAGGATGCCGGTATATCCACTTGGGAAGGAATGTATAACCTGTTAGAAGAAGAAAACCCTGTGGTGATAAAAGTTGTAGCTACAGCAGGTTCCAAGGATACGTCTGAAGCAACGCCAAGACAAGCACTCCTTTTCAGTGCAGATAGGTCTTTGGATAACCTGAATGGCTGAACGGACAATTCAGAACTCCATCTGAAGAGCTAATCGGGTCATTCACCATAGAAGATCAGAGATTAATGTATAAGTTACCAGAACCTCAGGCGACTTTCAACAAACAATTCATGGAAGATTTTTCCAAAGAACATGCAAATTTGGCAGAATGCACAAAGGAGTGGACAAAAAGAAGTGAACCATTGAAGAAAAACAAACAAGGTATATACAGCACGGGTTCACTTACCTCTCCTTATTGTTTTACTGCTGCCATGTTATGCAGGCTTTTTGGAAAGCCTGACATAAATATGATCTGCAGATAACTTCCTTTGCTAAATCACGGTACATTAATTCTAAAATTGTAGACTAGGCCAAAATCCTATCTGATAATCTCACCACTGCTATTTTTCACTACCGGTCTAAACGAAATGTTTCTCAGCGAGTTTATCCGCCTTTTTATTTATCTGCTTATGTCATGGACGCCATCTGCTATGTCTCTAAATTCCCTGTGATGGGCTGGAAATGGACTATCCACGATCCTTTGCCCATTCATGTGTACCATAAAGAACTATGGGAGTCTAAGTTTATTCCCCATTTTTACCAAATTTGTCATGGAATAATGCTGCCATTGTACAGAACATTGTATAATAAGGATGCCCCAAGGTTATCCTCAGAAACAGAGGTTGATATTCTCCCCGTCGCAAGATGGTTTGGAGAAGAATTGTTCACTTATGTTAGGGTTTTTGGAAGTTATGCTTCTCCCCATGTATTACCCCTATATGTTCCAAATAGACTTGTAGCTCGGGAAATTTCTTATCAGACTTGTGGCCAGGGAGGTATAACAAAAGATTTAAAAGAGAAGAAAAAGGGCATTTGGCCACAATTTCCCGTAAAATGTGGAACATTTTCACTGTTTGATATTGGTCATGCATTTCAAGAGATAGGAAACATTACATGCCTACAACTGTTCAAATTTTCGAGAAGGTTATTCGACCCAAATGATATTGTTAAGAATTTTACCAATGCGATCAAAGTAAGGGAATTTTCCGGGGAACAGGATCTTTTTGATGATATGTTCCAAGCAAGAAATGCATTCAAAGAAGTTTTGAATTCAGCTCAAGCGCAGCTATCTCCAGAGGAATTTCAGGAATTTAAGTTTTACAGAGAAAGAAGACTAATTCCTATTCCTTCGAATAATCTACGCTTAGAGCCCACAAGGGAGCAAACTCCTAGTGTTAGTCTTAACGGCAGTTCAAGTACAGGTAAATCTAAATCAAAATCTGACAGAGATTCTGAACACTCCAATAAGTCTAAAGAAAAGGAAGATAAAATGGAAGAATCCATTAAAGATTCTGCACAATCTAAAGAACTTACTCAACAGCAAATTTGACTTCTCAACAAACAAATCCTCCTCCAACCAATGTACAGCAACAGCCAGTCACCATTGAGTTAGACAAAGAATGGGAAACCTTTAACCAATTGATTAATGTAGAAGGATAGAATGTACAGACCCCTGTCCAAACAACCAAAGTTTTGAATACAGGAACAAGCAGCACAGTCGCAGTGACAAAGCACATACCAATCATACCCTCCTCTGAAATTGTACTTAATGTAGAGGACATTCCTCCTCTGGATATATTATACAGCCCAAAATACAAAGCAGTAGTGAAGAGACAAAGAAAAAAGAGAAAGATAGAAAGTGCAATTGCTACTGAAGCAGAAAAATTAGATGTTTTGTGGAAAGATCCTGCCACAGAGCCTACTCATAATCTCACTAAGTTATCTCAAATAACAGGAGCTTATGCTTCTGCAACAATTGATAAAGTAGTTGAGATACAACTTTTGTTGAATGAAAAAGAAGAACAGGTAAAAGCTCTGCAACAACAATTGCAACAGGTACAGGCCAATAAGGAAGCACAATTGAAACTTGAAGAGTTACAACAACAACTTCAAGAAATGCAAATAGGACATCAAAAAAGCCTGGCTGATAAAGACAAAAAAATACAGATTATCCAAGATCAGCATAAAGATGATCCTAAGCTTCCAGAATTCATTTTAGAAACCATCTCTTTGAACAATCAACTACTGCAACAAGAGGAAGTTTTCTGCCAAAAAATCTTGCAATGGAATTCTTTGTGCCAAGAGAGCGATAAAATCACAAATCATGTCGTAGATTTATGAAATGATTATGATTTGATTAATGAAAAGATCAATGATTATCTAGCATGGAAAAAGACAGAAGAAGGCAGAAAAGCTGGTGCACCCATTGTTAATGAAAACCATAAAGAAATACTGTTCAATAACTGGGATGCACAAATCAGAAGGGCAGAAAAGGCAGCAGAGGAGGCGGCTACAGCGGCAAACACTCTCACTGATTGTGTAAATGAAAATTTACACAAAGCTAATTTGATCCCAGAAACTGTTCCAGGATATCTCCCACAGGAAAATCAACTGCAAACAGAATGGAGGCAAAAGGCAGAAGAAAGAGCAAAATCCATCCAAGGGCTGACAAGATTGAATTGGGACTCATACTGGATGTACTTGGTGAAGCCACACAGTCAGCACAATGCGCTCAATTGTATCATCAATGCTACAGAGAAGATTGCTCCTACGCTTGCCGACTCTGTCTTTTTAGGACAGTTGAATTCTGAAGTCGGTCAACCGCATCTTCTCAAAACTATGCTAGATGCCTGCAAGTTTAAAGATCAAATTCATAGATAGATAGATTTAGTTTCAATTTCACTGTATTTTAGCCTAGGAAAAGGACGGTCATTGAACCGAATCCTTAATTTTTGTAATAACTATTTTTAGATTTAGCTAAGTAGTATTTAAACCCCTCTCATGCATTTAGAGAGGGGTCCTGGATCTTAATATTTTTGGATATGGAGATTGCATTTCTGTACTCCATTGTCTTATATATTTTTAAAAAGGATCACATCTGGTGATTTTCATGCGGAATTATCTTTGAAGTGTTGCATTTCTGTACCTTTTGAATTTGATTTTGCATCATAGTTACTGGATAGAGTATCAGATTGCATTTGAAAGTCCTCAAGATGAACAAGGTATTTCTATCTGTTCACTGTTGATTTCTTTTGTCTTATGATATTCGTTTTAAAATTGCTATCATTTATATGTATATTTGTTTTCACAACGCTTCCTTTTATATATCATTTCTGAGTATAATTGAAACATTATTTTTCATAATTACATGTAGATGGTATACAATGATGAATGCAATATGCTAATACAACTCTGTTTAATTTCTTAAACAAAGTTATCTTTATTTGTTTCTGCACATTTCAATTTAATTAATAATACATTTTCATGGTTATTGTTGAATTGGAACAATCTTAAGTTGTATTCACATATAATTACCCGGGTTAGTATTAGAATTTCTTTACCAGTATTTAGTTTAGATTAGATAGTTTTATTTCAGTTAATTTAGTCCCATTTCCACCCATCCAATCCAATCCATTTAGTTACAAGGAAACTGGTCCTTTAAATCCAGTCGGAGCCACCATACCAAACGGAAAAGGAGTTGTCTTAAGGTCCCGACCGGGTGGTTTTCCCCGATGTTTGAAGCAGAGATTTTCTAGGCTTCAACAGGTCTTTGTTTTCATTCTTCAATCTTTCTATTTCAGTCAGGGCTATGTTAAGTTTGGATTTTTCGTCAACTGTAATTTCTTCATGGCAATCACATCCATTCACCCTATAAGGTATCTCATTTGATTGAACTTTTTCCTTTTGAAAGGAATTTGTCTTCTTCTTCTTGTTTAACTTCTCCTTCTTGATAATGCAACCACTATTGTCTCCTTCATGCATGAGATGCAATCGATTTCAGATTCCTTTTGCAGAAGTTAAATCCATTATTGAATCAAGATCCTTGTTATGAAGACTATTATATATCACAAATTTTTCCTTGGAATTTCAATGTTGTTCTTGCAAAGAGGGAGAGTCTGTGCAGTAACCATCACATACAAGCTTCCATACCTCAGGTTCATAAGCCATTAAATCTATTTTAACCTTATCTCTCCATTCAGGAAAGTTTGTTGTACTCAACATGGGTACATTTTGATAGTCCATGACTCAACCAAATCTCCTTCAAGCTATTAGGCTTACACCAAAGGAACCCGCTCTGATACCAATTGATGAACCCTTTGCTAAATTGAGGGGGGGGGGGGATGAATAAGTTTAGTACATTCCTAGTCATTAATACTCTTTTCATTCAACTCATTAACTACTTAATTTTATAAGTAGCTTAATACATAATGAATCAGCAAACTGAATGTGTGGACAATAAATAATTAAGCAGAATAATACATCACATCAACACATAATCATCAAGAACATAGACAACATATACAAGTGGAAACCCATAAGGGAGAAAACCACATCTTATTATTGTTGTGGATAAAAGGCAAGCTCCAACTCCCTCTCACCACTAATTTTCTGTAGGCTCCAACCTACAGGAGGCTCCTACCTCAAATTTTCAAGCTACAACTTGCAAGGAAGCTCCAACTCCCACCTATTTTCTGCAGGCTACAATACATAGGAGGCTCCTACCTCACCTAGCTCCAACTGGACATCTATCAAGCTACAAATTGAAACTGAAGCACCAACTCCCATGTATTTTCTGCAGGCTACAACCCACAGGAGGCTTCTACCTCAACTTCTGCAAGCTACAACTTGCAAGGAAGCACCAACTCCCATAATTTTTTTGCAGGCTACAACCTACAAGAGGCTCTTGCCTCAACTTATACAAGTGTAATATTCCAAAATTTTCATGCAGCAAATTGGAATATTAAATTTTTCTATTGTCACTTAGGATATGAATAAAAGGGTGAGGAGACCCATGCGTTATAGAAATAAGGATAAAATCCCTCATGTTGTGTAAGGGGATCACAATGCCAGCTGGATTTTACACTCTCATGTGTGAACAGGGATATTTTTCATGTGGACAAGGCCAAGTTTGACCAAGTCAACAACATGAATGTAGGAGGAGTGGATCAGCAAATAAAAGATCTCAATGTGAATGTGGTTCAGCCTAGATAGCTATATGTGAGATGGTTTGAAGACCCTTAGGTGTGAAAAGGGCTGAAGCAAATTGAAGTGGTCAACCTTGACCAAATCAAACAACGCAGTTTAGAGGAGTGGCTCTAAGGAAGGCACAACACAGTTTTGGAGGGAGATTGTTTGAGTGATGGTGGAAACCCTGTTGAGTGGGACCTAAGGTGAGAAGGCTCACTTAGTTTATAAGGAAGAGGATGGCAGCCATTTGAGGGTCAGCTTATGTATTACATTTTCATGTTTTCTTAGACTTTTGCTCTCTTAGCTGTTTAGGTGAGATTGTCGGTGCTGCTTAGCCTTAAGGGATTCCTGTTCAGGAATTCCTTCTCTTCCCTTTGAGTAGCTCTTGGGAGAGATATGATCCATCATTACTCATATCTGGCATTGTTTCCAAGCTTCAGTATACAATTTCAACGCATTTTCTGCAGAATGTTGAGCTGAGTTGCAGGGTGTTGCAGGGGAGGGTTGAGAAACCCACTGTCTGAGTTGATTTTGCAGAGGAGGGATATTACCTTCTTGTGGGAGATCAGTTTGGAGAGTTCTTGGGCTGATATCAGATCATTTGCAGCATGCCAACTCATTTTCATCACCTACAACGTTATTCCACTCAGGAATTGCGTTATTTCTGGAGGCAGTTTTAGTAGTGACTCTTGTGGTTATTTCGGGGAGTTTTCCTATAATTGGAGGATGGATTCTTCCATGGGGGAAGAACCTTGTTTAGATATGCATTATATATTCATTCTTACAGCCTTTTACATTCATCTACTTTATTTGTAGTGATTAGTCAGTCATACTGTTGAAAATCACCATGTGTATTCAGAGTGTTTGACAAGAAACCCTTACCAGGTTCTCTTGTGTTTTGTATAAAGGAGTCTAGATCTCATTCTTATGAGAATATTGTCTAATATAATTCCAGATCTATTTGTCTCTACAATTTGTATGTATAAACCCTCTCTTAGATTGCGCAGTCACTTTTATGCAGAATTCCTTGTGTTGTAGTGTTTGGGGTTTTTGCTTTTTTTGGCAATCCTAGGTGTGGGAGATCTGTTTAACCCACCTAGTTTGATTTGTTTCATCTCTATTCTTGGATTTAGGTTGTATATTGACTGATATATAGGATACAAGAGTTAATTTCTGTATTTTATAGCATAAGTTGCTGGGAGTGCGTTTTTAGTGCATGCTTGCTGAGTTGTCCCAATTTTGGGATATTACGGTGGTATCAGAGCAACATCTTTGGCTCAGCCTGTGGGCTTCAAGCCAAAGTGCTATAAAGAAAAGAGAAATGTCAGAATGATGAAGAGGATGAGTTTACTCTCATCACTTTTCAGACCCAGTAATAACCTCTTCGAGGAGGTTGAACAAGAAGAAAAGAAAAGGAGCAGTGGAACTCCTAGAGAGAGTCGAGAGCAGGAAGAGCCATGCATTTCCTATGATCAGGAGAAAATATCAGTGTTGCAGAGAGCTCCAAAGCATTTGGACATATCCTTTCCTTTTGAGAGGAAGGACAATTTTCCGGAAGATGGAGGACACTTGGATCACATGGTTCTAAGTGAATACCTTGTTGGGTACAAATCCCAACCTAGAGCCTTCAAGGAGACTCTAGCTTTTCCTCAGTTCATTCATTTGGAGGAAGGAATAAGACCTTTGTGCCAAGGGAGCATCAAGGTTAATAGGTTTCTATTGTCTACTTATGATGGGTCATCTGCAGCAAGGGTTTGGGCAAGGAGACTTGATGCATTCTTCCTACTACATCCGATGGCAGAGGAGGAGGCTGTAGAGATTGCAGCGCTGCACCTAGAGGGTGAAGCACAGATTGGTGGGTCAACCATTTCAGCCATACAGGAGTATTAAATTTTTCTAAATTTACTCAAATGTTGATGGGAAAATTTGGTGAAGGAAAATTAGAGGAGAAGAAGCCCTCATCACCGATGGAGGAGACTTGTACCAACACTATCACAACTATGGGGGAGCAGTCCTCAACACCTACAGTTGGAGGAGCCAACCTATTGTAGGGAGAAGCCCTTACAACCATACAAGATATTCCAAAATTTCATCAAGTTATGCCAAAATTTTCATCTCCTATTGTTTCAACAAATCATATGGAGGATTGTATACCATTTCATACTGCTCATTTGGAGCCACATGATTGCACTGCGCTGTGCCACCTTGAATTGATCAAGGAAGGGATGAAACACCATCCTAATGGGCCACTGAGGGGCTTCAAACCACATGTGAGGGTGGGATGTGAATTCTTGGAGGATTGGGTGAACTTTTCCCCAAACAAATTTATGCAGAACCATATGTTCATCTTGGAGTTGAGACATGAGACATCCAAAACATCATGGAGGAGAGTTACATCACTGTCAAGAGGTAGCAGTGAGGAGGATTTTCCTTCAGCCCACTTGGATCCTTATGGGTTCAATATGATCATTGGTGTGAGATCTTTCCTAGGATATCTCCAAGGAGTTGCATTTCAGCATCCCATTGCATGCAAGGGAAAAAATATGAATTGGGAGGAGAGTAGTCTCCTTTGGAAGGGTACCAAGGTTGATCATGATGGGAGGCACTCACATCGGGAGGAATGGGAGTGGATGGAGAGCAAGGAGCTGGTATGATACTTGCAAATATATGACACCGAGCAATAGGAGGCTTAGCTGCGTTGGCTGCTCTTGAAGGAGTTTGGCCATCATGGGACATATCCTTCTTCCAAGGGTATGTGGATGGAAGGGACCTGGCAGGGTACTTGCATCATGGAGCAGCAAGGAGTGTGGATGCATTATGATGATATGGTCATTATGTTTTCACCACATGGGTTGTATGATGGAGGTATGAGAAGGCAGCAAAGACTTTTGTTGCTTTGGAGGATTGAGAGAGGGCAAGGGTAGATTTTCTCTCACATTTTGCATGATGTTGTAGTAAGAGGAGATGGAAACATTATGAGAGGAGTCTTTGACATTGAACATGTCAGAGAATGGATTTATGAGATGGCAGGAGCCTATTTGCATAGGCCAACAATGCTGTCACTTTGGAGCAGGAACTTGTTGATGGAGTGTTCCCAGGATCACTTCACATTTGATGCACTTGGTGGACATGGAGGAGGTGAAACTGATAGAGTAGTGGATGGATTCATCTGCTGCTGTAGTATGTTCTTCTTGACTTGGATTTCCAAGCATGAGGAGGGGGATCTTCATGCAACATATGGTTTATTCCTCTCCATAGGAGTATGTCATACCACTATGGAGGGCTCATTTATGGATCCTGTCATCATCTTACTTTCATTACATGGTAAGAATTCTGTTTTTGCATTTATTGTTTGTTCAACACAATATTTTCATGCTCTTACCATTTCCTTGCAGTGCATTGCTCTACAAAGGGGCAAGTTTTTCTTTAGGCTCCATGGGCCATTTTTGGCTAGCTATTGTGATGGAGACAACCATCCACTATATGACCTGAGGCAAGTGTTTGGTTTCTCCTTGTATGCTCAGTTGATGCATTCAACCATCTACTATTTACTAGTGGATATGATGACTTACATAACAAGCCATTTGTTAAGAAACAACTTGCTGGGCTATTTTCTGAAGCTGCAGTGGGGAAGACTGTGCTGTGACCACTTGGGAGACTGTTGATACCTTCCAGCACCACATGAAACCTTCAATATTTCTTTCATTTTGATGCTAATCATGAGCCCATTTGCTGACGTTGTTCTTATCTTTATGGGGAGCATGATTGGGGGAGGAACACATTGGGTGGATGTTATCTTTGGTGAGGAGCATCCCCACACTTTCTGCATTACATGTTCTAAGGGGAGCATGGGAAGAGACATGGCCACTACAACAAAATATTTGTTTATTTATGAGGAGGGCCATGAGATGGATGTGATGCCATATAGTGGTGATTTCTTATCCATCATGTATGAGATGGTTTGGGCCAGCTTGATTCACAACATTGGGAAAGGGATATTTGGAGATCTAGTTTCCTTCTTACCATCTGAAAGCAACATTATTGCAGCCCAAGGTCAAAAAATTCTCTGCACTTATCTTAAGTGGAGGGGAGGACAACATGGGGTATGCCACTTTGTCTACCATGTTTAGGATTTTAGCCCACCTTCGTTGCAGGAGCTCAAGGTGGAGGAGGATTTTCAGAAGTTGCAATGTTGGGAGGCAGCTCATTTTGTATGGATGATAGCTTGGGAATGGGAGATTCACATGGGGATGGTAGACCCCGATATATATCAGACCACATGCCTCAAGACACTTGGATCACATAGTTCTAAGTGAATACCTTGTTGGGTACAAATCCAAACCTAGAGCCTTCAAGGAGACTCTAGCTTTTCCTCAGTTCATTCATTTGGAGGAAGGAGGAAGACCTTTGTGCCAAGGGAGCATCAAGGGCAATAGGTTTCTATTGTCTAATTATGATGTGTCATCTACAACAAGGGTTTGGGCAAGGAGACTCGATGCATGCTTCCTACTACATCTGGTGGCAGAGGAGGAGGCTGTAGAGATTGCAGCGCTGCACCTAGAGGGTGAAGCACAGATTGGTGGGTCAGCCATTTGAGCCATACAAGAGTAGTAAATTTTGCTGAATTTAATCAAAGGTTGATGGGAAAATTTGGTGAAGGAAAATTAGAGGAGAAGAAGCCCTCATCACTGGTGGAGGAGACTTGTACCAGCGCTGTCACAACTATGGGGGTGCAGTCCTCAACACCTACGGTTGGAGGAACCAACCTATTGGAGGGAGAAGCCCTTACAACCATACAAGATATTCCCAAATTTCATCAAGGTATGCCAAAATTTTCATCTCCTATTGTTTCAACAAATCATATGGAGCATTGTATACCATTGCATACTACTCATTTGGAGCCACACGATTGCACTGCGCTGTGCCACCTTGAATTGATTAAGGAAGGGATGAAACACCATCCTAATGGGCCACTGAGGGGCTGCACACCACATGTGAGGGTGCGGTGTGAATTCTTGGAGGATTGGGTGAACTTTTCCCCAAACAAATTTATGCAGAACCATATGTTCATCCTGGAGTTGAGACACGAGACAACCAAAACATCATGGAGGAGAGTTACAACACTTTCAAGAGGTAGCAGTGAGAAGGCTTTGCCTTCAGCCCACTTGGATCCTTATGGGTTCAAGATGATCATTGGTGTGAGATCTTTCCTAGGAGATCTACAAGGAGTTGCATTTCAGCATCCCATGGAATGCAAGGGGAAAAATATGATTTTGGAGGAGAGTAGTCTCCTTTGGAAGGGTACCAAGGTTTATCATGATTGGAGGCACTCACATCGGGAGGAATGGGAGTGGATGGAGAGCAAGGAGCTGGTAGGCTACTTGCAAATATATGACATCGAGCAATAGGAGGCTTGGCTACGTTGGCTACTCTTGAAGGAGTTTGGCCATCATGGGACATATCCTTCCATCTGGCCAAAATAAAGTAGGAAATCGCCTAGATATGTAGTTAAAGGAAAGGTCAACCAGGTGCGAAATCAAGCGAGTGATGAGTCTGAAGCCATCGGGCTTCACGATTTTCTCTGCCACGTATCAAATTGTGAAGCAATGAAATTCTACTTTCTATTTTAAGAGTTCGAGATAAAATTTTCTTGTTCTGATAGGCGTAAAAGCCTCAAGGCAGTTAATGACAAGCTTTTATAAATACCGGGCTAATAATTGTATTGCTAGTGCGAGTTATTGTGTGACTGTAATCTCATTTAAACTATGTTTTATTTCCAATTTGAATGAAGAAGCGTTCTAGAGTTTCAATATGCAATTAGTAACGTTTAGACTTGAAGTCATCTGTTGTGGAGGGCCCATGCAACATAAGAGGTTCTATTTGATTTTTGTTTGTTTTTATTAGATGTTATTCATAGCTTCGTCTTTATTTATCAGTTTATGCTTTCACTGTATTTCATAGCGCAAATACATGTCTTTCTTTTGATTTCGTTTTTATGTTAGAAACTACAATTATTTCCAGACTTTTGTAGTATATATGTTTTGTTTCTCATTTTCATTTCATTACGTTAGTTGCTATCATCATTTCCATAATTTCGTAATATAGGTGCTTGGTTTAATTTTGTCATTATGTTAGATGCTATAATCATTTCCATAATTTTAACTTGTTAAAATAGATGTTCAAGTAATTTGTTTTTCTTTTATCATTTGATGTAGTTTCATTTTCTGAATAGTTACAACACAGTGATAATCATAGTTTCTTTTATGCATCATTGATTTGTTGTAGATTAGTTCTTCTTTGAGAGACATATTTTAGAATTTACTTTTCAATTTTCAATTAAATTCTATTTGTAAGTTTAAGTAGTCTTGTTTCTTAATAATGATTTAGAAATTTCCTTTCTGAGAATAATAGTGTAAATAATTTCTAAGTGATTCCTTGATTCAAGTTTCATTCACATAAAATTCCCAAAAAGACACAAAATATTAATGGCGCGTCTTTTTCTAGAATTTTAAAGTTTTCTCAAATTCATCATTGGTTACTAACAGATAAATGAGTTACACTTGGATTTAGTTTTCTCTCATGAATTATAGTTCAGTTTCTTAAATTCATTTAAGACATCTTCAAAAACGATCTTCACATATAAAATCATCATAATAAAATAAGTAAGAAAGGTTTATAACATATATAGTGCACTTTCACTTCACAATATTACCAACTCCGGTCGATAATTTATTATAGTAATTTAAGAACATTAAATTGACTAAAAATTTTGGCGTCATTGCCGGGGAAGTGTAAATAGAAGCCTTTTCTCTCTTTAATTTTTTTTTTTTAAATTTAAAAATAGAAAAATGACATGCGCAGAGAAAGAGATTCTAGGGGTAGATTTGCAGCTAAAAGAAGAAGCTTAATTCTAACAACACCACTCACCCCATCAAGGCCTCGTAGTGCCACACCATCCACCCAAACTCGCATACGATTTTTAGCAGGTACACATAGACTTCTTGAGGTATTAAGATCATAAATTCAACCTAGGGATTCACCAACTTCATCAACTGAAGCAATTGTGGAAGAACAAGATCCTACATCCCAAATAGAAGGAGTAATTTTCCTAACCTCCACAAATTTTAGTTGAAGAACTAGAAATCCCTAGTGAGGAAGAGGAAGAATTAATGTTCTTTAATGTACAATTGATAAAAGAACTAGAAGAATTAGAAGAAGAACAGATAATCCCAATCTTGGAATATTATATTAGTTTAGAAAAATCTACAATGTTTGGGGAAGCGAAAGGAGAAGTACACAATAATTATGAGCATTTAAGAATTGGAGGAGGTGGACCTAGGATTGGAGGTGGAGGTAGAGGAAGAGGAAGAGGAAGAGGTGGAGGAAGAGGAAGAGGTGAAGGTAGAAGAGATAGAGGAGAAGACAGAATAGATCCATATCATGTTGTATTTCTTATACTTGATGAAGATACTACTACCAAAATGAAAAATATCTCACCCTCTATCCTTCCTAACTTCCATGGATTAAGAAGTGAGGATCCTAAAACATTTCTTTTTGAATTCAAAGTTTTATGTAGATCATATGACTACCTACTCGATTCTCAAAAATTGAAATTGTTTCCAACTACCCTTAAGGATGCAACATTGAAATGGTTTATGGGCTTAATAACACACTCTATTAGAACATGGGAAGAAATGAAAAATGCATTATTATTAAAATACAAGGAATACTGCATGCCTCATAACCGAAAAGAAGAACTCTTTAAGATGATGCAAAGAGAAGATGAGAACCTAGAGGATTTAGTTGAAAGATTAAGTTATAATCTAAAAAGGGCTAAAATGGAAATTTTGGATCAAGATACTTTGATAGCTCTCCTACTAAAATCCATTAGAGATGAATGGATAGATATCCTTAACGCTGAGAAAAGTAGACATTTCTCAGCTATCATTACCAAAAATTTCTGAATTATTCATACATCTTTCAAGAGGTAAATCAAGAGTTGGAAAGAATTCAAGAAATCTTGTTCTCTCTAGAATTAATAAATCTGCAGCTGGAACAATAAGTAGGGCGGAAATAGGCAATTTTCTTGATGAATTTAAAACAGATAGTTTAGGTAGTCTTAGTGAAAAAATAGACACCTTGAAATTACAAAACAAGCAAAGAGTTGAAAGAGATGCCTTATTTATCTTTTTTCCTAAGTGTAGAAAGAAACATGCCTTAAGAGAATACGCTCTTGATTTGAAAAGTGTAGAAACATGTGTTATTTGTATATAAAATCATGAAACAAAGAAGTGACCTTCCATCCCAGGTCTAAAATTTGTATACCAAGAGGAAATGGTTCCAAACCAGGTAGATCCTCTTTGATTTGTTGCTAGCATACCATGGCAAGGATCACAAACTCAAGCCTAAAGCTAGAGTTATACCATTTACAAAATAAGCTGAACACTGGCCTGCTGAACATTTGCAAATGCTGCAAAGAAAATCAGAACCACTAGATATAAAGCTAGAAGAAAAAGGAAAGAAGTAAAAATAATACAATTAGTTGGGAAAATTGCAGACATCACGATGGGAAAAACTACAATACACAAATATTTGGATCTAGGAAGTCCCATTGTGAAGACACACATCAATGGTATCCAAATCCCAAACACAATGATCGACTTAAGAGCAACCATAAACAACATGAGAAAACAAACTATGGATCAACTAAGACTTCCAAATCTTCAATATACACCAACATTATTACAATTAGAAGATAGATTCGTAATTAAACCTGATGATGTGTTAGAAGACATTTATGTCTCCTTAGATTCTTGGGAATATCCAGTCGATTTTATGATTTTAACCCCCAAAAATAACTTAGGAGGACATCCATTAATCTTAGGAAGACCTTGGTTAGCTATAGCTGATGCTTTTATCAATTGTAAATCTGGTGATATGTTTATCTATTATGTTAGTTCAATAAATAAATTCACATTATACCCACCAGTAAAAACAATGATAGAGGTATAAAATGAATAATGGATGGATGATGACAATGACATACAACCTATTTTTACTATCTCTCAAATTAGTGAAGAAGATCAGATTCTAAATTCAATACAAAATAATGAATTATCGTCACAATGTGAGAGTAGTCGAAATTTTCAGGAGCAATGCAATATTGAGTATTTATCATCCAGAAAAATGCCTTTATTTATATGGAAGAATTTGAAAATTCTTCAATAGAAATATTTCCAGGTAAAACTTTAAATTTAAACAAAAATATCGGAGAATTTCAAAAGAAGAAATTAATAGAAGCATTACAAAAACACTGGAATACACTGACATGAAAGGAATTAATCTTGAAAATTACATGCATCACATATATATTGAAGAGAATTCCATACCAATTTGACAATATTAGAGAATAATGAATCCAAACTTAAGGGAAATTTTAAAGGAGGAACTACAAAAACCGCTGAATGTAAACTTTATTTGTTAGACAGTTAGTGGGTTTCACCTTTAGTAATTGTTCCTAAATAGAATGGAAAATGGAGAGTAAGTATTGATTACAGTGAACTGAATAAGGATACAATAAAATATCATTTTCCATTACCTTTCATAGATCAAGTTTTAGATACATTAACAGGGTAGAAATATTTTTCATTCTTGGATGGTTTTAGTGGATATAATCAAATTTAGGTAGCACCAGAAGATCAGGAGAAAACCACTTTTACCTGTCCATGGGGAACTTATGCTTACTGAGTACTTCCTTTTGGATTATGCAATGCACCAAGAACATTCCAAAGAGAAGTATTGGGTATTTTCTCTGATTTAATCCATGATTGTGTGGAAGTTTATATGGATGATTTTACAATCTATGGGAATTATTTTGAAGAAGCACTTGAAAATTTCGAAAAACTTCTCATAAGATGTAAGGAAGCAAACCTCTCATTAAGTCATGAAAAATGATTTATGATGTTTACTAAGGGAATTGTTTTAGGACACCATATTTTAGGAAATGGAATAAAAGTGGACTCATCTAAAGTTTAAGTTATTTTCAAATTAGTAGTTCCAAATTGTCAAAAAGATGTTAGTATTTTTCTCGGTTTCATTGGATACTATAGAAGATTTATAGAAAACTTTACAAAGATTGCATCTCCACTCTTCAAATTTCTTACAAAAGATTTTGAATTCAGTTGGAATCATGATTGCCAAAAGGACTTTGAGACCTTGAAAGAAAATATTTATTAAGCACCCATCTTAAGAGAACCAACTAGAAATTTCCTTTTCATATTTCAACCGATGCTTAAAAAACAACTCCGGGAGTTGTATTGGGACATAAAGACTTGACTCCTGCAGAGTTAAATTATACTATTACTGAAAAGGATTTTTTAGCTGTTGTCCATGATATTAACAAATTTAGACATTACATCACTCACTATGAAGCTCTCTGTTATGAAACCAGCTCCCAAAATAGAAGAAAAAAAGATCAATGCCTCATAAATCAGCCACTTCGAGGGGGAAACCTCCTTTACATTACATAAATGAACAATTATTAGATGATACAAATGAAAAAACCTCCGTTCTATATATAGGAGTCCATGGGTCACAATATAATCCTAGCTGACCTAATAATAATAATGTAAGGGCACAACAATAACAATAGTGGGCTTTTATGGGGCATAATAATAACAATATGGGGACTGCAGGGGTACAAAAATAATAATAAGGGGGCTACACTAATAATAATAAGGTATTACACTAGTAATATAGGGACCTAACATGCCCCTCTCCTTCAAAAAAGTGTTGTCCTCAACGCTTGTGTAGCTCTAGATGCTTCTGTATAAAATTCTCATCCTCCCATGTGAAATCTTTAGTGGGTAAGTTCTTCCACTTAATGAGATACTATGAAATTGATTGATTTCGTAGATGTCGAGTTATTGTTTTCATGACGGCTTCAAGTTCCAATATGATTTTTCCTTCCTCATCAAGTTTTGGCAATATTGTTTGAACTGGAATTTTTTCACCTATAACCTTCTTTAAGCATGAAACATGGAAAATTGGATGCACTCGCAAAGAAGAAGGAAGCTCCAATTTGTATGCCATAGTACCAATATTTTGCAAAACATTTTAAGGACGATAACACTTTGGCGATAGTTTATTATCCTTCTTAGATTGCTTGAGGGACATTTGTTTGTATGGTTGTAGTTGTAAAAATACCCAATCTCCTACATCAAAACTTATCTCACTGCGATGTTGATCTGCATGTTGTTTCATTCGATTTTGTGCCAAATTTAGGTTATCCTTTAAGAGTTGGAGAACTTCTTGTTGGTGCTCGATGTGATCTTCCACCACTTGAACCTTAGAATTTTCTCTTAAAGATGATGTGATGGACGGTGGATGATATCCATAAAGTGCCATAAATGGGGTCATTTTTGCTGTAGTATGGAAGGAAGTGTTATACACTTATATTCAATTTTTGGAAGTCCTTAATGTGCTCCACCATTGAACCCTTTTGTTTGAGATTTATCAATTGGCTAAAGAAGGTGTTGCTCTTTGTATCCTCATAATGTGCTATTATTTCCTCCTTAAAAATTGACCAAGTGAAATTTTTTTTACAAGAGCAAAGCCATCGATACCATACAAATGTATTTTGTTCTAAATATAAAGTTGCAATGCGTACCTTTTATGTGTTTTTCACATTATGGAGATAAAAATGTTGCTCCATCTGTAGTATCCATGGTACGGGATTCTTGCCATCAAACTTCCTCATTATGATCTTTGGAATATGGTGGGTATTCAATCCAACATTAGTGTTTAGGAAATCACAATTAACATTTATTTTTTTCTCATCATGAGTTTCCTCTGCTACCTTTTCTCCATTAGGAATAATTTATTGTATCACCTTTGTCAAACCTTCCTTGAAACCTTCCATGTCTGCTTTTAGATCATTCTTCATGTCTTCCATGTTGTCTTTCATTTTTTCATCGATCTTAGCTTCCATGTCATCCATCTTAGCTTCCATGCCATCCATCTTAGCTTCCATGCCATTCTTCAAACCATTCATATTAGCTTCTGTTAGTATTAGTCAGTTTTTCGTGTCACCAGTGATCAAATGTTCTCTTTCAAAGTTGTTGTTAGGGTGTCAAATCAAATTTTTATGGTTTTAGTAGGTCTTCAAATAAAAATTTGGTCAGTGGCTAGTGGTTTCTAGGACCATTACTACTCCTTCCAAAAAATTTCAACTGTTGGTCATTACCATCTCTTAGTTGGATAAGTCATCATTTCAAGGTCTCCATATTCATTTTAGCCATGCCATCATGGTCTTCATTCAAATCAGTGTCTTCATTTGATGCATAAATCCAGCAAATGATGCATAATCCTTTGTTATGTGATCATTGAAATGTTTTCCTCTTAATTACATATGCATATGTGTCCATTAATTCTTGATAAATTGCAATTCTAATACATCACACAAAGTAAAAGATCATGGGTAAACCCGGTAGCTGACGGACTTGAATCAAGTGGTATTAGGATGTCAAAGACACGTACGAGGCCATGCTGAGGACGTCCAAAATGATGGACATGTTGTATGAAGCTTATAAGGAACAAGCATCAGATAACGCTGAGTTGAAAACACTTCTACAAGAAGAGAAGGAGGAAAAGAAGTGATTGCAGCTTCAATTGCAAGCCACAACAGAGGCATTGGAAGAATTGAAGCGCAACGACTAGAGCCTTCAAGCAAGGATGCTGAATTAAGGAGGCTTATCCAAGAAGAGGAAGTAGAGAAGCAAAGACTGTAGCTTCAGCTATGAGCCACATAAGAGGCCTTGAAGGAGTTGAAGTGCAACAAAGGCTGGAAGCAGCCATCATCCCCTGCTTCTGAATCAACATTTGAGGTAAAAAATGTTGATGTTTCTTCAATTTCATCTTCACATGCTATCATTTCTGTGGGAAATGTGGAGATACCCATTACAGGAATTGGCATGCGACTCCTCAAAAACATGGGATATAAGGGAGGAGGACTTGGCATTAATGGTCAAGGCATGATTCAGCCATTGGAGGTCGTGTGGAGACCTCGATTAGCAGGTCTGGGGTACATTGAAGGACAACGCTCGAAGGTGTTAGAAGCTCCCAATGCATCGTTGAAATCATTGGGGAAAGAGAATGATGGGAACAATTCACCATCATTCGATGATAGTGCACATAGCAGTGAAAGAGCTGAGACAAGCTCTCGTCACCATGATCGCACCAGCAAGAAATTAGAAAGGTATAACAAGTTTCGATATTATATTGTTCATTTTGATTACAAACATGTCGCTAACAATGAACATAGATAATGGCATAAGAAAACATGTAGCTTTTGTGGATTACATAACCATGTATTTTCTAAGTGTTGGAAAAGAATGAAAACATAAAAGAGCATGAGGCGTGAAAAGCCTTCTCCATCACACGAAAAAAAGAAGGTAAAGCAGGTCTAGAGGATGAAGACTCATTGCAGTCATTGCAACAGAAGTGGCCATCAGAGAGCCACCTGTTGGAGGCTCCATCCAGAGTGTTGTGAAACCAACTCCAAAAATAGAAGAAAAGAGATATCAGTGCCTTAGAAATAAGCCACTTCGAGGGGGCAACCTCCAATACATTACATCCATGAAAAATTCTTGGATGATACAAATGACCAAAACCTCCTTCTATATATAGGAGTCCATGGGGCCATAATATAATCCTAGTGGGGCCACAATGTAATCCCAGCCGACCTAAAAATAATAATGTAAGGGCACAATAATAACAATATGGGGGCTATAGGGGTACAAAAATAACAATAAGGGGGGCTACACTAACATAATAAGGGACTACACTATTAATATAGGGACTTAACATGCCCCTCTCCTTCAAAAAAGTGTTGTCCTCAACGCTTGACTATTTCTTGATGCTTTTGTATAAAATTCTCATCCTCCCATGTGGAATCTTCTACAGGAAAGTTCTTCCACTTGCTGAGATACTCTAAAATTGATTGTACTTGTCGAGTTCTTGTTTCTATGACTGCTTCAGAACTTCTTTCAATGTGATGTTGATCTTCCTGTTGTTTCATTAGATTCTGCACCAAATTTAGGTTATCCTTTGAGAGTTGGAGAAGTTGTTGTTGATGCTCGATGTGATCTCCCAATAATTTATCATCCATATTAGCTATTATTTGATCCTTCAAACCATCCAACTTAGCCTCCATTTCTACTTTTAAACCATCTATGTCATCTTCGGTTGCTCTTTGTAAGATCCAAATTAGTTGCACTTGGTACCATAATTTTGATATCTCATACTAAAATTCTTCCTCTTCATGCATCATAATATAGCTTTTTGAGGGCTTAATGGGTATGGAGTTCTTTTTAGGAGGCATTTCAGAACCCAATACTGAAATATATGCCCTTGGAATCAATTCAACTTGATTCTCCAAACAAGACTTATGCAATTTGGAAAAAAAATACACACCTCTTACTTGATTTTGAGGAGCTCGATATTAAAATTGACTTATCTATATACTTGCAGATCCCACTTAAGTAGCCCTCTGAATTCTATTTTGAATGCCATAGGTCTGCCCTAATTTGGATTCTTGAAGACAAAGTTATTTCCAGTCTCCCACAATGACCTAATTATGGACTAGTTCAGTAAAGTGAACTTTTACGATTTGCCACGTGTCACTGTTTCCTCCTTTGGCTCTGAAATTGATAGAAAAGAACTACAGTCCATGTACTTGTGGCCACTTTTTACAACATTCCAATCTGATGCTCAGAGAGAGAGAGTTATGAAGATTTTCCCACTATAACCTCTTTGAGCTGAAATTTGGGAGCCTAAAAAAGACCTAACTTCCACAGATTATATCTCCAAAAATATTGCGAACCAAGCTCTGAAATTTTGTGATGATGTTCCTCAGGATTTCAACTTCACGCTCTGAAATTCCAGCTTTTGAAACTTCATAGAAAAAACGTTACAGTGAAAATTCCGCGATGACTGTTTTAAGTGAAATTCAGGAGCCTGCAAAAAGACCTAACTTCCATAGATCATATCTCCGAAAATATTGCGAACCAAGGTCTGAAATTTTGCAACGATGTTCCTCAGGATTGCGGCTTCACACTCTAAATTTTTTAGCTTCTGAACCTTCATAGAAATAACATTATAGTGAAAATTCCACGATGACCTGTTTGGAGCAACGAAACCCTAGAATCCAAAGCTCTGATACCAAATGTTGTGAAACCAGCTCCAAAAATAGAAGAAAATAGATATCAATGCCTTAGAAATAAGCCACTTCGAGGGGGAAACCTCTAATACATTACATAAATAAACAATTCTTGGATGATACAAATGACCAAAACCTCCTTCTATATATAGGAGTCCATGGGGCCACAATATAATCCTAGTGGGGCCACAATGTAATCCTAGCCGACCTACCAATAATAATGTAAGGGCACAATAATAACAATATGGGGGCTACAGGGGTACAAAAATAACAATAAGGGGGGCTACACTAACATAATAAGAGACTACACTATTAATATAGGGACTTAACACAGAGCAACGCCTTAAGGACAAAGCATCAGTGCAAGAACCGGTTGAAACAATTGTTCGATAATCAAATGCGCCAGAGAGAGATGACCCATTCACTTTGATAAGTGAGAGATGGTTTTTCTAGTTTGGTAGCATGTCTGGCCTTACTTTGTAAATCATATGTTGCAATTTAAAATGTAAAAGTGATGATTTTTTCCGTCACTTGTTCAACAACAATGATGTTTTGGCCTTGTATTGATAGTTGGGGTATTGATTCCATTTAATGTAAACTTGACCATCGAGTACGGTTATAAACTAGTGGAAAGTGTATGGGATGCTTGGAACATAGATTGGTCGCTTAGTTAAGCATGTAATTTGAAAAATATTGTACTATAGGTTTGCAGAAGATGTAGGTGTCGGCTCATCACTTATGGCTTTGAAGGACAAAGGTGAAGGAGACTGAAGGGTGACCTTTCAGGACACTTGTGGTGCAAACAAGGTACAAAGAAACTATAAATTATGTTCATGATTTTGGTGGACCAAAAGCTCATCGGTGGGGAGGATTGATCCAGGTGGCTTGAGACACTCTTAGAGACCAAGAGGGTTGATGATAGGTAAAAATTCAAAGTGGTCGGATGACTCTCAAACCACGTTCAAATATAAGTACTCGTCACCCTAATTCCAACGATGTGAATGAATCTCCAATCTGAGCCCGTATGGTGAAGTTAGAGCGGGTCAAAGTTGGGTAGTGGGTCAGATTTAACTGTCCCAAAAATTCACCGTCAACCAGCAGGGAACCCACTTCCCGGAAATGGGCGAAATTGTGTCCTCGTTAATTTTCCCAATAACCCTTATTTTGGAACATTTCAAAAATAACTATATTGTTATGAAAAAACAAAAAAAATATCAAATTAAGGGTGCTCATCAACCATACCATATTAAAAATAAATATGATTTATGGGGCAGCGGGCCATGACGGCCATCGCGCCCTTTGCCCACACCACACATGGGTCGAGAGCTAAGTGGGTCGGGTCGGGTATATATATATATATGCCATTTAACAACCCAACGTCCAGATCAATGCGGTTATGTATTAATACAACACGGTTGTGTTATAAAACAACGCGACATTTAAACCAAGTTAAAACCAACGAATGTATTCCAATAAAAATATAAATGCAGAAATAGGTAGGGCCAGTGGGGTTGGAGCCCCGACCTCCGCCTTGTCACCTTCGCCTGTAACCAACACGCCAAGGCGTCCTTTGGAATATCCGCCCTCTCCAACCTATTTGAACCAAAATTCTTAGTTGCATAGAGGCCAACGAGTGAACGAAGGAGGAGCATGCAATTCGAGGAAGAGTTATATATATATTTTTATTGCAGGTGGAACCCTGAGCCATTCAAGGAGGCAGTGGAACCATGATTTGAGCCACATTTTCAGAGGGGCCAGAATTGTTTGGTGTCCAAATTGGAAAATTTTTATATGGATTTTACACCTCTCGGCGATGGGAATCTGATGGCAATGTCAGTTTCTGCAACACAGGTCTTAGTTTTTCAACCATTTTCTAGCTTGGAATGACAGTGTCAGAATTCAGAGTTTGGATAGTAAATTTCAAGCCATTCGATGCCACAATTTCGATGGTGCATTCAGATCCAACAGCTAAGTAGCCTATCTTCAGCCAACATCAGAGTTGAGGTATATGAAGCATTGTTTCGATGTACTTCATTGATTATTGTTGTGAGATGTTTTATGTCGTGTCGATTCCTACTTGATGTAAGATGCAAAATATTGATGTTATTTTATGTGATATGTATTCATCATGGATGGTAATTTATGTTATGAGATCCCTTTTTTTCCTTGATGGAGGGATACTCTTTGTCACCATGTGTGATGTTATCATGCTGATAGAAGGTTTGTTATGAGTGAGAGTTCCTTGTAGTGGAACGTCTCGTGGAGACACTTTTCCACTCATGTTGAGGGCACATCTCCTTATATGACAAGTAAAAAACTTCTATGTACATCATCACATTTTCCAACACCAAATGAAGCGTCTAACACCATCGAGACACCAAGGCCCGGAGACGTAGTCCACACTGGACGAACTCTGTTATTAAATGTCTTGTGTTTTTTTGTGTGATTGTTGACATGTTTTCCTCTTAATTACATCTGCATATGCGTCCATTAATACTTGATAAAATTCAATTCTAATATATCTTAGAAGTAAAATATCATGGGAAAATCTGGTAGCTGAGGAACTTGAATCAATAAACGATATATATTCTCTTTCCATGCATTGCTTTCCTCAGTGATCTTCCTAAAATTTTGATAAGAAGAATTCTTTTATGGCTCTGTTTTGTTTGGGAAAATAATTTCATGTTTAGTTCCTTCAGTTTTAATGAATTCATGATGCATGCTCATTAAGATCATTTCCACTCTTTCAAACCCTACACTACACTCGAAAAACCTTAAGCCCGTCACTAAAGCATTTCTACCTTGCTCCTTTATATATTTGCAGTTGTAACCCTTTAATACATTTGACTTGGCTACTTGGTTTTCTTCCCTGATCTAGAAGGAAAATTATCAAACTTTCAAAAAAATAGAGCTAACCTAACTACCCTAAAATATACTCTTCATCTAGTCAAATCCTTTGGGTGTGATCTCATAGAGAGAGCCATTTCTGGTTTGGTAGGGCTAGCTACCAAAATGAAAGCTTGGTTTGAGGTTACCTTCGTCAACATCCATTCATCAGCCTTGGGACGTTGTGGAGGTTAACAACTTCCACTCTTTTCTTCAAACCATCCATCTTAGCTTCCACACCTTTCTTCAAAACTTCCATTTCATTTTTTGTTACTCTTTGTGAGAGAAACATTTATTGCACTTGGTCTCGTAATTTTGTTATATCATGTTGCACTTATTCCTCTTCATGAGTCATGGTAGAGCCTTATGAGGTTTTAACGGGTGTTGAATTATTTTTAGTGGTCATTTTATAACCCAATACTGATATCTATGCTTCAATATTCCCTTGGAATCACTTCAAACTAATTTTTCAAACAAGACTTATGCAATTTGAAAAAAAAATACGCACCTTTTCATGCTTGTGAGGAGATCTATATTGAAACTGATGTATCTTTGTAATTTCGAATCCCCAAGATTTTATCTTCGGTATTTTAGTATCCTTATTAATCTTCTCTCCAATGCCATAGGTTTAACTTTATTTTGATTCTTCAATACAAAGTTATGCCTAATCTCCCATAATGACCTAATTATGGACTAGTTCAGTAGAGAGAAGTTGTATGGCGCGCCACCTGTCATGTTTCCTTCTTTGGCTCTAAAATTGATACAAAGGAAACTACAATCCGTGTACTTTCGGCCAATTTTTATAGAATTCCAATCCGATACTCAGAGAGAGAGTTATGACGATTATCCCAAGGTCACCTCTTTGAGATGAAATTCGGGAGCCTGCAAAAAGCCTAACGTCCACAGATCATATCTCTGAAAATATTTTGAACGAAGATAAAATTTTTTTACATGAATTTCCTCATGATTTATTCACAAATGGGTTTTCTTTTACCTTCTAAACCTTCGTAGAAAAAATGTTATAGTGAAAATTCCATGAAGACTTGTTTGAAGCAGCGAAACCCTAGAACCCAAAGCCTTGATACCAAATGTTATGAAAATAGCTCCCAAAATAGAATAAAAGAGAGATCAATGCCTTAGAAATCAACCACTTAGAGGGGGGAACCTCCTTTACATTACATAAATGAACATTACATAAAACCTCCTTTCTATATATAGAAGTCCATGGGGTCACAACATAATCCTAGCCGACCTAACAATAATAATGTAAGTGCACAACAATAAAAATAGTGGGATTTTATGTGGCACAATAATAACAATATGAGGGCTACAGGGGTATAAAAATATCAATAAGGGGGCTACACTAACAACAATAATGGACTACACTAGTAATATAGGGACCTAACACTTTCATTCTCACGGATCATTCTGTAATTAGATATCTAATCAATAAATAAATCACTATTGGCAGAGTCACGAGATGGTTATTATTATTGCAAGAATTAATTATCACCATTTTAGATCGACGTGGAAAACAAAACAAAATTGTTGAATTTTTTTCTAGAATTCAAAATGATAACAATGATACACCAATAGAAGATAGTTTTCCTGATGAATATCTTTTTACAATATCTACTAAATATCCATGGTTTGTAGACATTGCTAACTATTTAGCCATAGGGAAGCTACCATCACATTTGTTTCCTAGAGAAAAGAGAAATATAATCCAAATGAGTGCATCTTATTCATGGATAAATGAAGAATTGTACAAGACAAGTCTAGATCTCATTATCTGAAGGTGTGTAAGAGAAGACTAAATACCTGAGATATTAAAAGCATGTCATGATGAACCATGTGGAGGACACTTCGCTGATGAAAGAACTTCTTACAAAGTCCTTCTCTTAGGATATTATTGGCCTTTCATTTTCAAGGATGCCAAGGATTAATTTAAGAGATGTGATATTTATCAAAGAATGGGGAAACCTGTTCCTTTAGATGAAATGTCTTTACAACCCCAGGTACTTATCAATCCTTTTGAAAAATGGGCTCTAGATTTTTTTGAACCAATCAATCCACCATCAAAACAAAATAGATATATTCTTGTGTGCATTGATTATGTCACTAAATGGGTAGAAGATAAAGCTCTTTCTTTGCTACGAAAAATGTTGTAGTTTCATTTCTTTTTGAGGATATTTTTTCTCATTTTGGTGTCCGAAGGGGAATTTTGACAGATCAAGGAACTCAATTTACATCAAGAATGGTGCAAAAGATAGTAGAAGAATAAAAAATCAAGCATAGGAAGTCTACTCCATATCATCCACAGGAAAATGGACAAGTAGAATCCACTAATAATGTGATTGAAGCTATTCTTACAAAGACTGTACATTTGCATAGAAGGGATTGGATAGAAAAGATTCTAGAAGCTTTATGGGCCTACCGCACCACATGGAGAAGCAAAACAGGACATCCTCCCTATGAAATTTTTTATGGGAAGAAAGTCTTATTTCCAATTGAGTTCCAGATAAAAACTCTCAAGCTAGTTGTTAAGTTGGGACTTGACCTATCAGAAGCACAAAGGCATAGAATGGAACAACTCAAGAGCTTGATGAAATGAGGCAATATGAAATTCAAAAGACCATTCTAGTTCAGAAATAGATATCCAGATGGCATGATAAATATATCAAAGAAAGAAAATTTCAAGAAGGAGATTGGGCACTACTTTTTGATTCAAAGTTGAAATATTTTCAAGGAAAATTTCAAACTCACTGGCTTGGGGCTTATGAGATTGAGGGAGTCTTTGATAATGGAGTAGTTAGGATCATAACCATTGATGAATAAAGAGTTTCTCTCCTCATAAATGGACATCGACTAAGGATCTATCACAAACCATTGACAAAGAAGGAATTTGTTAAGATTTTTCAAGATAATGCTCATATAAAGTTGGTGAAGAAGACTTCTTCTTCTTCCCCAACTTAAAAGTATTCTTTCATTTTATCACTTAGAATATATATATTTGAAAAAGAAAAAGAAAAAAAAAGAAGCATTTTGTATAAGCATGAAAACCAATCATTGATTGGCATACTTATGCAGAAAATCTAAGGTGAAAACCAATTTTTTTTTGGAACCTTACATTTTCTTTATTCCTATTCTAAAATCCTAGTTTCTTTGCATAATTTTTCTCTTTAAAAAAGAATAAAAATATATAGCTACATAATTTTTGAAATTTTGCAGCTCTAATGGATTTCTGCAGCTCATATATGACAGGACCTTTTTACTGAAGCAATTGAAGAATACCATGAAGAACACATGAAGGCAAGACAAAGAGAAATAGTTTAAGGTTAGGAACATCAAATTCAAGGTATGCGAATGAAATTTTTTATTTAATAATAAGGATGTAAACACTGGCATATGAATTATATGGTCATATTATACCACCAATTAAAAAACATTATTAACAAGAGCTAATCATGTCAAATCAAAATCAAGTCTCAAACTCCGCCACTTAACTCTCATCATTACAGGACCGCTCCAACATCAAATCCTGATTTCGTTGGTGAAATCATCGAACTCATAACGGTCATTTCTTATTAACCTTACTCATACTCTTGATAATTCTGAACCTTCATTCATTCATTCACGCCCTTGTTCATTTGGAAGCATAATTCACTCACAGTCTCATTTATATCGAAAACCTTCATCTTACCCTGTCAAAGAGGCAGTCTTAAGGTAAAGCTTCTCGAGCCATGGGAGTTATATTGAGGACAAAACCAGAAGGAAGGAAATTCATGGAAGGTTACCCACAGGTAAAAGAAGTACTACATAAGGAACGATGGCTCAATTTTGTGGAAAAATTCGAAGGATTTCACAAGGAGGTAACTAGATCATTTTCCAGAGCATTCGATGGGATGGAGGTCGAAATCAGAGATGTTAAGTTTGCAATAGCAGAGTCTTTCATAGCCAAAGTCACTGGACTACCAAGAACTGGAGAGAGGTGGTTCCAAAATAGAGGAATCGAAGGTGAAGAATGAAAAATATTTCTGAAAAACCCAGTTATGGATACCACCATCTTTAAAAAGGGAATCCCTAGCACAACACTTAAAGGAAAATGGAGGAATTTGCTTTTGATAATCCAAAAATTTATTACCAGTGAGGGAAGATTTGGATGCATGTTTTTTTATCATGTTAGGTTATTGATGAATTTTCTTGAAGGCACTGAAAAAAATCTTCCCTACTTTTTATTACATAGCTTTAGAAAAATTTCAGGGATTGTTAAAAAGAGAATTCAGTTATAGACAACACAATATATCATCATGGATTCATAAAAATTATTATGGAATTCCACCTTAAAAGTTCAGGGGATACTTGGGGGAAATTTTCCAAATTTGAAATCAGTTCAAAGAGGGAAACCAAGAAGAACTTACTTGTGGCAAAGAAAAAAGAGGAATGAAAAGAAAAATTGAAACCCCTGTTGAAAGTGAACAACAACCTCAAGAATAGTCATAAGATGAAGTTCCCATTGCAGAACTTTTGGGGAAACTTAAGAAAAAAACTGGTAAAAATAAGGAAGAGGGAAAAAAAGGAAAGGATGCATCCATAAAAACAGAAAAGTCCAAAATAAATAAGAATAGGGAAAAAATTCAAAACCCTCCTCCTTCAATAAGGAGAAGTGTTGGACTTAACCAGACAGTGAAAAATCTAGCTCCAAAAGAAACATAATTTGTTGATTTAGAGGAAGAACTGAGGGTTCCATCACACACTGTTATGTCACCTACCCAGAGTCCAGGCCGTAAGACCCCTGATATTAACCCAGTAAAACAAAAAAATTATGACTATATTGAGTCCTTGGAGAAGAGAGACATAGAGAATACATCAGTTTTAGAACAAAGGGAAGTGTGAAAATTATGATTACAAAAACCCCACTGCAATATCTTTATTTACTTCTCCTACTTGTGATTTAATTATACAAGTTATTTTTAGAAATATTCATAAAATAGCGAAGTAAACACTATTGGAAGCCTACACATAATATATCATTTACTAAATCATAGCTCACATGTAACAAAGGACACATGCTATTTTTCAAACAAATTTCCCCGGAAAAACCCAATGCGGGAAAACCTGTGCAACAGTTCTAGAGGGTTTTATTATTATGCAGAATCTGAATACAACATTATCGACACTAGAAACAATTTTCCCTATATAGAAATTACACGGCAGTTGTACCTTATCACTCGGAGACAAAAAATATGGTTGAATAAAACATCTGCGGGGAATTACGAATTCAAGCTCGTTCTGGCCCACTGGAACCCCAACGTTGCTCCTCCAACCTCTGCTTCAGCCTCTACTAGCCATCGTACCCACTGCGTCACTTTGACTGGGTTTGCATTGCCCTGGTTGGGCCTGCATCACACTGGATGGGTCTTTGCTGCCCCTGCGTTGCCCTGTTTGGGCCTGCATAACCCTGAATGGGCCTATGCTGCCTCTACATAGTCCTCTGCATGGTCCTAGCTGGATTGCGTCCCTCTCGCTAGCCTCTTAGCTACCTGGTATGATGTTACCTCTCTTCTATTGTATTCTTGGCATTGGATCAGATCATCCCCTGTCGATCTCTGCCCCTTACTATACTGCAAACTCACTCCGAAATCCTCAGCAAAACCTGCTCCAAAATTTCGACTTACCTTTAGTGTTGCTACTCTATGTGTGTGTGATCCAACTGATCCCAAGCCTTTCCTTTATACTTTTATCGTTGGAAAACCAACGCTCATGATCTAATCTCTAATCAACGGATAAGATTAGAAGAATCTTGATCCACGTCACTTAGAGTGTTCTCATCACATGTGTAAATTAATTCACTTTAATTTTTTAATTTCCCTAAGTTAGACTTAGGGTCCCCATTATAAAATTTAATTATTTGAAAATATTTTACACCAGATGGAATTTCTCCAAACGCTTTCTGGGTCTTGGAGATCTCATGTGTCCCATATCCTCCACAAATTTTCAGAGCTAGAGCACATCCGATGCTACCAAAAATAAACACTCCCTCTTAGCGAGGAATGTTCTCTAGCAACACTTTACCACTGAAGCATCACCCTGATCCTAAGCATCAGTTCCCTATGCTATTGATGCTTGACATGCTGCCCTCTGTCCACTGTGTTGCTTCTTTCTGTACTGATACCCATGACTCTGCCACAGTCACTGCCACATCTGTACTGTAGCTTCCTCTCAAATTGTTGCATCATGTTTCCTATAGCACTGCCACTGTTGCACTACAACACAGTTGTTGAGAAGTAAGAAACTGAAGGACTCACCCAATAAACTGACAAACAAGTTAGTCTGGCTGCAACTCATTACTGAAGCACCCTCTGTTGTTGCACTACACTATCTCTCTGAAGCACTGCGCTATCTACTGCTCTGCACTGCATAAGCACTGCCTCTGGGCTGCTGAAATCCCATCAACCTCTACGTTGTTGCTGCCTCTCCTCTGCGCTGCTCCACACTTTAGCGTCCCAGCTCTACATCTGCTTCTCCATGATATTTTGCGCCCACTGACTCCAGTCATCCTGCTACTGTCTTAAGGCTCCCGTAGCTCATTTGTGATCCAAGAGTTTGGGCACCTCAAGGATCCCGCCTCACCATTTATAACTGCTTTACAAATTTATATCGCCCCACTTCCTTGGTTCATGAGCACTCATGGCCACGTCATTTTCACTACCATCATCCCCTTTCGCTGTTGTTTCCTTGGAATAAAATGCTTCCTTGTACTTCCCCTTAGGAAAAGTGTTGGCGAAGTGTCCAAGTTCACCACATCTGAAGCAACAGACCTTGGAGAGGTCCTCCTTCTTCTTCCCTTTCTGCCTCTGTCCCTTAGATTCTAGGGTTTCATCTTCCTCCTCCTCTTTATTTACCTTGACTCCTCCATTGTTGCTTTGTTTCTTGGTTATCCTCTTGATTTCCTCCTGACCAAGGATTTCCCACATGTCCACCTTGGATGGTAGCACTGCTCTGCCTAAGATGCTTTGGAAAAATGTCTCACATTCATCAGTGACTGCATTCAGGGAAATCCTCACCATGATCCCTTCATTCGGATTTGACCCCATGGCAATCGGCTAGTCTCAGATAGTCTGCAGTCTAAAGAGGAAGGGATTGATTTCCTCTCCCTTCTGCATCTGGAACAACCGCATCTGATTCTCCATAAATATATTCCTTTGGACTGAGCTTCCATGATACATTGTGTTTAATTTTGTCCACATCTTGTGTGTCATTTTCTTCTCGGCATTATGTGGGACCATGTGATATTTTACTCCATCCATGATCAAGCGATTAGCTCACGCCTGATTCTAGTTGAACTTCTTCAGAGGATCCGCATCGGTTGGAACAGGTAGGAAATTTTATACATGGTATTTGTGTCGTACTCATCCAGGACTGTCAGGATTCTAGCTCTCTAGATGAAAAATTTGGACACACCATCCAACCTACCCTGATATCTTAGTCCATGAGAAGCCATCTATGCTCAATATGTCGAACCACAAACTATTCTCCATTTCATTTCTGGTACACTCAGGAAAAAAATGGATTTGGGCTTCTTGGTGCAATAACCCCTCTAGAGAATGTGCTCCCTATGACAAATGATTTCACTCCCGAAAATCCTTCACCAATTCTAACGAATTAGTCCTCTATGATCACTCCTCTTGATCAAACTTAGATTCCTTGGCTAGAGAATATGCAGAGGGACTGTTTCCCCTTACTTTTTTACCTCTTCTAGGCACTCTCCCAAACCGACAGAACCAATACCCCACCAGCACTTCTGAATATCGGAAACTGCACTTCTAGCCTCGGTAATCTGCACAAAATCACTCCAACTTTGACTGTGTCACCCTCTAATGCATGCGTCAGCCACTGCGTCACCTCGACGTCACTCTGATAGGCACTGCATCACCTCTCTGGTGTTGTGTCAACCTCTGCGTGATCAAGCTGGCTCTGCGTCACCCTGTTGGTGTTGCGTCAGCCTCTACGTGAGGAGATCGGATTTGCGTCCCTCCTGGTGCTGCGCTGCCTTCTTCCTGGATTTGTGAGCTTCAACTTCCTTCCTGCAACAAAATTATTTAGTCTCTTGCTGATAGCTTTCGCTTGATCTGCAATTCTCTGATACGATGTGAGAATTTATGATTACAAAAACCCTACTACAGTATCTTGATTTTCTCTTGCTACTTGTGATTTAATTATACAAGCTATTTTCATAAATATTCATAAAATAGAGAAGTAAACACAACTGGAAGCCTACATGTAACAAAGGACACACATGATTTTTCATAAAAATGTCCCTGGAAAAACCCAATGCTGGAAAACCGGCGCAACAGTTCTAGATGGTTTTATTATTATGCAAAATCTGAATACAACATTTTGGGCACCAGAAACGGCTTTCCCTACAGAAAAATTACACAGTATTTGTACCTTATCACTCGGAGACATAAAATATGGTTGAATCAATCCTCAGCGGATAATTACGAATTCGAGCCCTTTTTGGCCCATTGGAACCCCAACGCTACTCCTCCAGCCTCTGTTTCAGCCTCTACTGGCTAGCGTACCCACTACGTCACCCTGACTAGGTCTGCGCTACCCTAGATGGACATGCGTCACTCTGGTGGAGTCTTTGTTGCCCCTGCGCTACCTTGGCTGGGCTTGCGTCACCCTAACTAGGCCTACATTGCCTCTGGCTGGCCTCTACGCTGCCTGGTATGATGTTGCCTCTCTGCTACTATATTCTCGGCCTTGGATCAGACCATCCCTTGTTGATCCCTTCCATTCACTGTACTGCAAAGTCACTTCGAAATCCTGAGCAAACCCCGCTCCAGAATTTTGACTTAGCTTCAGTGCTGCTACTCTCTATGTGTGTGCTCCAACTGACCCCAAGCCTTTCCTTTATACTTTTATAGTAGGCAAACCAATGGATGTGATCTAATCTATAATAAACGGCTAAGATTAGAAGAAGATTAATCCACATTACTTAGAATGTTCTCATCACATGTGTAAATTAATTCACTTTAATTTTTAAATTTCCCTAAGTTAGACTTAGGGTCCCCATTAAAAAAATTAATTATTTGAATATCTTTTACACTAGATGGAATTTCTCCAAAAATTTTCTGGGTCTTGGATATCTCATGTGTGCTAGCTCCTCTAAAAAGTTTCGGAGATAGTGCACATCCAATGCTACCAAAAATAAATAGGAAGAAATCGAGCCTCATAGTCCACAAGAACCTTCAGTAGTGAATATTCTAAGGTAGGAGATTTTTGAACTGGAGGCACTAAACATGCATATTAAATAGGAGCATGAAGCCTTGAAGTTGCAGAACCAGATTGAGAAAACCATAAATGATAATACTCTTTTGCATTTGGTTTTATGGTTCAATAAGAATAAAAAGTTAAATAAGAAGAAGAGAAATCTCAACAAGCAAATCATAAACCTGAAATATAAACTTCTGATGAGAAATTCAAGGATGGTTATGACTAAAAGGAAGGCAAAGAAGTTGAATTTATATGTTTTAGCAAAAGTCTCAAGGAAGATGCAGTAGCATGATAAGGATCAACAATTTTGTGTTTTTGCATGAGGAAATGCAATGGTCTCCTCGTGGGGGAATGTAGAGCCTCAAGAATGCCTAAATTTTGACACTCCTTTCACTCATTTTTCCTTCTTTTTGTCACCACCATTAGCTCAAGCAAGTGTTAGACTGCAAATTTTGACTTGGTAAAGTACTATGATAACCTATTTTTCATATTTTCAAATTTTCCTTATTATTAGAGTAAAATCTGCATTAGCTACGGAATTAGTGCAATTTTGCAGCTGATTGATGTTTATGTAGACACTGTCATCGTTTTATAGGTTCTGAGGTATTAATGGAGCAACGAAATATATGGGAATATTAAAAATGATCTTATCATGGATCATATCCTATCCATCTGGCCTAAATCAAGCAGGAAATCGCTTAGATATGCAGTCAAAGGAACGATCAACCATGTGTTGAATCAAGCGAGCGAGGAGTCTGAAGCCATCACACTTCGCGATTTGCTCTCCCACGTAGCAAATCATGAAGCAACGAAATTCTAGTTTCTATTTTAAGAGTTCGAGATAAAATTTGCTAGTTTTGATAGGCGTAAAAGCCTTAAGACATTTAATGACAAGCTTTTATAAATACCGAGCTAGTAATTGTATTGCCAGTGTGAATTATTGTGTGATTGTAATCTCATTTAAACTCTGTTTTATTTCCAATTTGAATGAAGAAGTGTTCTGGAGTTTCAAGGTGCAGTTAGTAACGTTTAGATTTGAAGCCATCTGTTGTGGAGGGCCCCTACAACATAAGAGGTCCTGTTTTATTTTTGTTTGTTTTTATTATATGTTATTCATAGCTTTGTCTTTATTTCTCAGTTTATGCTTTCACTGTATTTCGTAGCGTAGATATATGTCTTTCTTTTGATTTCGGTTTTATGTTAGAAACTGCAAATATTTCCAAAATTATTTAGTATAGAGGTTTTGTTTGTCATTTTCATTTCATTACGTTAGTTGCTATCATCATCTCCAGGATTTTGTAATATAGGTGCTTGGTTTAATTTTTTCATTATGTTAGATGCTATAATCATTTCAATAATTTCATCTTGTTAGAATAGATGTTCAAATAATTTGTTTTTTTCTTAATCATTCGATGTAGTTTCATTTTCTAAATAGTCAACACATATATAATCATAGTTTCTTTTATGCATCAATGATTTGTTGTAGATTAGTTCTTCTTTTGAGAGACATATTTTAGAATTTCCTTTTCAGTTTTTAATTAAATTCTTTTCTAAGTTTAAGTAGTCTTGTTTCTTAATAGTGATTTAGAAATTTCTTTTCTAAGCATAATAATGTAAATAATTTCTAAGTGATTCCTTGATTCAAGTTTCATTCACATAAAATTCCCAAAAAGACACAAAAATATTAATGGTGACTCTTTTTTCTAGAATTTTAAAATTTTCTAAAATTCATCATTGGTTACTAACAGATAAATTAGTTAAGATTTTTGTTCAAGTTTTTACGGACATAGTTACACTTGGATTTAGTTTTCTCTCACGAATTATAGTTCAGTTTCTTAAATTCATTTAAGACATCTTCAAAAACGATCTTCACATATAAAATCATCATAATAAAATAAGTAAGAAAGGTTTCTAGCATATATAGTGCACTTGCACTTCACAAGATTACCAACTCTGATAGATAATTTATGATAGCAATTTAAGAACATTAATTTGACTAAACACCAACATCAACCAAAGACTTGAACAAAATGTACTTAAGAAATTGTTGTTTCGATCTGAGATAATGGACTGTGGAATCCCAAAGTTCACCCACACTCGTTCAAAGAAGAGTCTAGCAACGAATTTTGTTGTGATACGCTTCTTCAAAGCCGCCAAAATGGCCATCTTAGAGAATCTATCGACGACCACAAAGACACAGTCCTTTCTATGCTTGGTAGATGGAAGGCCCAACATGTAGTCTAGGGAGATGGATTCCCAAGGTCGACTATGGGTAGGAAATGGAGTATATAGGCCTTGCTTCTTAATGGTCGTTTTTACAATGGTGTAGTCAGTGCAAAATCTGATGTACTTTCCAACATTTTGTCGAAGGTTCGGCCAATAGAAATACTTTTGTAGTACTCTCATTGTTTTCTCCACCACGAAATGTCTAGCGACTCGACTGTAGTGCGCTTCCCAATTAATCTTGGCACGCTCGCTTGAAGGAACATAGAGGTGTCCCAGGTGGCATACCATTGCATCCTGGAGGTGAAAATTTGTAACTTTCTTGCCTTGCAGGAGTTTCTAACATGTGTTGCCAAATTCTATATCGCTCTTGTGAAGATGTGGCCACCCCAAATTCTTGTGCCCACAAGAGTCAAACACCATGGTTAGAGCCACGAACGACAATCAGATGAGGCAGTTTGTAACATTTTTGGTGCTGCCATTCTTGTACTTAATGTTCAAATAGAACTGTTGCAGGTATGTGTACCATTTTTGATGGAAATCATTTTGTAACTTCCCTTGTATCTGTATGAGCTGAAGGGGTCGGTGGTCTGTGTGGATGACCGTTTCCTTCCCCATAATGAAATTCTTCCAATGCCAACAATCATGCACAATGGAATACATCTCTTTATCATAAGTGGGATAATTTCAAACTATGTCAAAGTGCCTCACTTTGATATACCATTGGATGCTCATGTTGAGTAAGAAATGCACCAATATCATAGTCAGATGCATCTATCTCGATCTCAAATGGTTGTTCCAGGTCTGGTAATATAAGCACTAGTGCAGAGCAGATTCGATGTTTACTCGACGAACGCCTACGTTGGATTTCAGACAAAAATAAATTTTCTTTCGCTCCTCCCTTGGTGACTTGACTTAAATGCCAAGTGATATGAGAGAAACCCAACACGAACCTACAGTAGAAGTTGGAAAGACCCAAAAAGTTTTGGAGCTCAGTTAGAGTGGGTTGGGTTGGCTAATCCCGAATGACTTGTATCTTGGTTGGGTCCACATGTACACCCCACTCATCAATAATTTACCCCAGATATTGAACTTGGGTCATGCAAAAAGTGCATTTCTCCAAATTGGCACACAACTTGTGTTGCCAAAGTGTTTGGAGGACTTGTCGAATGTGGTGGAGGGGCTCTTCCCAAATCTGGTTGAAGATCAGGATGTTATCCAAATATACCACAATGAATGAGTAGGTGAAGGGTCGCAAGATGTTTTCCATCAGCCTCATGAAGGTTGCGGGGGAATTATTCAACCCAAAAGGCATGACCAGCCATTCAAAAAGGCCCTCCTTGGATTTTAAGGTGGTATTCCACACATCGGAGGATTTGATTGGTACCTGGTGATAACCGAACTTCAAGTCAATATTGTTGAAATATTTTTCCCCTTGAGTTGGTCCAGAAGGTCATCAATATGTGGGATCGGATACTTATTGTTGAGCTCCAAAGATGTTCTTTCTTCCACCACATTCCACTCCATTTCCTTTGTCCATTATTAATTACAGGCCCAAATGATCAATAGAATTAATTAAAATTGCTTTAAGAATGTATATCATGACTAACTTGCTATGTTTTTATGATTTTGTCATTGTAGTACTTTTTGAACTAGATCTAGCTACAAAATGTAGACATTCTGTAGCTAGTTGCTGATTCTGCAACTATCTTCATGTCTACGCAGGTTCCAAGTGTCATCTCAGAGAAAAACACATATGGTCATATTCCACATCATTCCCTCATCATTTTTTGCTCTCCACGAAGTTTGAACGGAATTCTGTAGGTGGTTATGCACGTGGGAACTCAAACTAGGAGATAGACTCCTAATAGGACAAGGACAGTCCAGATGTCCTTAATCATATTACGAGACCACCATCAGAGTTCTAGTTTGATTTTTATTTGGAAAGAAAATTATCCCTAGGTTATCTCAAGACAGTTATGTAATTTTGTTATAAATATGGCTCGGGAAACCGAGGGACAAGGTTAGATTTTGTGTTTGATTGCTAGATTTCAGAAGTTCGAAAACACTCTGTTTTGAAGTAATTTCTCTTTTAATGAAAGAAGCATCACTTTATTGAAAGTGTTGAGTCAATCTTGAAGTAGATTTTGCGTGCTACTCCGGTGGTAGAGGGCCCCTGCTACCTGAGCATCTTTGTTCATACGGTTTAGATAAGTATTTTAGTCTCATTTTTCATAAGTTATGTTTCATACTTGTTTACATTAATCATCACAGCTAGACTTACTCTTACAAACTCTTCAAAAATATCATCACGATGAATAAGGCATAGTTGTGGTGTTGTAGATTTTAGTTGCATTTCCTTTCGAATTTTATGATTTATGCTTGTTTACACTAAGTGTCATAGTTGGTTTTACTCCTACAAACTTTTCCAAAACATCATTAACAATGAATAAGAAACAACTGTGGTATCTTAGATCCTAGTCGTATTTGCTTTCAAATCTTATGTTTATGTTCAATTGCATAGAATAATACAGCCAGACTTGTTTTACAAACTCTTCCAAAATATCATTCATATTGAAACGAGATGGGCTGTAGAATTCCATAGACTAGCTGCATGTTAATTTAGTAACAACACTCTGGAGGTTGATTGCATTTAGTTCAACTCTGTCACTACATTTCCAGTTTGATAATGGCATTTTAGTTTAACTATGTTCACTATACTTCAAGTAGATTAGAAGCACTCTAGTTCAGTCTCAGTTCATTTTGTTTCAAGAAAAGATTAATGGCATTCTAGTTTAAGTTGTAGTCACTGTATTTTAAGATTGATAGACCGCTTTCTAGCCTAGGTTATCCATTGTATTTCAAGTAGTACTAGTTGTCAAAATTAGTCTCTCGGCCTTCATTATTTACAAACTTACTTTTGTTCTGAATTTATATTGATACATCATCACATGAACAAGGGTCAGTAATATCAGTTTAAGGCTTTGAACACTCTGCAAATCTTTACAAATTCACCTATAGCCTTTTTCCCAAACATTATTCTAGAAAATCTCTAAACTTCTGAATAAGGCCTAGTAGTGATAAGTCAAGTTGCAGAATAGGGTAACTTCAGCATCATAGGTTAATCTAGAATAGAAACCTTATTGTGTTACAAATAATCGTTTTTTTTGTGTAATATTGTGAGTTGATTGTTTATTTAGGAGAACTTCATTTACACTGAACTTGTCCATTTCTCAAGATCTTCCAACACATCTTTAATGAATGAATTGGATAAGTTCAAGCTCATGTTGTGATTTATTTCCTTGCAATGAAGTCATTATCAAGCTTTGCATTTGTTGTTTGCCATCCATAGTTTAGGCTTTATTCTGTTTTAATATAACCAATAGCTTCTTTTCACTAGCACTTAGTTCTTTCCCTTTTCAAACATAAAACCATAAAACCATAAAACCAAAAACATCATAAAACACTAAACACAACGAAGTGAGAAACAAATACCTAGGCACATATAGTGCACCACACTTCAGCAGTTTACTAGCCCTGGTTGACAATTAATGAACTCAATTTAGGAACACTAAGTTGAGCACAAACATTTTGACACCGTTTCCAGGGAAGTGTAACTAGGTAGCCTTGTTTCTTAACTCCAAAAACAATGATATGCATAGAGAGAGAGACTCAAGGGGTAGATTCATAAGAAGCAGAAGCAGAAGCTTGATTCCTAGAACACCTCTTGTTTCACCTAGACCAAGAGCCAACACACCTCCAACTCAGACCCACATTCCATCCTTTACTGATCCTAGACTTCCAGAAGACTTAATATTAGATATTCCATTAGAAAGACCTTCCAATTCATCCACTGAACATGTCTTAGAAGAAGATTCAAGGACCCCTGCTAGAGACACAAACTTTTCCACTTCCACATAAGAATCAACTATGGCAGCAGAAGGGGGAGGAGGAGTCTTTAATGGAGAACACACATTATTTGGAGGGGGTAGAGGTAGAGGTAGAGGTAGAGGAGAAGGAGGTAGAGGTGCAGAAGGAGAAGGAGGTAGAGGAAGATGTAGAAGAGAAATGGGAAGCTCTTTTGGGTTTCCTATAATAGATGAAGAAACCAATACAACTATGAAAAACATTTCACCCTTTGTCCTTCCAAAATTCTATGGACTTAAAACTGAAGATCCTGAAACCTTCCTATTTGAATTTGAAGTCCTATGTAGAACTTATGACTACTTACAAGATGCTCAAAAACTTAAACTATTTCCTTCAACATTGAAAGGAGCAACATTGAAGTGGTTTATGAGTTTGATCAACAGTTCTATTAGAACATGGGAAGATATGAAACAAGCATTTCTAGAAAGGTATTTGGATTATTGTATGCCAGTCAATCATAAGGAGGAAGTTTTCAAGATGATACAAAAAGAAGATGAAAACCTGGAAGATTTGTTGGAGAGATTTCATTACAACATCAAAAGAGAAAAAATGGAGAACTTAGATCAAGACACCTTAAAAGCTCTCTTGTTGAAGACAATTAGGGATGAATGGTTTGATATCCTTAACATGATGGGAAAAGGGGATATATCTCAGCTCACATTACCTGAAATATCTGAGTTATGTATCAACCTTTCAAGAGGGAAATCCAAAACTGTAAAAGGTCCAAGAGACCCTGATCTTGCAAGGGCAAGTAAGTCTGCTTCTAGGACAGTAAGTAGGGAAGAGATAGGGCATATGCTTTATGAATTAAAATCTGACATCTTAGGGAGTCTTAGTGAACAAATAGACACCCTTAAGTTACAAAACAAGCAAAAAGCTGAATCTGATGCCTTAACAATCTTTTGTCCCAAATGTAGAAAGAAGCATGCCTTGAGAGAATGTCCTTTGGATGCAAAAGTTGTAGAGACTTGTGTAATTTATTCAGAAAAACATGAAACCAAGAGATGTCCTTCACTTCCTGGTCTTAAAGCTGTCTTTCAAGAGGAAACTCCTACAAATTCCACAGAATCTCTCAATTTTGTCTCTAGAAGGCCTTGGCAAGGACCTCAAACAGAAGGATTCCATGATCAATTGTATAATCAACCTCCACTAAATTGGAATTCTTGGCAGCAAACTTGGCCCCAATTTCAAAATCAATCTCAAGCTTGGGCACAAGGAGAACAAAATCCCTATGGAAGATACTCCCAGTACTATCAATATCCACCATCCTATCCACCATACCCACATTTTTCTCCTCAAAATCCTCAACAGAATCCTCAGAACCCACAACATCAAAATCAACCACTCCCATTACCATTTCCTCAGAAATCAAATCAGTTGCCTGCTCAACCCATACCAAACCCCAACAATAAAAATCCTCAGAATACATACATGATAGAAGGCCAACAGTTTCCAACTTATTAAATTACTCCTCTAGACCTTAGTGATGTTAAACTTAGGTATGGAATAATACTTGAAAAGAGGAAACCTTCTGTGATCATACAAGAACAAGATAACTCTGAGGAAGATTCTCTACGGGAAAATAAAAGTCTTGAAGAAGACACATCTTTTCAGGACCCAAACATTGAAAAACCAAAACAAAAAGAACCAATAATTTCAACTCCTATATTAGAGTAGCCATCAACATCCACTCCTACACCTCCCTTTCCAGAAAGATTACAAATTGATAGAGGTGTAGAAAAACAAATTATGGTGCCTAACTATGATTTCCTAGATGAGCTGAGAAATGTCTATATTAAGATTCCATTATTACAAGCTATCAAGGAAATTCCAATTTTAGCAAAGACAATAAAGGATTTAAGCATGAAGAAAACAAGAAAAAAATTAGAGAGACAAAGAAAATTCAACTGGCAGGAAAAATAGCAAATATCATGATGGGTAAGATTGTTATTCCAAAGTATCTAGACCCAGGAAATCCAGTTGTTAAAATTCACATCAATGGAATTGAGATCCAAAACACACTCATTGATTTAGGAGCAGCAATCAATATCATGAGTAGACAAATCATGGATAAAATGAAACTTCCTAATCTTCTCTTTACGCCCACATTATTACAATTATTAGACAGATCTGTGATCAAACCTGATGGGGTAATAGAAGACATTCCAGTGTCCCTAGATTCTTGGGAGTACCCTGTGGATTTCATGATCCTAACTATTAAGAATAATCTAGGAGGGCATCCTATTATATTAGGAAGACCTTGGTTAGCTACAACTGATGCTTTCATTAGTTGTAGATCTGGTGATATGTATATCTCTGATGGTAGTTCAACTAAGAAATTAACTTTGTATCCTCCAGCAAGGACAATTACAGATTTAGATGATACTCAATGGATAGAGGATGAAGAAGACTTACAACCTCTCTTCACAATTTCAGAAATTAGTGAAGATAGTCAAATTCTGAATACTTTAGAAAACTTTGAATCCTCTTTGGAATACAAACATGAACAATTTCAAGAAGAATCCAACATTGAGTTTTTGCCATCAAGACAAATGTCTCTTTATTCTATGGATAAATTTGGCAACTCTATAATTGAGATATTTCCAGGCAAAACTTTAAACATAAACAAGAACCTAGAAAAATCTCAACAAGAAGAGCTAGTCAAGATCTTACAGAGACATTCTTCTGCATATGCATGGGAGTACACTGATATGAAAGGGATAAGCCCCAAGAATTTCACTCATCACATCTACATAGAGGAAAATTGTAAACCAATCAGACAACCTCAAAGACAGATGAATCCAAATCTTAGGGAGATTGTTAAAGAAGAATCGCAGAGATTGTTGAATGTCAACTTTATCTATCCTATTTCAGATAGTCAGTGGGTTTCTCCTTTGGTAATTGTGCCAAAGAAAAATGGTAAATGGAGGGTATGTATTGACTACCAAGAATTAAACAAAGCTACTCTTAAAGATCATTTTCCCCTACCTTTCATAGATCATGTGTTAGATACCTTAGCTGGCAAAAAGTACTTCTCATTTCTAGATGGGTTTAGTGGTTATAATCAAATTCAAGTAGCACTTGAGGATCAAGACAAAACCACATTTACCTGTCCTTGGGGTACCTATGCTTATCGAGTATTGCCATTTGGATTATGCAATGCACCTACAACATTTCAAAGGGCAGTATTAGGAATCTTTTCAGATCTAATACATGATTGTGTAGAGGTATATATGGATGATTTCACAGTTTATGGAAACACATTTGAAGAAGCCTTAGCAAACTTGGAAAAAGTTTTAAAAATATGTAAAGAAGAAAATCTTTCACTTAGTCATGAGAAGTGTTTTATGATGTTTACTGAAGGAATTGTTTTAGGACATCACATTTCAGGGGATGGGATTAGAGTTGATGAGTCAAAATTTGAAGTCATCTCCAACTTATCTATTCCAAGTTGTCAAAAAGATGTTAGGATTTTTCTAGGATTTACAGGATATTATCGAAGATTTATAGAAAACTTCACCAAGATAACATCTCCACTCTTCAAATTACTTACCAAAGACTGTGAATTCAAATGGAATTCTGATTGCCAGTTAGCCTTTGAGACCCTGAAAACAAAAATTTCTGAAGCACCTATTTTAAGGGGACCTAACTGGAAGTTACCTTTTCATATTTCAACATATGCCTCAGATACAGCTCTAGGAGCAGTATTGGGACAAAAAGACCTGATTCCTTATGCTATCTACGATACCAGTAAAAATTTGACTCCGTCGCACCTGTGTTATACTGTAATGAAAAGAGTTTTTATCGTTGTCTGGTGCCATAAAAAAATTCAGACACTATATAACAGGCTATGAAACTTTTGTTCACACTGATCATTCTGCAATTAGATACTTAATGAACAAATCAATTACTAATGGCAGAGTCATAAGATGGTTATTGTTTTTACAAGAATTCAACATTACCATTCTAGATAGGCCTGGAAAACAAAACACAGTAGCTGATTTCCTATCTAGACTCCAAAACATCAAAGATGGCACTCCAGTTGAAGATCAATTTCCTGATGAATATCTTTTTGCAATTTCTACTCAGACTCCTTAGTTTGCTGACATTGCTAATTATTTAGTTTTAGGGAAATTTCCTTCAATAATGAATGCAAGAGACAAAAGAAAAAATCATTTATGACAGTGCAAAATATTCATGGGTTGCTAATGAGTTGTACAAGACAGGTCCAGATTTTATCATTAGGAGATGTGTTCGGGAAGATGAGATGCCCGAGATTCTCAAAGTATGTCATGATGAACCTTGTGGCAGACACTTTGCTGATAAGAGGACAGCTTATAAGGTCCTTCATTTAGGATACTATTGGCCCTCCCTTTTTAAAGATGCTAAAGAGTATGTCAAAAGGTGTGATAGTTGCCAAAGGGTAGGGAAACCTTCTCCTTCAGGTGAGATGCCATTACAGCCTCAGGTACATATTGAACCTTTTGAAAAATGGGCTTTGGATTTTTTAGGACCTATTAGTCCTCCATCAAGACAAAAGAAATATATATTAGTTTGCACTGATTATGTTACTAAATGGGTAGAGGCCAAACCATTACTTTCTGCTACTGAAGCATCTGTAGTTAATTTTCTTTTTGAGGATATTTTTACTCGTTTTGTTCCAAGGGAAATGTTATGATCAAGGAGCTCAATTCACATCAAGGCTAGTGGAACAAAGATGGAGAGGTATGACCGACACAAAAAATAGGTTCTCGGTCATCTACAAGAAAATGGTCAAGTGGAATCTACTAATAAGGCTATTGAAGGAATCCTAACAAAGACTATCCATTTACATAGAAAAGATTGGGTAGATAGGCTTCCTGAAGCCTTGTGGGCCTATAGAACTACATGGATAAGCACAACAAACCATACTCCTTATGAACTTGTTTATGGAAAGCAAGTTTTGTTTCCCATAGAGTTCCAGATTCAAACTTTCAAAATGGCAGTTCAGCTAGGACTTGATCTAACAGAGGCACAAAAGCATAGATTGGAGCAGATTAATGAATTGGATGAGATCAGACAAGATGCAGTTCAGAAAACAAGTATAGTCCAACAACAAAGGACTAGATGGCATGATAAGTATATCAAGGAAAAGAAGTTCAAAGAAGGCGACTGAGCTCTCTTGTTTGATTCAAAGTTCAAAGATTTTCAAGGTAAATTTCAAACACATTGGCTTGGGCCATATGAAATTGTGAATTTTTTTGACAATGGAGCAATAAAAATCAGGACAATAGATGAAGAAGAGGTCACTTTTCTTGTGAATGGTCATAGATTGAAGCTGTATCATAAGCCACTTTCAAGAGAAGAATTTGTCAAGAAGTTCCAGGAAAACAGTGATGTGAAGTTAATGAAGAAGAATCTTTCTTCTTCATCAACTTAATTGAATTTTCTGAAGTCACTTTATTGAAAAAAATAAAATAAAATAAATAAATAAATAAATAAAGTATAAACATGAAAACTAATCACTGATTAGCATGTTTATACAGAAAAGGTCGAGTGAAAATCAGAATCTTTCTGACACTTTAGCTTTTCAAATTTGTTCTTTTTCTGCAAGTCACCAGTTGTTACAAAAGCATAAGTGTAGGTCCATTTCACTTATGATCCATCTCATTTCATCCATCCATATTCCGTTTCATTCATTCATCCATACTCCATTTCATTCATTCATCCACACTTCATTCATTTCACCCCATGGTCCACCTCATTTCCATCCCAGATTTTTAAGTTTGATGTTTTTTTGCAATTGAATAATACATATCATGAATTGCAGGCCACTTCTCATACTTCACTCCATTTCATAAGTTGTGATCCATTCCACTCCATTATTCACTTCATTCATATTCCATTACACCATATTTTATTATCCATCTTCACTCATTCCATACAACATTCCATTCATGCTCCAAACCATTCCATTTCATGTTTGAAGTCTTCTACAGGTACATTCTGCAATCAGTTAGAAATTCTGCAACCAGTCAGACATTCTGCAGCCAGACAGACATTCTGCAGCCAGAGATCCTGAAAGCACTGTCCAGTAATCACCTGATCTGCAATAAAATGATCCTGCATATCCATGACAACAAGCAAACTCAAGGGAGTTATGAAGACTCAAAAAGTAATGATTTTCAGGGGAGAAAAAAGCATATAAAGATCACAAAAATCAGAGGAAAGGCAAAGGTAAAAGTTCTGATTATAATGACATATCATGAAAATTTTTAGTATAGTTAAGTTATGAATAATTCAAAAAGTTGTTTTAATTGATTTTGTTGATCATGCCTAACAAACCTCCCGTAGAAACTTTGGATAAAACTCCTTCTATTCCACCATTTCAAATCCCATATCCGATCATCATTTAAAAATCTAAACGGTTAAAGTGCTGAAGTGATTGGATTAGTCATGTCACTAGGCCAAAGCATTTAACGATGATTTTGAATTCGTTACAAAATATCTCCGCGGTCTTTTCTTCCATGATATCTTTCAACTCATATACATCATCCTCACCTCATTATATTCATTTTGTAATCACTCCATATCATTCTTTCCCGTAGCCAACTCTTAACCATTTCAGTCTGTAAAATAGAGGAAACATCTGTGGGGCAAAAACATCTCTGTAACAGCCATTGTCACCGTGAACAGAGGAGCAACAATTTGAAGGTTGGAAAGAGAAGTTATGGGTCTCATAGTGAGGACCGAACCGGTTGGAACTAAGTACTTGGAAGGTTATCCTCAAATCAGAGAAATGTTACAACAAGCAGGGTGGTTGCATTCTTTGAAAAATTCAGTGGTTTTCACAAAGAGGTGACTAAAACGTTTGCACGGTCCTTCAATGGAGCTGAGGTCGAGATAGGAGATATTAAATTCACCATTACAGAAGCCTCCATTGCAGAAGCAATAGAATTGCCCAGACAAGGAGAAAGGTGGTTCAAGAATAGAGAATTTCATAACGAGGCATGGAAGCAGATACTCAATTCACCAGGTATGGATGTTTCCATTTTTAAAAAGGGTATCCCTAGCTCCACACTAAAGAACAAATGGAGGAACATGTTTCTTATCTTGCAAAAATTCATCACTTGTGAAGGAAGATATGGTACCTTCTATGTTTATCATATTCGGTTGATAATGCATTTCTTAGAAGAAGAACTCAATTTTCCCTTTTTCTTGCTTCATAGTTTAAAGAAAATGGCCTCAAGTGTTCAAAAGAGAATTCAATTTCTAGAAACAACCTTATACCACCATGGTTTAGTCAAAATTTTGATTGAACATCATTTGAGAGAAATGGGAGATAATTGGGAAGAGTTCTTAGTGAGAAATCACTTTGAAGAACCCAAGGAACCTCCACCTGTAGACAAACCTACAAAAATAAGCAGAAGATGGAAAACCTCCAAAACTGAAACTGGTAAAACAATACAAGAAGGAAGTGAAGAAATTATTTCTGAGAAATTGGCTCAGATTAGGAAGCAACTTAAGAAAGAGAGGATAATAAGAAAATTTGCCAGAGAGAAAGGAGAAGGACCATCTCAACCAAGACGGAGCCACAGACTTAGAGTGATACTAAGGAAAACAAAGGTTAAACAAACTGGAGTCATAAACATAGAGGATGAAGAAACACCTGCTGAGGAGGATTTTGATGAAGGAGCTCCTGAAATAGACCCAGCACAGCAAGAAATTTACAACTATGTTGAGACATTAGAGAAAAGAGCTTTAGAAAGTAGAGACAGAACTCCTAGTCCACCAAAATCTACAGTTGATATCCTAAGGAGAGATAAATATGAGTTAGAAATACTCAACATGCATATCAAGAATGAGAATGAAATTATGAGAGAGCAGGTTAAACTGAAAACTGATATGAATTCAACTCTGTCTCTACAAATGCAAAAGTTGTACAAGGCCAGTGAAAAATTGAAGAAAAATAAAAAGTTAATCAGGGCATTCACAAATTTGAGATTCAAGTTAGTCATAAGGAAGCCTAGAAGGCCTTTGATTGCCAGGAAAAGCAGAAGAAGAGGGTTGGATGTCCTTGCAGAGGTCTTAGAGTTCATGGAATAGTTGCATGAGGACATTCAAGAACCTAGCAGTGGGGGTATGTTGAGCTCCAAAGATGTTCTTTCTTCCACCACATTCCACTCCATTTCCTTTGTACATTATTAATTACAGGCTCAAATGATCAATAGAATTAATTAAAATTGCTTTAAGAATGTATATCATGACTAACTTGCTATGTTTTTATGATTTTGTCATTGTAGTACTTTTTGAACTAGATCTAGCTATAGAATGCAGACATTCTGTAGCTAGTTTCCGATTCTGCAGCTGTCTTCATGTCTACGCAGGTTCCAGGTGTCATCTCAGATAAAAAAACATATGGTCGTATTCCACATCATTCCTTCATCATTTGTTGCTCTCCACGAAGTTTGAACAGAATTCTGTAGGTGGTTATGCACGTGGGAACTCAAACTAGGAGATAGACTCCTAATAGGACAAGGACAATCCAGATGTCCTTAATCATATTACGAGACCACCATCAGAGTTCTAGTTTGATTTTAATTTGGAAAGAAAATTATCCCTAGGTTATCTCAAGACAGATATGTAATTTTGTTATAAATATGGCTCGGGAAACCGAGGGACAAGGTTAGATTTTGTTTTTGATTGCTAGATTTTAGAAGTCCGAAAACACTCTGTTTTGAAGTAATTTCTCTTTTAATGAAAGAAGCATCACTTTATTGAAAGCACTGAGTCAATCTTGAAGTATATTTTGCGTGCTACTCCGGTGGTAGAGGGCCCTTGCTACCTGAGCAGCTTTGTTCATACGACTTAGATAAGTATTTTAGTCTCTTTTTTCATTTCTAGCTTAAGCAAGTTTCTGAAGTTTATGTTTCATACTTGTTTACATTAATCATCACAGCTAGACCTACTCTTATAAACTCTTCCAAAATATCATCACGATGAATAAGGCATAACTGTGGTGTTGTAGATTTTAGTTGCATTTCCTTTCGAATTTTATGATTTATGCTTGTTTACACTAAGTGTCATAGCCGGTCTTACTCCTACAAACTCTTCCAAAACATCATTAACAATGAATAAGAAACAACTGTGGTATCTTAGATCCTAGTTGTATTTGCTTTCAAATCTTATGTTTATGTTCAATTGCATTGCATAATACAGCCAGACTTGTTTTTACAAACTCTTCCAAAATATCATTCATATTGAAACGAGATGGGCTGTAGAATTCCATAGACTAGATGCATGTTAAGTTAGTTATAACACTCCGGAGGTTGATTGCATTTAGTTCAGCTCTGTCACTACATTTCAAGTTTGATAATGGCATTCTAGTTTAACTCTGTTCACTGTACTTCAAATAGATTAGTAGCACTCTAGTTCAGTCTTAGTTCATTTTGTTTCAAGAAAATATTAATGGCATTCTAGTTTAGTTGTAGTCACTGTATTTTAAGATTGATAGACCGCGTTCTAGCCTAGTGTTATCCAATTGTATTTCAAGTAGTACTAGTTGTCAAAATTAGTCTCTCAACCTTCATTATTTACAACTTACTTTTGTTCTGAATTTATATTGATACATCATCACATGAACAGGGGTCAGTAATATCAGTTTAAGGCTTTGATTATTCTGCAAATATTTTACAAATTCACCTATAGCCTTTTTCCCAAACATTATTCTAGAAAATCTCTAAACTTATGAATAAGGCCTAGTAGTGATAAGTCAAGTTGCAGAATAGGGTAACTTCAACATCATAGGTTAATCTAGAATAGAAACCTTACTGTGTTACAAATAATCATTTTTTTGTAATATTGTGAGTTGATTGTTTATTTAGGAGAACTTCATTTACACTTAACTTGTCCATTTCTCAAGATCTTCCAACACATATTTAATGAATGAATTGGATAAGTTCAAGCTCATGTTGTGATTTATTTCCTTGCAATGAAGTCATTATCAAGCTTTGCATTTGTTGTTTTCCATCCATAGTTTAGGCTTTGTTCTGTTTTAATATAACCAATAGCTTCTTTTCACCAGCACTTAGTTCTTTCCCTTTTCAAACATAAAACCATAAAACCAAAAACATCATAAAACACTAAACAAAACGTAGTGAGAAACAAAGACCTAGGCACATATAGTGCACCACACTCAATTTACTAGCCCTGGTTGACAATTAATGAACTCAATTTAGGAACACTAAGTTGAGCACAAACACTTATTCTGGAAAATGATCTTTTTCAGCACTCGATAGTCAATACAAAGTCTCCAGGTCCTGTCCTTCTTCTATTCCAACATGATCAGGCTCCCACTGGGCGATGAACTTGGCCTGATATCCAATTTTGTAGCAGCTCCTAAATTTTCCTCTTGATTTCATCGTTCTCTGAAATAGAGAGTTGACAGGTAGATCCATTGGGTAGCGGCGGGCCCAAAGAGAGATAGATGGAGTGCTTGGCTTGACAATGTAGAGTTACCCTTGCAGGTGAGGTGAAGATGTCCTTGTACACCTCCACGACCTTGTCCATCTATTGTTGTCGTGCAAAAGAGCCCTGTCCGGAGGTGGCAAAAATATTCCTCTAGCCGTGAGGGCTAATCATAAGGAAAACAAATTTCTTGGTATGGGAGATGATCTTATTGCATTTCTTTGTAGTGATCAGAGAGATGGCAATAGGCGGTGCTACCTCTGGTATATTGTACAACTTATTTCCCAAAGTAATAATAACAATGCGAGGCCTAGATTCATACACATCGTGTCACTTCCACTAGTATGGTTGGCCTAATAATACATCACAAAATTCAAGATGAGAAACATCATACAATACCTCATCTGTGAAGGGCTTGATGTTGTAGGGGAGGTGACACTACTAGTTGACCCGAAGATCTCATCCTTGGTGAAGCCACCCGATGGTGTACAATTGCGGGTGTGTTTTGGTTGATAGGGCTAGCTGCGTCACGAACTCTGTGGAAATGAGGTTATTTTGGCTCTAGTTGTCAAGAATGAACTGCAGTGGAGAACCCTTCACCCACATATGTTAGTGGAAGAGGTGCTACGCCTCCTCTAGATCTTTGGGCTTATCCTTATGGATCTTAGTAGTGGCAATGATGCCACTAGGATCTGCATCAATAATATGATTCCCTTTGTCATTCCCCTCATCGGGTTTTGATTCAGATTCAGAGCATGCATTTGATTCAAAAACTTTCAACTCAGCCACTAGTGACTGCTTGGCTCGACATTGACTCGTGTTGTGAGTAGAGCTCTTATGGAAGTCACACAACTTTCTTGTGTCCTTCTTTGTCTTCGTGTTGTTCTTTGATTGCGGCTTCGATGGGAATTCCTGGGTTGTCGTGCCTTGGCTTTGTCCTTTGTTCTACGATTTGGGGGAACGTTTCCATTACTTCGGATTCATAGATCAAAATTTTTTCTTCTTCTGTTTAAACTTTTGCTCAATCTTGACAAAATATCAATAGGCGACAAAGAACGAGGAGATTTCTAGGAACTCCATTTAGTCCCGGATGTACTTATGCAAATATTCACGGTACTTAGAGTACCAAATTCTGCTCGGAATCCTTGATACCCAACTTCGTGAGAAGGGCATGAAAACCACTTGTGAACTCTGACACATATTGGTCCCTTCCCTACCAAAGTGTGGTACACTTTATGTATTTATATTCATAGTTATCGACAGGGTAAATTGTTCCTTGATGGCATCTTGGAAATAATTCCAAGTGGGTTTGGATGAAAAAAATGAGGATTCTCCCTCGTCCTTTTTCTCACAGTAGGTTTCCCACCAGTCCTTAACATGGGGGGCGACTTTCTCGAGTGGAAAAGTAATATTTTCCCGATTGGAAAAGTCATGAACTGAAAATTATCCTTCCAATAGATTTAACCATTTATCTATGTCGTCCACATCTATCTGGCCTTCAAATATGGGAATTCAAAGTTAAATTGCACCTTAAAAGGAGTGGCACCCCTAGAGTGGCTGTCAAATGAAGATGGGTCACTTGTGTGTAGTCGTTGAAGGATCTGGGAAAATTTATCCATCATCACGTTCCTTTGTTTCTCGAGGGCCTCGTCGAGCAATATTTTGAAAGGATCTCCTGCTCCCTCGTCTTTATTTTCTTTTTCCATGGGAGGTCGTCAGGGTTTGCGAGGCTTATCTTGTAAAGTTTCAATCAGATCGAGCCCTAACTCCTTATGCCCTTGCCTCGTTGGAGACATGCAAAGAAAGACCTAGAAAGATCAGATCGCTATGATACCACTGATCCTAACTTATGCAGGAACACATTAGAATACATATATAAACATAAACACATAAGTTATACAAAAATAAAACTTCATTTTTTGAATATCAAAGAACTGAAATATGCTTACATACGGAATGGAAATAAACAAGCTCTGGTGATGGTAGCTTATCTCTGAGAAAATATGTGGTAGCTACATGACTTTGAATTGTTTTAAAATGAGGTTCAAGGGATTTTTATTATCTAACAATAAGGGAAACCCGTAAACAACCAAAACCATAATCCTAAGAGATGGAACGCCAAGATTTTGTGGGCCCCGTTGGGGTTAGTTGGGAAGCCAAATTCCAACGGTCGTAACTTGGTAATATTATCTTTGTTTGGTGTGTACGATACCTTGTCAGAAATATCTCTTCAAGTACTATTTGATTTGTTGCAGGCCCTTTCCTATGGCTACAGTCCTGCTACGAGCCTAAAAAAACGTCGTTTAAGAGGTCAAAACTACTTCAGAAGTTCAGGACCCAAAAAACTACTAAACATAGTAAATGCTGCTCTAAAAAAGGTAACTAATGAAATTGACTCGAGTTTTAGGTGGAATAGGCAGGTGGCCACCAATATTCACTTGGATCACTCACGAAACACTAGTGAGGGTGATCTATTTACCAAATAACATGCAGTCTCCATTACCTCTACCCATAATCTATGTCATAAATTTGCACCATTGAGCATCCTCCTTTCTTTCTCCATCAACGTCCCATTCATCCTTTCTACAACTTCATGCTGTCTAGGTGTGTATTGAGTAGTATTTTTCCTTGCTATATTTCACTTCTTATAGATGTATTCAACTTCATTCCTATAGAATTCTCCCTCGTTAGTTGTTCTCAACACCTTAATTTTCTTGTATCTTTGATTTTTAACAGGAGCCTTAAACTCTTTGAACTTGTGAAAGAATTTAGTTTTCTTCCTCAGGAAATATGTCAATGTATTCCTTGAGAATTCATGTATAAATGAGACATAATACATAGATTTACCTAATGATTGAACCAACACATGTCCAAAAAAATTATTGTGCACCAACTTTAATATTCCCACTAACCACATAAAACTAATGGAGAACCTTACCATATTTTGTTTCCCATACAAACATTGTTAACATAAATCAAAATCCATAATGTAAGTATTTCCTTCTAACATACCATTATTGTATAGTACTTGAAATCCCTTCTCTCTTATATGTCCTAGTCTTTGATGCCATAACATATTATTTTCTCCATAATCTATAGGAGTGTTTCCTTCTTCTAATACACGTTAAAAAACTTTGGAATTATTACACCCATCACTAGCAATGTTTCCCAACAACTTATATAGAGTTTTAATCTAAGCTCCCCTTAGCAATATCATTGCCCCTTGAACCATGTTGCATGTATCCTTTTCAAACATTGTTATTATAGTTGCATTGTTCATCGTTCTTACATTACAAGAGTAAATTTTTTGTCTAATATTGGGATGTGAAAAACACCAGGAGTGTTCTAATCATTCCACCCATGAGCTTCACTTTGTATTTCCCTCATCTAGTGATTATGGATACCAATTCAGTTACCAAGAAAACATCACCTCTATTAAATCCTTCATACTCGCAAAACTATTCCCTGTGAGGAGTCATATGAAAGTACGAGCTTGAGTCGAAGAACCATGCCTCACGATCCACATGTGTACTTGAAGAAGCAAAGTACACATCTTCTCCTTCATATAAGGAGGTTTATTCCTTTTTAGAAGGAGCATATGAATTTACCTTCCCTTCTTTAGTAATTTTAAATTTGTGATCTTTCTTATCATGCCCTTTTTTTCCACATCTCCAACATACTTTTGCGAAATCTCTTTGAGATTTAGTTCTTCCTATATATTTAGATCTCCCACTCGACGAATTATTTTTACTTCTATTATGGGAGCATCCTCTCATTGACAAGGCATTTCCATGTTTTTCTTTCTCATCTCCATTGATAACAAGGATGAGACTATTTCATCAAACTTCAAATTAGTTGCATTACTACCTATGACAATAACTAGACTAACCCACAAGTTTGGTAAAATTGAGGCACTTATATGATCCAGGTGGATATTAGTGCCCACCCTCGTATTACACTTGGACCGCCACCATTGGTTTTTTCAGTTTTTCAGTTTCCTTAATTGTAGTACAATTTACTATTTTTGGCAGCTTTTCGAGTCTTGAAATTCCAGAGCTATTTTGAGTCCCTGAATGACATTTTTTTGGAAAATCACATCCAAGAAATGCAAGTTTTCAACTCAGCATTTGCGGTCAGCAGTTGTATTCCTCAGATATATCTTTCTAACGAGGTATCGTGTGTGTCAGACAGAGAGCGTATGCCAAAGTTACAACCTCGGGAAATTGATGTACCAATTTACCCAACAGGGCCCATAGTTTGGTGTTTCATCTCCTAGGGTTAGGTTTTTGGATGTTTAGGGTTTTCCATTATTTCTCAATAATAAATAGGCCCTCGATCCTCATTGTAACTCAGTTCAGAGGCATGTTTCCGCCACATATCTTCTCAGAGATAAGCTACCATCGCCCTAACTAGTTTATGTCCATTTGTATGTACACATATTTCAATTATTTGATGTTAATGAAATGAAGTTTTATTTCTACTGCGCCATCTCTGCATTTGTTTTTATTTCTTTATTTTATTGCGTTCCTGCATAAATTTGGATCAGTGGTACCAGATCGGTCTTCTATTTCTTGATCCTTATTTGCATGTCCCCAACGAGGTCAGGGTATAAGGAGTTAGGGCTCGATCTGGTTGAACCTTTGAAAGATCATCCTCGCAAACCTTGACGGTCACCCATGGGGGAGGAAAATAAATACGGGGGAGTAGGAGATCCTATCAAACTATTGCTTGAGGAGGTCTTTGAGAAACAAAGGAACATGATGATGGATAATTTTTCCCAGATCCTTCAACAACTGCCGACCGACGGTGCATCTGCATCTAGCAACCACTCTTTTCAAGGTACAATTCAACTTCAACATTCCTATATTTGAAGGCGAGATAGATGCAAATGTCGTAGCTAGATGGTTGAATTTTCCGGAAAGGTATTTATCGGTCCATGATTTCTCCGACCGAGAAAATATTACTTTTACACTCCTCAAAGCCACCCTCTATATCAAATACTGGTGGGAAACCTACTGTGAGAAAAAGGACGAGAGGGAACCCTCTTTTTTCTCGGTTGCACCCACTTGGAATTTGTTTCTAGATGGCATCAAGGAAAAATATCACCCCATGGGCATTTATGAGTAAAAGTACATCCAATGGACCACGTTACAACAATAAAGGGATCAAGATGTGCATGAGTTGAAAAATTTGTTCCATACGCTGCTCACAAAGTTGGGTATTAAAGATTCAGAGAAACATTTGGTGCTCAAGTACCGTAGTTGTTTGCACATATACATTCAGGAGGAAGTGGAGTTCCTCGACATTACCTCACTTGGCACGACATATTGATATGCCACCAAGATCGAGCAAGAATTTAAGCAAAATAAGTGAGACTTTGGATCTGTGAATTCGAAGCGAGGGAAAGGCGCCCTCAAACCGCAGAACAAGGGGAAAATCCAAAGTGGGGCGAATCAAAACAACGCTAAAAAGCCAAATAAGGACACGACGAAGTGGTGTGAATTTCATAACAACTCCACTCACAACACAAGCGAGTGTCGGGCCAAACAACCGCTGGTGGCCGAACTAAAGGCATATGAATTAGAATCATGTTCTGATTCTAAGTCAGAACTGGACAAGTGGAATGACAACGGGAATCATATCATAGATGCAGAACCTAGTGCCACTGTTGCCCCAGAGGGAGGAGTTCGAGGATCCAGAGGAGGGGGAGTGCCTCTTCCATTTGGGTGAAGGGTTATCCGCTACAATTCGTTATCGATAATGGAAGCCAAAAGAATCTCATTTCAATAAAGGTTGTGAAGCAGCCCGGCCTACCGACCATAGCACACCTGTAGTCATATACCATTGGGTGGCTTCACCAAGGAAGATATCTCTGCGTCAGCCAACAGTGTCGCCTTCCATATAGCATCAAGCCCTTCACATATGAGGTACTGTGTGATGTTTCTCCTCTTGACGTGTCTGATGTATTATTAGGCAAACCATACTTGGCACTGCAACATGTTTTGTATGAGTCTATGCCTTTTTATGTTATTATTACTTTGGAAAATAAGTTGTGTAGGATACTGGAGGTAGTGTCACCTTCCACCATCTCTTTGAGTACTGCAAAGAAATGTTGTAATATTATTTCCCAAACCAATAAATTTGTTTTCATTACGATACGCCCAGAGAGCAAGAAGAAGATTATGGTCGCAGCCTCCAAACAGGGCTCCCCTACGCGGAAGCAACAAATGGACAAAGTCATGGAGGAATACAAAGACATTTTATCCTCACCCACAAGGGTTCCTTACACTGTCAGGTCAAGCATTCCATTGATCAGATCCTAGGCCCGCCGCTACCTAATGGGCTGATCTATCAATGTTCTCTTATGGAGAATGATGAAATCAAGAGGAATATCCAGTAGCTATTGCAAAAAGGGCACATTAGGCCAAAATCCTCACATGTAATATCTGAGGCTGATAAAAAAACCAAATTTATTAAAAAAATCCACCAGTAGGTCCATGAAATCTTCGATAAATCCAATGCCAAGTACAAGAAATGACATGAACAACATCGGGTGCCACATAAGTTCCAGGTGGGCGACAAAGTTTGGTTGCATTTGCAGAAATAACGCCTAACCAAAGCTCATCGGAATCACATACCACTCTGATATGGGCTCTACATGATTATCAAGGTTATGGGAGACAATGCATTTGAGCTCAACATTCTCCCATTCCTTAGTCGCCACCCAGTGTTCAATGTGGATCGCCTGTGGCCATACTTTCCACAATTGTTGGACACATCCGACATTGCTGAACAACTCACACCAACAGAGTTAAAACTAAAATGCATGTAACAAGCCAGAACTGATTGAATCATGGACACACAGATCAAGAACACACGACAACAAAGAAGCCAAGTATATCGAGTTTTCAAACTAGGTCAACTCCTTCACCAGGGCAAGTGGCTCACCAAGGACCAAGTTCAACAAAAGTTTCCTCATTTCATGGAGGGACTAAAAATGTAATGGTGAACAATGCTTCCTAAGGGGGTAGGATTGATCTAGGTGGATATTGGTGCCCACTCGCCTATTCCACTTGGACCCCCACCATTGATTCTTTCAGTTTTTCAGTTTCCTTATTTGTAGCACAATTTACTATTTTTGGCAGTTTGTTCGGGTCCTGAACTTCCGGAGCCATTTTGAGGCCCTAATGACGGTTTTTTGTTTGGAAAATCACATATGGTGAACGGGAGTTTTCAAAATTTCATTTGCTTTATCCACTTGGATTCCTCAGATAAATATTTCTAACGAGGTATCATGTGCATCAGGCAGAGAGTGTATGCCAAAGTTATAACCCTGGGAAATTGATGTACCAATTTACCCGAACGGGGCCCATAGTTTGGTGTTTCATCTCCTAGGGTTAGATTTTTGGATTTTTAGGGCTTTCCATTGTTTATTAATAATAAATAGGCCCTATAGCCTCATTATAACTCAGTTCAGAGGCATGTAGCTGCCACATATCTTCCCATAGATAAGCTACCATCGCCCTAGCTAGTTTATGTCCATTCTGTCTGTAAGCATATTGTAGTTATTTGAAATTAATGAAATGAAGTTTTAATTTTTTTTTGCATCTCTACGTTTGTGTTTATTTCTGTATTTTATTGCATTCCTGCAGAAATCCAGATCATTATCTTCATCTGAAATATTAATATCAATAGATAATAGTTGACATACCATAGTATTGAAAATGTTCAGATGCTCTATCACCGTGTCTCTGTCCTTCATCATTGGGTTATACAACTTCTTCACAAAAGTAATACTGACATAAAGCTCCTAGTTTTTCCCAAAAATACTTTGATGTAACTTCCCTCAAACATTTAATAATATTGAATCCAAGAGACATAATCGTATCGTTCTCTTAGACTTTTGATCCAACTTGGTGGAGTTTCATGTTGACATCCTTGTTCGTGCGATACCTTGTTATCACCAAATTGAGGCTAATGGGTTTCTTCAACATTCAAATTAGAGTAACTATTTCAAACCACTTTTAGTTGGAACTTAGCCTTTCCAACCTAAGAGGGCTCTCTAAAGGTAATCTATGATGATATTCAATAGACAATGTTTGGAAACAAAGATGGCTAACTCTGAATGTATTTTGAAAGTTTTTTTATGCAGGTGAAGGATGTGAATAATTAGCTACCATTGGGCATGGATTCAGAGGAAAATCAATTACATGAAAAACATCTAATCATGGAAGTTTAGGCATGTGTGTATTCTCATTCAAAACCACAACTCCAACAGTAAACCATATGTATTCGGGAAGTTGGAGCATGATTACACATGAATTACAAGTGATTGCACATACAGTTAACTGAATAAACATCAAATAGATAGATAAAACAAATACATATGAGAACACATAATGAATCTCAAGTCCGATAGAAGCCGTCTACAACTGTCTATTACTGACTGTAAAATATTACAAATATAGCTTGTAGCATCACATCAATCAACCCCTTCTAATTCTAAAAATCCTCTATTTATAGAGTGAGGACTCATACAAATGACTTCCCACCTTGATAGCTTCAAATTCCTACCTCAGAGACCTATTTCAAATAGGATTACATCACTTGGAGACTTCCTATGGATATTTTTTGTTTGGCAGAGTTTGAATACAAAAAGGCCTCTTATTTCATTAAATAACTCAAAAAATATATTTAATAACCCTTATAAACTGCAACCAAATACATTTTTGAGTGTAATGGATTGTTTATTTGTCAGCATACCACGTGGATGCTGAGTTGGACCTCTTCCAAGTCGAATTTTTTAATTTTTACACAAATCTGGTTAGTGAAAATTCTGAAAAATATGCTTCAAAGATGAGTGCATAATTTCCAAACCCTGATAGATTTGCAAAAAATAAGAGAGTTTTTTGTATATGGGCTTGTGCACAATAAAAACCTCCTTCATATTTCAAAAATTATTTTGTATTTGGTCAGTAATTGAAGTTTAGGTTGACTTCTAAAACAATCATGTACAAGAAATTTCAAGAGAGTTCGTAGAGTTTTCATTCCATCACCTTCTGCATAACCTTTGACATTTCTAACTGTTCGAGGGTCTTCCTTGGGTCTAATAAGATAAATACATGCATATAGAACCCTCTACCATGTTTTTTTTTAAGGTTTTTTAGCTTAAGGAAACCTATAGCGAGTTTGTAGCGAAAAATCAGCCTCAAGCCTGGAGCACACTACGAACTCACCTAGTTTGGCAGATTTTTTTTGTAATTCTTCCTTTTTTCACCTCAAAAACACTAGTAAATCTTGTACATGCCTGGTATGATAGTATTAGACATAATATGGTAAAAAAAATTGTTACCTTGCCATATGTCTACATCATCATCTTGCATAATCATTTTAAGACCCTTTTCTTCAATTCTTCTTATACCATATCCATCAAACCAAACTAACATGCTGAGGTGTTATCCAACTGATACACTGGAGTTAAGACCTTGTAAACATGAATTGAGATGGTGAGTTATCCAATGGTGAGGTGGCGAAAGTGATGTGTTGTTATGCTTGATGGTGTGTCCAACATGATGAGCTGGCAGCCCAATCATCTTCTATTATGAGTGTTCTTACTAACCAAAGTCTCCATTGATAAACTTTAACCATTCAAAATGATTGATGTGCATCAAAAATACATTTAATGCTTGAAAAAATTTAAGATTCTCTCTTGTTTCAAAAACAGAGTTGTTAGGCAAGTTCATAGTGAATTCTAACTGTTTTACACGGATTTCGCTACAAACTTTGGTATTCTTGTCAAATTTCGCTGTAATGACCAAATTTGCTCACGCATGAGATATTTTTCGATTTTTCTTTGACATTAAATCCTATCACATGAATGATGACCATTAAGATCCCTCACATATGTGCACTTTTTGAAAATTATGAATTCAAAATACCCTTTTCAACACTAAGTGACTCAACCTAATTAACTTAAGACCAACCAAATTTTATCATGGATAATAGTGGCTCCAATGGGAATGATGCGCCGCTATGGTGCATCAAAAAACCATCATCTCCAATGCCTTATTCATTTTTCAGTTCTTAACCACTTGTCATATTCTTAAGCGTGTATTCGATCCTTGATATGCTCTTGAAGCAAAACACTTGTACAAACTAAAACTTGAATGTACAATATTCAAACTAAATGCTGAAAGAGATGCTTGCCCAACAAGCTTATTTATGTACATACCAATCCTACTCTAACAACTGAAGGCCAAAATTTCAGCTCAAGCAATATTAAACCTCAATTATAACCAACCAAAGGGCTTATCCACACCTGGTCTTCTTGACTATTCTTCAATGGACCATCTATTAGCAACTCAAAATAAAAATTGAATCCTTAACCTGAACTTATAAATGAAAGAAACTCCACCTTCACTGATGACTGAAATAGGCTTACCAAAGGATCTTGATAATCATGAAAATTTCCTCTTTTGATGAAATCATCAAATCAACAATATGATCCCTGAAAACACAGAAAAGTATCCTCTCTTGATGATCCAAAGTATAATTTTCATTCATAACTGCAGGTTGTCTCTGTTTTATGTATTCATTTTCAACATCATTCTTGAAACAAGGCTCTGACTGTTCATGAAAATATTCAATGTGAGGAACCATATCATGTGCTACATGGATGTTTAGAAATGAATTTTCATGCATGAACTTCATGTATATCATCATGCACAAACAACAATTTTTGATCATTTCAATCTGTAGTAGGGCATTTTGGGACAACAACTTGCAGATCAAAAACTTGTAGATTATTATCCATTAGTGCTTCCTCATGACAGACTTTAAGCATAATCAAGGAATCAACCTCCTCATGATGATAAAAATAAACATGTCTCACATAAGCTTCTCCTTGCTCCTGCCCATTTTCATGTTGCTCAACATTCAAAGGTTCAGAAAATGAACAAAGTGAAAGGCCTTGTAACTGACCATATTTATGTTCCTCTTTATCACCTAAATACTGGGAAAGCTGTTGCAAATTTTCACAAATTTCATAGGATATAAATTGGTCGTTAAAGTGCCGATCCATTTCATCTTCAAGAAAATAAGACACATTTGTTTATTGGAAAGCTTCTTGATTATCATGACAACTAACATGAGAAGAGAAATCATAAAGTGTCTCTAACATATCCTCATCCATGCACTCTCCATTATCACCAAGACTTTTAAGATATGGAATGAAAACCTCACAAAAATCACAGCAGTGTTGTAGTAGTGGTAAAGAAGAATGTTTTTTCTCATAATGTTCTAAGAAAGTCCTATGGAAATATCTTAGAGAGAACAAGATTCCTGGCTGCAACCCTTCATACCATGTTCTAGCTTCATCCTCTAGGGTGGTCATACACATTTTCACGAGACAATTCTCAAAATCAACTCGAAACTTATGCACATGCATATGGAATCTAACCAAGTGAAGAGCAACATTATCTTCATTTTCATCTTTAAATATGGGAAGATAAGTTAAGCATTTAACTCTTGGCATAGGAATTGGAAAACCAGGGATGTGAGATTAATTCATAAGGGCATACTTGGCATTATTTCTTGCAATAGAACTCATCTTGGAACTTCATCAAGCTACTGATATTAAAGCAGTAGATTCACCATGAAGCTATGAATTTATGAATTCTTTAAGAATGGAGTCGCCAAGGTAGAATGCAGCCTCAAATTCTTCTGAGCTCCTACTACCTTCAAGAGTTCAGTATTTCTATTTGAGCACAAAATTTCAGGAAAATGTATCTTCAGGTTCTTGGCAGACGCACCAAAATGTTATCACCAAATTGAGGCTGATGGGCTGCTTCAACAGTCAACTTAGAGTAACTATTTCAAACCACTTTTAGTTGGAACTTAGCCTTCCAACCTGAGAGGGCTCGTAATGTATGATGATATTCAATAGACAATGTTTGGAAACAAAGATGGATAACAATGAATGTATTTTGAACATTTTTTATGTAGGTGAAGGATGTAAATAAGTAGATACCATTGGGCATGGAGTCATAGGAAACTCAATTACATGAAAAAAATCTAATCATGGAAGCTGAGGCATGTGTGTATTCTCATTCAAAATCACAACTCGAACATTAAACCATATGCATACATGAAGTTGGAGAATGATTACACATGAATTCCAAGTGATTACACATAAATTTAACTGAATAAACATAAAATAGATAGATAAAACAAATACATATGAGAACACACTATGAATCTCAGGTTTGATAGAAGCCTTCTACAATTATCTATTACTGACTGTAAAATATTAAAAAAGTAGCTTTTCGGATCACATCAATCAACCCCTTATAATTCTAAAACTCCTCTATTTATTGAGTGAGGACTCATACAAATGATTTTCCACCTTGCTAGCTTTGAATTCCTACCTCAGAGAACTATTTCATATAGGATTACATCACTTAGAGACTTCTTAGGGATGTTTTCTGTTTGGCAGAGTAGGACTCTTCTTTCATTAAATAACTCAAAAAATATATTTAATAACCCTTATCAACTAAAACCAACTGATTTTTTGAGTTTATTGGACTATTGATGTGTCATCATGCCACATGGATGCTGGGCTGAACCTCTTCCAAGTCGAATTTTATAATTTTTACACAAATTTGGTTAGTGAAAAATTTGAAAAATAGGCATCAAAGATGAGTGCATAATTTCCAAACCCTTATAGCTTTGCAAAAAATGAGAGAATTTTTTGTAGATGGACTTGTTTTGAAGAAAAACCTCCTTCATATTTCCAAAATAATTTTTCATTTGGTCATAAATTGAAGTTGAATTTGACTGCTAAAACAATAATGTACAGGAAATTTTAGGAGACTTCGTAGCATTTTCATTTCATCACCTTCTACATAGCCTTTGACATTTATGATTGTTGAAGGGTATTCATTGGGTCTAATAAGCTAAATACATGCCTCTAAAACCCTCTTCCACATATATTTTGAAGGATTTTTAGCTTTAGGAAACCTACAATGAGTTCGTAGCGAAAACTCAGCCTCAAGCCTGGAGCACGCTACAAACTCACCTAGTTTGGCAGTTTTTTTTGTAATTCTTCCTTTTCTCACCTCAAAAACACTAGTAAAGCTTGTACATGCCTGGTATGATATTATTAGACATAATATGGTCCAAAAATGTGTTGCCTTACCATATTTCAACATCATCATCTTGCATAATCATTTTAAGACCCTTTTCTTCAATTCTTCTTATACCATCTCCATCGAACCAAAATAGCATGATGAGGTGTTAGCCAACTAATACACTAGAGTTAAGACCTTGTAAACTTGAATTGAGATGGTGAGCTATCCAATGGTGAGGTGGAAAAATTAATGTGATGTTCTGCTTGATGATGTGTCCAACATGATAAGCTGGCAGCCCAATAGTCTTCTATTATGAGTGTTCTCACTAACCAAAGTCTCCATTGATACACTTTAACCATTCCAGATGATTTATGTGCTTCAAAAAGACATTTAATTCTTGAAAAACTTTAAAATTCTCTCTCGCTGCAAAAATAGAGTTTTTAGGCAAGCTCGTAGCGAGTTTTGACTGTTTTACACTGATTTTGCTATGAACTTTGGTATTCTTGTCAAATTTCACTGTAATGACTAGATTTTCTCATGCATGAGATATTTTTGGATTTTTCTTTGACATTGACTCCTATCACATGAATGATGAAAATTAAGACCCCTCACATATGTACATTTTTTGAAAATTATGAATTCAAAAGACCCTATTCAACTCTAAGTGACTCAACCTAATTAACTAAAGGCCAACCAAATTTGATCATGGATAACATACCCAATGTCAGTTTTTGTAGCATCAAATGTGTTTTAGCCTTGAAATTTTGTGGGGAGGTGTTGTGCTATACAACAACCCCCCATTTATTTTTTTATAAATAGGGACCCTTTAGAAATAAATAGGAAATTACTTATTATTATTTCCTAAAATAAAAAAAAAACTTAAAAAATAAAATTTTCTGTTTTTCCTTAAAGCACATCGCATATTACATATCTTATTTCAAAAAGAATTATAAAACGTAAAATATGCGAATTGCGAAATGCGCTTGAAGCCTTTTCGAAGAAATAATTAAAAATCCTTGTAAAAACATCAAATCATCGTTTTATTTTTCCTTTTCGCATCGCACTTTATTTAACCAATGAAGCTTTAAGAAGAAAATGATATAAGTTGCGATACCCGCTAGCCTGACAAGAAAATAAACCAGGAAATATAAAATATTTCGCTATCGCAGTCACTTTAAGTTTTTTGCAATTCGCATTGCGCACAACTTATAATATATACTCAAATGCTATCCTATAAAAGTTGTGATCTACGATTTGTGCAGATCGCATTTCAAAGCCTTTAAGGGTCAAGCATCATGAAAATATTATAAGTAATGATTGCGATTTGCGTATTAAATGAATTTAGCATGTGAAAACAGCTTGTGTCATATCAAATGGAATTTAAGACCTTAACGACTTTAAAACGATTGATAGATCTTACGTGTGAAGTCATGAGAAATATTAAATTAGGAGTTATGAAAGATGATTGATAGATTGACATATTCTCGCATGTATTTGAATTAAATGATTGATTTACTCTCATAATACTCCTTATGTGTTAAATTCACTTCGCTCTCAGGAAATCAATTACCGGATTGAAGAAGTTAGAAATGAGCAAAAGGGGCAAAGAAATTTCTCGAACGTCATCCACAGAAGACACATATATGTCTTCATTATTTTCAGACACCGTCTGCAACAAATACTGCGAAAGTTTGACATGGGAGGCAATGTATAAACTCTTCGAAGATAAAGGACCAAGGGTGATAAACAAAGTTTCTACAACATACAGTGATTCTACCTCTGATGCAACCCTTTTTGATGTTGCATGCTCGTACATTCACAGGATAGTTGCGAGACCAAAAATTATTCCTTATACGGACATGGTTAAGTGGGCAATTGACCACTTAAACATTGAAGATAAAATGTTCAAGAATGCGAGAGGAGAAACTATAGGTTCTTACAAAGCAGAGGATTTAGCAGCAATGTATCACTTACCAATCCCGCAGCAGAAATACGACAATAAATATGTGCAGAATTTCAAAGCAAAACATCCAGATCTTATCAAAGTCATCCATGAATGGAAGGACAATGAAGGGAAATTGAAGCAAGATAAGTCTGGTACGTACCCAATTGCACAAATTCCTAATCCTTATTGTTATGCCACTGGTATGTTGTGTAGAATATTTTCCAAGCTTGATAGTACTATATTTTCAAGAGATTTGGTTCCCCTAATTGACTCAATTATCAATTCATCTATCTTAAATTGGGCAGACATTTTATCCAATTATCTAGCCAAGCATATAACTGAATATAGGAATAAAAGAAGTGTTTCACTCAGAGAAATACCTTCTTTTTATATGTCTGCCTATGTCATGGAAGCTATCTATTTTAATTCTAATTTTCCTACCATGGGTTGGAAATGGACTACCAATAACACTACCCCCATTCAAGCCAAGTCTATTGAGTAGATCAAAATAAGCACAACCCAATTTCATGAAGAGATTAAAAGCCTGAAATCAAAGTATCAGACAGAGCCTAATGAAAAGCAAGCACATCTAGAGAAAGTAATGGCTAAGTTACAGAGTCAATCACGGTTAGAACAATTCATCAAAGAAGCACTTGATGTAAACACCATGTTAAAGAAATAACAAGAAGTGTTTTGTCACCAAGCTTCCATGATTTATTCTTATTGTGATTCCAATATGATAATGATTCAGCAAATAGCAATTCAGAAACTGGAATGTGAAAGAATAGAAAAGAAAATCGAAGAACACATTCATTGGCAAATTTAAGAAACAGGAAAGCAAGCTAATCTACCACAAATAGATAAGCTTCACAAAGAACTATTATTCGCAGAATGGAGAGCACAAATTATTCAAGCAGAGAAAGAAGAAACCAAGACATCCAAGAAATCAAATTAGATTATTCAGTCTATATGTGATCAATTGTTTAAAACAGAAATTCTTAAAGAAAACACGTCTGATGTGTTTTCAGGAACAAGAGAAGTAGAAATAAAGTGGAGATAGAGAGAAAATACACAAGAAGAAATGATCAAAACAGTTAATAAGTTTGATCAGGAAAATTACTGGAATTTTCTAATCAAACCTTACCATCAACATCAAAATCTTCAGTCTCTTACAGATTCAGCAAAAAGATCTCAGTCAATATTCTCAAATGCTATTTTCAAGGGACAGATTCGATCACAGATATCACAGCCAACTCAGCTTAAAGCAATGCTAGATATTTTTCAACTTTGTGATCACACTCAGAAAGAAGGGCAGGATTCTCAAAATCAGGATTTTTAGTTTAAAATTCCTAGATTATTGTTTAAGTTAAGTTTTTAGAGAAAGGTTGTTTGAAACCTCCTCTACATTTTTGTAATAATTTACTTTTAGTTTATAGTTAGTTTAGCATTTAAACCCTTCTCATGCATTTAGAGAAGGGTCCAGAATTTTATTGAGAACATTTACAAAGAATGCTTTCTTGTAAGTAAGTTTGTGGATCCCTCGATGAAATAATGGAACACAACCTTTTCAGTTATATATCATTTTGTTGATCACTGCTGATGCAATTCTGTATTCTTTGAAAGACTTACTGACAGAAGAGTTGAATGTGGCCTATTATCATTGATCAGATGAAGAGGACAGTACACTTCTGGTACTATTATCATGTATGCTAGTTCTATTTTTAATATTAGTGATGAATCCAACTTTCATGAATTATATATGAAATTGATTGTTTTTGTCTGAAATATCAGTTGCACTATTGTACGATATAAAGATAGAATTTGGTTTGTTTTATATATGATCATAAAATATATGCGATATGTTTCTCATTTTATTTTGATTAACTATTTTTCAAGAGAATCATCTTACAAAGTAATAATTCTATTAAATCTGTGATGATCTTAATCATCACAGATTGAATAGATATCATTATAGATCACATCAAATTAGTATTATCCCATGTTAGATTAAATTAGACTTAATTAAAAGTTTTGAATTTTAGAATAAATTTGTTTTTAGTTTTTAGTAATTCTATATGCAAATCCTTTGAGAGAGACTAAACAATAAAACAAAAAACCAACTCTGGGAAACTGGTCCCATTATACCCAGTTGGAGCCACTATCCCAAATGGAAAAGGAGCTGTCTTAAGGTCCGGACCGGGTGGTTATCCCCCTTGTTGTTGCCACAAATTTCTGAGGCCTCAACATTTTTGGTGCTAGAAGGAGGGAGACTATTAATGGCACATAAATCTAAACCTCAAAACATAAGCCCTCATAAGAGTCAATCTCCCCAAAAGCATTCTACAACTTCTCGATCACATTCTAGATCACCAACTCAAAAATCAGAAATACTAGAAACCTTTCCATCATCTCCTGAAGTATCTCGACAGTCATATTTTTCAGAATTCACTCCCGAGTCTCCCGAAGTTTAGCCTTTAATTCAGAAATTAGAAGGAATATCTATTTATGCTGAAAATCCTATTAAACCAGAATCTTCTGAGGAAAGTGTTACTTCTCTATTTAGAGAAACCGATATATTAACTAGATCCAAAAGTGAAAGACTTGGAATTCCTCCTTTTGAGTTCCAATAAAACCACACCACAAAAAAGTCTCTATATCTTGATCTAATTCAGATACGAGTGAAGTCACATCAAATTTCCCTTCAGTTACTTCTTCACATCCTCTTACTCAATCTACATCTTCTTATTCTTCCATTTCCTTTACTCAAACAATCAATACTATCACAAGTAGTATTGTTCCAGTTGTAAGTTCTTCATTCATTCCCTCTACTTCCGTATCTTCACAAACTTCTAATCCAATTATGGCCAATCGACCTTGGACGAATCCTGGTGCTGTATTGATAGCAAATTCAAATCCTCTTCCACATCATCTGGAAAAATGGTTACCTAAATATAATCCAGATGATGGTCTTCCTGCGAAAGAACATATCAGTAATTTTATGTTGGCAATGAATCTTAATGGAGTTTCTCATGAAGATATTGTAGTCAGATTGTTTACTTATACTTTACAAGGATCTGCGGGATCCTGGTATTTTTCACTTCCAACAGGATTCATTGCCGATTGGGAAACTTTTGAGAAAGTTTTTCTTGCAAAATTTGGAGATGATAGAACTATTGCATCCCTAATCAATGCTCTTTCCAACCTTAAAACAAATTCAGGGGAAAGAATCAAAGATTTCAACTTCAGATTTAACAAGCTATTAAACAAAATTCCAACTCCTTCCAAGTCTGATGTTGATGTACAAATAGAGCGGTATATTTCTTCTTTGCCTTCTAATATAGATATTTTTTTAGATAGCGCTGGTAAAGCTACCCTCTTAGAAAATATGAAAGAAGCTCTCGCTGTAGAGAAAATAATCTTAACATTAGAAAAATGTTCAAAGATAAAAGACAGGAAATCCAAGAAAGTGACATTTAGTCAAGATTCTAAAAAGAAAGTCTCGAAAGATCCATTTGATCTTGAAGGTATTCAAAAAGTATTAAAGACTATGTCAAATGACATGATTGAAATAAAGAAACAGGTTGCTGAAACTTCATCCCCTAAGAAATCATTTCGCCCATTTAAGAAAAATCCTTCTTCAACATCTCAACTTCCAAATGTGATTTCGAATGCTAAATCCGATCAAGATATTGAAGATCCCTCACCATCTGAACAAGAACCAGAGTCTGAGGAAGAAGTTGAATTGAATGGTTTATGGGATTTTATTCTCCCCACAAAGGAATAAAGTGAAGCTATGAATGTGTCTACAAGAAGTAAATCTTCTTCCGATTCAATTATATCAAATCAGAAATAGAAATATCTCCCCAACAAAGAGAAAAAAATAACCAAAAAATCTAAAACTGTTCAAACAAATCCTATCTCATCTAATCCTATTACTACTTCCAAAACTTTGATAATTTCAGTTACAGTGGAATACAATATAGTTGAAGATATGAAAAAGACCAAAGAAAACATTTCAGTACATGAAATGACCAAACTCAAACAACAACATAAAATTTTGCTTAGAGAACTCAAAGCAATCCCTGTAGATCCCATACAACCACCAGTTATAGCCCAAGCTTCTAAAGATATGGGGAAGCCTCCATCATCCCCAAACAAAGTAAATCCCAATGATCTTGTTTTAATTGGTGATAGATCTATTTCTCACACTCCTCCTTTACTTTTGACTTATGAGTTTTTCAAAAAAAAATTTCATAACTGTCTTATTGATTTAGGAGCTTCTTCAAACATTATGCCAAGAACGGTGTGTACAAAATTGAATATCACTCCTCAAAATTCAGCTGTACATATAGTTCAATTGGATAGAAAAAGAGTTGAAGTTATTGGAGAAATGTTGTCCGTATTTATAAGGTTATCATCCAATCCAAAGGTACTACAAGTAATTGATATTTTAGTCACAGACATCCCTGAATTTTATGGTCTTATTTTAAGCAGGGATTGGTCTGAAAAGTTACATGGATATTTTGCTACCGATTGGTCACACATGTGGTTACCATATAATGGAAAACCAAATCAAATTAGAATTGAACGTGAAAAATTCATGAAACATACAGTCACCGAACTAGAAGAATCAAATGAACCTGTAGCTTTTACCAATAATATTATTGGAAATTATTCAGCTGAATTGTTTCTTGGATCATTCAATGCCCAGATTTCACCTTTTTCAACAAACACTGCTATTTCTCAAATTGAAAATTTTTCTTAAACAAACACTTCTAGACGTGTTAACCTTAGCAATCAAATTCCAAAACAATCTTTATTTTGGACTCTATACATTGATGGCTCAAAATCAGAAGATGGTGCAGGAGTAGGTTGCGTTTTAATCAATCCACAAGGAGAGAAAACAATGTTATCTTGTAGACTTGAATTTCATTGCACAAATAATACTGCTGAATATGAAGCATTGATACAAGGCCTGTATAAAGCTATTGGATTGAATGTTAAATATTTGCAAGTATATGGAGATTCTGAAATAATTGTTAGACAAGTCAGAAATACAATTCATTGTATTTCTGGACATTTGAAACATTATCAAACTTTAGTTCAAAGTCTTACTTCCCATTTTACTGCATTTAATATCTCCGCAGTTCCTAAATTACAAAATGCAAGTGCTGATTTACTTGCTAATGTAGCATCTCGACTTATACCATCCAAAGAATTTAGTCTAGATAGATTTTCAATTGAGTTAATTTTTAGGCTTTCTATTCCTAATAATGTAACAAATTGGAGAGTATTTAACAATGATGCAGATATAGTAGAATTTCTTACATCAAACATAGCTTATGAAGGTCAAATCGTAGATGAACATGAACATGATTTAAAGATTGAAGATAAACCAAATACTAATCCAATTCCCAAATCTGTAGTCAAAATGGAAGATCTCTATGATTTGAAAGATAGATTTAAGAAGATGACCAATTCAAAAACTCAGAGTTATACTTTAAATTTTGAATTGATTAATCTTGGTACACCAGAAAAACCTCAAAACATCAACTTAGGTCTTGGTTTAAAACCTGAAGAAAGGCTGTCATTAATTAAATTGTTGAAAAAATATAAAGATATCTTTGCATGGGATTATTCAGATCTCAAAACATAAGATACTTCCATAATTCAGCATACCATACCCATGATTTCAGATGATAAGCCTATTCAACAAAAACTTAGAAAAATTCATCCGAATTTAGAAAGTCAAATTAAATCTGAATCAAATAAAATGCTCAAAGCCAAAGTCATTTTTCCTGTTAGACATTCGAAATGGATGTCAAACATGGTCCCAGTTAGAAAAAAGAATGGAGACATTAGGATTTGCATAGACTTTAGAAATTTGAATAAAGCTTGTCAAAAAGACAATTTCCGCTTACCCACCATGGAATAGATATTACAGTCAGTTGCAGGATCTAAATTGATGTCTTTTCTCGACGGGTTTTCAGGATATAATCAGATCATGGTACACCGAGACGATAGATTAAAGACAACATTCAGAACAAAGTGGGGAACATACGCATACCAAAAAATTACTTTTGGGTTGATTAATGCTGGTGCTAGATTTCAACGTGCTATGGATATAGCTTTTAGAGGACTAATAAATAGCTCGGTTGTTATATATTTAGATGACATTACTGTTTATTATAAGCATAGAAGCAATCATGTGAATCACTTAAAACATATTTTTGAAAGATGTAGAAATTACGACATTTCCTTGAATCCTAAGAAATGTTATTTCGCCTTATCATAAGGTAAATTACTAGGGTTCATTGTCTCTAAAAAAGGAATCCATATCGACCTTGATAGGATTCAAGAAATTGAAAACATGCCTTTACCACATAATAAAAAAACAATGCAATCATTTTTAGGACAAATTAATTTTGTAAAAAGGTTTGTTCCCGATTTTTCCCAAATCATATTACCCCTGCAATCAATGATCAAGAAAAATTCAATTTTTAAATGGGGAAAAGAAGAGAGAAATTCTTTTGAGTTGATTAAAAAATCCATCATTGAAGCTCCCTCTTTAACAACTCCTGATTTTCTTAAATCATTTGTATTATATACATTGTCTTCTGATACATCATATGCAGTAGTTTTGACACAGTTAAATGATCAAAGCATTGAAACACCAATTACATTTTTTAGTTCTAACCTTTAAGGTGCCGAGTTAAATTATCCAGCTGTGGAAAAACAAGCTTATGCTGTGTTTAAAACTTTGAAACATTTCAAACCTTTTCTCCTAAAAACACATACTAAAATAATAGTACCTTACTCAGCAGTAAGGCAATTATTAATCCAATGAGAAGTAGGAGAGAAGAGAGCAAATTGGGTTACTGCACTTCAAGAATATGATGTAGAGATACATCTTGCTAAAATTGTTAAAGGACAAGGTCTTTGCAGAATGTTAACTGGAGCCTCTCACTTACCAACAGAAGAAGATCAATCAAATCAAATACCATTGTCCGAGGTAAGCCTAAACGATTCTTAGTCACAATATGCTGATCTGAAATTTTTCTTGAAAAATGGATATGCTCCATTTTATCTCAATTATACAGCAAAGCGTGCTCTTAGGCTTAAAGAAAATCAATATCAACTCATAGATGATGTGTTAATTAGGAAGAATTATGATTCTGTATTATTGAGATGTTTAGAAAAAACTAAAGCTAAAAAAGTAATGCAGGAATTACATGATGGACTAGTTGGAGGTCATTTCGAAAGAAATACCACAACTCATAAAATACTGCATGCTGGTTACTATTGGCCAACTCTATTTAAAGATGCACATGAATATGCGAGAAAATTTAAAGTATGTCAAACTGCAGTGGGAAGAGAAAGGAAAGCCCACTACAGCCAATAAATATCCAACAACCATTTGAACAATGAGGGTTAGATATTATAGGTGAAATAACTCCTAAATCTTCAAAACAACACAAGTATATTCTTACTGCAACTGATTATTTCACAAATGGGTAGAATCTATCTCATTAAAGGTGGTTAATGCACAAAGTATTACAGATTTTATTGATCAGTTCATAATCACCAAGTTTGGTCTCCCATCATCTTTGATATTTGATAATACATCTTACTTTTTTGGAAATGCTATGATAGAATTTGCTTTGAAAAAGGTTTTAAATTAAAATACTCAGCTAACTATTATCTGCAAGGTAATGGATTAGCTGAATCTACAAATAAAAACCTTATCAGAATCATCAAACGAACTATAGAACAAAATCATAAAAATTGGCAAAAAACACTATTATTTGCTCTTTGGGCAGATAGAATTACCCAAAAAGCCTCAATAGGTACCTCTCCATTTGTGTTAGTTTATGGGAAAGAAGCAGTTCTACCCATAAACGTAACAATACCATCATTTGATTAAGTGCAGTTTATTGATGAAAATCCTTCATCTTCCCTTCAACATAGACAAGATCAAATTCTTAAGTTAGAAGAAGAAAGAGAAAAATCCAAACAAACTCATATTCATCATCAACAAATAATAAAAGCCTCATTTGATTCAACTTCTATCGGTATAAAGAATTTTCAAATTGGTGATTTGGTATTGAAATGGGACAAAGTGCATGAGGAAAAGGGTAAACACACGAAGTTTCAAAAACTCTGGCTAGGTCCATTTCAAATAATTGAAGAAATAGGCCCATCAACATTTCTGTTACAAGATTTATCAGGCAAAAATGATTCTTTCCCTGTTAATGGGCAAATTTTAAAAAAATATTTCTCATAGGAGGTAACCCCTTCTATCCTTGTATATTAAAATCTTTTGTTTTTCTTGTAAAAATAAAAGCTTGATTAGTACTGATAGTTGGCCTTTCAAAATAAATCTCAGATGACTTTCTTTTGATTTTTCTTTTCACTTATAAAAAATGAAAATGTTAAGGAAGGAAAATCGAAATATTTAGAGAGACAGATTGATTTTATCTTTCTAAAAAATGAAATTTCAAAAAAACAGTTTTTATTTTATTTTATGAAATCTCATTTTTATATAGCATGAATATTCTTTTATCAGTCTAGAAAAGAAACTTTAATATAGTAAGAAACCTTCTTGCAGAAAAGCAATCTAAAACTCGACATTATCATCCAGTATCTTAAAAAGTCCTATGATTCATTCCATCCAGAAAATCTTATAAATTTTCAAAAGGAATTCAAAAGAAAATAAAAAGATATGATTTGAAGAAAAACTTAAAAGATAATGAGTCTCATCATGAGCTTGTTTTCCATGTTCATAAAGAAATAGTTAAACTGACATTACTAATACTGTCTACCAAAACAATGTAATGACTTGAGATTATATCATAAAGACAAGGAGTCTCATCAAGAGCCAGCTTGATTAGTTTAATTGCTATTTGTGAATGGAATTGTCATTATTTGGTTACCAAGCCAAGGCAATGGCTTTTAAGTAGATAAAAATATATAAAAGAAAGTTCTCATAAATTAGAATTTACTTATGAAGATTATAAAAAATACTGGATGGGAAAATGGATCATAGATGGGTTAAAGGTAACCCTGCCAAAAGCTTAAAATTGCCTATTGGAACAGAGGCTCTATCTGTGATAAAAGAGTAAATTTATATAAAGCTGATCTGTAAAGGCTATTTACTTTATCCTTTTAAACTAAGTAAGGACTGATATATATTTTCATACTAATATCTTTATAGAGGAATTCTTACGAATAGTGAATAAAAGAATTTTTCATTGCTTGGAAAGGATATTATTTATTTGAAATTTCGTTCCTTTAACTATTTTATTTTAAAAAAGGTTTAGAATTTTTTAAATTTTTTATCAGAGACATCTGGTTCATCTAAGTGAATCGCCAATTGTTGTGCTATACAACAACCCCCCATTTATTTTTTTTATAAATAGGGACCCTTTAGAAATAAATAGGAAACTATTTATTATAATTTCCTAAAATAAAAAAACTTAGAAAATTTTTTTTTTTCTATTTTTCCTTAAAGTGCATCGCATATTACATATCTTATTTCAAAAAGAATTATAAAACATAAAATATGCGAATTGCGAAATGCTCTCGAAGCCTTTCCAAAGAAATAATTAAAAAACCTTGTAAAAACATCGAATCATCGTTTTATTTTTCCTTTTCGCATGACACTTTATTTAATCAATGAAGCTTTAAGAAGAAAATGATATAAGTTGCGATACCCATGGACCCGACAAGAAAATAAACTAGGAAATATAAAATCTTTTGCTATCGCGGTCACTTTAAGTTTTTTGCAATTCGCATTGTGCGCAACTTATAATATATACTCAAACGCTATCCTACAAAATTTGTGATTTGCGATTTGTGAAGATCGCATTTCGCAACCTTTAAGGGTCAAGCATCACGAAAATATTATAAGGAATGATTTCGATTTGAATATTAAATGAATTCAGCGTGTGAAAACAGCTTGTGTCATATCAAATGGAATTTAAGATCTTAACGACTTTAAAACGATTGATAGATCTTACGTGTGAAGACATGTGAAATATTAAATTAGGAATTATGAAAGATGATTGATAGATTGACATCTTCTTGTGTGTCTTTGAAGTAAATGATTGATTTAATCTCATAATGCTCCTTATGTACTCCTTATGTGTTAAATTCACTTCGCTCTCAGGAAATAAATTACCGGATTGAAGAAGTTCAAAATGAGAAAAAGGGGCAAAGAAATTTCTCAAACATCGTCCATAGAAGACACATATATGTCTTCATTATTTTCAGACACCGTCTGTAACAAAGGCTGCGACATTTAGACATGGGAGGCAATGTATAAACTCTTCGAAGATGAAGGACCAAGGGTGATAAACAAAGTTTCTACAACAGGTGTTGATTCTACCTCTGATGCAACCCTTTTTGACGTTGCATGCTCGTACATTCATAGGATAGCTGTGAGACCAAAAATTCTTCCTTTTATAGACATGGTTAAGTGGGCAATTGACCACTTAAACATTGAAGATAGAATTTTCAAGAATGCGAGAGGAGAAACTATAGGTTCTTTCAAAGCAGAGGATTTAACAGCAATGTATCACCTACCAACCCCATAGCAGAAATACGACAATAAATATGTGCATAATTTCAAAGCAAAACATCCAGATCTTATCAAAGTCATCCATGAATGGAAGGACAATGAAGGGAAATTGAAGCAAGATAAGTCTGGTACGTACCCAATTGCACAAATTCCTAATCCTTATTGTTATGCCACTGGTATGTTGTGTAGAATATTTTCCAATCCTGATAGTACTAGATTTTCAAGAGATTGGGTTCCCCTAATTGACACAATCGTCAATTCATCTATCTTAAATTGGGCAGACATTTTATCCAATTACCTAGCCAAGCATATAACTGAATATATGAATAAAAGAAGTGTTTCACTCAAAGAAATACCTTCTTTTTATATGTCTGCCTATGTCATGGATGCTATCTGTTTTAATTCTAATTTTCCTACCATGGGTTGGAAATGGACTACCAAAAACCCTACCCTCATTCATGTCTACAACAGAGAACTTTTGGATTCTGAGTTCCACTTACACTTCTATAAAATATCCTATGGAGTCATGTTGCCCATACATCAGATGATTTTCAATAGAAAGGCCCCTAGGGTTTCTGAAGAAGCCAATGTAGATATTCTTCCAGTAGCTAGATGGTTTTCCGAAGAAAAGTTCACATATATTAGAGTATTTGGGAGTTATGCTCTTCCCCATGTTTTACCTTACTATGTTCCAGATAGATTACTTGTGAAAGAAATAGCCTATCATCTTGTCAATGGTGTCACAAAACAACTAAATGATGGTAAAAAGGCTATTTGGCCTACTTTCCCTCTACAGTACGACACCTTTGCTTTGGCTAATATTGGCCACACATTCAAAGAGGTTCCTAAGATTCAGTTATTGAAATGGGCATTTATGTCAGGAAGATTATATGATCCCAATGATGTGATTAAAAATTACATCGCAGAGTTAAAAATGAAGCCTTTTGTAAAGGAAGCAGATGAATTTTATGACTTCTTCCAAGGCATGGAAAATTTCTCTGATATTATCAAATACATTTCTAGTCAATTAAGTCAAGAGGATACTAAAGCTTTTCAAGCATATAGAAACAAGAGACTAGAAAATGTTCCTTTGAATTTGTTGACTATTGAAGATGAAAAGCACACTCCAAGTGTTAGTCTGGATGATGAAATGAAAGATATATCTGAAAATGAATCATGTCAATCGCAGCAGCAGTCTGATAATTCAAATCAATCTGAAAATGAATCTGAATCTAAGAAAACAAATTTAGAAATTGACCAAATTATTCAAGAGATAGAAGTGCTGGAGAAAACAAGGAACAATGGGACAAAATAAAATTCGGAAACAGTTCAACATAGTTATAGCATGTTAGATCAGTCCAAGCCTTCTCAAGTAAAATATATGATGAATGAATGGGAAGAATTTTCTGAAGCAATAAAGACTCCCAAATAAAATCCCAATACTGATCAAGCATCAAGTTTCCAAACACCAGAACCTTCATAGAAAATAGTTGAGACTGTCAATCCGCTACAAAGAGTTCCAACAATGCATGACAAAGAAATCATACCAGCCTACCCTACAGATCAGATAGTTCTACAAATTGAAAATATTCCTTCATTAGATATTTTCTACAGTCCTAGTTACAAGGCTGTAGTTAAAAGAAATAAAAGAAGAAGGATTGATGAAACAACTCGAAAACCAATAGATGAATCAGTTGATGTACTTTGGAATGATTCCTCAGATGATCCCACTGAACATCTAACCAAGTTATCACAATATGCAGGAGCATATGCCACCGCTACTGTTGATAAATCTACTGAGGTTAGAGTATTGTTGAAACAAAAGGAAGCCAAAGTACAAGATTTAGAAAATTTGTTAAATGAAGAGAAAGGCAAGTCTATTGAGTAGATCAAAATAAGCACAACCCAATTTCATGAAGAGATTAAAAGCCTCAAATCAAAGTATTAGACAGAGCTTAATGAAAAGCAAGCACATCTGGAGAAAGCAATGGCTGAGTTATAGAGTCAATCATAGTTAGAACAATTCATCAAAGAAACACTTGATGTAAACACCATGTTAAAGAAAGAACAAGAAGTGTTTTGTCACCAAACTTCCATGATTTATTCTTATTGTGATTCCAATAAGATAATGATTCAAAAAATATCAATTCAGAAATTGGAATGTGAAAGACTAGAAAAGAAAATCTAAGAACACATTCAGTGGAAAATTTCAGAAACAGGAAAGCAAGCTAATCTACCACAAATAGATAAGCTTCACAATGAACTGTTATTCACAGAATGGAGAGCACAAATTAATCAAGCAGAGAAAGCAGCAACCAAGACATCCAAGAAATCAAATGAGAATATTCAGTCTATATGTGATCAATTGTTTAAAACAGAACTTCTTAAAGAAAACACGTTTGATGTGTTTTTAGGAACAAGAGAAGTAGAAATAAAGTGGAGACAAAGAGCATATACACAAGAAGAAATGATCAAAAAATTTAATAAGTTTGATCAGGAAAATTACTGGAATTTTCTAATCAAACCTTACCATCAACATCAAACTCTTCAGTCTCTTACAGATTCAAAAAAAATATCTCAGTCAGTAATCTCAAATGCTATTTTCAAGGGACGGTTTCGATCACGGATATCACAGCTAGCTCAACTTAAAGCAATGCTAGATATTTTTCAACTTCGTGATCACACTCAGAAACAAGGGCAGGATTCTCAAAATCAAGATTGTTAGTTTAAAATTCCTAGATTATTGTTTAGGTTAAGTTTTTAGAGAAAGGTTGTTTGAAACCTTCTCTACATTTTTGTAATAATTTAATTTTAGTTTATAGTTAGTTTAGTATTTAAACCCTTCTCATGCATTTAGAGAAGGGTCCAGAATTTTATTGAGAACATTTACAAAGAATGATTTCTTGTAAGTAAGTTTGTGGATGCCTCGATGAAATAATGGAACAGGGCCTTTTCAGTTATATATCATTTTGTTGATCACTATTGATGCACCTCTGTATTCTTTGAAATACTTACTGATAGAAGAATTGAATGTGGCCTATTATCATTGATAAGATGAACATGATAGTACACATCTCGTACTACTATCATGTATGCTATTTCTGTTTTGAATATTAGTGATGAATCCATATTTCATGAATTATATATGAAATTGATTTTTTTTGTCTGAAATATCAGTTGCACTATTGTACGATATAAAGATAGAAATTGGTTTGTTTTATATATGATCATCAAATATATACGATATGTTTCTCATTTTCTTTTGATTAACTATTTTTCAAGAGAATCATCTTACAAAGTAATAATTCTATTAAATCTGTGATGTTCTTAATCATCACACATTGAATAGATATCATTCTAGATCGCATCAAACTAGTATTACCCCGGGTTAGATTAAATTAGACTTAATTCAAAGTTTTGCATTTAGATTAAATTTGTTTTTAGTTTTTAGTAATTCTTTATGCAAATCCTTCGAGAGAGACTCAACAATCAAACAAAAACCCAACTCTGGGAAACTAGTCCTATTATACCCAGTCGGAGCCACTATCCCAAACAGAAAAGGAACTGTCTTAAGGTCTGGACCAGGTGGTTATCCCCCTTGTTGTTGCCATAGATTTCTGAGGCCTCAACAGGAGGCTAGAATACATGATATCTCCAAAACCCATAAATCGTCTCTGGAAATTCCACCTATAAATGAGTTAATTAAATTATTAGTGAGTTTTTAAATATTTCTCGAGTCTAAACTTAGGGAATATGACTAATTAATCAAAATTAATTAATTCAAGGTGATAATTCTCTATAAACTCAAATGGATCGCCTTCAAGTTAATCCTAGCCATCGATTAAGATCTAATCTTGGTCGTTGAAGTATCAATAGAGGATTATAAGAAGTCGATTGGGCTTAGAGAAATCATTTCTGCAGTTCGATTTCATTGGCAGATCGATTTCGAGTGTAACAGTCGTCAGTTGTGGAGAGAGAGTCAGTGAGATCGAAGATGTGATAGAGGGGTAGGGACAGTGAAGATAGAAGAAGGATTCCAGTTCTAGTGAGTGCATTTGTGGAGAGGCAAATGAGCCACAGTGAAACTGACGTAGATTAGCACAGTAACCTCTAGAGGCAATTTCAAATTTGTTGGGGAGAAGAAGAGTTTCAGTGCCAGAAGCTGGGCAGAGGTTCCCGAGGCCAGGAGAGACATTTTTACAGACAACATCTGACAAGATGGCTTGAGGAGAAGTTTTTCCACACTGAGTGCATATGTGACTGTGTTAGCGTGACGAAGCGACTGTGCAGAGCCAGTTTGGACGACTCAATTTGAGCTGAGGTCAAAGCCCAAATTTTCATGTGGAGTGAGGAAATACCTCATTAGATTTTTCTTGCCATTTTTCTTTGTAGGATTTCCATTTTTGGCATCCAGTTGTACTCAGATTATTTTACTGCTGCATAATAATAAAACCCGTAGCTACTACACCAATTTTCCGAAGTTGGGGTTTTCCCTAGGAAATTGGTCCAAAAATAACTGTGTAAATTTATGTGTGCGTTGTAGCATTTCTTCTAACGTTTATTTATTCCAAAGTTTATTTTTGTAGGTTGCAATGTGATTGATTCTGTATTTGTTATAGAAAACAATAAATAAATTGTTAAAAATTAATTTAATAATTAGGAGAATTATTTCAAGTTGCTGTAATACGATTCGAGTCACCGAATTTTCACACCCAAATCCACAGTGATCCATTGATCTTTGTCCTAGCTCAAAACTCTACCCATTGAATTTATTGATCTCTATTTTTGAATTGTTTGTCATTTCCTTTCACCACAAGAACTTCTTTCATAGATCTTCCAATGTAATAGGGTCTAGCACAAGCCTGAGCTAAACTCCTTGATCACAAATGTGTCCCATCCATGAGTTACCAATCCATTTATCTTGGATTATAATATAGTTATAGTTCCTTAGTCGAAACTAAAAAACCATGGGAAAAATCCCATGTGCCACAAAACCACTTTTAGCGAAAACCATGTGTCAAAAACTGCCAAAAACAAATGTAAAAAAATTTCCTCCACCTGCAAACCCAACTATGAACCCCTAGCTACAAATTTCACATTTTTGCAACACATGGGGATAGTCATGCAAACAATATAACACATACCCGACAATAAAGTGATGGTCGGCTAGGGTTAGGGTTTCTTGCATGCCTCAACCCTCAATTAGTGTTAACTTTTGGATCTTCTAGAATATTCTTAAATGTACAGGTGTGGCTAGCCCCACATGTGTGAGTAATGGGCATTAACATCGCATCCACTCAATACCATGGTGGTCAACAAGGTAGCTCAACTTGCAGGAGACATAACTTTTGATATAATCTATAATTGGGGTGGTTTTTGTATTGTTGGAAAGGTTTTTTTAATGTGTGTAATAACATCGAGGGGATAAAAATATTGATCATGAAGTTTTGACCCCAAAATATCTTGTTTGATGCCTCAAAATGTACCTGGAAGGTTCCAAACCCCAAATCTCTAAGGTGCGAACTACCACTAAAATGGGCACATGCCATCAATTTTTCTACCCAAAGGTACCAAGATAGATGAAAATTAATATAATAACCCATTCAAAATCATGCATCCCCATTTAGGGAAGTTTTTCATCCCAAAATATTTTATTGAATGAGGTGAGGAAAGTTTTCCCCTATATTCTCCCTAGAAGTTTCCCTTTCAACCCACTCTACCAAAAGTCATGCTACCACTATCTACTAGTTTTATTACTATTCTTAGAAACTATATCTTGTACCAAAATTACCTTAGCTTTTGGTTCTAAGCCCTTTATTGTAGGTAAGACCATCTCTTCGGTTTCATAATCCAACAGGGAAGGCTCGTAGAGTTTCAAATTTTCCACATTATTGTTGAGTAAATGTGCATATATGGGAGTAGATTAAGTATATAGGAATTATCACCCACCTTCCCCAATACCTAAAAGGAACCATACCATAGAGCCTTGATGATCGTACCAAGACCCTATAGCATTTATTTGTTTAGTTGCATCCAAAATATGTCCTCCAACTTGAATGTATTCTCAGTTTTGTGTTAATCATGTCAAACCTTGTATATTTCTTATGAATTATTCAATGTCTCTTATACTTGCAAATGAACCCACCCAATCTTTTCAACAAATTACTTTGCTTCCAATGCTTTTCTTGTGACATCCTCCCTCACTTCTCCTTGTTGTCTATAGAAAACATCCAGGGGCAAAGGCAACAAACCTTAAAGAAAGTTTTAAAAGGCGACTTACTAGTAGAAGCATGAACTACTTTGTTATAACAAAATTAAAGATTGATCATATTTTCATACTAGGTCTTTGGATGTTTCTAATTGTAACCACTTAAAAGTTGAATCAAAGTCATATTGACTACTTAGGTCTTTGTCTATAGATGGAATGTTGTAGATTTATTCAACTTAGTGTTCATTTTCTCACAAAGTGTAGTGAAAAAGGCATTAAAAATATAGCATCCCTATTTGAGATGATGTTCCTTGGTATCCAAGAGTGCACCCAAATTTACACAAAGAAAATCAGGATCAACTTTTGAACTTTCTAAGCACTTGGATAGAAAAATCAAGCCTTTGGTAGGTAGTACTAGCTCCTTTGTCACATACTAATTTTTTGTCTATATAATCAAGAACACTAAACCTGATAGAAATTACATACTTATGACCTTTGATGTAGACTCACTCCTCACGAAGGTTCCTATCCATGAAGAAATTGAGGTTATCAATAAGATTAATAACCAATAAACTAAAAATCTAGTGGATATTTGCTTGAAATCCACATTTTTATTTTGAAGGGAAAATATATATGAGAAACTTGTGGTGTGGTGTTATCCAGGAAACCCCTTCTACGGATATAAGTGATCCCTCTAGCCCAATGAGTGGGTCTTGTAACAATCGAGACAAGGAATGAAAACTTTCCTAGTTTAATATCAGAATAACATGAGAGAATGAGATGGCCTACCTCGCTCCTATGCGATTGCTTTTTGATGTCGATCCTGATATCTTGACTCCCAAGCTCGCTCCTCGCTATTCCTTTACGCATGAATACCTGTAAGAGATATCAAACAACAAAAAACGAAAGATACATAGCAAATGTATTCCAATATAAACCATACGAAAAATCAAGGAGTATCATAATAAGCCAGTGATCGTTAACAAGATCATGGAAAGTAAAATATGTTGTGTATTATTAATGAATAAAATAAGGAAGCATATAACCAGTGCCTTGATGTTGGAGACCTCCTTCAGGACGAGTTTCCAAGTCCAAGCCAAAGACTTCAAGCACTCCTTCTCCTTGGAATTTTGACAACATTTAGGCACATTCGAGCACTTATAAAGGTAACCAACAATGACCAACCATTTGGGGAAGGCATGAAACTCATTTATAGTGAATATGGAGAGGATATGGATGAACAAATGAGGGAGGAAATTCCTTATCTCAAAGAGGAGGTTTATTGAAGATATGAAAAAAGGTTCAAAAATGGCAACTCGACCATATCCTCAACCAACAAGTATCAGACTTACGTTCTCGAGACTTCTAGAGGACGAAGCTTCTACTCCATTTTTGGAGAAGCTGCCTAAAGAGGACCAACGTGGATTTTCACTTTAATTCCCATGCTTCCAATGTTGTTTAATAGTTACACACAAGGTGACAAGTGTGAGGGCAGACAGGAGAGACCCGCCTTAGGGTTGCAAACTATGGGTTTTTACAAACTTTCTCCAGAATTGTAGTAATGCATTGACTCTCCATTTCTTCAGGGATGTTTTGAGCATGTTATTCATGGTGAACATGTTTCCATAGATTTTGTCGCTTTTCGACATTTATGGCATGAGTGACACAAAAGATGACACTTTGGATAGGGAATAGGGAGTGCGACAAAATGTTGTGTAACAGATACCCCCTAAATCATGAAAGCATAACAATAAGTGATGGTTGAAGTGATTTATCATTCAAGGCAAGGACTTTGGAAAACCACCGTCAAGAGACCTGTAAATCAAACACGATACAATATGTGACATATTTGATATAAATATGCATGATAGGACACTGCTGAATAGGCATCAAATAACACATGAATCCATGGTATGGGCGTAGCCATCCTACTAACTAGAAAGGATCATATGTATGGATCCATGGCATGATCATAGCCATATGTATAAAAAGATCATGTGTATAATCACGAATACTCCACGCAACCTGTATTTGAACAAATATGATCCAGGTCCTTCGTCTTTGTCTTGATCCATCCAATGTACGAATAACCATTTGAACAGATATAATGATGTCGAACATGGTAGAAACCACTTGATTATCGGTTAATACGGTGAATTGTTAACATGCATGAGAGAAACCACCAATAATGATGATGGCCCTCAAGGTACGGAAACACAATCTACAAGCGTGAATAAGGGAGTTGAAGTCGAATGCTTGTAGAATCATTCGATCAAAGGTCAATGATGTGAACCTATCGTCGAACGCAAAGAACTTTCCATTGAGGAATGCAAGCTCCAAGATACTGAAAAGGGGTTTCTATATCAACTTACTGGATAATGAGCTGATGTTGACATGAAGTGATACATCGAAGGAGGGCCATAATGTTTCCCACATCATTGACACGAAACATAGGAATTATTAAGGTAGATAAGAGTGATTCAATATTGTTTCAGAGAGGGTCAAATATTTATGAAAGGTTTGACTTTTGCAGATAGGACTTCTCTTGAACATATCAGCGACATGACTCCGGATGTTGGTAGCATTTGACTCAGAATGGGATCAATGGTCATAGTGACAATACGATATGATTGAATGAGAGGAAAATGGATTTACCAAACCCAGGAAGGCAAGTGACGAAGAGAGGATAATCCAAACCCTACACGAGACACATATAAGTTTCATGTTCAAGAGCGACATGCTGCCTTCAAAACATACTTTACTTCCATCCCCCCCCCCCCCCCAAATATTTCTAGTGAGTACCTCTTTATTTTTTTATAGAAATATTGAGGAGGATACCATGTGGTTAGCGCATAATTTCATCCTTCAGATGAATCCATCCTAGTAAGCTAAACGAGTCCTAGGAAGGAGTAACTTGTTCTTGTCATGGTGACAAGTCCTTCGTCGTTTAAGATTTACTAGTCCAACAAAGGGGTAATTCGGTATCTTTTCATAATTAGGGAGTTTGAAAAAGTGACGGAAAAGAAAACTCCAAAGGGTCCCTTTTCGTAGATAGTCCCTTGAAACCGAAAAGGTAGAAAAAAATATATGAGAGAACCACTTAGTCATGTTTGACTAAGGTATTCATTTTTTGTAATTAGTCAACTTCAGCCTGAAAAAGGGGTAAATGTATATTGAGATGATGTCAATTCATTTATTTTAACGAGCTCGAAAGGATAAGTGCTCAGAAATATTTTCATTTTTCGAGGTTTAGAAAAGAGCTTAAAGTCGACTCCAAGGGGGTTCATTGTTCGTTTGTTTTGAGAGTCCGAAAAAAAGTGATAAAAGACAACTCGTCGTTCACCAATTCCCGAATTTGATTCATAATGATCTGCTGCTGCACATGTAAACAAACGTGATTTTGATCGAGAAAAATATAAATATAGGTAAAAATACTTTACAAAACGATAACAAATATTTTTGAATTAAAATATTTGGTAAAATACTTTTAACAATTAAAAAAAAATAAAATAATAATTTTACCATTGTAAACTTTGCAAAGCACTTTTACCCTTGTCTTTCTCAAAGTTCAGGCGCACCATTTGATCAATTCAGGACATCATTCACTGAACCGTCTGTTGCAAGTAACAACCCTCTCTTTTTCCTACACTTTCCCCATATTTTTAAGCATTCTCATCTATTTTTGCGAGCTTAGGGGGAGCTTGAAAATGTAGGGTACGTGGACGACCAATGTGGGTATCACCCATCGGGTCCGCGTTGATTGCCCTGGCCCTTAAAGTCCATGTGCCATGCCAACACATACAAATTAATGGACAAACGCGGTAGCGCTGTGAGATAATTTATTTTGATGAATGCTCAATTTTCACTCAATTTTTTTCCAAATTTCTTCCATGAAAGATGATTAATCTTGGTTAATTGATTTTTTGTCGGAGAATTATGGAAATAGAGTGGAAAGAAAGAGACCATGAAGCCAAATATCAAGAAGAAACTCAAACCCAAACTACATAAGAGCGTTGCGACATTGTAGTTTTCTCAAGTTCTTCCAAACGTAGGGGATTCGATCCCAAGTGGATCTATTGCAGTATATTGTGAGATGGTGGCATATTGACCGCCAAATGTTTGTGATCGGTGGTCAGGACATGGAGATAGATGTGTCTGACATTTACTTCATCACCAGGTTTTCCAAGAGGGGACTACTGGTCCAGTTATATGGTGCCAGACCACGTGGCAAGAGCATGGAGATGCTCATTTCCAGACACTCCAGTTAGGCTCTCAGAAGACCAAGAGCAGAAAAATTAACATTAAAACTGTTAATGATCCTTCTTTGAGAGCTGTCCTTTACACTATTTCACTAGTGGCAGGAGTGCAAGCCTTGTATGAGGCAAGCAAATCCCACTTTCATTATGCAGTGGACTATATGAGTCTAACGATGTTCAACCGGTGTGAGGGGTTTCTCATTAACATGAAACGCTAACTCACAAAGTGAAAAATTGTGAAGTTGAAATAGTTTGGATATAGTTCGATATTGGTGACTCTCTTCTTAGAGAGGATTCCACTATTCTGATGCCAACAGATATAGGTGGGACCTCCTGCACCGAGGGATCCATGACTCATGAGATGGAGTGAGTTGATGCCTCGCCATGGCGGCGAGAAAATATGTCTTTCCTACCTCGATTCTTTGGATGGATACACCAACAATTGATCGTAATTGATGACTGAACATATGTAGGGACCGACTTTAGAGGAGATCCTGATCTTCCTCTACCACCGGGTGTACAGTAGGACGACTCAGGTAAGAATTGTCTTAAAAGTTTTTTCAATTTTTGATTTTTTTTTATTAAGTGTACCGAAAGTTTAAATTATGATTATTTTGCATATGTTGGACACATGAGACCTCCAGGTTTGTCTCAGATAGCGAGGAGGGTGGTTCCCCAGATAGAGGCTATGGTTTATTATGAGGGTGCCAACCCTATAGTCTAGGTGGAGCTCAACCTGATAGCTCTAACCATAGGCATACCAGATTATGCTTTTGTTGATAATATCCCACTATTATATCAGAGACATACTATGGGGGTACCAGCCAGACTCCGTCGACTGTTAGGAAAATTTGTCAGGGCTGTTACATACTATCATCAAAATCATTCTAGACGATAGATATGCCTCTTTTAGTTTTATTTCTGCACTTACGTAGGCTTGAGAAACCATGTGCCTCGGAACACAGATTTTGATTTTTGATGTATCACACTTTTTGCAAACTTGATATATATATACACGTTTTTGGATGTTATTTAATGTTCATTTATGCAATGTTTTTTTTATATGTTACATAGATGTCTATCTAAAATGTAATTTTCCAATGTATCTGTTACTGTAATAGGATTTCTTGGAATGTGATGATAAGTAATATTATCAAAATTTTGTTCCAATAATTGAACACGTAGATACATCCATAAAATTTGAGGGTTTCTTACTGAATAATGTATGTTTAACTAAAATACAATGAGTTTTGAATTGAGTTTGACAACTAATTCCCTAATTCAAACGACAACTGCTTCTGACAATAGTTCGATAATAGTGCTATATTCAACAATATTATTAGTTGTTCGACCTAGACATATGCCCTGTAAACTCACTAACTCACCATTGGGAGCATAAAGTGCCCACACAACATAAGACAAATTTTGTGTACTACGACAAGCGCCATCAGTGAAACCAACATGAGGGAGAAGGTTTGTCAACATCTGAAAACCAAGTAGAAGATGGTAAGCATGGGAAAACATGTTAAAAGGAAAAAAACGCACTAAAAACTACACACTAATGAAACACACACTAATGTACAAAGTATCCATGCAAAATAAAGCATAATAATTCTTGAGATAGAGCTCATTGTGGGGCTCAACCAACTAATTCCCTTGATAGTCTACTAACTCACAGGCACCCTTTTGTAATACTTTCTTAACAATATAGGGCTTTTCCACATAGGTTCAAATTTCCCAACACCTAAGTTATCATGAGCTTGATCATATAGAAGGACCAAGTCACCTTCAACATATACACGAGGGGATACATATTTTTCATATTGTTCTTTAACACATATTTTATGAGTCTCAGTGACCAAAGCGGAAATTTAAAGAGTCTCATTGAGACACTCTAGATAATGCAACCGTTCATCCTCAAGTAAAGTACCAAGGAGTAATTCGAAAGCTAGTTTCAATGAAGGAATTTCACATTCAATCGGGAGAGTAGCTTCCAAACCATATAGTAATTGAAAAGGTGTGAATCTAGTCACTATTTTAGCAATGGTTTGGTATGCCCATAAATCCTAAAATAGCATGAGATGTCAGTTCTTTTTGTGCATTCCAACAGATCGTTGAAGCATAGTAACTAAAACCTTGTTAATTTCTTCAACTTGGCCATTGGCTTGTGGATAATAAGGAGTAGATATTTGAGAGTGCAAGCTTCTGTGATCCACAAAATTTTAAATTCTAAATCTTCCAGGAAATCACATGAGAAATTTTGGAACCGACGCGTTTCGAACTACCAACTATAGTTCATCATCAGGATAATACTGATGATGAACTACAGTTGGTAGTTCGAAACTCATCGGTTCCAAAATTTCTCATGTGATTTCACAGAAGATTTAGAATTTAAAAGGAGTAGAGATATCGTGACATAGCCATAAATTAGCAGTAACTTCTGTCATCGTATAGTTTCAGAAATGGGAGCCATGGTCAATGATGATGGCTTGAGGAACACCAAACCGAGCAATAATGTGACTAAACAGGAATTGAACCGCAGTTTCACCATCAACACTATATGTGGGCATCACCTCAGCCCATTTAGTGAAATAGTCCACAACGACGATGGTGTATCCATGCCCCCCCCGACCGAGTCAGGGTTACATGTCATGGACTCAATTCCCCATTTGGAAAATGGGCCAACGATGATAACTGGGTGTAGGGGAGCAGTTGGGGATCACATTTTTCGGTTAAAAATTTGGAAAGCATAACATTTTTGGATGGCAAGAATGAAATACTTAAAAATAGAAGGCAAAAAGTAACCAACGCGAAGGATATTTTGAGTCGTGGCATAATCTAACATATGACCGCCACAGGCTCTAGAATGGCAGGCATTTAAAGTTTTCCCTGCTTCCTCATGAGTTAAGAATCATCGATGAATGGAATTGACACCAAGGCGATATAAAGCATCCCCAACAATGCGGTAGGGTTTAAATTGGTATCGAAATCGTCGTTTTTCAGAGCGAGACAACTCTGGTATAAAGGTTTGAGTTTGGAGATATATGATGATATCTCCATATGACAGATCATGGGTGGTAATAAGGAAGAGAGATTTGTCATGAATAAACTCATCAGAAACAATAGTTGTGTTTGCGAAGGGAAGGGTGCAGATCAAATCAGAAAAAACAAGTGATTTCTTCGACTTAGCCTTAGTAAATTCTAAGTCGAACTCCTTAGGATAACAATCCATTTGGAGTATTTTCCCCTAAGAAAATGATGAGACAAAATATAAGTAATGGGTTTACATTCATAGATCACTGTAGTTTTACGTAGAAGGATATAGTGGCAGAAGCGCTCGACAACATGGACTTCTGTTAATGCCAACTTCTCGACATGGCATACCGAGGATTAACGCCAAAAATATTTCAACTTAATTAGTATATCACATGTTAGTCACCATTATCATCGTCCTGGATGAGAACCATGGCAATGGTATTGTAAGTAGTGGCTAATTATAGGAAGTAATCGCGGTGATAGTTTGGGGGATGTAATAAATGAGCGCTAAAGAGAGCAATCTTTAAGGCATAGAAATCTTGTTGGGAAGTATCATCCCAATTGAATGGGACCCCCTTGTTTAATAAGCGAGTAAAACCTTTGGAGAAATTAGCATAATTAGGATGACGCGGATGAGGAAGTTTTCCTTCCCTTGCAAACTCTGAAGTTGATGTAACGAGGATGGAGGAGGTCGACTGACGATATCCTCCACTTTGAGAGGATCGATTCAAATGCCTTGCTTGGATAATATGAACCCTAAGAGATGACTGGATTTGACGAAAAGACACATTTATTAGGATTCAAATGAATATTATAGTGTGAGCATCGAAGAAAATTTTCTTGAATATGATGTGGGTGATCAGAACGCTCAGGAGAGTGCATAGGAAAATCATCAATATAGGGTTGGACGATATGCTTGATATCGTGAAATGCATAATACAATGCTTGTTGGAAGGTAGCGCCAACATTTTTTAGTCCAAACAGAATTTTTTTATAAGCGAAGATCCCCTAAGGATAGATAAAGGCAATGTTGTGTTGATCAACGGGAAGGATGTTGATATGGTTATATCCAGAAAAGTCATCCGTAAAAGAAAAAATCACACTCCCAGCACATTCGTCGATAATTTGGTCAACAAAAGGAGCTGGATATGTATCTTTAGGACATGCGTGATTAATGTCTCGATAATCAATACAAACACGAATTTTTCCTTGTTTCTTAGTTACCATAATGATATTAGACACCTAATATATAAACGAGATGGGGTAAATAAAACAGGCTTTGAGAAGTTTTTCAATTTCAATTTTTATGGCAACTTCCTTTCGTGGGTGGACTGGATGGAGACATTTTCAAACAGGTCTCACATATGGATAATTAGGAATCTCATGCTCCATAACACTGGGATCAATGCCACACATATCTTCATATGAACAAGCAAAGACATCACAAAATTATTTGAGGAGGGTCATATAAATATCAATCTTATCGGGAGAACAAGAGTCCCCAATATGAATGTTTTAGACAACCCCCGCTTTCACAGAGATGTCGATGGTTATGGTTGTGGAAATGTTTCCCATGTTTCCTTCTGATAATACCTCATGAATTGAGATGGTTGTCTGAAGGTGATCTATCATGACAGGGGAAACGAGAGTCTCTAGACATGTAGGAATCTCAATAAGGCTTGGAATAAATGAGGAATGATGACGAGTGTCATTCCAAGGAGTTTCTTCAAGCAACATGACTTCAACAATGCTTTCATTACTTAGAAAAGTCTTGTCCCAAGGATCATTAGAATCTAGAGAACTGAGCTAAGAGGATTGTGAATACGAGTCTAGGACAATATTCAAGCGATCACAAGTTTGAGATATAGTCGTGTAATCCAAAGAAACATCTTGATATTCTTGCTCAATAGCGCTAAGCGGCATAATGTCACCAAATCGATTAACCTAATCATGATTGGGTATAATCTAAGGGTCGTGATGAGATGTGATCATGTTAACCGAAGCGATACTAGAAGGAGGAGGGAGGGAAAAATTTCCCATCAAGGAGGAGTCTTGGAAAATACCTGCTCCAATAAGCTAATAAGGTATGGTTGACTTCCCAACATAAGGCACATTTCCAGTTGAAGAATCACCGGAAAAGAATGCTAGCTGGTCAACTGTGAAAATATTTCCTTGATGGGGAAATCGAAGCACACAAAATAAAGTAGAGACTACACAAACCATTGTGTTTTTCCAACTTTGACTAAGTATGAGGTTGTAATTTAGAGGCACGTCATCAACTTTGACCTCCATAGTAACAGTTTTTCCTTCCAAATAAATTGGTAGGGCATTGAGAATTCCATACGGGCAGACACCTTTACCATAAAGAGCTTCCAAAATATTGGGGGATTGATTGAGGGGAGGAGAGTCGAGGGCTTTCCAACATGCGATAGACATAATACAGGTGGAAGCACCTTCATAAACAATAGTCTGATGAATGGTCTTACTCATAACAACAAATTAAATCAGGAAAGAAAGTTGAGGCGGCAAGTGAGGAACATGTTTTTCCAGATCATAGGTATTCAAATTGGAATTTGTGGGATCAATTCCCCCTATAGCAAATAACAAAACCTTCTTCTATGATGGGCATGTCTTAAAGACCTCCAATGTCAACATCATCGAAGGCGCCTGAGCTAAGTCTTCTACAATATTGTAATGCTGAGTAGCTTAGGCGTTTAGATTATAAGCCTATTTTCGAAGAACACCTTTGGGGGGTGGTTGGATCACATATTAAATTATAGGTCCCTCAATATGGAGAGGACTGAAATTGGGTGGAGTGGAGGAAGAAGGTATGTCAATAACATCTTTCTCTACCATGAATTTCTCAGGAGTTGGGTAATCCTTAGATCTCATGGCAACGTTGATAGGTTCCGTACCACTCATAAATACTTGGGAACTACCAGATATTTGTCCCAGAGAATGATCTACAAGCTATGTTTGTTGCGAAGGGAAAGGTTCCTTTAATACTACTGGCATCCCAAAGGTACCTTTCAGAATATGACTTACTTCGGCACATAGTAGGCAGTCTTTGGTGTAATGATCCTCATCATAGATAAGATAAGGAAACTTTAGCTTTCTTTTCGATGAATCGTTAGCAGATGACTTTGGTGAATCCTATATATGCATATCTGGTTTGGATTTACCTTTACCCTTTTTCTTACCCTTCTAGGATTTGTCTGTTTTGGTATATTGCACAACATTAAACTATGAGGTTTTACTAGGATTTTTCGGACTAGATGCAACATCAAACGTTGCAACAAGAGCTGATTTGGATTTGGAAGAATTAGCAGGGGCACTACTAGGTTTCTAAGTAACATATCCAATAACACCATCAATGGGTTTTGAATAAGAAGGTTTGGAAGATGCGAGATCCGTTGAAGGCCCTGAAGCGTCAGGAAGCAACTCATACAAAGTGCCCGATTGAGAATATAACAAGTCTAAATACTGGGCATGAGCGATAGCTTGTTCTTTGGTAACAAAACCACCCATGGTTATGTCCTTGGAAATTATATGACTGAATGATTTAGTAAACCATTATCTCAAGAGCTAGTCCGAGATTTTGAATTTAATGAGATGACGTCATCGTCTCCATTCGCGAATGTCATCAGAGATATGAGCGGATGTTGATTGTTCCAACAATGTTAGAAGATGAGTCCCAGTCTCATACCGAATAGGTAATTGAAAATGGGTAAGAAAAGCCATGGCTACAGAGTTAAAGTCTTGGAAGGCACCTAGAGGAATCTCATTGTACCATTTTGCGGCAACACCCACGAGATTATGGTGGAAAAGACGTAATCGAATGGAATCATCGACCCAAGATTTGGACGAACACCAAATGTGATAGGTCATGACGTGTGCTTAGGGCCCTTCTCTAGCCTTTCCTTCAAACTTAGGAAAATCTCCAGGAATATCGGTTGGAACCGAAGGCCAATACGCAGAATGGATATTGGGTCATTTGTAAGCCTTGACATGTCTAGTAATTCCTTGCCAAAAATGACAACTAAGGTTTGTATAGGGTGTATGGTGTTTGATAAGCACCAAATTGATTATTCCAACCTGGTTGGAATTGGTTTTTCCCCCATTAGGGTTGGTTTTTACCATACGGACCAAATTGGCCATATTCTTGGTAAAAGGGTGTTTGTTGCAGTTGCTGGTAAGGACCTTTTTGTAGTTGTTGATAATGCCCCTATTGTAATGGTTAGTTAGGACCCTGTTATAGTTGCTGATAATGCCCCTACTACAGCGATTTATTAGGCCCCTGCTGCAATTGCTGATATGGCCCCTACTGCAGTGGTTGGTTAGGCCCCTGTTGCATAGGTTGGTTAGGCCCCTATTTCAACTGAAGGTTAGACCCTTGTTGAAACTGAGGGTTAGGTACCTATTAGAGTTGTTGGTATGGTCCTTGCTGCAACTGAGGGCTAGTCCCCAGTTGAAACTGAGGACTAGGTCCCTTTTAGAGTTGCTAATAAGAGCCTTGTTGGGGTTGCTGGTAAGGGATACTAGGTCTGAGAGGATAAGTTCCAGATTGGCCCAACAAGGGATTGGGACCATATTGCGGTTGGGGGCCTACTTTTGGATTGGTCAAAACTTCCGACAGTGGGAATTGTGGTTGGTGAACATATGAATTTTGGACATGATGTTGTTGAACATACAGGTGTTGAACGTGAAGATGTTGAACATACACATGTTTCACAAAATATTTTTGAGTTGAAAGGGATTTGAGGACCTTGGAAAGGTGCTCCTACAATAGAACTGACCATAGAAAAAACTAGCATTCCACCCATGTTAGGAATGGCACCAGTGGGCTGTGCTACCATTGATGCAGGTCTATAGTTCACGTAGTTCCCACTAGAACCAACAAGCATATAGGGTTGCCCACCAGACTGTGGAATAGATGAACCCATAGGTTGAACATTGAGGGGGGAAACTTTAGTTACTGTAGATAGGGTCAATAAAGCAAACGATCCAAGGTTAACCTGTATCTGACCCACAGTCATTGTAGGCTCAGTAGCAGGCATTGACATGTTCAAACCAAAAGAACTAGTTGTGGGAGTGACACCAGTTCACCATATAATATTATGATATAACGAAGTCATGCCAGAAGCGCCTGAGACAAATTCACCAAGGGAAGTGTAACCTGGTGGAACCGACGTTGCACTATGACTAGTGGGTGCAGTGGGCCTACTTCCCATATGAAAATGTACATAAGGAAATCCTTCAGGAGGGAATTGTGCTTCAGGGCCGACTTTCGGGATGTGGGTTGTAGATATCTCCAAAATATTACTCTGAGGAGTCTCTTGTATGGAGCATCCTCACCATTAGTTGTCATGTTGGAGGGAAAAAATTCTCGAGCGGGAACCAGAGGTTCACTAGGAGAAGGGACCAACATAACGTTTGGAGTTTTGAAAGGATTGTACTGGTGCGGAGGTGACAAGTAGACAGGGTCATCTTCAGGATCAAAGAGCGTATTCTTAGGAAAAAATAAGATCCTAGAAGTAGGACCAAGACTATCCGGAGGAGAGGCCTGAGATGAAGTAACCGACTCAGATGGAGGCGGTCAAGAAGAGATGTGTTAAATACTCAGAACAATACCAAGTTCAACACCCTGGTTCTCAATAGGTTCAGACACAATATGAGAAATATCACTTTGGGATCTTTAAGGAGACCCGTCGACTTCAAAAACTGAAGGGGAAGTGGAAGGTGAACTCCGCGCGTGGCGCGATCTAGGACTTGGAGGTTCTGCCACAATGTGTTTTTCAAAAAGTAAAAAAATGATACAAGTGAATAATTTGGGCTATAAAAATTTTCAATTAACCAGTCACAATGAGGTGAAGGAGCAATGCTTCGGGTAGGATGTTATACCGTGGGTAGTACACTTTAGAATTTAACAACAAAAAATAAATCCAAAGGGGTAATCTAGGCAAAAGGATTAGCAAGCAACTGTGAACTGAAATATACACCTTGGAAAACCAAGGAATTGACGTACAACAACCAATCTCCATGAATTTTGTGTTCGGTGTTTCACGATTTACAAGGCAGCCGACTCGGTTACCTATGGCAGGATAGAAAATTAGTGGGGTCTCCAAAAATATACGCGACGATACGTGGGAGCTCAACCCATAGTAGCGTTTTCCAATGTGTAACCGTTCGATGAGAACATCACGATATACTTACAATAAGCATAGTCCTATATAATTCCATACGTGGGACGAGATATCACCCCCGGGATGCAACACAGGTTGTTAGCGATAACATCTACACTTTAAGACGCTAGAACACGTATCTAGCCTAGACCTCTAAATGTTTGTGTTAATTCCAAATGCTCCTAATATGCAACTATATGAGAAAAATACTTTTTTCTTTTGATGAGAGCTAAATTAATAAGGGAAGAGATTTCAAACAATGATGCATCAAACAAATAATGCAACAAACACAATGCCCTTAACTAGTTTTTCTCTTTTCACTCTTAAAAAAAATGCAATTCTAAAAAGTAAAAAGACAATTTTCACTATCCTAAATGCAACTTTTCAAAATTTTTTTTTTTTTCACTTTTACTAAGATGTACTTATATGATTTTTCACTTTCTTTCATTTTGAATGATATAATACACCTAATTTCACCTCTTTAGTTTTCAATTACCGAAAAATTTGATCTATTTTCAATAATGAATTCCAAAAAATAACCTTTCAATGCAAGTAATCTAATGCACTTAACGAAAATAAATTTTTTTGAAATGAAAACTAACTAAATACAAAAATTAATTTCTCACGAATGAAAAAGAACCACTATTGTTCCATGGACAGAAAATTAGAAATTTTCAAATCATACCAGCAGTAAACACAACTTTCAATCGACTCAAAATTTGAAAGTCTCAATCAAAAACATCAATTTACCACTTTAACTACGAGACAAAATTTCACATTCCACTATGAAACTGAAGGCATTCAATCACAAATTTACACAAGAAAAACATGGAAATAACCTTAAGGATCATAATACACTAAATTTTCCAGCATAGACTCAAAAAAATTCCACATTCAAAGATCATTGCGGACTTCCAGTTGAAACCAGAGGTCTGCAGCATGACTTTTTCAGATAAAATGTGCATTGGCAACACGACTGTGACTGATAAAAAATGCGTTGATGGAGGGAAATAGGGGAAAAAAAGAAAATATCAAGGATAAAATCTATATATAATACCCTATGACACTTCAAAACATATTAAAGATTGAAAATCAATCCAAACAAAGGGTCGTTCAACGGTTGGCCGAAACAAACAAGAAGGAAAAATACAAAAGAAGGACTAGTAAGGCTATAGGCTCCCTAGAGGAGTCGCCATTTTGTTATCCAAGAAATCCCTTCTATGGATAGAAGCAATCCTTCTATCCCAATGAGTGGGTCTAGTAACAACTAAGACAAATAATGAAAACTTTCCTAGTTTAATATTAGAATAACATGAGAGAAGGAGATGACCTACCTCGATCCTATGCGATCAATTTTCAATGTCAATCTCGATCTCTTGACTCCCAAGCTCGCTCCTCACTATTCCTTTACGCAAAAATACCTGTAAGAGATATAAAAAAATGACAAACTAAAGAGACATAACAAATCTATTCCAATATAAACCATACAACAGATCACGAAGTATCATAATAAGCAAGTGATTGTTAACAAGCTCATGGAATGTAAAACATACTTTGTATTATTAATGAATAAAAGAGGGAAGCATACAACTGATGCCTTGATGTTGGAGACCTCCTTCAAGACGGGTTTCCAAGTCCAATACAAAGACTTCAAGCACTCCTCCTTGGAATTTTGACAACGTTTAGGCACATTCGAGCACTTAGAAAGGCAACCAACAATGACCAACTATTTGGGGAAGGCATGGAACTCATTTATAGTGAAGCTAGAGAGGTTATGGATACAAAAATGAGGGATTAAATTCCTTATATAAAAGAGGAGGTCTCTTGAAGATAGGAAAAAAGGTTAAAAAATGGGAGAACTTGACCATATCCTTAGCCAACAAGTACCCGACTTCTATTCTCGAGACTTCTAGAGGACGAAGCTTCTGCTTCATTTTTTGAAAATCTATCTAAAGAGGACCAACACAAATTTTCACTTTAATTCCAGTGTTGCCAGCGTTGTTTACCAGTTAGAAACAGGGTGACAAGCGCGAGGGCAGACAGGAGAGACCCGCATTGGGGCTGCAAACTAGGGTTTTTTACAAACTTTCTCCAGAATTGCATTAATGCACTGATTCTACATTTCTTCAGGGATTTTTTGAGCATGTTATTCATGGTGAACATGTTTACATAGATTTTGTCGCTTTGCAATATTTTTGGAACGAGTGACACAAAAGACGACACTTTGGATAGGGAATAGGAAGTGCAACAAAATGTTGTGTAACAGGTGGCCATGGGATCTCCCTTCTCCCCAATTATTGTCAATTTGTTTATGGAAATTCTTGAAAACAAAACTATTTCTTTGCCTTATTTGAAACTAAATATGTGGATTAGATTTGTTAATGATACATTTTTCATCTAACCCTATGGGCATGAATTCCTAGAAAATTTGTTGAGCACCTCAACAACCAATTTAACTACATAAAATTCACCATAAATATTGAGGTTGATGCCATCCTTCCCTTTATAAGTGTCCATGTTATTAAGAAACCAAATGGGGCTTTGGAACACACCATATATATAAAAAAAATACCCACATTGAGCAATACTTTCATGCTAAATTTTACCACCATTTGTCTAAAAAAAAAGTGTTCTCAATGTCCTGGTTATTAGAGTTCTTATAATCTCAAATGAATATCATTTGGAAGAACAAAAAGGCATCTCTTAGAGGTTTTTGAAAATAGTGGTTATAATAAACATTAGGGAGCCAAAGATTTTCAAATTTATATTAAAGGACCTGAGGGCAAAGAACATATCAAGGAGGTGTCCAAAAAACTTATCCAAGACGTGTCCAAGGTTTTCTTGCTTTGCATTCAAGGGAAATGAACAATATTTCTAAAGTATTAAAAAGAAAAAAATTGGAGCAAGTGTTGGGTGTCGTAATTGTCGCATTTTTATCATGTTTATCCTTGCCATTACTCACATTCCATCACCTCATTTAACCATTCATCATACCATTTCCATGGGTTCACCTCATTATTTTCCAATTTATTTATTTTTAATATTATAAGAGAATTTGTGATTAATTTTTGGAAAATTAACATATTTAATTAATAAATCAAATGTGGATGAGCTTTGTAATGTGTAGGATTATTTGGAAGGATTATTAAAAAATCTTCTTGAATATTTCCTCCACCATTTCAAGAATTCAAAGGATAATTTTTCAAGCTTATTCCAAGGAGAATATCAAGGAGATTCTGAGGGGAAGATCATGGAGATTTGGATAACTTATCTCATCCAAGATTTGTGAGAGATGAGTGAGGATTTGAAGGGATCATATTTTGTAATTATAGGGATATTGGTTGAGAGAAAAGTGGATTTGTAATTATGAGTTTATTATCTTGTTTTCAAAGCACTCATGTATAAAAGAGAGTTCCCTCTCTTCATTTTGATAAGAAGAATATGTAGGAGATAAGAAATATATGATAGGAATGATAGATATGATAGAGAGGAATGATTAGAGTCTAGAATAAATTTTTGGTTTTGTAATCTTTCATGATGTAATAAGATCGTGTTTTTCTTCGTCGTTAATATATGTTGACACATGTTACTCCTCACATGTTGTTTTTATCTTATATGATTTCACATTTCCAATTTTTTATATGATGCGGTGGTAATGTTGTTGGAGTAGAATTGTTGAGGAAGGATGATCAGGTTCTCCTAAGTTAGGAGCCTCTTCTCTCGCTTTCTACACATCACAAACTGCTGCTCTTTAGTCTCTCTTCTTAAGGACAGTAATCTGGGGAAGGAAGAACAAGTTCTCCTAAGTTAGGAGCCTCTTTCGTCGTTTACTACATCTTGAATCAGAGACGAAATATTAGACTAGGTTAGTTTAACCTCAGTCCTGCATTTCCAATGCATGTGCTTTGTAAGTCTACGATTCCTCGGATTGATAAATTATGTTAGGGAAATTATTTGACGACGATAGTTTCGCCCAAAATTTTGGCACCGTTTATGGGGAAACACAATGGATTGAGGTATAGGTTAATTTTTCTTGCAAGTGTGAATTTCAATTTCAACAAGCGTGTTTAATTTCTGCAAGGTTGATTTCTGAGCAAGAGCGTTTGATTTCTGCAACTGTGAAGAGTGATTGTTAGTTTTTAAAAATGATTTAACAATGAGTATAAGTTTGGAACAACTCACTTAGATCCTAGCAGAAGTTGGGATCTCCTCTTCATATGAAAATAAGATCTTGACAGCTGCGGAAAGCTTAACTGCTCCTCCAAAAGAGAATGAATCTACATATGAAAAATGTTGTACATTTGATGAAAAACAATTAGTAAAGCAGGAGATTGAGGACGACAACAAGGAGTGGCGACATGATCTGAAGGAGGAAAATCACGCCTATGAAAATCTTATTGAAGAATGGTTCAAAGCGAGTATGAGGTTAGATTAGTCGTTTTTTATTTATTTAGTTAAATCAAAGTTACAACAAGTAGGTCCGGTTATTTTTATACATTTTTATTTTTCATGTGCGCAATTGACAATGAACATATTTTTATTATTGTTGTGTGCATGGTTACATTGGAAATTTGATTATACGTAAGAGATTTTTTATGTTCAATTAGAGTAGAGTATATTAGAAAAATAAATAAAAAATTTGTTATTTTTTATTTTATTTTTTTTAATAAGCATGCAATCTCTAAAATAAAAAAATAAATAAAAATTTCTCTAATAGTTTTCAGGAATAATTTTTTTTTTTTTAAATTTCTAAAATTATAGTTTTGATTTCAAATTTTCTAATTTCATTTTTTTTTGTTAGAAATTAAAAATAAAAATAAATAAATAAATAAATATCTCTCTCTCTCTCTCTCTCTGTATATATATATATATATATATATATATATATATATATATATCTCTCTCTCTCTATATATATATATATAATAATAATAATAATAATAAATTGCACTCTCTCTACGCATTTTTTTTTGAAGCCATTTCTTGCTTTGATAAGTGAAGGGTTTCTAATTTGAAAACTGATGGGATGCCCCATTTAACTGCCATTGTTGCCCATTGTAAGGTGCAAGATAGAGGGTTGGGCACCGACTCTGTGCAACAGTGTGTGTGGGAGTTCCCCCTGCGAGCCCATAACGACAACCAACCCTTGTATTTTTCTTCTCTCCGACAATTTCATTTATATATCTTTAGCCTCCACATTGAATATTTATATGCAAAAGATCATCCAATAGAAAGGAAGAAACACACCAAGAATCCGAGACGTTTTGAATCCTTTGCTTGGTAAAATACTTGGTCCTGCAGTAGTGGAATCAGGACAAGATGTAGTGATCTGTTCTTTATTGTTTGAACAAAAGGGTGAGAAGGAGGTGCCATACCCATATACAGTCTCAGAATTCACATTGAGGCTCTCCAATCTGAGGAATAATCTAGGGCACACAGGAATTTCCCAAGGAGTGATTCGTTGATATGTTCTTGCAAGAAATGAATACTTTGTTGCATATGCCCATAATCCTGCCAGATTTTGAGGATAGTATACTCATCAGGTAATGAATCATCCCCCAGAGATTCTACCCTCGTGGTGTTGATGGACGTTTTACACCCCATTATCTCTCCCAAGCAAGATCCTAAAATCAGAGAGAGTACTTAGTTATTTCTTTGATGTGAAATCTCTCTTCCCAAAATAACACATAGGAAATCCCTATCATACCTCGAGAAAAACTGGGTGGATTGGAATGTCTATTGACCTCAGGATGACCAACCACCTTTCCCCTGCGTAGGAAGGATGGATATCACAATATGGAATTGTTTTAACAATTCCGAAACTGTGGATACAATAATATTGGAAATTGTGATATCTGTAGTGGATAAGTTGTTGAAGCAGGTGAGGAATTGTCTCACAATAAATCCTCGGGCTGTTGTAAATCCCTGAGCGTGAGATCTTAGGTAGGTCGAATGAGAGCTAAATGAATGGTCCCAGAATGATAATAGATCCGGTACCATGCAAAATTAAATTAGAACCGATACCACGGTGAGATTAATGGAGTGGAGCAAGTTGAATGCAGAGCATTGAGATCCACAAATGATGTGGCACCCAAGAACGAGAAAGTGCAGAGAAAAGATGATGGGAGTGGAAGGAAGAAGGTCGCCATTTTTTTTTCGAGTGGTGGTTTGATTTCAAGGCTATCCACCAAGCTACTCTCGGAAACGACATCCAATTTATGACTGAAGAAGAAGAAGGATTGAGCCCAATCTCTTCATACCCCATCGACCACTTTCGCTAATTTCTCAGAATTTTCACTAGAAAATTATTCAATGACAATTTTTGCAAAGAAATGAAGGACTACGAGGGAGCACCCACTTGAAATTTAGGCCGTGATAACCATTATTTAACAGTTGGATTGGCAGGAAGTGGAAAGACAACATTGTTTCATCGGTTTTTTGCTCTCACGAAGATGTCTAGAATACGAGAATATGTTTTGAATCTTGACCCTGCAATCATAACTCAACCTTTTGCTGCTAATATTGACATTAGAGACACTGTCAAGTACAAGGAAGTAATTAAAGAGTTCAACCTCAGTCCCAACGGGGGAATTTTGACATCTTTGAACTTGTTCGCTAAAAAATTTGACAAGGTTATAGCACTGGTGGAGAAAAGAGCAGATCATCTTGAAAACGTTATTGTAGATACACCAGGGTAGATAGAGATATTTACTTGGTCATATTCAATTGATGAGATTTTGGCCCAAGTTGGAGGACCTACCTCATCCACAAATTGTACACTTCAGCCATAACTTGTACAGCCACTTGAAGAAGCATATGATCAGAATTTTGCAGCCGACACTTATGTATAGCTCATCCATCTTCATCGGTATGTTAAGGTATGTCACTTTCTAATTATTTTTTTATCATATAATTCCTTGAAAAGTTGGAGTTATAATTTTTGGAAAAACACTTCCTTTCCTCACTTCATAATAATTTTTTTGCCAATACCATCAGATTCATATTTATGCCATGCCACATTTATTTATGTAAAATTAATAAAACCAACATACTTGTTCCAAAAGTTATTTACTATTAATTATGATCTATAAAAGTGGCTTTTCAAATGCTTTTTTTTCAAAAATAATTGAATGGTTGTCACACAAGGACCAACCCTATTGCAATCCAATAAAAAAACTTTGTAAAAGTATGAATTTATCATGAAAAGTTAAAATATAAGCCAAGCTCAAGGATAAAAAAAATCAATGTAATAGATTGCATGAGGACATGCAATACTTTTAGATGGGGGGTAATAAAAGTATGTTGGGCCTTAGAATTATCATTCATTTTCAATTCATTTACATTCATCATAATATCACTTCCACTCCACCTCCATTTCACTACATTCACCTTACCATGATCATTATTTGGGTCACATACATGTTGTTCCAAATATTATTAATTTCTAGTGATTTTAAGTATATTTGTGGTCAAAAGTTAAGAAATAATATGCATATACTAATACCTTAAAAGTGGAATGAGATTGGTGTTATGTGTAGGTCAAAGAGAAGCTTATGCAAAAAGCCTCAACATTGCAATGTGGCATCCTTTCATCCACAATTGGTGTAAATTCGAACAAAATAATAATAATAAAAAATGGAGATTTCATAATTCTTGAAAATTAGCTAATTTGTTTTTTTTTTGAGTTACTTCATACAGGAATCGTCAACAGAACTACCACACAAAGGCGACAAGTTCGAAGATGATTCAATTTAATGCGAAGTGGTTTTCATAAATCATAATAAAATGATCTAGGTGGATATTGGTGGCCACCCGCCTATTCCACTTGGGGCCCCACCATTGTCTCTTTCAGTTTTTCAGTTTCTGCACAACTTACTATTTTTAGCAGTTTTTTGGGTCCTGAACTTCTAGAGCCATTTTGAGGACCTAAACAACGTTTTTTGGGCATCATTTTTTCAACGATATGATTGTATTATAGAATTGATATTTGTAGTAAAAAATTTATTCCTCGAATAGATCTTTCTAACGATGTATCATGTGCGTCAAACGGAGATAGTATGCCAAAGTTACATCCCCGGGAAGTTGAAACACCAATTTATCCAAACGGGGCCCATAGTTTTGGCGCTTCATCTCCTAGGGTTAGGTTTTTGGACGTTTAGGGTTTTCCATTGTTTCTAAATAATAATTAGGCCCTCGAGCCTCATTGTAACTTAGTTCAGAGGCCTGTAGCTGCCACATCTCTTCTCAGAGATAAGCTACCAGCACACTAGCTAGTTTATTTCAATTCTGTTTATAAGCAAATTTCAATTCTTTGATATTAATGAAATGAAGTGTTATTTCCACTGCATCTTTGTATTTATGGTTATATGTGTATTCTGTTGCGTTCCTGCATAAATCCAGATCAGTGGTATCATAGGGGTCTGCTTTTTCTCGATCCTTCTTTGCATGTCCCCAACGAGGTTGGGGTATAAGGAGTTAGGGCCCGATCTGGTGGAACCTTTGCAAGATCAGCCTCGTAAATCTTGACGGATGCCCATGGGGGATGAAAAGAAAGATGAGGGAGCATGAGATCCTATCAAAATATTGCTTGAGGAGGCCCTCGAAAAACAAAGGAACACGATGATGGATAACTTTTCCCAGATCCTTCAACGACTGCCCACTGGAGGCGCATCTGCATCCAGTAGCCACTCTAGAGGCGCGACTCCCTTTAAGGTACAAGTAAACTTTGACATTCCCATATTTGAGGGTCAAATAGATGTAGATGCCGTAGATATATGGTTGAATCTATTAGAATGATATTTCTCAGTTCATGACTTTTCCGACTGGGAGAAGATTTTTTTTTCACTCCTCAAAGTTGTCCCCCATGTCAAGGACTGGTGGGAAACCTACTGTGAGAAAAAGGATGAGACAGAACCCTCTCTATTCTCAGCCGTACCCACTTAGAATTCTTTCCGAGATGCCATCAAGGAACACTACTATCTCGTGTTGATCATCGATTATCATTGATGTCAACCCAAGCAGCACTAGGGGCTAACCCAATATTGCATGGGAATTTTGACCTACCAAATTAATATATTCTAGGTCAATAATTATTTTGATGGTTTCTACTTGTTGATATGTTTCCGTTGATATATGGCACGCCATGTAATTCTTCACGGTTTGAGAGATATTCATGTTTGAAGTTTGTACCCCCAGTTAGTGGGCTAAAACCCCATGAGGTTGGGGCATGGGTCATTGAAAAGTCATAATTAATATTTTTTTAAGCTCCTAAAATCCCTCCCACATTCACTTGTTGAAGCCCCTCTCAACTTAAGCATTTATATAAATTGTGATCCTCATTTCCTCCTTAGGTAAGGGATTTCGCCATCTGAAACAGGACATCATGGAATTTGTGCTCTAAATTTTTTTCTAAGAAGCTTCAGAAGCTAAAATTTTTATGAGGCGAAGCCAAAATCCTGAGGAAACTTCTGTAAAAATTTCAGATCAAGGTGCACAATATTTGTGGATATATAAACTGTGGAAGTCAGGGTTTTTGCAGGCTCTTGAAATTCATCTCAAAGAAGTGACCTTGGTAAATTGTTCATAACTCTCTCTCTGAGTATCGGATTGGAATTCCATAAAAAGTGACAGATAATGCATAGTCTGTAATTTTCTCTCTATCAATTTCAGAGCTAAATGAAGAAACTATGACATGTGGCATGCCGTACAAGTGAGCTCTGATAAAAAAAGTCCATAATTAGGGCATTGTGAGAGATTGGGTATAACTCTCTCTTGAAGAATCCAAATTGGGTCAGACCTGTGGCATTGGAAGAAGAATTAGATGACTAATACAGGACCGAAAATCAGATATTGAGGATTTGAAATAACAGAGATACACCAGATTCAATATCGAGCTCCTAGAAGGCAAGAAAAAGCTAGATCATGTGTTGTCAAGGGTTGCAAAGGACCATACTTTCTATGGCAGCAAAGCAAAGAAAGGTGCAGCAGAGGGTAGCATGACAAGAAAAACAACCAAGGTGCATAACAGCAGCAAGAAGTTCATCCTATGAAGTCTTCAAGTGGGCAACATTGCATACAATCATTGTAAAGGTATCATTGTAAATACATTATTGTAAAAATTGTACTAGTGTCTATCTGCCAAGGGTTGAACAGGCAGTGTTGGGAGGTCTAGGATCATCATTAGGTGGTTGTGTCAAAGTTTGGGTTATGGTCTAGTGTATTCTTCTTCTACATCATTCTATATCATTGTAAAGTGGACCATTTTCCCTGGTACGAGAGTCCATTCTTATTTTATTCTTCTATAGGGTGGTAGGGTGGTGCTAGGGTGAGTTGTAGCTCATTGAGTGTTGGGGCATCCGTTCAGTTGACTACTCAAGAATCTCGGGCGTTGGAGCGTCCATCAAGTGGGAGATGGAGAAGAATGCTTTTCTAGATTCTAGGAAGTTGGAGCTTTATTTTCAATTGGAGTTGAATATTAAAGAATTATTAGAAAAACATTAGGTGGTTTTTGTCTCGGAGTGGGTTTCCACCTTAAAAACTGTGTGCATTTGTGTTCCTCTTGTTTGCTGCTATCATTGTAAAACACCGATAATAATCAAGAAAAGATTAACTAATGTCTAATTGAAAGGAATATTGATTCACCCCCCCCCCCCCCTTAGTATCAACAATTGGTATCGAGTTTGTCTTTCCACAGCTTAATAAATTGAAGGAGGTCAAGTGGAGCATACCAAGAATGGTGTACCTCTATTCAATGAAAATAATTATGCACTCTGGAAAGGAAGAATGGAGGTCTATCTCTTGGCGCAAGGTTACGAAGTATAGGACACTGTTCAAAATGGATTTACATCAACCACGGATGAACAAGGCAAGAAGAATTTGGTAAATGATGCAAAAGCAAAGAATATTATTATCAATGGACTTATTGAATCTTCTTATCATAAGGTGTTGGGTTGTAAAACCGCCAAAAATGTATGGGACAAGCTGGAGAATATATATGTGATCTAAATGTCAGCATATTAAAGATTCAAAGCCAGAGAGCAAATTGAGTAACTCGTAATGAGTTAGCATCATAGATACGATACTTCCAATACGTTGATGAAATAACCAATACCCTGGAAGGATTGGGAGAGCCAGTTGAGGAGAAGACTATTATATGGAAGATTCTTAGAACTTTACCAGGGAGATTCAACCCAAACGTTTCGGTCTTAGAATACAGTGCAAATCTTGACAAAATCAGCAAAGAGGATCTGAAGATGGAGAGTTCAAGGAAGATATAAAATGAGGACTGATGAAGAAGTTGAGAGGGCATTTCCTCAAAAATGAGGCATCTAGAAACTGCGTTCGTTGCATCTAAGAAAACTAATAAGGATAAACAACCTTCAATTGAAAAGACATGCACCTGCAAGTGTGAAGAAGGTGGAGACAGATAATGGTATCTTTCAGAAGAAGAATATATTACTCAATGAAAACCAAATTTGCAGAAAATTAAAGCAGTAAACTCTACATTGAGATGTTTTCAACAGATGATAATGGGCATTTTTGGGCAAATGTCCAACAGAAGAAGTAAACTCAAAGGAAGGAAGTGCTTTTAAGAAATTCAACAAGCAAAGATCCAAAAGGAACTTTCTCTCTAAAGAAGATAGCTCATCATCCGATGAAGAAAATGATAGTGAGGAAGAAGCCAATGAGAGAGTATTGTTTATGTCCAAGCAAAATAAGAAAGAGGTATCAAACAACGAAGAAGAAGGATGGACCATAGACTAATTTTATGAGGAAGCAATCAAGATTATAAAAGGTCTCAAGGCAGAGAAGATCCGTTCCAAAACTCTTGAAGAACTAGTTCAAGGTCTCAAAATTGAAGTTGAAGAACACAAATGCATTGAAGAGTCACTTCAAAAGAAGTTGGAAGAAAGAAACCAAGAAAGGGAAGAATTAGAAGCCGAAGTAGTCTCACTGTGTGACGAAGTGAAGAAAGGAAAAACTATCCAAAACTATTCCAAGAGCTCAAGGGCATTGGAATAACTCATCAACAATCAACGATCTTACAATGACAGAACTGGCATCGGTTACAAAGAAGAAGAAGTAGGACCTTCTACAACAAAATACAATGAACCTATGAGACCTGACATGCATGTAGACTTCACTAGACAAGATTCACAAGAACAAACTTGGAAGACAATTCCTCGACGAAAATTTCCATCCAGGTACCAACATATTTTTTATGGCTACTGTTATTCATGTGGAAAATTTGGTCATAATGTTGTAGAATGTCGCACGTACCCTAGGAACGAATACAATTCCAGGAGATCTTTCAATTATGAACCTCCCAGGGCTCAACGAAACATCAATAGATTTAAACATTTAAGAAATAATATTGAATGTTATAAATGTTGAAACTTTGGACACATAGCCAAAGACTGCAGACTTGAAAATCCTCCAGAAGAATCTTCGAAGCCACAGAACGAATGAACATGGAAGAAGAAGAAGAATGATAATTGTGGTCTCGCTTTCAAGGCTCAATAGAACAAAGATGTGTGGTATGTTGATAGTGGTTGCTCAACGCATATGACTCGAGATAGAAATAAATTTGTATCTATGAAAGAGAAGAAGGATGGAACCGTGTCCTTTGGAAATGATGAATCTTCAAATGTTATAGGATGAGGTACTCTCACTCTCAAAATCAAAGATGCTCTAGCCAAGAATGTTCTATTGGTTGAAGACATGAATCACAATCTGCTCAGTGTTGGACAAATGTGTGATCAAGGACACACAATACTATTCAACTCCACAAAATGTGAAATCGGGAAAGGCGTGTTTGGTGAAATTGTGGCTATAGGAAGTCGAGCTCCAAACGACATATATGTTCTGGATGAAGCAACTAAAGCATGTATAATAGCTAAAGAGGATGATACAATAATTGGTAGCAATGATGATTGAATAAGTAAGAAGTTTGCTACAAAGGTGCAAAGTGATTTCAAGATGTCTTTACTTGGTGAGCTGAAATACTTCTTAGGGCTTCAAATATCTCAGCAACAGAAAGGAATATTTATATGTCAAGCCAAGTACATCAAGGAAATTCTCAAGAAATTTAAAATGAAAGATTGCAAACCCATCCTTACTCCAATGGTAAAAGGTTGCAAATTGAGCATAGACGACTCATCTAAGGATGTGGATCAAAGGTTGTACAGATCTATGATTAGTAGTCTTCTATATGTAACAGCCTCCCAACCAGATGTTATGCAAGAAGTTGGACAAGTAGAAAGTAGCACCAAAAGCATCACATATTAAATGTTTGCCAGCATTGGAATATCTTCGCCAGAAGCTTGGGATTCTCCCAAGTTCTCATTAGATTTTCCTTTTTAAAAATATAAAGGGGGAGTGGAAGTAGATTACAGGTCTGCAGGACGGTTGTGTGTCAGGGGGAGTGGAAGTGTGTACAGGTCCACAGGATGGTTGTGTTTCAGAGGGAGTTACCCTTTGCCATTGATGTCAAAGGGGGAGAGAATGTTGTACGAAGAGGTTTCATGATCGCAGGGGGAGTACTTGTGTTGCCATCAATGCCAAAAGGGGAGATTGTTGATCAGCGATTGTCATTGATGTCAACCCAAGTAGAACCAGGGGCTAACCCAATATTTCATGGGAATTTTGACCTACCAAATTAATATATTCTGGGTCAATAATGCTTTTGATGGTTTCTACTTGTCGAGATGTTTCCGTTGATATATGGCACACCATGTAATTCTTCACGGTTTGAGAGATATTCATGTTTGAAGTTTGTACCCCCAATTAGTGGGCTAAAACCCCATGGGGTTGGGGCATGGGTCATTGAAAATTAATAATTAATATTTATTAAGCTCCTAAAATCCCTCCCACATTCACTTGTTGAAGCCCCTCTCAACTTAAGCATTTATATAAATTGTGATCTTCATTTCCTCCTTAGGTAAGGGATTTCGCCATCTGAAATAGGTCATCGAGGAATTTACGCTCTAAATTTTTTTCTACAAAGGTTTAGAAGCTTAAATTTTTATGAGGCGAATCTGAAATCATGAGGAAGCTTCTGTAAAAATTTCAGATCAAGGTGCACAATATTTTTGGAGATATGATCTATGGAAGTCAGGGTTTTTGTAGGCTCCTGAAATTCATCTCAAAGAAGTGACCTTGGTAAATTCGTCATAACTCTCTCTCTGAGTATCGGATTGAAATTCCATAAAATGTGGCAGATAGTGCACGGTCTTTACTTTTGTCTCTATCAATTTCATAGACAAATGAAGAAACTGTGACACGTGGCACACCATACAAGTGCGCTCTGCTGAAAAATTCCATAATTAGGGCATTGTGAGAGATTGGGTATAACTCTCTCTTGAAGAATCCAAATTGTGTCAGACCTGTGGCATTGGAAAGATGACTCAGAGAACTACTAGAGGACCAAAAATCAGATATTGAGGATCTGAAATAACAGAGATACACTAGATTCAATATCGAGCCCCTAGAAGGCAAGAAAAAGCTAGATCATGTGTTGTCAAGGGTTGCAAAGGACTAGACTTTCTACGACAACAAAGCAAAGCAAGGTGCAACAGAGAGTAGCATGACAAGAGCAGAAACCAAGGTGCATAACAGCAGCAAGATGTTCATCTTATGAAGTCTTCAAGTGGGCAGCACTGCATACAATCATTGTAAAGGTATCATTGTACTAAGTCATTGTAAATACATTATTGTAAAAATTGTACTAGTGTCTATCTGCCAAGGGTTGAAGAGGAAGTGTTGGGAGGTCTAGGATCATCATTAGGTGGTTGTGTCAAATTTGGGGTTATGGTTTAGTATATTCTTCTTCTACATCATTCTATATCATTGTAAAGTGGACCATTTTCCCTAGTACGGGAGTCCATTCTTATTTTATTCTTCTATAGGGTGGTAGGGTGGTGCTAGGGTGAGTTGTAGCTCATTGGGTGTTGGGGCATCTGTTCAGTTGACTACTGAAGGATCTCGGGTGTTGCAACGTTCATCTAGTGGGAGCTAGAGAAGAATTCTTTTCTAGATTCTAGGAAGTTGGATCTTTATTTTCAATTGGAGTTGAATATTAAAGAATTATTAGAAAAGCATTAGGTGGTTTTTGTCCCGGAGTGGGTTTCCACCTTAAAAACGGCGTGCATTTGTGTTCCGCTTGTTTGCTGCTATCATTGTACAAAAACTAATAATAATTGAAGATTAACTAATTCTCTAATTGAAAGGAATACTGATTCAGCCCCCCCCCCCCTCAGTATTTCCAATAATTGGTTGTTGGAAATGTTGTCATTGATGGCAAAGGAGGAGCACCTGAAACAATAACAAGGCAAAGAGAGAAGCAAAATAGCAGAAAGGCAGAGACAACAAATAAGTAGTAGAGGCAGCAAAAGAGATTAGCAGAGATAGCAAAGACGCAGAGAGCTATTCAAGGTGCAGAGTAGTGAGGACAGAAGGAGGGCCATTGATTTTTGAAAAGGGCCAGAGTTAGAGAAGAAGAAGCTCTGCCAAGACAAAAAGAAGTTTTTCCAAGTGGATTCATTTGTATCTATGGGAGGAATTGCTCAGCATTACATGAGTATGATGAGACTCTGTAATTAGAGGTCTAAATGGGTCCTATGTGAAATTATCTTTGCATTGATGATTGTGAGTCTATCAGGGTTTATAAACAGTGTTGAATAAACTTTGTGGCAAGGGTTTCAAATGGTGTTCTGCATATAATTGTTGAGACATGGTAGTTTACGAGATTGAGGATTATATGGTAGTGTTTGGTTTAAATCTGCGTAGGGGCCTTTTAAGTTAATTGACATGTCGAATACACCCACAAACACTTCCGGAATGAAGCATGGGGTCTCAGAATACACAACAGAATATGAAGCAATGGAGCTTCATAAGGCACATAATGGGGAGTGAACAAGACAACAATAGAAGTGAATCAGTCATGCGGGGAGAAAATGCTGATAGAAAGGAGATCTTCAAGTGAAGAATCAATGGAATTGTTGGATATTTAAGGGAAAAACTTCAATAGAAAAGTAATGGGGAAAAGGCACAGCAAAGGAATAATGCAGGTCTGCGAGGAGTTTGAAAGGTAAGCGTGTAACGTAGTTTCCACGGATTTGTATTAATATTAGAAGTGGAAAGGTGGACCAAAGCGCAGTGGAATTATGTGAGGCGGAACCATAAGGTATTTGGAACCACAGAGACTGAATGGTTTTATATGCCGTAGGTTTAAATGAAAAGAAATATTGATATCATATATGAGAAGACCTTTTTTACATATGCGAAAGAAAATGAATGGTGCGGATCAAAGAACTAAGCAGAACCGTGAGATAAACAGTAAAGGTGGTTTTGAGGGGGTAAACCCGGCAATATTGCGTGCATCCTCCATTGGTAAGCTGTTTTCACAGTTCGAATGCGATTTTGGTCCTCCTTCGACACGTGGAAAAGGCGGTATTGGTAAAACTATTTTCATCGCGTAACTTTTGAACATTAAACCTCGTGTTGTTTGGATACGCGATATTTTGTTTTGATCGTTGGATCACCGAAGTCGATGTGACGATCTCTCAAATGTTAGATGTAAGGGGTAAGTTAATGCTGGGACCCATCGTCATCGCGCGATTTTGAGCGGTTAAAAGGAGTGCAGTTTAATTGCGCGATATTTCGCGAGATCCGTCAGATGAACGTGAAATGGGAGTTTGGAACGCGATAATAGATCGACCGTCGGATGGTAATAAAGTTGCATAGTCGATGAAACAAGGTACGTGGGCCCAAACAATATTATATGATTAGCCTTTGGGTTTTGTTGTCAAAGTCTGCGGTTCCACATATATGATTTTCTTTTATTTTTTATTTTTTATATTTTTATTTATTTATTTATTTTTTTTTTAATTTTTTTTTTAATTTTTATTTTATTTTTATTTTATTTATTTATTTTATTTTTATTTTTATTTTATTTTATTTTATTTTTTATTTTATTTATTTTATTTTATTTATTTATTTTATTTTTATTTTTATTATTATTATTATTATTATTATTTTTTTTTTTCTGAATACGCTTAATCTATTAATATACAAAAAAAAGTTACAGTTACATGGAGGCCAAAGCCTCATAGTTTCTGGCTCGCAAGATAAGCATTCTGGTGCAACCAATTCTGAAGTTCAAAATATCAGCATACAATGCCAGGAGGCAGTTCAAAATATCAGCATACAATGCAAGGAGGCAGTTACAACAATGGAGCATGGACTGACACCGAAGGACAAAAACACCGTTCACACAACATACCAAACCACCACAGTAGGCTACAGATCTGTAAACATGAACGAACTTATACATGACATATTGCCGCCCTTTTAGGGGAAACCGGCTTTCAAAAAAACAGCGGAAGTAGAACCAGCTTAACTGAAACAACATATAATTGCCAGTACTGAACCTGGCACCGCGAACAACCAAAAACAAACCAGTGCAATGAGAGACCATTAATCACCTTGAGTGGAAGGAGGAGACTCGACCACGCGGCACGCATAAGCATCTGGGGCATCCTCGTCCTGCACAACAGCAATAGCTTCCGGATTTTCCTGTATGAGAGTGATCTCCTGCTTCTCGTCAGACGGGGCCAGAGTACCACCATTCTTGAAGCCATCCTCCGTAGAATTCGAATTGGGAACTAGCGAGGAGCAACCCTCATCCGGCTTCCGCTTCTGGCCAGTTGTTGAAGGAGAATATGGCCTATCAGTTGCCATATGCCCCGGAGGAGAGTCAATAAACTCGGCATTCACATCTGGTGGCGCTTCTTTGAAATCAATCGTGAGAGTGGCAATGACCGTTGGCATGTTGAGAAGACAGGGGAAGCGAAATTGCGCCTTGTGCTGCTGACTCGGGAGGAGATTGGAAAGTCTACGAGCAGGCAAAGCAGTCCAACGACCAGCCGAAGCGCCCCTGCCACTACAGGTCTTAGGATACCATCCCCTCAAAGAATTAGACTGCGGAGAAGAGGAGCTGGGCGAAGAGGGAGGAGGGTGTCGAGAGAGACCACCCCGGCTCGAGCCGCGCTTGCTCCTCAATCTATGGCGCAAACGAGGCATGATATTCAGGTGCTGAGAGTTGAACTCGAAGGTGCTGGGAGTAGCAGAGTGAGCCAGGTCAGGCATGCCCAAACTGAAGAGAAAATGCGGATAAGTATGAGTTTCTTCAGCGCTAAAGCCCAAACTCTGAGAGCAAAGGGAGGTTTGCGAAATATGCAACCCAGGAGCGAGATTGATGCAGCAGGAGAGCGAACACCTTCGACCAGTGATAGTCCTAGTGCTAGTCTCAGAGTCCGCCAAGGAGCAACAGGAACACAAGGGCAATGGAGCCGAGGTGAAGCTTTCCGGAGAAGCCATAGCGCAATTAATCGAGCTAGTGTATGGGCAATTGTGCAGAGTAAATGTCTAGGACAGAGGATCGTTAATACGATTAATTATATGCAGGACGCAAAGGAGGGTGGCAGTGGTAAAACCCCACGCGCCAACACCAAGCCTTTGCCACCTATTCAACTTGCCGACCACCCGCATCCGGGATTTGGAGATCCTGTTGCACCAAGGAAGTGCATTCCTGTATGAGTTGAGCATCATTGGAGTTCTGAAGCAGGCCCTCATAGAATGGAGTAGTCTGAAGGGTACCTTGATTGGCCAGATGATCAGCTACTTTTTTAGCTGATCTTCTGACATGCTTGAAGGAGATAACTCTGGGCGTTTTAAGCCATTCTTCAATAAGTTCCAATCTACTTCGCAACCTCCAACTGGAGGCTATGTTGGAAGCTGAAGAACCAGATTGGAGACGTTTTGCAGCCTCAATTAGGATCTGAGAATCCCCTTCTACTTCCAGAGGGAAGAGATTCTCTCTTTCCGCTCTACAAATCCCCTGCCATAGACCTTCAAGTTCAGCAGCGTTGTTGGAGTCGCGTCTAAGAGAACCAAAGTAGATGTGAATAGTTACCCCTTCGTGAGATTTGAATATGCCACCAAAACCAGCCGGACCTAGATTTCCTTTAACCGCGCCGTCAAAATTCATTTTAAAAGACCGGGTCAAAGGGGGCGACCAGGAAGGGGGCGAATCCGAGTGCTTTAGGATGTTCTGGGGCTGCTGATCAGAGTGCTGGAGATCGAGATTCCATTTTTTCCAAATGAGACTTTCCATTGGCGAGGAGGGCATATCCGATTCTTGCCAGGGAGTAAGAGCTAAAGTCTCTTGCAGATTGCGCTTGAGATTGGACCAGATGATATCATTTGGTGTGGTAGTGTCCTTGAAAGTTCTGTGATTACGCTCCTTCCAGGTGGCCCAATAGATGAATCCTGAGAAGAGGTTCCAAATGGTGTTGAGCAATGAGCATTGGAACGGATTAGTAGGCCAATTTCGAATTGTGTTACTGATGTCTCGTTCCTATCTTCCAGCTCTCCCAAAGCATAGGGTAAATTGTTCCCAAAGAAAATTAACTAGAGAACGCGAATCAAGAAGGTGCTGTATTGATTCTTCCTGAGACTGAAAATTGGGGCATCTAGAAGGTCTAATGAAACCTCGCTTGAGGAGATTGTCCCAAGTGAGAATTTTCCTTTTGCTGAGAAGCCAAAGGAAGGTGGAAATTTTGGGCCATGTTTTCGATTGCCAAACTTGAGTCCAGATGCGATCCTGCTGATCCTGCTGCGGGTAGTAAAGTAATATATAGGCTTCTTGAGTAGAAAAGTTACCCCGTGGCATATATACCCATCTTAACCTGTCAGCTTGAATCGAAAATTTAATCCTTCTGAAGTTTAATTCCTGCTCAATGTCGCCAAAGGTCTCCCCTTGCCAGTCTTCTTGCCAATTGAGAGCTGGTTTCCAGATCTGTTGACCGTGGTTAGAATTGGACTGCTAGAAATGATTAACAAGATTGGGAATGTCATGCTGCAGCTTGTGTTGCCATAGTGGTTTATGGAAGAGCGAAGATAGTTTTGGCATCTGTTGCCAAGAATCTTCCCAAAACCTTGCTTTGTCTCCCGCATGGATTTCCCAGAAGCTGTAAGTTTGGATGAATGCGCCATGTTTTTTTGCAGCATTCCATATCATCGAACCAGGAGCATCAAAATTGAAATGTATGAGATCAACCTGTGTTCTGCCAGGAGCATATTTGACTTGCCAAAGGTGAGCCCAAGGGACATGAGGCTTAGAAACCTAGCTCCACCAAATACGGGCCCCCATGATGGAATTACTGTGAAGTGGATCCCTTAGACCCAAACCCCCTGCATTTTTAGGAGTACACACTTCAGTCCATTTAACAAGTGCCCATTTCCTGTTGAGGCTCGAAGAACCCCAGAGGAAATTTCTTTAAAGGTTGCGAATTTGCTTCAACACCCATTTAGGAGCTGCCAAAATGGAGAAAAGGTAAAGAGGCATAGCCTGGAGAACGGATTTGATTAAGATAACTCTGCTGGCTAGATTGAGAGAACGATATGTCCAAGAGGAAAGGCGAGCTTCCATATTATCCAATAGGGCTTTCCAAGAGACATGTTTAATAGAAGAGGCGACCAGGGGAGCTCCAAGATATTTGGAGGGAAGGACATCAATCATAAACCCCAAGATTCTTGCAATATTTTGTTGAGAGATGGGAGGGGTATTGAAAAAGAAGATGTGGGATTTAGAGGCATTGATGGTGGTGCCAGAAGCCTCCGAAAAGGTGCTAAGCAATGATTTGAGGGTCTGGGCTTCTTGAACAGAAGGATGGCCAAAGAGCAAGTTGTCATCCACAAATTGTTGATGCGTGATGGGGGAATGGTCATAGAGAGATATACCTTAAATGGAACCAGAGGAGACGGCATGATGAATGAGGCGGCTAAGACCTTCATCCATGAGCACAAAAAGGAAGGGGGATAAGGGGTCCCCTTGACGTATACCTCTAGAAGACCGGAACGGTAGAGAGGGAGAACCATTGACTAAGATGGAGTAGCTGGGAGAAGATAAAAGGCTCATGACCCACCTAGTCCAAGTAGCATTAAAACCAAAAGCTAGAAGAATATGTTTTATGTAATTCCAGCGTAATTTGTCAAAAGCTTTTGATAAATCAAGTTTGAGGAGCATACCTGGTCTCTTGAGGATTTTAAGGGAGTGTATTACCTCATGCGAAAGGATGATGCCGTCCAAAATTTGATGACCCTCAACATATCCAGTTTGCTCTGGTGAAATGAGGAGAGGAAGGAGAGGCTTGAGCCTGTTCGCAATGAATTTGGAGATTAGCTTATAGATGACATTATAGAGCGCTATGGGCCTGTATTTATCTGGGGTACTTGAGTTCTCCTCCTTGGGAATGAGAGCTAGGAAAGTTGAGTTTAGTGACGGAAGGATCTAGTGCATGGATCGAGATTCTTCCACTAAAGCCCAGAATGCATGAAAGAAATTGGCAGTAAATCCATCTGGGCCTAGCGCTTTCCCATCCTTTAGTTGAGAAAGTGCTTGTTCAACCTCATGAAGAGTGACCGACTGAAGAAGAATTGCATTATGATCCTCAGTGATGATTGCAGGGATATGTTGCGTGACAGAGAATATAGCTTGCTCTCGATTACCCTCCGGTTCCTGCATGATATTATTGAAATAATCTCTGAGCTCTGTTTCGATGTCCTCATGTGTTTCTAGCCGATTCCCCTGAGGGCTATTAAGAAAGGCAATGTGATTATGCATCCTGCGTTGGATAGTAGATCTGTGGAAAATTTTTGTGTTTTTCTCTCCATCCTGAAGCCATCTGATTCTAGATTTCTGTCTCCAATAAGTCTCTTCCTATTGCCTGCTCTTGTCTATTTTAGTGAGAAGAGTAGCTTCTTGTTTGTCATAGTCCTCTATTCTACCCTCAATGATGATTTTATGCTGAAGAAGATTCATTTGAAGCTCTGTCTCTTTCTTGTTTTCGAAGATGTTTCCAAACTGGGTTTTATTCCATTATTTAAGAGAGTACTTAAGATTCCTGAGCTTTTGTTGAAATTGGAACATTTTTGAGCCATCCGCAGGAGTAAAAGAGCGCCAAGCCTTGCTGACAAAGTCTTTAAAACCGGCATGGGAGAACCAAAATGATTCAAATATGAAGGGTCTATTGCGGTGAGTGCCAGGTCAAGACCATTGCAAGAGTATGAGCCAGTGGTCCGAGCCAGCCAGGGGAAGAATGGAAGCGTGAAAGTCCCCTCCAAGATGGATAGTGTTATCTGTCATAAGAAATCGATCCAAACGGGAAGAAATGTGCTGCGGTCCACTGCATTTGTTGGTCCAGGTAAAAGTGCCATTGGAAGTCTGCAGATCCACAAGCTGATTATTTGAAATTAAATCTTTGAAGCCTAAGCAATCCCCCTCTAGCCTTTGCCCGCCTCCTGATCGTTCCTCCAAAGAGGTGGTCATGTTGAAATCCCCTCCACAGAACCAAAGCGGGAAGCGCCTTAGAGATTTTAGGTCTGTTAAGGTATTGAGCAAATCTAATTTCTTTTGAATGTCTTGCGGGAAATATACGTTGGTTAGGTGACCATGTATATTGGTACCTATCAGATGGAAGGTCACATGTATACAAAAATGGGACGCATGGAAGTCATACAGAGAGAGGATCTAGGGATCCCATATAACTGCTAATCCACCGGATGCTCCTGAAGCATCCACAGATATTGAGCGACAGCTAGTCCAGACTTTAGCCACGATGTGTTCTAACGTTTTGCTGTTCCATTTCGTTTCCTGTAGAAAGACCAATGAGGGTTTGTATGTCTGAACCATGTTTTTGATCATCCTGTGCTTTGAGGGGCTATTGAGCCCTCTTACATTCCACAAGATTAGCTTCATGAGGAACTATGCGGGAGTTCTTTGTAAAACTTTGTCAACTTGGGGAATCTGCCTGATTCCACAAGTATTTCTCCTACAATGATAGTTCTTTGGAGATCTGTCTTCCTACCTCGTTTTTTTGATTCTTTCGTAATTTTCCGGCCGTCCCACGGTCCTCCTGCTTGTATGCCCAGGGAGTTCTTTTGCTGAGCACGAGTGAGGACTTCTTCTAGATTGTTGATCTGATGGGGTTTGATTTTTCTATACTCTTTCTGATGGCATGCTTCCTCCAGAGCCAGAATTTCAAGCTCCCCAAAGTCGACCCGGTCGAGATCATCCTCCGAGAGAGTAGGGATGTTCATTTCCATATCTTCCGCCCCAGAAGAGGGGGCAGAGGCTTGAGTGGTATCCAGGTCCATGAGCGATGAGATGTGAATAGAAGGTTTGAATTGGTTATCAATCAAAGAGGAGGCTAGACAAGCTTTGGATGCGTCAGTGGCTGAAGGAGCTTTGAGCTTTGAAGAGGGAGCATCCTGTGAGGGTCTAGAGCTGGCTGGGTGGATTTAAGGAGCTTCTGTCTAAGCTTGTTGTGCAAGAACCTCGAAGCTGTTGCTAGTAATAGGGGTAATGGGGGTGGTAGAGACGATGGGAGATTTCTTGGAATGCTTCTTCCTGGAGGAGACTTTGGTGAATCCCTCTGAATCCTTACCAGCTTTAGGGGGAGGGGGAGAGGGTGATGGGTTCAGAGGGAAATCTCGGAAGAGGTGGCCGTGCTCATGACATTTTATACAGCAGAAAGGGATGTGCTCATAATCAATAGTCTGAATCCATTCAAAGTCATCATGGAATAAACTTACTGAATCTGTGAGGGGTTTTGCAAGGTGCATGTAAACACATATCCTAGCATAGGAGGTATAGCAATGGAGCTTTGTTTCTTCAGCAACCTTTATAAATTCTCCTAGACCATTGCCAATATCCCGCAGAGTTTCTTCGTCCCAGTATTCTAAAGGTAGGGAATACATTCGTATCCACACAGAAGCCCAACTGAAATCTTCTTTTTCTGGATGAAATATTTCGATCCAATCACGTAGGTAAAGCCCTGCAGAGTTGAAGAAATATGGGCCTCCTTCAAAGATACGATTCTTGTCCTCAAGACAGTGGAAGATGGCCATGAAAAATCCTTTGGGTCCTAACTGCAGGGTAACTTGTCCCTTGGGATAACACTTGGACATTATCCACCCTTGTAAGGCCTTCTCAGTCGGCCAGAGCCGTATGAACTTCCCAATAAGGGCATGATCTTTCATGTATTGAATGTGTCCATTGATACGGTGACTGGGGAGATCGATTTTGATCCGATCGGCAGCTTTGGGAATACAAGTGGCAGAGGAGGCTTTCTGTTGTGCCTCAGAAGCATTTTGTCCAGTACTGTCGACTTCAGGGTGCTCAGAACTAATTTTAGCGCCTTAAATTTTGTCTGTAGTGTTAGCATTGTCAGTAGCAGTCTGCTGCTCTGTCGCGGCAGTATCAGGCCTGTCAGACATTACATTAGATTCAGAGTTGGGAGGAGGGGGGGTATTACCCGCCCCTCCGGGAGGTGCAGCCATTCAGGGCGCTCAGAAAGACTGCTACAGAAAACAGAGATCGAAGCAAAGGGGAAGGATGCGCCGGCATGAATCAAGAACAGTCGTAGGTTGCAGAAACCCTAGAACTTGCGCCACTCATCCTCGCTCCACCAAGTTCTCTCCACATATATGAATATTATGTAAGGTAGTCAATATAGAATGCATTGTATTATAAAGGTTCGTTGAGATGTGAATAACCCAAAGTTATTCGAATAGCCATTGAATTAATGAAATTCTCACATGATTGATACCTTGGGTTTTAATAAAAGACGAGGTATTAAAATCCATATAAATGTCGGGTTTATTAAGTTGCGGGAGCAGTGGTTATGTGCATTGACCATTGTTTAAGCAATGTATAACCTCGGGTATAAGGGTATGGATTAAAGGAACGTGAATCTCAAATGAAAATTAATGTAAGAGAGAGTGCAGATTTGGAGCTCTTAGTTATATTGGTTCACATTTTATAAAGCAGAGTTCAAATATGGTTATTGACCATTGGAGTCAACTTACAAAAGAGTTATACGCCGAGTCTTATGTATATATGGTTTGAAATTAAAGTGTAGTGGGACCCAGAATTTAATATAATATGCCGATAACTAAAGTTAAATCGGTATCAAACATAGGTGGGCCTGACTATATGGGTGCGTGGAAAGGTTGGCGAAGATTATTGAAGGTGTAATATATGTCAAGGTATATATATATATATATATATATATATATATATATATATATATATATATAATGTTATAGCCGAATCTTACATATGAGTTATATAGTAGATGCAAAAGGTAAACTTTGAGCATAGAATATATTGGGTCATGAAGCAGAGTATTGGAGTTTCATATGAATGTTTATTTAAAACAGGTTTGACATGTAGGGCCCAAACATAATTTTATGTGTATCGGATTATATGGTTACCGGGGGTTTCATAACCATGGATAAATGAAGCTTCTGCATTAATTCAATTTTCCCAGTTCAAAAAATAAGAAATGCTTCCACATGTAAAAAATTTCCAGCGCAGGGAAAATGAATGGAGAGGCATTTTAATATGCACAAGACTTTGAGATTTATTTGGGACTAAATTGGTAAAATAGTTATATATATATGCATTCACAATTGCAAGACAGTGTACATGCACAAAAATGTGAGTTGCGCAGAACAAAGGTATGCGGTGACGTTTACATGACAAAGCAATGGCAAAGACAAAACTAAGAAGCTGAAGGGGTTTGTGTGAAATTTATATATGTAATCAAAATGTGAATGTAAATGTTTTAATTGATTTTTATTGTTTGTGATGCATTGGCAAGTATCCGGTAGGAAAACAAAACTCCCACTGTAGTATTGAAATTAATGCATATTGTTATATTTTTCTGAATGAGCGGGTAAAAGAAATGAGAAGGTAGAAGGAAAAATGTCAGGACTATTCACTTCAAATTCCCAGAGGAATGTAAAGAGTCATGTGATGAACTCTATATATAATATCACATTGATATGCATGTAGAGGTTTTAGAGAATGCATAAATGAAGTAGTTGAGGCGAGGAAGAAGGAGAAGCTGATAGAGAATCTGAGAAGATGTAGAGATGATACAGGGAAGATATGAGAATAGATGAACAGTGGAGCAGATGGAACAGAACAGAGCTGATATCCAAGGTAAATCAGCAAGTTTTTCTCTTTTGGAAGAGTAAGGAAGTTGGAGCTTCCCTATCAAGTTGTAGCTTGATAGATGTCCGCTCACTGAGGTAGGAGCCTCAGTAGGCTGTAGCCTCAGTAGGCCAGATGGAGTTGCTTCCACACGTTGTAGTCAGATAAATGGCCGCTGTCGCTCGACCGAGGGTCGGGAGCCTCCCGTAGGTTGGTGCCTACAGAAAATCGGGATGGAGTTGGAGCCTTTGCAAGTTGTAGCTTGCAGAATTGAGGTTGGAGCCTCCTGTAGGTTGGTGCCTGTAGAAAATTGATGGGAGTTGGAGCTTCCTTGCAAGTCGTAGCTTGCAGAATTGAGGTAGGAGCCTCCTGTAGGTTGGTGCCTATAGAAAATCAGTGGTGAGAGGGAGTTGGAGCTTGCCTTTGCATCACAACAATAATAAAATGTGGTTTTATCCCTTTATGGGTTTCCACTTATATCTGGTGTCTCTGTGCATGATGTCTATGTGTTGATGTGGTTTATCTAATCTTCTTAATACTTTTTTCTCACATATTAAGTCCGTTATTACATTATCTTAATACTTGCCGCTCACACTCTAAGATTGCTCACATATTATGTTGATCTTGAAATGAAGGTGTCAATAAAGTTTAATGAATTTTTTTTTAAGTCCATGAATGTGTTAAACTGATTCACCCCCCCCCCCTCTCTCAGTTTAAATAAGGGTTCAACAATTGGTATCAGAGCTGGTTCCTTTGGTGTAAGCCTAATAGCTTGAAGGAGATCTGGTTGAGTCATGGACTATCAAAATGTACATGTGTTAAGTACAACAAACTTTCTTGAATTGATAGATAAGGTTAAAATAGAGTTAATGGCTAATGAACCTGAGGTATGGAAACTCGTATGTGATGGTTATTTCACAAACTCTCCCTTGGTGCAAGAACAACATAGGAATTCCAAGGCAAAATGTGTGATATAAAATAGTCTACATAACAAGGATATTGAGTTAATAATGGATTTAACCTCTACAAAATAAATTTGGGATAGATTGCATTTCATGCATGGAGTAAACTCTAAGGACTGCATTGTCAAGAAGGAGAACATATTTAAGAAGAAGAAAAATTCATGTCAATAGGAAAATGTTCAATCAAATGAGGTACCTACTAGTGTGAATGGAAGTAAGAACCATGAAGAAATTGCAGCCGAGGAAAAATCCAAACTTGACACAGCCTTGACTGAAATAGAAAGATTGAAGAATGAAAACAAAGACCTTAAGACACTAGTGCAAATATGTGATAAGAAAGAATATGAAGATAAGAAAGAAATTATTGGCCTGAAGACACACCTTGAAGAAGAAAAGAAAATAGAAGACACTCTATTGCAACAAATGAGAGATAAAAGTCAGGAATGTGGGAGATTGGAAGAAGAAGTAGTGAGCCTGAGAAAGAAATTTGAAAAGGCCCAAAGAGAATTATTAATGAAAACACCTCAAATGAAAAGCTCTGAAAAGTTGGACAAGATTCTAAAAGCTCAAAGGTCTCCTCTCATAAAGACTGGGATAGGCTATGAAGGAGAAACAAGTAAGTCCAAAGTAGAAGATAACAAGAATATCATCTTTGTAAAAGGTGTAAAGGATATTGAAGCAGCTCAGAAGATTCCTATATAAGAATAAGCCAGTAAGAATATGAGTTGTAAAGAAACAAACAGAAACAAGAAGCAACATGAAAGAACAGAGAATGAGAGGAGGAAACAATCAACTGCTAAAGGCTCATATGCTCCTAAGGATGAATTGAACAAATTCGGGAGATGTCAAAGGAGGTTCTTCCATCCTATGAAAATTATCACATGTTTCTCATGTCACAAACCTGGACATATTGCAGCATATTGTAAGACAAAGCAAATCCAGTCCAACCAACAAAGGATGCAGAAAATGAGAAGAAACCCTCAAGCAAGTAAATGGAAAAGACAATCTTTCCCCAGGTACGCAAATCACTTCCATGGCTACTGTTATGCATGCAATAATTTTGGACATAAACTTTTTGATTGTAAATTGTATTAAAAAAGGGGAATAAAATATTATACATCAGCTCAAATGTACCTTGGTAAAACAAGATGTTATACATGCCTCAAGCTTGGTCACAAAGCAAAGGACTGTAAACTTCCATATACATTAAAGAAATCCAGACAGATGATGAAATCAAATCAAATCAAAAAAAACTATGAATCAAAAAGGAGTGCAGACATTATGAAGAACCCCAATAAAGTGTGGAAGAAAAAAAGAAAGGGGGAGCCCGTTACATCAATAACATAATGAATCCATAATAGTCTTAGGGGGAGCTGCTCTAGGAAGCAAAGAAAATATCCAACCAAGGGATAAATATGAAGCAACATCCCAGGGGGAGAGCAGTTCATAAATAGTCCCCACAAAAGTATTCTAAGAAGAGCTCCATGAAATGAGAACAACTATGAGATCAGGAAGGGAAAGGAAATTCCTCTAACAAAGACCTATAGAGGAAGAATATTATCTGAAGTATTAAATAAGTGACAGATTAATGGAAGAAGAGAAGACAACAAGAAGCCTTGGTGGTAGAGAGAACAACAGCCATGAACATGTAAGCTAAGAAGACATCAACACATTAAGTGATGATCACATTGTGCATCATACTACTAGAATTAACAATGAATCACATTAAGAAGGATTAGTAAGAGAATAGCCTATCATCATTATGTCATGACATCATTAATCTATGAAAATTCCCCTTGGAGGAATGCAATCAAGTGAGTGATAAATATCTGAAGTGGTCGGCCCATGAAGATTCCAAGCAAAGAAATTGAAGATGCCTTCCCAAAGATCTTTATATTAGAACAGTTGAATTGTATATAAAGCAACAATGATTCTGGAGCAGTCATAGAAAAGAAAATGCAGGGACATTATTGTAAACCAGAATGACAGATTAAGCAAAAGATTAATGATGCCAAGATCAAATTCAGTATATTGATGATTGTGGGTGTGAACAATGGAAAGATCAATGGTAGAAACTATGAGTTCATGTGCAAGCTAAAGTGAAATCTCTGCATAATTTATCAAAGTAGTATCAATTGGTATTTGGTACAAGAAACATGCCTATCAACAGAATACCAGGTGTTATCAGTGGAGCATCATTATGGTACAGGTCCTCAGGATCAAAGGATTATGACAAGAGTACATCAAGGTAGTATTCCAGCGTTATCTGCATTTTAAAGCATAAAAGGGTCAATGAAAAGGCAATAGTATCAGTATATTGTTTATACTTGAAGTAGTATGATGAGCGTTGAAGCAGTATCTATTTCTAGATATAACTGCATGCCTTCCTAAAGCCAGTACAGATATATCTTCAAGGCCTCTTCCTTAAGATCAGTCATAAAACTGTGTGAAGTCTATCTATTGAGTTTTCAATTAAACATCTTAAATATGCTTTTGTGGAAGATCATCCTGATAGAACAGTCAAAGTATATGAAGCATAAAGGAATAGTTGTGATTACCATTTGAAGCTCAAAAGCATTTTATTAATTGATATAAATCCTTCTTCAGCACAAGGGATTTGTTAGTATTTCACCATTTAAAGAGAGAGTGATCATTGACATACATAACCCTTATGTCATAAATAAATTGCATGGTTGATAAGTGAGACTGACCAATACTTTGAATGCATCTAGCCTCAAGGGTTTGTTTTGAAAGTACAGTGTGCAAGCAGTAAAGTCATTTGATCTGTAACAAGGAACTTTCAACTATTAAGTGTAATATACCTATCAACATCCTAGCTTATATCACCAACAACAAGAAAGAAAGGTGAACCACAGCTACAAAAGATATATTGGCATCATCATCATAATTGAACAAGTGTTGTATTGCAGATGTGTATTGCAGAAGAAGACATATTCCATCTACAATCTTCCTCAACAGATATGGATTTCTGATGAAGATAACACTAGAGACTGAAGTATATTTGAATTCTTCTCAATATTTTAGTTCTGATCCAATGATGCATCTCTGATTAGACAAGGCTGGTACAAGGTGTTCTATTCTTCACTTTCAACTTTATACAAGTGAAAGGAGTCTGTGCTTCAGGATTGTATCAACTTACAGTGTATATTCAAGTTCAATAATCCTCAAAAGTGTTCTCTCAACAACTCTTGTACACCAGTTTGGAGTAGCAAGGTACACAGTCAAAAGAAGAAGGGCCTAAACACAACTCAGAGAGAGGAAATGAAAAGATATATTCTACACTGAGAGATGTGTAACCCTTTGCCATTGATGTCAAAGGGGGAGGAAAAGCAAGCAAAAGAAGCTAGGCAGAGGAAGACTTGGAGGAAGCATTGGATTATTGGTGGATGTTTTGCCATCAATGCCAAAGGGGGAGACTGTTGGAAATGTTGTCATTGATGGCAAAGGAGATGGCAAAGGAGGAGCACCTGAAACGTCAAAAATGAAAAGAGAGAAGCAAAATAGCAGAAAGGCAGAGGCAACAAAGAAGTAGCAGAGGCAGCAAAAGAGAGCAGCAGAGATAACAAAGAAGTAGAGAGCTATTCAAGGTGCAGAGTAGTGAGGACAAAAGGAGGGCCATTGATTTTTGAAAAGGGCCAGAGTTAGAGAAGAAGAAGTTCTGCCAAGACAAAAAGAAGTTTTTCCAAGTGGATTCATTTGTATCTATGGGAGGAATTGCTCAGCATTACATGAGTATGATGAGACTCTGTAATTAGAGGTCTAAATGGGTCCTATGTGCAATTATTTGTGCATTGATGATTGTGAGTCTATCAGGGTTTATAAACAGTGTTGAATAAACTCTGTGGCAAGGGTTTCAAATGGTGTTCTGCATATAATTGTTGAGACAGGGTAGTTTATGAGATTGAGGATTATATGGTAGTGTTTGGTTTAACTCTGCGTAGGGGCCTTTTAAGTTAATTGACATGTCAAATACACCCACAAACACTTTCGGAATGAAGCATGGGGTCTCAGAATACACAACTAAATATGAAGCAATGGAGCTTCATAAGGCACAGAATGGGGAGTGAACAAGACAACAATAGAAGTGAATCAGTCACACGGGGAGCAAATGCTGAGAGAAAGGAGATCTTCAAGTGAAGAATCAATGGAATTGTTGGATAGTCAAGGGTGGACCTTCAATAGAAAAGTAATGGGGTGAAGGCACAACAAAGGAATAACGCAGGTCTGCAGAGGAGTTTGAAAGGTAAGCGAGTAACACAGTTTCCACGGATTTGTATTAATATTAGAAGTGGAAAGGTGGACCAAAGCGTAGTGGAATTATATGAGGCGGAACCATAAGGTATTTGGAACCACAGAGACTGAATGGTTTTATATGCTGTAGGTTTAAATGAAAAGAAATATTGATATCATATATGAGCAGACCTTTTTTATATATACGAAAGAAAATGAATGGTGCGGAACCCTGAGTCAAAGAACCAAGCGAAACTATGAGATAAACAGTAAAGGCGGTTTTGAGGGGGTAAACCCGGCAATATCGCGCGCCTCCTCCAGTGGTAAGCTTTTTTCACAATTTGAACGCAATGTTGGTCCTCGTTCGACACGTGGAAAAGGCAGTATTTGTAAAACCGTTTTCATCGCATAACTTTTGAACATTAAACCTCGTGTTGTTTGGATACGTGATATTTTGTTTTGATCGTTGGATCACCGAAGTCGATGCGACAATGTCTCAACCATTAGATGTAAGGGGTAAGTTAATGCTGGGACCCATCTTCATCGCACGATTTTGAGCGGTTAAAAGGAGTGCAGTTTAATTGCATGATATTGCGCGAGATCCGTCGGATGAACGTGAAATGGGAGTTTGGAACGCGATAATAGATTGACCGTTGGATGGTAATAAAGTTGCATAGTCGATGAAACAAGGTACGTGGGCCCGAAAAATATTATGTGATTGGCGGTTGGGTTTTGTTGTCAAAGTCTATGGTTCCACATATATGAATATTACATAAGGTAGTCAATATAAAATGTATTGTGTTATAAAGGTTCATTGAGATGTGAATAACCCAAAGTTATTCGAATAGCCATTGAATTAATGAAATGCTCGCATGATTGATACCTTGGGTTTTAATAAAAGACGAGGTATTAGAAGCCATATAAATGTCGAGTTTATTAAGTTGCGGGAGCAATGGTTATGTGAATTGACCATTTTTTAAGCAATGTATAACCTTGGGTATAAGGGTATGGATTAAAGGAACTTGAATCTCAAATGAAAATTAATGTAAGAGAGAGTGCGAATTTTGAGCTCTTAGTTATATTGGTTCACATTTTATAAAGCGAAGTTCAAATATGGTTATTGACCATTGGAGTCAACTTATAAAAGAGTTATATGCCGAGTCTTATGTATATATGGTTTGAAATTAAAGCGCAGTGCGACCCAGACTTTAATATAATATGCCGATAACTAAAGTTAAATGGGTATCAAACATAGGTGGGCCCGACTATATGGGTGCGTGGAAAGGTTGGCGAAGATTATTGAAGGTGTAATATATGTCGAGGTATATATATATATATATATATATATATATATATATATATAATGTTATAGCCGAACCTTACACATGAGTTATATAGTAGATGCGAAAGGTAAACTTTGAGCACATAATATATTGGGTTATGAAGTAGAGTATTGGAGTTACATATGAATGTTTATTTAAAATAGGTTTTACATGTGGGGCCCGAACATAGTTTTATGTGTAACAGATTATATGGTAACAGAGGGTTTCAGAACCGTGGAAAAATGAAGCTTCCACATTAATTCAATGTGCCCAGTTCAGAAAATAAGAAATGCTTCCACATGTAAAAAATTGCCAGCGCAAGGAAGTGAATGGAGAGGAATTTTAATATGCACAAGACTTTGAGATTTATTTGGGACTAAACTGGTAAAACAGTTATATATATAGCAGATTCACAATTGCAGTTGACAGGTGTACATGCACAGGTGCTCAGAGTTGCAGTAAACAGAGGTATGCAGGACAGTTACATGACAGCAACAGAAAATACAAAACCAGCAAGCCAAGGGCTATATGTAACTGAAAATGTGAATGTAAATGTTTTAATTGATTTTATATTGTTTGTGATGCATTTGAAAGTCTCCGGTAGGAAAACAAAACTCCACTGTAAAACAAAAAATTGTATAGATTATTATATTTTTTCTGAATGAGCTGGACACAGGAATGAGAAGGCAGAAGTCAAAGAGTCATGGTTGTTCACTTTGAATTCCTCGTGGAATACAAACAGTCATGTGATGAACTCTATAAATGATATCACATTGATATGCATAGAGAGGTTTTAGAGAATGCAGAAATGAAGCAGTGAGGCAAAGAAGAAAGAGGAGCTGATAGAGAATATGAGAAGATGCAGAGATGATACAGGGTAGATATGAGGACTGAAGGACAATAGAAAAGAAGGAACAGAACAGAGCTAATATCCAAGGTAAATCAACAAGTGTTTTTTTTTTGGAAGAGTAAGGAAGTTGGAGCTTCCCTATCAAGTTGTAGCTTGATAGATGTCAGTTGTAGCTAACTGAGGTAGGAGCCTCCTGTAGGTTGTAGCCTGCAGAAAATAGATGGGAGCTGGTGCTTCCACATCAAGTTGTAGCTGACTGAGGTTGGAGCCTCCTGTAGGTTGGTGCCTGCAGAAAATTGATGGGAGTTGGAGCTTCCTTGCAAGTTGTAGCTTGCAGAATTGAGGTTGGATCCTCCTGTAGGTTGGTGCCTGCAGAAAATTGATGGGAGTTGGAGCTTCCTTGCAAGTTGTAGCTTGTAGAATTGAGGTAGAAGTCTCCTGTGGTTGGAGCCTACAAAAAATTAGTGGTGAGAGGGAGTTTGAGCTTGCCTTTGCATCACAATAATAATAAGATGTGGTTTTATCCCTTTATGGGTTTCCACTTATATCTGGTGTCTCTGTGCATGATGTTTATGTGTTGATATGGTTTATCTAATCTGCTTAATACTTGTTGATCTCATATTAAGTCTTCTGTTACATTATCTTAATACTTGTTGCTCACACTCTAAGATTACTCACATATTAAGTTGAACATGAAATGAAGGTGTAAATAATTTTTAATGGAAAATTTTTAAAAGCCCATGAATGTGTTAAATTGATTCACCCCCCCTCTTAGTTTAACTAAGGGTTCAACAATGGTATCAGAGCTTGGTTCCTTCAATAGTAGTTTAACAGCTGGAAGGAGGTCATGGAGCATACCAAGAATGGTGTACCTCTATTCAATGAAAATAATTATGCACTCTGGAAAGGAAGAATGGAGGTCTATCTATTGGTGCAAGGTTACGAAGTATGGGACACTGTTCAAAATGGATTTAAATCAACCACGGATGAAAAAGGTAAGAAGAATTTGGTAGATGATGCAAAAACAAAGAATATTTTTATCAGTGGAGTTATTGAATCTGCTTATCATAAGGTGTTGGATTGTAAAACTGCCAAAAATGTATGGGACAAGCTTGAGAATATATATGTAGGTGACTCAAATGTCAAAGAAGCAAAGCTTCAAATTTATAGTGTAAAATTTGAGCAACTCAGAATGAAAGAAGATTGCAACATTGCTACATACTTCCAATGCGTTGATGAAATAACCAATACTCTGGAAGGATTGGGAGAGCCAGTTGACGAGAAGACTATTATACGAAATATTCTTAGAACGTTACCAGGGAGATTCAACCCAAAGGTATTGGTCTTAGAATATAGTGCAAATCTGGACAAACTCAACAAAGAGGAATTACATGGAGTTCTCATAGCACATGAAATGAGACTTGATGAAGAAGAGGGTACTTCGAATCTAGAAACTGTGTTTGTTGCATCTAAGAAAACCAATAAGGATAAACAACCTTCAATTGAAAAGACATGCACCTGCAAGTGTGAAGAAAAGGGAGATGATGAAGAAGGTCTTTCAGATGAAGAATATGATTACTTCACGAGAAAACTAAAAATTGGTAAGGGAAAATTCAAAGGTAAAATTCCATTGATATGTTTTAGCTATAATGAGGTTGGGCATTTTGCAGCAAAATGTCCAAACAGAAGTGATGGAAACTCAAAAGGAAAGAAAGGCTTTAAGAAATTCAACAAGCAAGGATCCAAAAGGAACTTTCTCTCTAAAGAAGATAGCTCATCATTCGATGAAGAAAGTGACAGAAAAGAAGAAGGAAATGAGAGAGTATTGTTTATGGCCAAGCATAATAAACCCAAGCACAATAAACAAGAGGTATCAAACAACGAATAAGAAGGATGGACCATAGAAGAATTTTATGAGGAAGCAATCAAGCTTATAAAATACCTCAAGGCAGAGAAGATCCGTTCCAGTACACTTGAAGAACAAGTTCAAGGTCTCAAAATTGAAGTTGAAGAACAAAAATGCATTGAAGAGTCACTTCAAAAGAAGTTGGAAGAAAGCAACCAAGAAATGGAAGAATTAGAAGCCGAATTAGTCTCGATGCGTGAGGAAGTGAAGAAAGGAAAAAATATCCAAAACTATGCCAACAACTCAAGGGCATTGGAAGAACTCATCAACAATCAATGATCTTACAACGACAGAACTGGCATCGGTTACAAAGAAGAAGAGGAAGGACCTTCTACAACAAAATACAATGAACCTATGAGATCTGACATGCATGTAGATTTCACTAGACAAGATTCACAAGAACAACCTTGGAAGACAATTCCTCGACGAAAATTTCCATCCAGGTACCAACATATTTTTTATGGCTACTATTATTCATGTGAAAAATTTGGTCATAAAGCTGTAGAATGTTGCAAGTACCCTAGGAACGAATAGAATTCTAGGAGATCTATCAAATATGAACCTCCCAGGGCTCAACGAAACATCAATAGATTTGAACATTTAAGAAATAATATTGAATGTTACAAATGTCGAAACTTTGGACACATAGCCAAAGAATGCAGACTTGAAAATCCTCCAGAAGAATCTTTGAAGCCACAGAATGAACGTACATGGAAGAAGAAGAAAAATGATAATTGTGCTCTCGCTTTCAAGGCTCAAAAGAACAAAGATGTGTGGTATGTTGATAGCAGTTTCTCAACGCATATGACTGGAGATAGAAATAAATTTGTATCTATGAAAAATAAGAAGGATGGAACCGTGTCCTTTGGAAATGATGGATCTTCAAATGTTATAGGATCAGGTACTGTGACTCTCAGAAGCAAATATGATCTAACCAATAATGTTCTATTGGTTGAAAACATGAATCATAATCTGCTCAGTGTTGGAAAAATATGTGATCAAGGACACACAATACTTTTCAACTCCACAAAATGTGAAATCAGGAAAGGCGTGTTTGGTGAAATTGTGGCTATAGGAAGTCGAAATCCAAATGACATATATGTTCTGGATGAAGTAGCTAAAGCATGTATAATAGCTAAAGAGGATGATACAATAATTGGTAGCAATGATGATCGACTAAGTAAGAAGTTTGCTGCAAAGGTGCAAAGTGATTTCGAGATGTATTTACTTGGTGAGCTGACATACTTTTTAGGGATTCAAATATCTCAGCAAGAGAAAGGAATATTTATATGTCAAGCCAATTACATCAAGGAAATGCTCAAGAAATTTAAAACGGAAGATTGCAAACCCATCCTTACTCCAATGGTAACAGGTTGCAAATTGAGCATAGACGACTCATCTAAGGATGTGGATCAAAGGTTGTACAGATCTATGATTAGTAGTCTTCTATATGTAACAGCCTCCCGACCAGATGTTATGCAAGCAGTTGGACAAGTAGAAAGATTCCAAGCAACACCAAAAGAATCACATATTAAATATTCACTAGCATTGGAATATCTTCTCTAGAAGCTTGGGATTCTCCCAAGTTCTCATTAGATTTTCCTTTTTCAGAATATAAAGGGGGAGTGGAAGTAGATTACAGGTCTGCAGGACAGTTGTGTATCAGGGGGAGTGGAAGTGTGTACAGGTCCACAGGATGGTTGTGTTTCAGGGGGAGTTACCATTTTCCATTGATTTCAAATGGGGAGAGAATGTTGTACAAAGAGGTGTCATGATCGCAGGGGGAGTACTTGTGTTGCCATCAATGGCAAAGGGGGAGATTTTTTATCAGCATTTGTCATTGATGTCAACCCAAGCAGCACCAGGGGCTAACCCAATATTGCATGGGAATTTTGACCTAACAAATTAATATATTATGGGTCAATAATGCTTTTTATGGTTTCTACTTGTCGAGATGTTTCCGTTGATATATGGCACGCCATGTAATTCTTCACGGTTTGAGAGATATTCATGTTTGAAGTTTGTACCCCCAGTTAGTGGGATAAAACCCCATGGGGTTGGGGAATGGGTCATTGAAAAGTCATAATTAATATTTTTTAAGCTCCTAAAATCCCTTCCACGTTCACTTGTTGAAGCCCCTCTAAACTTAAGCATTTATATAAATTGTGATCTTCATTTCCTCCTTAGGTAAGGGATTTCGCCATATGAAACAGGTCATCGTGGAATTTGTGCTCTAACGTTTTTTCTACGAAGGTTCAGAAGGTTCAGAAGCTGAAATTTTTATGAGGAGAAGCCGAAATCCTAGGGAAGCTTCCATAAAAATTTGAAATCAAGGTGCGCAACATTTTTTGAGATATGATCTGTGGAAGTCAGGGTTTTTGCAGGCTCCTGAAATTCATTTCAAAGAAGTGACCTTGGTAAATTCGTCATAACTCTCTCTCTGAGTATCAAATTGAAATTATGTAAAAAGTGACAGATAGTGCACAGTCTGTACTTTTCTATCTATCAATTTCAGAGCCAAATGAAGAAACTGTGACACGTGGCAATCCGTAAAAGTGCACTTTGCTAAAGCAATCCATAATTTGGGCATTGTGAGAGATTGGGTATAACTCTCTCTTGAAGAATCCAAATTGTGTCAGATCTATGGCATTAGAAATATGACTCATAGGACTACTATAGGACCGAAAATCAGATATTGAGGATCTGAAATAATAGAGATACACCATATTCAATATGAAGCTCCTAGAAGGCAAGAAAAATCTAGATCATGTGTTGTTAAGGGTTGCAAAGGAGCAAACTTTCTACGGCAGCAAAGAAAAGCAAAGTGAAACAGAGGGTAGCATGACAAGAGAAGAAACCAAGGTGCATAACAGCAGCAAGACATTCATCCTATGAAGTCTTCAAGTGGGCAGCACTGCATACAATCATTGTACTAAGTCATTGTAAATACATTATTGTAAAAATTGTACTAGTGTCTATCTGCCAAGGGTTGAAGAGGGAGTGTTGGGAGGTCTAGGATCATCATTAGGTGGTTGTGTCAAAGTTGGGGTTATGGTCTAGTATATCTTCTTCTTCTACATCATTCTATATCATTGTAAAGTGGACCATTTTCCCTGGTACGGGAGTCCATTATTATTTTATTCTTCTATAGGGTGGTAGGGTGGTGCTAGGGTGAGTTGTAGCTCATTGGGTGTTGGGGCATCTGTTCAGTTGACTACTGAAGAATTTCGGGCATTGGAGCGTCCATCCAGTGGGAGCTGGAGAAGAATGCTTTTCTAGATTCTAGGAAGTTGGAGCTTTATTTTCAATTGGAGTTGAATATTAAAGAATTATTAGAAAAGCATTAGGTGGTTTTTGTCCCGAGTGGGTTTCAACCTTAAAAACTGTGTGCATTTGTGTTCCTCTTGTTTGCTACTATCATTGTACAAACACTGATAATAATTGAAGATTAATTAATGCTCTAATTAAAAGGAATATTGATTCACCCCCCCCCTCTTAGTATTTCCAAGATCCCGTGGGAAGCTATGAGGACAAGTACATACAATGGACCATGCTGCGGCAACAAAGGGATCAAGATGTGCATGAGCTGATAAATCTGTTCCATACCCTGCGCACAAAGTTGGGGATCAAAGATTCAGAGAAACATTTGGTGCTGTGCAATGAAGAACCGAGACAAAGACATGACCAGAGGAAATGGAGTTCCTCGACATCTCCTCGCTTGGTACGCATACCCCGCATCACAAGATTGAGAAATTAAAAAAGAAGAAGCGAGACTTTGGATCTGCGAATCAAAATCAAGGGAAATGTGCCCCCAAACCGCAGAACAAAGGAAAAAGCCAAGGCATGTCAGCCCAAGAGAACATGCCAAAGCCATAAGCAAAGAATAACATCGCGAAGCCAAAGAAAGACACGAGAAAGTGGTGTGAGTTCCATAAGAGCTCCACTCACAACACAAGTGAGTGTCGAGCCAAGCAGTCGCTGGTGGCCGAGATGAGGGCTTCTAAATTAGATGCATGCTTCGACTGTGAATCAAAACCTGACAAGGTGAACAACAAAGGGAAGTAGATTATTGATGCGGAGCCCATCGCCACTGTTGCCACTATGAAGATCCAGAAGGAGGAACCATAAGATCCAAAGGAGGCAGAGCATCTCTTCCACTCCCAGATGTGGGTAAAGGGTTCTCTGCTATGGTTCATTGTCGAAAATGGGAGCCAAAAGAACCTCATTTCAACAGATGTCGTGAAGCGGTTCGGATTTCTGACCACAATGCACCCACAACCATACACCATCGGGTGGCTTCACCAAGGACTAGGATCTCCACGCCCGCAGTGCCACCTCCCTATAGCATCATCATCAAGCCTTTCACTAGTTGTGGTATTGTGAAATTGATCCTCTTGATGTTTCTGATGTATTATTAGGCCAACCATACTTATGGAAGTGACATGCTATGTATGAGTCCCGACCTCATGCTGTTATTAGTACTTTGGGAAATAAGTTGTACATGATACCAGAGATACCACCGCCTGCCGCTATCTCTTTGGTTACTGCAAAAAAATGCATTAAGCTCATTTCCTAGACATGGAAATTTGTTTTCTTGATGATCCACCCCCAGGGAAAGAAGAAGAATGTGGCCACGACCTCTAGACAGGGCTCCTCTGCACGACAACAACAAATGAACAAGGTTGTGGAGGAGTACGGGGACATCTTCACCTCACCCATAGGGGTTCCTTTGCATTGTCAGGTCAAGCACCCCATTGATCTAACCCCAGGTACGCCGCTACCCAATGGAATGATCTATCGACGCTCTGTTTTGGAGAATGATGAAATCAAGAGGCAGATTCACGAGCTACTGCAGAAAGGTCACATCCGGCCAAGTTCATCACCTTGTGGGAGCCCGATCATGTTGGTACAAAAGAAGGATGGGACTTGGAGACTCTATATTGACTATTGGGCATTGAACAAGATCATTTTCTAGAATAGGTACCTAATCCCACGGATCAATAACCTTCTGGACCAACTCAAAGGGGTGAAATATTTCAGCAAGATTGACTTGAAGTCTGGGTATCACCATGTACCAATCGAACCCTTCGATGTGTGGAAGACTTCCTTCAAAGCCAAGGAGGGCCTTTTATAATGGCTCTGCCATGTCTTTCTAGAGAGATGCATCCTCCCACAACCTTCATGAGGTTGATGGATGACATCTTGCGGCCATTCACCAAGTCATTTGTAGTAGTTTACTTGGATGACATTCTAATCTTTATCCAGACTTGGGAAGAGCACCTCCACCACATCTGACAAGTCCTCCAAACATTGTGGCAACACAATTTGTGTGCCAATTTGGAGAAGTGCACTTTTTTCATGACCCAGGTTCAATATCTAAGATACATTATTGATGAAATGGGGGTTCATGTGGATCAAACCAATATCCAAGTCATTCGGGATTGGCCAGCCCTAACCACTCTAATAGAGCTTTGCAACTTTCTCGATCTTGCTAATTTCTACCGCAAGTTCGTGTTGGGATTCTCTCATATCACTTGGCCCTTGAGTCAAGGCACCAAGGGAGGAGCGAAAGAAATTCATTTGTCAAAATCCACACATGTCAGAGAATTAAACGTCGCTTTGTTCCTCGCCTCTATCGTCACATACCATACTTGCAACAAACCATTTGAGGTTAAGATAGATAGCCTCCTAATTATGCTATTGGGGTAGTTCTTACCCAATTGTGGCATCCAAGCATCATATCACAAAAAGATATTGTCCTGCATAGTTCGAAAATATCCCACTTATGATAAAGAAATGTATTCCATTGTGCAGGCTTGTTGAAAATTGAAGCATTACATTTTGGGGAAGGAGACAATCATCCACATAGACCACTGACCCCTGCAGTTCATATAGACACAAGGGAAGTTGCAGAACGATTGCCATCACAAGTGGTCCACATATCTGCAACAATTTCATTTGAACATTAAGTACAAGAAGGGTAGCACCAATAATGTTGCAAACTTCCTTAGCCAACCACCGATTGTGGCCATAACCACCATTCTCAACTCTTGTGGGCATGAGACTTTTGATTGGCCGCTTCTCTCACAAGAGTGATCCGTAATTTAGCCACACATAAAAGGCACTTTGGGTACATGTTCCAAATTTTCACCTCCAAGATGCATTGTTATGTCACCTGGGACACATTTGTGTTCCTTCAAGCGAGCATGCCAAGATGATATGGGAAGCACACTATAAGTGAGTTGCTGGTCATTTTGGGGTTGAGAAATCAGTGGCAGTATTGCAGAAGTATTTCTATTGGCCGAACCTTCGACATGATGTCGGGAAGTACATCAGATCCTGCACTGCTTGCACCATTTCCAAACCGACCATCAAGAACCAAGGGCTCTATACTCCACTACCTACCCCTAGTCAACCTTGGGAATCCATCTCCATGGATTACATGTCAGGCCTTCCTTCTGAATTTAAGCATGGAAACGACCGTGTTTTCTTATTGTTATGAGCAATGACGAAGATGGCCAGCTGCAGGCCTACAAGAAGAATATCACAAATAGGTTTAACGCTAAAATCTTCTGAATGAGTGTGGGTTGAATGAGTGTGGGCACTTTGGGATCCCACAAACTTCATCACATCGATCACGATGTTATGTTCCTCAAAGACACGGTCCAACCTCCGGTCAATGTTGGACACCAAACTTCCAAGTACACAACTTTCCACTCCCCAATCGATGGCCAAACAGAGGTCGTCAACGGACACGTAAGCACATTTTAAGCATTTAACAATTCAAGCATCCACACACATGGGATGATCCTCCCATATGTAAAATAGCTTATAACCGAGTTCTCCATAGCTCAACTGGCCACAACCCCTTTCAGGTGGGCTTGGGATTCCAACCACTATGTCCCATTGACGAAGCCATGCTATTTGCAACTTCTCAGGCCGATTTGGCTCATGTCCAGTCTAAATCTGACAAAGTGAAAAACTTCATTGAGCACATTCAACACATCCTCCAACATGTTCATGACATATTGGAGAGAGCCAATGCTAAGTACAAACAACAACATGATCAACACCAGGTGCCACACAACTTCCAGGTGGGTGACAAAGTATGGCTACATTTGCAGAAGGAGCGCCTCACTGGACCCCACTGCAAGCTTCGCCCGCTCCGATACGGGCCGTACACCATCACCAAGGCTGTAGGAAACAATGCCTTCGAGCTCAGTATTCCACCATTCCTTGGTCTGCACCCAGTCTTCAATGTGGATCGCCTTCGTCCTTACTTCCCACCTCTACTGGACACCTCGGACATTGCAGAACAACTCACACCAACTGAGTTAAATCCAGATTGCATGGAACAGGCCACCACAGATTGCACCATGGACATGCAAATCAAGAACACTCGCCAGCAGAAGATCCAACTATATCGGGTTGTCAAAGCTGGCCAACTCCTGCACCAAGGAAAGTGGTTCACCAGGGACCAAGTTCAGCAGAAATTTCCTCATCTCATGGAGGAACTTAACGCAATGGGGACCATTGCTTCCTAAGGGGAGAGGAATGATCTAGGTGGATATTGGTGGTCACTTGCCTATTCCACTTGGGGCTCCACCATTGTCTCCTTCAGTTTTTTAGTTTCGGCACAACTTACTATTTTTAGCAGTTTTTCGGGTCCTGAACTTCCGGATCCGTTTTGAGGCCCTAAAAACTACATTTTTGGGCACGTTTGTCCTGAAAATATGATTTTGTTCTACAATTGATATTTCTCTGTGGAAATGGTTGCTCGCCTTGGATAGATTCTTCTAATGATGTATCATAGGTGTCAAAAACAGAGATAGTATGCCAAAGTTACGTCTCGCGGAAGTTGATGTACCCAATTTACTCAACAGCCCATAGTTTTGCTCTCATCTCCTAGGGGTTAGGTTTTTGGACGTTTAGGGTTTTCCATTGTTTCTAAATAATAATAGGCTCCTCGAGCCTCATTGTAACACAATTCATAGGTCAGAGGTGCCACATCTATTCTCGCAGATAACCACCGCCCTAGCTAGTTTATTTCCATTCTTTTCCGTAAGCAAATTTCGCCTCTTTGATATTAATGAAATTAAGTGTTATTTTCCACGTATCTTTGTATAAATGGTTATGGGTGTATTCTCGTCGTTGCCCTTGCTAAACTAGCTACAAAATATAAAAAGAAAGTTGGGAGGAGCTAAACTTTTCATCACACATGTCTGTCACACAAACATTTTTGAAAAAAAAATCGATTGCGCCATGACATGTTCATTTACCGTTCTTCGTCTATGTTTATCATTCATCCATATCGAAGTCCACTTTCATTATGACTTCACACATACATACTTTTCAGAGATGCATACATTCTTTCATCATTTCCAGTTTATCTTTTGCCTCATAAATAAAACCAAACATCTCCTTTTTCATGACTACATTTCCTTGCTATCATTTTCCTAAAACTTGGTTCTACTGCAATTTATTTTCATCTATAGTCCTACCAATCATTTTGTACAAACTCACGTTGACTGATGTGGGATTCCTTAAGGCCCACCTTTCAACAATTCTTGACCCATTGACCTCAACACCTTATTTGGGATAGAGACTAGAGTCGTCATTATTACCTTGAGGCTTGTATGCCCTAATGACAAGTTCTCTCCCCAATAGTCATGGGAATACATCAATGTCCCTTGATCGTTGGATCTTGCAAGTGGCTCGACATCAGATCATTTATTCTCACTTAGCAAGATGTACTTGGGTACCTTGGCACTCATTGACATCAATGGTGAGTTTGCCTCACGTTGGTTAACGACATCCATTAATGGTCAGTAATCCAATGAATTCTTTGCATGCTCGACACTGACACATTCCTTCGCATGCATAGAATTGTGCCATCATGTTTTTGTAGCAGGTGAAGACTATATATATTTTTCATGACTCCATCAGCAGTTGCAACAACATTCCTTCAGCCATAAGAGAGTACGACAGTTCCACTTTCAGACACCATCTTCAGATTCATACAACCAAGCAGCAGTTCAGATTCCTTCACTTCATCTTGCAGCATGACATTTTCTCTCGTCCAAAAAAATCAACATGACATTTTCCTGATCCAAAAGCAGCAGCGAATACATTTATATTGCATAGTTCATCAACGTTTTGGGTAAGTGAATGTATATTATTTTCTAATTTTTAATCAAACAATTTATTACATGTTGAAAATAAATGAACTTTGAAAATTCCCTTACCATATTACGTTATCTTTCTCCTTTTCATAAACATAATACATCTTTAGTTATGGGGGGGGGGAGTATTCATAACCATTTCATTCCATTCATCACCTCATATATTTTCAACCAACATGACTCTTCCAAACTACACTTTGTTGCAGTTGATTCAAATACATTGATATCCATCTTGGCATGATTCAAAAATATGAGAAAAGGTTTTCTTATGCATATTAATGACTTATCATTTCCAGTACATGTAAAAATAAAAATAAATAAATAACTAAATTAATAAAATAAAAGAAATGAATGTTGTTAACACAAGAACCAACATCTGTTATATTCATGGTTGTTAACACAAGAACCAACCATAGAAAATATCAGTTGCAGTACATGTATTTCACATCCTGGAATGATACATTATTAGAAACCATAATCAGGCAAAGCCAAAAGTTTTTAATCCATGCAAAGGTTGCATGAGGACATGCAAAAAGTTCAGTTGGGGGGTATGTCGGGTGTCGTAATTTTCACATTTTTATCATGTTTATCCTTGCCATTTCTCACATTCCATCACATCATTTAACCATTCATCATACCATTTCCATGGGTTCACCCCAATGTTTTCCAATTTATTTATTTTCAATTTTATAGGAGAATTTATGATTAATTATTAGAAAATTAACATATTTCATTAATATCTCAAATGTGGATGAGCTTTGTAATGTGTAGGATTATTTGGAAGGATTATTCAAAAATATTCTTGAATACTTCCTCTACCATTTCAAGAATTCAAAGGATAATTTTTCAAGCTTATTCCAAGGAGAAGATCATGGAGATTTGGATAACATATCTCATTCAATATTTGTGAGAGATGAGTGAGGATTTGAAGGGATCATATTTTGTAATTATAGGGATATTGGTTGAGAGAAAAGTGGATTTGTAATTATGAGTTGCTTATCTTGTTTTTAAAGCACTCATGTATAAAAGAGAGTGTTCTCTCTTCATTTTGATAAGAAGGATATGTAGGAGATAAGAAATATATGATAGGAATGATAGACATGATAGAGAGGAGAATTAGAGTCTAGAATAAAGTTTTGGTTTTGTAATATTTCATGATGTAATAGGATCGTGTTTTTCTTCGTCGTTAATATATGTTGAAACAGGTTACTCCTCACATGTTGGTTTTATCTTATATGATTTCACATTTCTAATTTTTGATATGATTCAGTGGTAATGTTGTTGGAGTAGAATTGTTGAGGAAGGACGATCAGGTTCTCCTAAGTTAGGATCCTCTTCTCTCGCTTTCTACTCATCACAAACTGCTACTCTTTAGTCTCCCTTCTTAAGGACAATAATCTGGGGAAGGACGACCAAGTTCTCCTAATTTAGGAGCCTCTTCCATCGTTTACTTCATCTTGAATCAGAGACGAAAGCATTAGAATAGGTTAGTTTAACCCCAGTCCTGCATTTCTAGTGCATGTGCTTCGTAAGTCTACGGTTCCTCGGATCGATAATTTATGTTAGGGAAATTATTTGACGATGATAGTTTCACCAAACAGCAAGATTCAAAACCTTATCCACAATTAGGAACTCCTTAAGATCCACTAAAGACCCAATTCATCCAGTAAATTGAAAAGGTGTCTACGCAATCCCATGCTCATGTAGAAAACTATATGTGGGTGAAAATGCTCACTAAATGAAGCTTATAATCCAAGAACCATATCCATATTTGCATTCATGAAGCCAAGATTTTGGCCAAAGTGGATTGTCATTTCACTAGAAAATTTAGGGAATTTATTGACATTGAAATAAGACCTAATAATTTCAATAGAGATGATGGTCAAAATATCGACATAAGTTAGATTCCAACTTTATGATCTGCTTAGTGTCTTGTCATAATGACATGTATTCCTCCCTCCCTCTTTTATTTAATTATTTTTCCTTTATTTTGTTTTTATATTCATTTCATCATTCTCTTTCTTTGTTTATTTTTATTTTTATTTTGCATATGTGTATAATTACTTTTTTTGTAGGAATTTTAGATCTTATTTTGATGAATATTAATGTAAATATCAAAATGGAATTCCATAATTATAATTGAATAAAAATTTATATTTGGTAATAATTCATAGTATTGTTTTTAAATAGTTCATACATATTATATGTATAATAAATAGACTTGTTAATTGTGATAAGAATGTATTTTTCCCATGTGATTTATAAATAACAATAATTTTTTTTTGTTAGGTAATGTGAGTCTTGAGATGACTAGCATGCCTAACCTGTGGTTTGAGTAGCCGCGTCCAGGGGGCATCTAAGCTGTCAAAATCACCTGGGGATTTCACCCGGTCTGGGCCACACTAGGCCTTAGTATCATTGGATTTTTTCCCACGAGGTTTCGAACCAGTAATCTTTTCACCATGAAGTGTCTTAAAAAGGCACCCTATCACCATCTATTCTATGCCCTGTGGGCTTATAAATAACAATATTACTAATAATACAAAATTTGATTAATAATAGTAATAATACCAATAATAATAATAAAATGATAGTTCTTAAGTATGGGGCTTAATTAGGAAATTGATTCTATTGAGTAGAAATCTAGAGTAAAAAGGTGGTTCATATTTGATATAAAGATAGAAGAAAACATAGGTCAATGGATATTAGAATTGGGAAACACACACTCTTTTTAAACCAATATAAGCACACAATTGATATGTATTGGAAAATTAAAACCTTTATCAGCAAAGTACTAGTGGAATGTAGCGAGGCACAACATGAGATATTGCTCATCATGGATGTTATGTAGTTGTTGCTTATAAAACTAGACAACAAAGTTCTTGTGCTTTTTAAGAAGTTGTATACTTGGAATTTCTTGGCAATGATAAGGAAGAATGTGACCCTGCAACCATATAGGTGGACTCCCCGTTGCATAATTAATGATACTTGTTTTGACTTTTTTGCACCTAAGTAGGAAAATTTATCTATTTGATAGCTTTAAATTTAAGTTAATTAGTAGTTTTCCTTATAGGCATGGACTCAATATTTTATATCAATATGTTTTGAAAATTGGAGTTACAATTTAAAAAAAAAAAATGTTATACATGTGTTAGGCCAATAGCTACAAGAATGTTAATGTTATCTTTTGACTAAAGTAATAAAAATTACGCCTAGCTCTCTCTCTCTCTCACTCTCACACAGACATATATATGGTGCTTAATTAATATATTATTTATGATTTTAATAATATATTTATGATTAATTTTTATTATTAAAAGGTGTCACTAAATCTTCCTTTCCAAAACTATAATAATTGTTACTTCTTGTCCTTTTATGATCTCATTATAAGGCATACAGATACACATCTCCCTAAATCTACCAATTAACATAAATAACTAGCCATATCCCTTCATGATTTTTGGAAAACTACCCACAAAATCCACATAAATTCTTTCCCTCGGTTAAGCGATACAAGGAAGGGATGGTATAAACATTGGTTTATTTTATTGGGCTTATTGACACAACAAAGTATGCATCCTCTAATTTATTGATATATATATTTTTTCACTATGGAACATTACAAATACCTTTGGAAATTGGTATTTGTCTCCCCAAAATTAAAATTCCATGCAACCTTAGAAGTGTAAACCTATCTCACAAGTTGCAATATTTCACCTTTAGGTACATTAATCTTGTCTAGAGAGTAAACCATTATGGAGATGATAGTCAACCTTATTGTCACTTTCTTCTACTTGAATTTTGGTGATATAGCTACTAAAACACCTGTTTAAGGTCCTTTGCTTCTGTGTGTGCCTCTTTGTATGCATCATGGTTAAAAGGCTCCATGTGCATAAGAATTACCTAAGATGTAATATTGGATGTCAGTGGATTTGAAAACATATATACCAACTTATTAAAGTTCCCCTTATTATATTTGATGACTCAATGAAACTACTGCATAAACCCCACCCACTTGTAATGTCTACATTACTAAAGCTTATTATAAACCTACAAATACTACAATAGTTGATGATTGGTGTGGATAATGGTTCCCTTTCCCATAAAATAATACTTCCACCTTTTAACAACTCAAACCAAGGCATAAAGTTCCTTGTCATGTGTAGGGTAGTTTAGGACATCCCCATGAAATATTTCATAATGACACCGTGACTATTTACCTCCATGTATTAATACCACTTGTTGGGCCTCAGTTTTGTCTCATTTTTTACTCAAAATCTCTCATGCTACAGTTTGATTAAATGATTATTGTTGCAAGTATTTGTTACTTCTTTTGTTTTAACAGGATTAAAATACCATTAATGGAAGTTTAATAAAGGTTTGTATGTTGCAGGTTAAAGTTAATTTGATCATGTTTTGAACCTATAATTACTTGCCTGAATTGTGCAACAGATTCCTGTACCAATTCAGTTCTTACAACGTCCCTGCACTAGTGCAGTTAGCGTGCCTGCACCAGTGCAAGTTTTACAGCGTGCCTCCACCAATTTGGGGCTTTGATACATTAACACATTTCTAGGAGAATCTAAAAGAGGTTTATGATAAAAATTTCATTTGAACACTTCCACATAAGCCAAGACACACCCAGGTCATACAGATTTACATTTAGAGAATGATTAATGCTACAACCCCGAATTTGTAGCAGTTTCCAGACTACCTATTTACACCTCGATTTTCACATCGATCATAGTGAATCTCATAATTTTGAAACATGGGTTTTTCTCTAAACATATGAAATTGAGTAAGCCTCAGGCTGTTTTCCAAAATTCGTAATGCTTAAGGAGATACGAAGGGGTCTTTGGAGGAATTTTGTTAAAAATACCAACTTTTCTAGAATTCTAGAAAATGCCTAGATTTGGGAAATTCGTGGTAAATATCCATTATTTCAGTAGGGAAACGGTTGTAATGATATTATATTAATGATAATTAGTTGGGATTCAATCTCCATGATGTTTGCAAAGGATTGGCTTTTTTTATGCCAAGTTTGGAATGTAAAAAATTTATAAAAGAAGAGTTATGGCTCCAAGTGCGACTACTCAATTTTACTCAATCAATTAAGCAGAGGGCAGAAGCACGCATAGGAAAGCATAGCGCAGAAGGGAGGAGAGGTTGTTCCAATGTAGCAGCACGTGGATTTCAGTGTGGAATGCTTCTCCTACTTGTTGGGATTAGCTGATGTCTGCATTATGTAAAAGAATGTTTTTTTTTAATTAATTGAAGCAATCTTTATTCATGCATTAATTGTCTATTCATTTATTTCATCTAATGATTTCAATTTTTGTGTGAACCAGGCACTCAAAGAGGGCGCGAGTTGGCTGGGTTGGCCGCCAGACCAACTTGACACCGCTCTCATATTTTAAATAAAATTTCAATTCTTGTTTGTTTGTTGTGTGAATTTAGTTTTAAGGTTAATTTGAGTTGCTGCAATTTGTTTCTATTTCATTTGCTGCATTATTAATTATACTTGCACCTGAAATATTTTAAACAATGATTGCACCCTCCAGATTGTTTGAATCCATAAGATTGGCTCTTCCATTATGAGCTCTAACTCTAATTCTGTAAATTAATCCAGATCTATTAATTTATATTTAAAGCTGTGTTTTTTACATTTGCTGAGTCGATATTTATAAATACGAAAACTAGATGTTTGAATTGATAAATTCTTCATTAATATTATGGTTTCCTTTAACTTCTGGATTTTTCTTACACATAATTAGTGCCAGCAGAATTAGTGCAAGAAAAATAGTTTGATTTGCTTTTGAATTTATTCCAGCATTTACAGTCTTTTCGTTATTGTGCCGACACCGCTTGATTTCCAGTTCTGATTTCCCTTCTGTTTACTTGCAATTAGAATTTCCTTTTGCATTGATTGCTTTTAATTTTCCGCGTGCTTTTAATTGTTTGGATTGGTGTTTCTCGCACTAGTGCAGGATTACATTTATTTTCGAGATTAATCACAAGATAGACTAGAATTTGTTTTGCAGGTTACTAGGAGACTCTTTCTGGCATTTCCAATGCTGCGTCTCAAAGTTCATGAACTCTCTGAATTGAAAAATTAAATGTTGGTACATTTGTAGACCCTATACTGCACAAAAAATTTTGGTGCTGTTGCCGGGGAGGCGCTTAGGGGATGGACCTTGGTGACGTGTTGCATTTGGTTTCTATTCCTTCACCTAGTTTTTCTTGAAATTTTATGTTCTTTGAATTTATTTCTTTCCTGCATTTTTTATTTAAGGTTTCTCAGTTTATTTAATGTTGTAATAACCCCCCACCCACCCTACACACACACACACAGAGATATATATATATATATACACTATTCATGTGCTAACAAATGTACCAGTGGTCTCGTTGAAGATAGAAAAATGGTATTTTGAGGCATTTTTCAATGAAGAGTTTGAGGCTAACATCATTCATTCAATGCACCTATTTTATTGATTAGTCGGAAGAAACATTCAATGAAGGAGTCTCGAAGTAGTATATGGAGAACCTCTTTTAGTTTGGTAAGAAATGGAAAACATTGTTACTTTTGAATTTCTTATCAAAGATCTAGGAGTGGCTGAAATGCATAATATTTCCCCATATGCACTACCAAAATTTCATGGTTTGGAAAATGAAGACCTAGATACATTCTTATTTGAGTTTGAAGTACTTTGTAAAGGATATGGTTATTGTAATAATTCTCAAAGGTTTCAAGTGTTTCCTCTTACTCTTAAAGGAGCAGCTCTCCAATGGTTCATGAGCCTTGGTGGGAACTGCATTCAAACATGGGAAGACATGAAGAATGTATTCTTGGAGAAATATCAAAACTATTGTCAGGTCAGTGAAGATATTTTTGGAATAACACAAGGGGAAAATGAAATTTTGGAGGATTATGTGGAGTGATTTAGATACAACCTCCAAAAATCAAAACATAAGAATTTGGTAAAAGATACTTTGAAAACACTCCTACTCAAAGAAATCAAAGACACATTTTTATAACCCTTAAATCTTATAGGAGCAGGTGATGTTTCTCACATAACATATGATGATGTTTTTAAATTGTGCATAAGTTATTCAAGAGGAATCTCCAAGATCGATAAGAATTCTCGAGAACTTTCTTCTAAATTTTTGGAATCTACCACAAAAATAGGAGCTACAAAATCTTTTCTAAATTTACAATTGGATGATTTGCAGGAAGAATGGAAGCAGTGTAAGGAGAATCATTCAACAAATTATTTTCCATCACTGTCAGGCTTTCAACAGGTATTTAGGAATCAAGTAAGGAAATAAATCAACCATTAGGTATAACTCAAAACTCATCATCGTTTAATACTTGGAATAATATTTATTGTCCCCAATAGATTCCTAAACACATCTACAACCCTACAGTTCCATGGAAAACTTATAATCCTCCTTTGATTCAATACCCCACCTTATGGCCGCAATGGCCCTCTCCTTGGCCCTCATCCTCGAGCCAAATATCTCCATGGCCTCAAGAATCGTTTGCATTTTTTTCTCTAGGGAAATCCCCCATGAAAATTCAATCATATGAGCACCAACAACAATCACAATTTATTTCCAATACACCATTATGTTATCCTCCTCCATGTTCCCGACTGTATGTGCAACCTTATCTTAATCCTAACCCAAACCATCAAGTTGCACAACAATTTGAACCTCCTATTCTTTCTGCTATTTCCCATATTGAATGAGATGTTACACCTTCCATATTTGGGAAGGGAATGAATTTGGAAACTTCCTCTATTATCGCAGAACATTTACCCCGAGAAGATTTAATTCAAAGACCACCTGAGGATCAATATTTCATTGGAAATTGTTCTGAAAATGTTGATGAAACTCAAATCCCTAGAATCTATCTCAACCTTTCTTGTGAATCTGAAAATCAAATATTTGAGCCTGAACTTGAGGGATTTATCTTTTGTCCTTCACCCGATTTTTTGTGCTTATAGGAGAATGACTATCAAACTCTAGAAGACTTGCATCAGTTGGAGAATCATAAATACGTGGATTCCATTAAATCCTGGTTTCAAGCAGAGATCAACCCATATTATTTATTCATCATTAAAAAACTCTTGGTACCATGTCAATTAAAGAAACTGGTTTCTCACGCTATGGTATGTATTGAAGTTTATTCTTTAAAACTAAGTGTGAGTATAATCAGCATTTTGTTATGCACATTGCTTCATTGGAAGTACGCCTACACTTAAAGGTGATATTTCTCTCTTTAAAAATAGGTTAGGGTAATGAATAAAGATGAATAACAACACTCTTGAACTTGTGATTCCATAAAAGCACAACTTTTGAATTTTTATTATTACGCATTCTCATGGTAAAACTTGTCAAAAGTCTTTTACGCTTATATTTTTAAAGTGACTTTGATTGTGGATCAATATGTATTGTTATAAGTTACATGCAATTATTTTCTCTTATTCTAACAAACTATAATCTAGAAAATATTTTCAAATTCCTCTTCGAAGAGACCAGTGAAAAACCTCCTATGGTGGACCACGCCTACAAAAATCTAATAAGCTTTCATAAAGAACCCTAGCATGATAAACTCAAGGAATATTTTTGGTCATTATCTGAGATGTTTTTTAATAAGTTCTTAGGGTAGCATGACCAAATAGTAAAGAATAGTAATTAAAAACTTTTCACGCCATCCTGCACTCATAAGGAGTAGATTTGCTTCCCCACCTATTAAGTAATCCATCTGAGGTTAATCATAATCAAAGTTAAAAAAAAAAACATAAACGAATAAATTGAGGGATAGGAGGTCTCATTGCGAGCCGACCTACTATGATCATGGCTCCTAAGGAGAATTACATTACCGCACTTGTCACCAAGCCAGGGTAATGGCTTTCAGTTGGAAAACTGGAATATGAGAGGTCTCATCGCGAGCCGACTCATTCATTCTTGTTAGTTCTCGTGAATGGCATTGTCATTCGTTGGTTACCAAGCCAAGACAATGTCCTTAAATTAACTTATAAAAAGAGAAAAATTAAATGCTCATAAATAAATCTGAATCTATATCTATTAGGTGGGACAAAATCATTTCGTAAGGTTAAAAGGTATCCCTGTCGAGGCTATGGACGCCTACTGGCCGCAGGGCCATGCCTGTGGTATTAAAGTTGACTCTACACTATAATTTACTTGGTTGATTTTGCTTTCCGTGAACTTACTATCAATCTCTTTGAGAAAGGCTTTAAAACCCTTCTGTTGTTATACCTTGGAGTTCTATCTTTTTGGAATGATTTTTATGGACGCGCGGACCCTTAGTGCTGGTAATTCACTGTGCCCAGACAAGAGAAGCTTTAACTGTACATGGATAATGGTAAAATAATCATTATGGGAAGGTATTACTATGTCTACCTATAACACCATATCGTTTAAATCATGTCACTCATGTTTATAATGAGGATGTTAAAGTGAAACTTTTGATCATGGATGCCTCTGAGATATTATTTTTGAAAATTTTAAAAGTTGTCTATTTTTCGCAAGTAATAACACCATCATTGCAATTTAATTTTTCCATGGTAGTTTTCGTTTTAGGTTTTATTGAAATTATTTTAAGTAAATAAAGATTCTAGCAGACTCTCTGTTTTTAAGAGCAAGCTTTATCAAGTGTAGGAAATGTAATCATGCAGAATTGCAGGAACATCATTATGAATGTTTATACATGTTTCTAATTTTGTTTTTTGCAAAGGAGTAACAGTACTGGATTTTATTGCATGAGGACCTGTAAGATGGTCAACATAGGGGGATGTTGGGCCTCAGTTTTGTCTCATTTTTCACTCAAAATCTCTCATGCTATTGTTTGATTAAATGATTATTGTTGCAAGTAATTGTTACTTCTTTTGTTTTAACGAGATTAAAATACCATTAATGGAAGTTTAATAAAAGTTTGTATGTTGCAGGTTAAAATTGATTTGATCATGTTTTTAACCTATAATTACTTGCCTGCACTGTGCAACATATTCCTACACCAATTCAGTTCTTACAACGTGCCTGCACCAGCGCAAGTTTTACAGCGTGCCTCCACAAATTTGGGGCTTTGATACATTGACACATTTATGGGAGAATCTAAAAGAGGTTTATGATCAAAATGTCATTTGAACACTTCCCCATAAGCCAAGACACACCTAGGTCATACAGATTTATATTTAGAGAATAATTAATGCTACAACCCCACATTTGTAGCAGTTTCCAGACTGCCTATTTACACCTCGATTTTCGCGTCAATCATAGTGAATCTCATAATTATGAAACATGGGTTTTTCTCTCAGCATAGGAAATTGTTTAGGCCTCAGGCCGTTTTCCAAAAATTTTAATGCTTAAGGAGATACGAAGGGGGCTTTGGAGGAAGTTTGTTAAAAATACCAACTTTTCCAGAATTCTAGAAAATGCCCAGATTTGGGAAATTCGTGGTAAATCTCCATTATTTTAGTAGGGAAACGGTTGTACTGATATTATATTAATGATAATTAGTTGGGATTCAATCCCCATGATGTTTGCAAAGGATTGGCTTGTTTTATGCCAAGTTTGGAATGTAAAAAATTTATAAAAGAAGAGTTATGGCTCCAAGCCTGAATACTCAATTTTACTCAATCAATTAAGTAGAGGGTAGAAGCACCAGACATGAAACTTGCAGTTAAGGTGAGGTTGTTCCAATGTAGCAAGAGATGATTTTAGTGTGAATGCTTCTCCTACTTGTTGGGATTAGTCAAGGTTTGCATTATGTAGTGGATCGTTTTCCCTAAATTGAAGCACCTTATTCATTTCATCTATCTTTACTTACTGCATCTAATATTTCGATTTCCTGTGTAAACTGCACTCAAAGAGGGTGCGAGTTATCACTTCTCACGTTAATTTATGAACGCAATGTATCCCCATATGAAAAACATAAATACAGAGATGCAAATGTGGGAAATAACATCTCATTTCATTAATATCAAAGAACTGGAAATTTAAGCCAAGACATTGTAATGAAATAAAACTAGCTAGGGCACTGGTAGCTATCTCTGAGAAGAGATGTGGTGGCTACAGGCCTCTAAACTGAGTTACAATGAGGCCTGAGGGCCTATTTATTATTTAGAAACAATGGGAAATCCTAAACAGCCAAAACCCTAACCCTAGGAGATGAAGCGCCAAAACTGTGGGCCCCGTTTGGGTAAATTGGTGTTTCAACTTCCCAGGGGCGTAACTTTGGCATACGATCTCCGTTTGACGCATACCATACCTCGTTAGAAAGATCTATCCGAGGACTACAAATTTGGAACGTGCAACATCGGTCCATGGACCCATGTTGCACTCCGTTTTCCCAAAAAACGTCGTTTAGGGCCTCAAAACGGCTCCGGAAGTTTAGGACCCGAAAAACTGCTAAAAATAGTAAACTGTGCCGAAACTGAAAAACTGAAATAGACAATGGTGAAGCCCCAAGTGGAATAGGCGGGTGACCACCAATATCCACCTGGATCATTCCTCCTCCTTTAGGAAGCAATGGTCCCCATTGCGTTAAGTTCCTCCATGAGATGAGGAAATTTCTGCTGAACTTGGTCCCTGGTGAACCACTTTCCTTGGTGCAGGAGTTGGCCAGCTTTGACAACCCGATATAGTTGGATCTTCTGCTGGCGAGTGTTCTTGATTTGCATGTTCATGATGCAATCTGTGGTGGCCTGTTCCATGCAGTCTGGATTTAACTCAGTTGGTGTGAGTTGTTCTGCAATGTCTGAGGTGTCCAGTAGAGGTGGGAAGTAAGGACGAAGGCGATCCACATTGAAGACTGGGTGCAGACCAAGGAATGGTGGAATACTGAGCTCGAAGGCATTGTTCCCTACAACCTTGGTGATGGTGTACGGCCCGTATCGGAGTGGGCGAAGCTTGCGGTGGGGTCCAATGAGGCGCTCCTTCTGCAAATGTAGCCATACTTTGTCGCCCACCTGGAAGTTGTGTGGCACCCGGTGTTGATCATGGCGCTGCTTGTACTTCGCATTGGCTCTGTCCAATATATCATGAACCCGTTGGCGGATGTGTTGAATGCGCTCGATGAAGCTACTTGCTTTGTCAACTTCAGACTGGACGTGCGCTGAATCGGCCTGAGCAGCTGCAAATGGCATGGCTACGTCAATGGGACATAGTGGCCGGAATCCCAAGCCCACCTGAAAGGGGCTATGGCCAATTGAACTGTGGAGAGCCCGGTTATAACTATGTTGTACATAAGGGAGGCTCTCTTCCCATGTGCGTGGATGCTTTGAATTGTACATGCGCAGAATGTGTACAATCATTCTGTTGACGACCTCTGTCTGGCCATCTGTTTGGGGATGGAAAGCTGTGGACTTGGTGAGCTTGGTATCCAACATCGACCAAAGGCTGGACCAAAATGTGCTGAGGAACCTACTATCTCGATCTGATATGATAGACTGTGGGATCCCAAAGTGCACCCACACTCGTTCAAAGAAGAGTTTAGCAGTGGCTTCTGCTGTGATATTCTTCTTGCAGGCCGCCATAACGGCCATCTTCGAGAATCTGTCGACGACCACAAAAACACAGTCATTTCCCTGCTTAGGAGAAGGCAGGCCCGACATGTAATCCATGGAGATGGATTCCCAAGGTCGACTAGGGGTAGGTAGAGGAGTATATAGGCCTTGCTTCTTGATGGCCGGTTTGGCAATGGCACAAGCAGTGCAGGATCTGATGTGCTTCTCGACATCCTTTCGAAGGTTTGGCCAATAGAAATACTTCTGCAGGATTGCTACTGTTTTCTCGACCTCGAAATGCCCAGCGACTCGACTGTAGTGTGCTTCCCATATCATCTTGGCACGCTCGCTTGAAGGAACACAAAGGTGTCCCATGTGACATAAAAGTGCATCTTGGAGGTGAAAATTTGGAACTTGCGTACCCCCCAGGAGTGCCTTGTAAGTTTGGCCGAATTCTGGGTCACTCTCATAGAGAAGCGGCCAATCATAAGTCTCGTGCCCACAAGCGTTGAGTACAGTGGTGAGCGCCACGATCGGTGGTCGGCTGAGGCAGTCTGCAACATGATTGGTGCTACCCTTCTTATACTTGATGTTCAAATGAAACTGTTGCAGATATGTAGACCACTTCTGATGGCGATCATTCCGCAACTTCCCTTGTGTCTGTATGAACTGCAGGGGCCTGTGGTCTGTATGGATGATTGTTTCCTTCCCCAAAATGTAATGCTTCCATTGTCGACAAGCTTGCACAATGGAGTACATTTCTTTGTCATATGTGGGGTACTTGCGAATTGTGTCAGACAATGTCTCACTGTGAAATGCCACTGGATGTCCCTGTTGAGTAAGAACTGCCCCAATAGCATAGTCAGAGGCATCTGTCTCGATCTCAAATGGCTGTTGCAAGTCTGGTAAAGTGAGCACTGGGGCAGAACAGAGGCGGTTTTTCAGTTCTGTGAACGCCTTCTGTTGAGGTTTCGACCAAAAAAATTTTGCTCTCGCTCCTCCCTTGGTGACTTGACTCAAGGGCCAAGTGATATGAGAGAATCCCAACACGAACCTCCGATAGAAATTAGCAAGACCCAGAAAGCTGCGAAGCTCTGTTATAGTGGTTGGGGCTGGCTAATCCCGAATGACTTGGATCTTGGCTGGATCCACATGCACCCCCCTTTCATCAATAATGTATCCTAGATATTGAACCTGGGTCATGCCAAAAGTGCACTTCTCCAAATTGGCACACAACTTGTGTTGCCGCAATGTCTGGAGGACTTGTCGGATGTGGTGAAGGTGCTCTTCCCAAGTCTGGCTGAAGATCAGAATATCATCCAAGTACACCACTACAAATGAGTTGGTGAATGGCCGCAAGATGTCATCCATCATCCTCATGAAGGTGGCGGGAGCATTCGTCAACCCGAAAGGCATGACCAACCATTCGAAAAGGCCTTCCTTGGCTTTGAAGGCAGTCTTCCACACATCGGAGGGTTCAATTGGTACCTGGTGATACCCAGACTTCAGGTCGATCTTGCTGAAATATTTTGCACCTTTGAGTTGGTCCAGAAGGGCATCAATCCGTGGGATTGGGTACCTATTCCGGACAGTGATCTTGTTCAGCGCCCGATAGTCAATACAGAGTCTCCACGTCCCATCCTTCTTCTGTACCAACACGATCGGGCTCCCACATGGCGATGAACTTGGTCTGATGTGACCTTTCTGCAACAGCTCCTGAATCTGTCTCTTGATTTCATCATTCTCCAGAACAGAGCGCCGATAGATCGGTCCATTAGGTAGCGGCGCACCGGGGGTCAGATCAATCGGGTGCTTGACCTGACAGTGCAGAGGAACCCCCGTGGGTGAGGTGAATATGTCCCCGTACTCCTCCACAACCTTATCCATTTGTTGTTGTTGTGCAGAGGAGCCCTGTCTGGAGGTCGTGGCCACAGTCTTCTTCTTGCCCTGGGGGCGGATCATCAGGAAAATGAATTTCCCGGTTTGGGAAATGAGCTTACTGCATTGTTTTGCAGTAACCAAAGAGATAGCGGCAGGAGGTGGTACCTCTGGTATCCTGTACAACTTATTTCCCAAAGTAACAATAACAGCACGAGGCCGAGACTCATACACAGCATGACGCTTCTACAAGTATGGTTGTCCTAATAATACATCAGAAACATCAATAGGAGCAACGTCACATAGTACCTCATCCGTGAAGGGCTTGATGCTATAGGGAAGGCGACACTGCCGGCTGACGCTGAGATCTCGTCCTTGGTGAAGCCACCCGATGGTGTATGGATGTGGGTGAGCTGTGGTCGGCAAGCCCAACCGCTTCACGGCGTCTGCTGAAATGAGGTTCTTTTGGCTCCCATTGTCGACAATGAACTGTACAGGGGAGCCCTTTACCCACATCTGGGAGTGGAAGAGACGTTCCTCCTCCTCTGGATCTTCCGGTTCCTCCTTCTGGACCTTTGTAGTGGCAATAGTGGCGTTGGGCTCCGCATCAATAATCGGTTTCCCTTTTTCATTCCCCTTTTCAGGTTCTGATTCGGAGTCGGAGCATGCATCTGACTCAGAAGCCCTCATCTCGGCCACTAGCGACTGCTTGGCCCGACACTCACTTGTGTTGTGAGTGTAGCTCTTATGGAACTCACACCACTTTCCCGTGTCCTTCTTTGGCTTTGCGGTGCTGTTCTTTTCTTGTGGCTTCGATGAGTTGTCTTTAGCCGCCATGCCTTGGCTCGGCCCTTTGTTCTGCGGTTTGGAAGCACCTTTCCCTTGCTTTTGATTCGCAGATCCAAAGTCTCGCTTCTTCTGCTTGAATTTCTGCTCAATCTTGGCAGCATACCGGTATGCCGTATCAAGCGAGGAGATGTCAAGGAACTCCATTTCCTCCTGAATGTATTTGTGCAGATAGCTACGATACTTTAGCACCAGATGTTTCTCTGAATCTTTGATACCCAACTTTGTGCGCAGGGTATGGAACAGATTCGTCAGCTCATGCACATCTTGATCCCTTTGTTGTCGCAGCGTGGTCCATTGTATGTACTTGTCCTCATAGCTCCCCACGGAATAGTACTGTTCCTTGACGACGTCTCGGAAAGAATTCCAAGTTGGTACGGCCGAGAACAGAGAGGGTTCTGTCTGGTCCTTGTTCTCACAGTAGGTTTCCCACCAGTCCTTAACATGTGGGGTAGCTTTGAGGAGTGCAAAAATAATATTTTCTCGGTCTGAAAAGTCATGAACCGAGAAATATCCTTCTAACAGATTCAACCATCTATCTACGGCATCTGCGTCTATTTGACCCTCAAATATGGGAATGTCAAAATTTACTTGTACCTTAAAAGGAGTCGCGCCTCCAGAGTGGCTGCTGGATGCAGATGCGCCGCCGGTGGGTAGCCGTTGAAGGATCCGAGCAAAGTTATCCATCATCACGTTCCTTTGTCTTTCGAGGGCCTCCTCGAGCAATATTTTGATAGGATCTCCTGCTCCCTCATCTTTCATTTCATCCCCCATGGGCGTCCGTCGAGGTTTGCGAGGCTGATCTTGCAAAGGTTCCACCAGATCAAGCCCTAGCTCCTTATACCCCGACCTCGTTGGGGACATGCAAAGAAGGATCGAGAAAAAGCAGACCGCTCTGATACCACCGATCCGGATTTATGAACGCAATGTATTTAACATATAAACATAAATGTTTTCAGAGAGTGTACCAAAATAACACTTCACTTGGCTAATATCAAAAGAACCAAATTTCCGTTTACGTACGTAATGCTGAAATAAAACTACAGCGCCGCAGAAGGCTCCCAAAGAGATGGCGGCTACAGCTCGAATCGAGTTACAATGAGGCTCGAGGGCCTATTTATCATTTAGAAACTGTGGGAAATCCTAAATGTACCCATACCCTAACCCTAGAGGACAGAAGCGCCTAAACTATGTGGGCCTCCCGTTTGGGTAAATGTTGTGTTTCACAACTTCCTAGGCGAACTTTGGCATACGATCTTCCGCTGATTGCACAGCACTGCGTTAGAAAGATCTATCCGAGGACTTAGATTTGGAATGTACATCAGTCCAGTGACCCCATGTCAGAATTTATTTTCCCAAAAACGTCGTTTAGGGCCTCAAAATGGCTCCGGAAGTTTAGGACCCGAAAAACTGCTAAAAATAGTAAACTGTGCCGAAACTGAAAAACTGAAATAGACAATGGTGGAGCCCCAAGTGGAATAGGCGGGTGACCACCAATATCCACCTGGATCAGGCCGCCAGACCAACTCGGCACCACTCTCATCTTTTAAATAGAATTTCAATTCTTGTTTGGTTGTTGTGTGAATTTAGTTTTAAGGTTAATTTGAGTTGCTACAATTTGTTTCTATTTCATTTGCTGCATTATTAATTATACTTGCACCTGAAATATTTTAAACAATGATTGCGCCCTCCAGATTGTCCGAATCCATAAGATTGGCTCTGCCATTATGAGCTCTAACTCTAATTCTGTAAATTAATCTAGATCTATTAATTTATATTTAAAGCTGTGATTTTTACATTTGCTGAGCCGATATTTATAAATACAAAAACTAGATGTTTGAATTGATAAATTCTTTATTAATATTACGGTTTCCTTTAACTTCTGGATTGTTCTTACACATAATTAGTGCAAGCAGAATTAGTGCAAGTAGAATAGTTTGAATTTCTTTTGAACTTATTCCAGCATTTACAGTCTTTTTGTTATTGTGCCGACATCGCTTGATTTCCAGTTCTGATTTCCCTTCTGTTTACTTGCAATTAGAATTTCCTTTTGCATTGATTTCTTTTACCTTTCCACATGCTTTTAATTGTTTATATTGGTGTTTCTCACACTAGTCCAGGATTACATTTATTTTCGAGATTAATCGCAAGATAGAATAGAATTTATTTTGCAAGTTACCAGGAGACTCTCTCTGGCATTTCCAGTGCTACGTCTCAAAGTTCACGAACTCTCTGGATTGACAAATTAAATGTTGGTACATTTGTATACCCTATACTACATCCAACATTTTGGCGCCGTTGTCGGGGAGGCGCTTAGGGGATGGACCTTTGTGACCTGTTGCATTTGGTTTCTATTCCTTCACCTAGTTTCTCTTGCAATTTTATGTTCTTTGAATTTATTTATTTCCTTCATTTTTGCTTTAAGGTTTCTCATTTTATTGAAGATAGAAAAATGGCATTTTGAGGCATTTTTCAATGAAGAGTTTGAGGCTAACATCAATCACTCAATGCACATATTTTACTGATTAGTCGGAAGAAACATTCAAAGAAGGAGTCTCGAAGTAGTACATGGAGAACCTCTTTTAGTTTGGTAATAAATGGAAAACATTGTTACTTTTGAATTTCCTATCAAAGATCTAGGAGTAGCTGAAATGCATAATATTTCCCCATCTACACTACTAAAATTTCATGGTTTGGAAAATGAAGACCCAGATACATTCTTATTTGAGTTTGAAGTACTTATTTGAGTTTGAAGTACTTTGTAGAGGATATGGTTATTGTACTAATTCTCAAAGGTATCAAGTGTTTCCTCTTACTCTTAAAGGAGCAGCTCTCCGATGGTTCATGGGCCTTGGTGGGAACTGCATTCAAACATGGCAAGACATGAAGAATGTATTCTTGGAGAAATATCAAAACTATTTCCAAGCCGGTGAAGATATTTTTGGAATAACACAAGGGGAAAATGAAAGTTTGGAGGATTTTTTGGAGCGATTTAGCTACAACCTCCAAAAATCAAAACATAAGAATTTGGTAAAAGATAATTTGAAAACACTCCTACTCAAAGGAATCAAAGAAAAAATTTTAGAACCTTTAAATCTTATAGGAGCAGGTGATGTTTCTCACGTACCATATGATGATTTTTGTAAACTATGCAGTAGTTATTCAAGAGGAATCTCCAATATCGGTAAGAATTCTCGAGAACTTTCTTCTGAATTTTTGGAATCTACCACAAAATAGGAGCTACAAAATCTTTTCTAAATTTACAATTGGATGATTTGCAAGAAGAAGGGAAGCAGTGTAAGGAGAATCATTCAACAAATTATTTTCCATCACTGTCGAGCTTTCAACAGGTATTTAAGGAATCAAGTAAGGAAATATATCAACCATCAGGTATAACTCAAAACTCATCATCGTTTAATACTTGGAATAATATTTATTGTCCCCAACAGGTTCCTAAACACATCTACAACCCTACAGTTCCATGGAAAACTTATAATCCTCCTTTGATTCAATACCCCACCTTATGGTTGCAATGGCCCTCTCCTTGGCCCCAATCCTCAAGCCAAATATCTCCATGGCCTAAAGAATCGTTTGGATATTTTTCTCTAGCAAAATCTCCCATGCAAATTCAATCATATGAGCACCAACAACAATCACAATGTATTTCCAATACACCATTATGTTATCCTCCTCCATGTTCCCAGTTGCATGTGCAACCTTATCTTAATACTAATCCAAACCATCAAGTTGCACAACATTTTGAACCTCTTATTCTTTCTGTTGATTCCCATATTGAACGAGATGTTACACCTTCCATATTGGGAAAGGGAATGAATTTGGAAACTTCCCCTATTATCGCAGAACATTTACCCTGGGAAGATTTAATTCAAAGACCACCTAAGGATCAATCTTTCATTGGAACTTGTTCTGAAAATTTTGATGAAACTCAAAGCCCTAGAATCTATCTCAACCTTTCTTGTGAATCTGAAAATCAAATATTTGAGCCTAAACTTGAGGGATTTATCTTTTGTCCTTCACCCGATTTTTTGTGCTTACAGGAGAATGACTATCAAACTCTGGAAGACTTGCATCAGTTGGAGAATCATAAATACGTTGATTCCATTGAATCCTGGTTTCAAGCAGCCATCAACCCATCTTATTTATTCATCATTCAAAAACTCTTGGTACCATGTCAATTAAAGAAACTGGTTTCTCACGCTTTGGTAGGTATTGAAGTTTATTCTTTAAAACTAAGTGTGAGTATAATCAACATTTTGTTATGCACATGGCTTCATTGTAAATACACCTACACTTAAATGGGATATTTATCTCTTTAAAAATAAGGTAGGGTAATGAATAAATATTAATAACAACACTCTTGAACTTGTGATTCCATAAAAGCACAACTTTTGAAATTTTTATTCTTACGCATTCTCATGGTAAAACTTGTCAAAAGTACTTTACACTTAACACTTCATATTTTTAAAGTGACTTTAATTGTGGATCAATATGTATTTTTATAAGTTGCATGTAATACTTTTCTCTTATCCTAACAAAATATCATCCAAAAAATCTTTTCAAATTCCTCTTCGAAGAGACCAGTGAAAAACCTCCTATGGTGGACCACACCTACAAAAATATAATAAGCTTTCATAAAGAACCCTAGCATGATAAACTCAAGGAATATTTTTGGTCATTATCTGAGATGTTTTTTAATAAGTTCTTAGGGTAGCATGACTAACCAATAAAGAATAGTAATTAAAAACTTTTCACGCCATCCTACACACTTAAGGAGTAGATTTGCTTCCCCACCTATTAAGTAATCCATCCGAGGTTAATCATAATCAGAGTTAAAAAAAAATAACATAAACGAATCAATTGAGGGATAGGAGGTCTCATTGTGAGCCCGCCTACTATGATCATGGGTCCTAAGGAGAATGACATTACCGCACTTGTCACCAAGCCAGGGTAATGGCTTTCAGTTGGAAAAATGGAAGATGAAAGGTCTCATCGCAAGCTGGCTCATTCATTCTTGTTAGTTCTCATGAATGGCATTGTCGTTAGCTGGTTACCAAGCCAAGACAATTTCCTTCAATTAACTTATAAAAAGAGAAAAAGTAAATGCTCATAAATAACTCTGAATATATATCTAATAGGTGGGACAAAATCATATCGTAAGGTTAAAAGGTATCCCTGTCAAGGCTATGGACGCCTGCTGGCAGCAGGGCCATGCATGTGGTATTAAATTTGACTCTACACTATAATTTACTTGGTTGATTTTCTTTCCGTGAACTCACTATCAATCTCTTTGAGAATGGATTTAAAATCCTTCTGTTGTTATACCTTGGAGTTCTATCTTTTTGGAATGATTTTTAAGGACGTGAGGACCCTTAGTGCTAGTAATTCACGATGCCCAGACAAGAGAAGCTTTAACTATACATGGATAATGGTAAAATAATCATTATGGGAAGGTATTAATATGTCTACCTGTAACACCATATCATTTAAATCATGTCACTCTTGTTTATAATGAGGATGTTAAAGTGAAACTTTTGATCACGGATGCCTCCGAGATATTATTTTTGAAAATTTTAAAAGTTGTTATTTTTCTCAAGTAATAACACCATCCTTGCAATTTATTTTTTCCATGGTAGTTTTCATTTTAGGTTTTCTTGAAATCAGTTTAAGTAAATAAAGAGTCTAGAGGACACTCTGTTTTTAAGAGCAAGCTTTATCAAGTGAAGGAAATGTAATCATGCAGAATTGCAGGTTCAACATCATTATGAATGTTTATACATGTTTCTAATTTTGTTTTTTGCAAAGGAGTAACAGTACCAGATTTTATGGCATGAGGACATGCAAGATGGTGAGCATGGGGAGATGTTGGGCCTCAATTTTGTCTCATTTTTCACTCAAAATTTCTCGTGCTTCCTTTTTATTAAATGATTATTGTTGCAAGTATTTGTACTTCTTTTGTTTTAACGGGATTAAAATACCATTAATGGAAGTTTAATAAAGGTTTGTATTTTGCAGGTTAAAGTTTATTCGATCATGTTTTGAACCTATAATTACTTTCCTGCACTTTGCAACATATTCCTGCACCAATTTAGTTCTTACAGCGTGCCTGCACCAGTGCAATTAGCATGTCTGTACCAGTGCAAGTTTTACAGTGTGCCTCCACCAATTTGGGGTTTTGATACATTGACACATTTATGGGAGAATCTGAAAGAGGTTTTTGATCAAAATTTCATTTGAACACTTCCACATAATCTAAGACACACACAAGTCATACAGAATTATATTTAGAGAATAATTAATGCTACAGCCCCAAATTTGTAGCAGTTTCCAGACTGCCTATTTACACCTCGATTTTCGCGTCGATCATAGTGAATCTCATAATTCTGAAACATGGGTTTTTCTCTCAGCATAGGAAATTGAGTAAGCCTTGGGTAGTTTTCAAAAATTCGTAATGGTTGAGGAGATACGATGGGGGCTTTGGAGGAAGTTTGTTAAAATTTCCAGAATTCTAGAAAATGCCCAGATTTGGGAAATTCGTGGTAAATATCCATTATTTCAGTAGGGAAATGGTTGTACTTATATTATATTAACAATAATTAGTTGGGATTCAATCCCAAAGATGTTTTCAAAGGATTGGTTTGTTTTACGCCAAGTTTGGAATGTAAAAAATTTATAAAAGAAGAGTTATGGCTCCAAGCCTGACTACTCAATTTTACTCAATCAATTAAGCAGAGGGCAGAAGCACGCACAGGAAAGAATAGTGCAGGAGGGAGGAGAGGTTGTTCCAATGTAGCAGCACTTGGATTTCAGTGTGGAATGCTTCTCCTACTTGTTGGGGATGTCTGCATTATGTAAAAGATTGTTTTTTTTAATTAATTGAAGCAATTTGTATTCATGCTTTGTCTATTCATTTATTGCATCTAATGATTTCGATTTCTGTGTGAACCATGCACTCAAAGAGGTTGCGAGTTGGCTGGGTTGGCTGCCAGACCAACTCGACACCGCTCTCATCTTTTAAATAGCATTTCAATTCTTGTTTGTGTGTTGTGTGAATTTAGTTTTAAGGTTAATTTGAGTTGTTGCAATTTGTTTCTATTTCATTTGCTGCATTATTAATTATACTTGCACTTGAAATATTTTAAACAATGATTGCGCCCTACAGATTGTCTGAATCCATAAGATCGGCTCTGCCATTATGAGCTCTAACTCTAATTCTTAAATTAATCCAGATCTATTAATTTATATTTAAAGCTGCGATTTTTACATTTTCTGAGCCGATATTTATAAATACGGAAACTAGATGTTTCAATTGATAAATTCTTCATTAATATCATGGTTTCCTTTAACTTCTGGATTGTTCTTACACAGAATTAGTGCAAGAAGAATTAGTGCAGGCAGAATTAGTGCAAGAATAATAGCTTGAATGGCTTTTGAATTTATTCCAGCATTTATAGTCTTTTCGTTATTGTGTCGGCACCGCTTGATTTCCAATTCTGATTTCCCTTCTGTTTACTTGCAATTAGAATTTCCTTTTGCATTGATTGCTTTTACTTTTCCACATGCTTTTAATTGTTTAGATTGGTGTTTCTCGCACTAGTGCAGGATTACATTTATTTTCGATATTAATCGCAAGATAGACTAGAATTTGTTTTGCAGGTTACCAGGAGACTCTCTCTGGCATTTCCAGTGCTGCGTCTCGAAGTTCACGAACTCTCCGGATTGACAAATTAAATGTTGGTACATTTGTAGACCCTATACTGCACCCAACATTTTGGCACCATTTCCGGGGAGGTGCTAGGGGATGGACCTTTGTGACCTGTTGCATTTGGTTTCTATTCCTTCACCTAGTTTCTCTTGCAATTTTATGTTATTTGAATTTATTTGTTTCCTTCATTTTTGCTTTAAGGTTTCTCATTTTATTTAATGTTGTAATAACCCCCCACCCACCCTACACACACACACACACACACACACACACACACATATATATATACACTATTCATGTGCTAACAAATGTACCAGTGGTCTCGTTGAAGATAGAAAAATGGTATTTTGAGGCATTTTTCAATGAAGAGTTTGAGGCTAACATCAATCATTCAATGCACCTATTTTACTGATTATTTGGAAGAAACATTCAAAGAAGGAGTCTCGAAGTAGTACATGGAGAACCTCTTTTAGTTTGGTAAGAAATGGAAAACAATGTTAGTTTTGAATTTCCTATCAAAGATCTAGGAGTGGCTGAAATGCATAATATTTCCCCATCTGCACTACCAAAATTTCATGGTTTGGAAAATGAAGACCCAGATACATTCTTATTTGAGTTTGAAGTACTTTGTAGAGGATATGGTTATTGTACTAATTCTCAAAGGTTTTAAGTGTTTCCTCTTACTCTTAAAGGAGTAGCTCTCTGATGGTTCATGGGCCTTGGTGGGAACTGCATTCAAACATGGGAAGACATGAAGAATGTATTCTTGGAGAAATATCAAAACTATTGCCAGGCCGGTGAAGATATTTTTGGAATAACACAAGGGGAAAATGAAATTTTGGAGGATTATGGGGAGCGATTTAGATACAACCTCCAAAAATCAAAACATAAGAATTTGGTAAAAGATACTTTGAAAACACTCCTACTCAAAAGGAATCAAAGACGAATTTTTAGAACCTTTAAATCTTATAGGAGCAGGTGATGTTTCTCATGTACCATATGATGATGTTTGTAAATTGTGAATTAGTTATTCAAGAGGAATCTCCAAGATCAGTAAGAATTCTTAAGAACTTTCTTCTGAATTTTTGGAATCTACCACAAAAATAGGAGCTACAAAATCTTTTCTAAATTTACAATTGGATGATTTGTAGGAAGAATGGAAGCAGTGTAAGGAGAATCATTCAACAAATTATTTTCCATCACTACCGTGCTTTCAACAGGTATTTAAGGAATCAAGTAAGGAAATAAATCGACCATCAAGCATAACTCAAAACTCATCATCGTTTAATACTTGGAATAATATTTATTGTCCCCAACAGGTTCCTAAACACATCTACAACCCTACAGTTCCATTGAAAACTTATAATCCTCCTTTGATTCAATACCCCACCTTATGGCCGCAATGGACCTCTCCTTGGCCCTCATCCTCGAGCCCAATATCTCCATGGCCTCAAGAATCATTTGGATCTTTTTCTCTAGGGAAATCTCCCATGAAAATTCAATCATATGAGCACCAAGAAAAATCACAATTTATTTCCAATACACCATTATGTTATCCTCCTCAATGTTCCCAGCTGCATGTGCAACCTTATCTTAATCCTAATCCAAACCATTAAGTTGCACAACAGTTTGAACCTCCTATTATTTCTGTTGATTCCCATATTGAATGAGATGTTACACCTTCCATATTGGGGAAGGGAATGAATTTGGAAACTTCCCCTATTATCGCAGAACATTTACCCCGGGAAGATTTAATTCAAAGACCACCTGAGGATCAATCTTTCATTGGAACTTGTTCTAGAAATGTTGCTGAAACTCAAAGCCCTAGAATCTATCTCAACCTTTCTTGTGAATCTGAAAATCAAATATTTGAGCCTGAACTTGAGGGATTTATCTTTTGTCCTTCACCCGATTTTTTGTGCTTACAGGAGAATGACTATCAAACTGTGGAAGACTTGCATCAGTTGGAGAATCATAAATACATGGATTCAATTGAATCCTGGTTTCATGCAGCCATCAACCCATCTTAGTTATTCATCATTCAGAAACTCTTGGTACCATGTCAATTAAAGAAACTGGTTTCTCACGCTTTGGTATGTATTGAAATTTATTCTTTAAAACTAAGTGTGAGTATAATCAGAATTTTGTTATGCACATGGCTTCATTGGAAGTATGCCTACACTTAAAGGTGATATTTATCTCTTTAAAAATAGGGTAGGGTAATGAATAAAGATGAATAACAACACTCTTGAACTTGTGATTCCATAAAAGCACAACTTTTGAAATTTTTATTATCACGCATTCTCATGGTAAAACTTGTCAAATGTAATTTACACTTAACGCTCCATATTTTTTAAGTGACTTTGATTGTGGATCAATATGTATTGTTATAAGTTACATGTAATACTTTTCTCTTCTTCTAACAAACTATCATCCAAAAAATATTTTCAAATTCCTTTCGAAGAGACCAGTGAAAAACCTCCTATGGTGGACCACGCCTACAAAATATAATAGGCCCTCATAAAGAACCCTAGCATGATAAACTCAAGGAATATTTTTGGTCATTATCTGAAATGTTTTTTAATAATTTATTAGGGTAGCATGACCAACCAGTAAAGAATAGTAATTAAAAACTTTTCACGCCATCCTACACTCTTAAGAAGTAGATTTGCTTCCCCACCTATTAAGTAATCCATCTGAGGTTAATCATAATTAGAGTTTAAAAAAAAAACATAAATGAATCAATTGAGGGATAGGAGGTCTCATTGCGAGCCAAACTACTATGATTATGGGTCCTAAGGAGAATGACATTACCGCACTTGTCACCAAGCCAGGGTAATGGCTTTTAGTTGGAAAACTAGAAGACGAGAGGTCTCATCGCGAGCCGTCTCATTCATTCTTGTTAGTTCTTGTGAATGGCATTGTCGTTAGCTGGTTAAGACAAGACAATGTCCTTCAATTAACTTATAAAAAGAGAAAAAATAAATGCTCATAAATAACTCTGAATCTATATCTAATAGGTGGGACAAAATCATTTCGTAAGGTTAAAAGGTATCCCTATCGAGGCTATGGACGCCTGCTGGCAGCAAGGCCATGCATGTGGTATTAAAGTTGACTCTACACTATAATTTACTTGGTTGGTTTTGCTTTCCGTGAACTCACTATCAATCTCTTTGAGAATGGCTTTAAAATCCTTCTGTTGTTATACCTTGGAGTTCTATCTTTTTGGAATCATTTTTATGGACGTGGGGACCCTTAGTGCTGGTAATTCACTGTGCCCAGGTAAGAGAAGCTTTAACTATACATTGATAATGGTAAAATAATCATTATGGGAAGGTATTACTATGTATACCTGTAACACCATATCATTTAAATCATGTCACTCATGTTTATAATGAGGGTGTTAAAGTGAAACTTTTGATCACATATGCCTCTAAGATATTTATAAAATTTTAAAAGTTGTCTATTTTTCTCAAGTAATAACACCATCCTTGCAATTTATTTTTTCCATGGTAGTTTTCATTTTAGGGTTTCTTGAAATCAGTTTAAGTAAATAAATATTCTAGCAGACACTTTGTTTTTAAGAGCAAGCTTTATCAAGTGCAAGAAATGTAATCATGCAGAATTGCAGGAACGTCATTATGAATTTTTATAAATGTTTCTAATTTTGTTTTTTGCAAAGGAGTAAAAGTACCGGATTTTCTTGCATGAGGAAATGCAAGATGGTCAGCATGGGGGGATGTTGGGCCTCAGTTTTGTCTCATTTTTCACTCTAAATCTCTCATGCTACTGTTTGATTAAATGATTATTGTT